>CM037860.1:8946697-10146697 GCA_021292105.1 Anadara kagoshimensis | reverse complement strand
TAGTCGGAGGAGCTCCACAGTCAACACATTTATAACCAATTGTTCTTTTTTAATACAGTTGTATTTTTTGTTTAATAACCTGTTTATATCTATCGATATTAATGTTATATAAGTGTATAGGAGAATTGTTCCCGAGGGAAAGGTTCATAAAAGATTTAGCGCATGTATTTAATCACACGTGTTTGTTGTAAATAACTTTTAAAATGCATGTGATCAAAAATAAAAACAAACATACTAATCCACGCCCGAATCACAATCCAGAAGCAAAGTACAAACTTTGGAACTGACAAGTCAGGTTTGACACGTGAACTTCGACCAGGGAAGTAAGGCCTGGTGCTCCGGAAGGTAAGCACCTCATGTAAATATTAAGAAAGCAATATATAGTACATGCATATAATACAGTTGTCAAATATTAAAACAATCAAATATCGAACGAATAGTAGGTTTTATTATGTGTTATCATTATTAATATGTGTAATTACTCCATTATGAGTTATTATTATTAATTGTCACAAGGCAATTTCTAAAATTCACCTATAACACTTCAAAACTACATTATTTTGTAATTACAACTCATTGAAACTACAATAAATCTAATATAAAATTGACGTGCAGTCAGATATAACTAATTATAACTAAAACATAATGTAGTTTACTTGGATGTCGAGGGACTGGGAATATGCCTAAATATAGTATCTTTGTCATGGACAGAAAATTTCTACGGCAAATAGTATTCAATTAGTTATCTAAGCGTTAATCAACAAATTAAAAAATGTGATGTACTTATTGTAAACTAAATGGAATAAAAATTCATCTATTTAGTTATAAAAATATATATGTCTTTTTTTCTGTGACATGCAAAATATTGTAATATTATAATTGTCTAGGAAACCGGTTTATATAAGAGTTTACTCGTGTTCCGGGATTCTCTTTCAGTAGTTTATTATTTATTTGTAAATTGTACTTGAAACATAAATAAAATATTGTTTAAACTAATTGTCTAATGTCGATAGTTTTACATGTCGTGTAGTTTACTTGGATATCGAGGGACTGGGAATATTCCTAATATAATATCGTTGTCAAGGACAAATGGTTTCAATATCAAATAGTATCCATTTAGTTATCCAAACTGAATGGTTATTCAACAAATTAACACATATGATGTACTTATTGTAAACCAAGTGGGGTGAAAATGATCTTACAAAAGTACGTGAACTCCATTGCTATATACCATTTTGTCACTATATCCATTAATTGTCTAATGACGATAGTATTTTAATCGATGGACTAATTCTTTTCTAATTTCTTTTCTTCGTTGTTTCGTGTTCTTGGTGTGTTTGACTATCGGCAAGTATATGTCTTTTGGCTACAATTATATCATTCTATCTAAAGCAATTAACGTAAAATAAAACTATTGATCTTGACACGATATGGTAAAGGCCATCTCATAATTCGTTATAAGTGAAGACTTTGTTAAACTAATAAAACCAGGTCACCATGCACTTAGACACATAATACGTATTATGTAAATGCCAATAAGTAGTTTTTTCTCAGAATAACAATATCGTCTCCATTAAATCGATTAGACTAATTGAAACATATTTGAGTTCACGCCAGGTCTACTTTCGGTTCGATGATGATGATGATGATGACCAGAGTTTAATGTCTACATTTGGTCTATCGACCAGTGTACATACAGACCGTATATCGGATTCTGTCACAACTGTTATTTTGGGTTTAAGTTTTGTACTTTCAAATTATTTATGCTATTATTAAGAAATATTTTGTTCCTTTCATCATCTTTAAATTAATAAAATATTTGGATATCCACAATTTTGGTACGAACTCTACTGATGAGGAATCTTTTTTGAAACAGTTGTCTAGTGCTGCAAAATTAAAACAGATGTCAATCTTTTATTCATTGCCCTATTTCAATATATTCATTGCATACAAGCATTACAATATTCCGAAGTGTTGTGCATTTCGAAATATGACATAACAATACCTTTGCATCATTATTTTTTTTAAATGGACAACGTAAATAAAGTACTACATAAAACGGCGTGTATAACGCTATATACGTAAATTCTACAATTAAGCAAAGCCAACTGAATAACGTGCGCCTGTGCGTTATGACTTTATGATTCATTTGTTTTGTAAAGAAGTAGACATTTTGTCTTTTGGACCTTACTCAGTAGGCAGCACTTCATTATGTTTTTATTAAGCCTGAAATAGGTTTAAAATAGGTTTAAGCACGAACGCAAAATGAATTACTGGAACAGCCAAATAATGACGTCACACGTATATTTATGAGCAAGCCAGATGTATCAATGTTATTTATTCTCCCTTGATACCATTTTATTCATTATGACCCGTGTCCTTTAAAATTCAATACCTGGGGGCCTCAATTCATACCAATTTGACATCATGGCCAAGACCCTTCCAAAGTCAATACTGAACGCATCATTCCATACCATTTGACATTATGACCCGTGTCCTTCTAAGTCAATGCCTGAACTCATCACTCCATACCATTAAGCCATTATTTTTTTCTAAATTTAATATATTAACACATAACTTAATATTATTTTGTTATTTTAAATATTGTGTGTTTTTCAAACGTTACGTTGTCTGAGTGATTGATAACTATGGATTACTTATCACAGTGCCTCTAGTCACTCACATCGGAAAATCTTATTATGGGAGAGTTTGTCAGTTCGGTTGCCAAAGATTTATGACTTTCTTCGAATATCTGGTTTCCCCAAATACTTCTGACACAACTAACAACTTCGACATTCAAGACCATTTCAACCAATATTCAAAAGTCGAGATTTCAGTGTAATGTTCATGATGTTTATACTGTATTTTTGTTTGTTTTTGCTTTGATTCATGGATAGTTTTTCCATTAAGAACAGAAAAGAAACAGTTGAAATAAACAACAACATTTGAAAAAGATAAGAGCTGCCAACAATGATAACATACCACAACCTCGTACACATACATTTGACGTTGCACTATAATCAATGATAATTATAAAGACCAACCTTTATAATTATCCCACTATGATATAATGAGTTTACCCACTGACAAACTAATACAAAAAACTGTGGAGTATTTTCAGTTTTGTTATTTTACATAATAGGTACGGATATTTATACAGCCTTCTTTTACAACTGATGTAATTAGTCTGATGGGTTCATGATAGGATTAACTGTTATAGTAATGATAATATATAGCATGGGTTGTAAGTAGAACACAGAACTTTCTATCAGATGATAGGGTAATTGATTATTGACAGCCAGACTCGTCTAGACTCTTTGATGCTTACAATCATTATTCTTGAAATGTCCGGTATTATTAATTTTATATCATGTCTTTCTTCGTTTTCATTATTACTTGTGGTTCTGGTCCAACAAACATTTTTAGAATCATCTAATTTAAATCTCTGCCTGGTATGTTCCTATTTTATTAAATGATTTACTAAATGTTGTGAAATGATTATTCTCATTTAGTCACAGAACTGTCAAGAAATGGAGTTTATAGAGCTATAACCTCCACTACCGTGCTAGGCAAACTGAAAATTGTGCATGATAATTATTTTGTTTTGCACAACGCAATCCTTTTCTTGACAGTTCAATGATAATATTCATCTATTTCAAAAGTTTTTGTTTTGCTGTTTTTCCTCTAAATTAATTTAAAATGTTATTGCTTGAAACAAATAAAACAGCTAGATCAATGGCGTAACATGTAAATTCATAGTAAATCACGTGATCAATGTGTTTTATAGCCTATGTCAACACCATTGCTTTCGAAAAAAATTAATTCAAAATATTATTAATTTGTTCTTCAATGATACCGTAAAAGCCATATAAAGGTAAAACAATATACCCTATCCTGTTTAAACGAACTGTGTTTTTGTTTTCAAGTATCACATGAAGCTTTAATAACAAGTGAATATAACGATACTAGTATTTGATTCAGTTACGGTGAATAAAATATAATCATTGTACATTTGATATAGAATAAAACCTGTCTGTAGGAGACTAGATTACTCAGACAATAGAAGTGATTTACATTTATGAGGTTCTCTAAGCCGACATGGCGTGATTCTAAAACAATTCTAATTGAGGTTTTTTATTATTTTATCATTGGTTTTAAGGTTCATGTGAACCATGGTAAGGTAGATAGATTTATTAAAAACGTAACCCCATATAAGAACAATAAATATAAGTATTAATCTGTACATATTTCAGTAAGTTTTAGTGTTCTTGTTTACCAGAGACATGTCATATCTAAATAATGATTTTCTGGATTGACTGAAATACTGCGATACTAGACCCTATCGGCCAATCCTGATTTCTCTTGTGTTGCACGTTTAGTAAATGTAAATAAAATTTTATGTACACGAATGTTTTAATTTAATTATATTTTGACATACCTATCAAATAAACTATAGACTTCATCATCTTCTTTATGATTGTTTTAATATAAGATTTAATTGGTTTTAATTAAATTTCTAATGGTATTTCCCACATACACAAAACACGAAAATACTTTGTTCAGAATGTGCACACAGAGCATTTTATGCAAATTCAGTATATTAAAACGTTTAATGTTCATGAAGACAGAAACATATAACAAGAAATAGAATGATGTAAAACAAATATTATGCATAAGAAAAACTGCATAACATTTAATGCAGAAAAATTGGTTCCACCAAAGAGAAAATGTTTGTTTTTTGTAAGTCAAATGCCACGATTATTTCAACTATGTATATAAGAAATTTAATGCGCTTAAACATACAAATGATTTATTACATTAAATGTAATTCCTTTTATACAGTTTAACAAAGATCTGTAGGATGACAAGGACGTCAAATACATTGCGATAGCAGAATTGTTATTTCGTTACATATCATTCATATTGCAGATTTTTTCGAGGCAGTTCCCTTGCCGAACTCTGGAATAGTTTCCATTACATATTATACCAGTTTTAATTTCACAGCACTAGACGGCCGTTTCGGAATACAATTCCTCATCAGTAGTGCTTGGACCATTATTATGAAACCAATACTTTTCAATAACACTTCCTTTTCAAACCTGATATGATTGGGATGGATTGGTCCCATTAATTGGAGTTTCCTCGCATCAACTATGATATCATTTACTAATTAAAATATATAGTGACTGTCAACAGTCGGGAGTTCTATGATAAGCGATCTCTGTGGGTTTTTAAGTTGCATCTGGTATAGACAATTTCTTGTTTTCCAGTTATGTTTTAATTGTTTTGTTTGATAGACAACTATACGCGTCTTTAAAAACGGCAATCCATATTCGTATTTATTCTCCATGTTTTTGTAAGGCTTTGGTGCTAATATTTGTTTATTTAATTTGGATGGTAGTAAGGTATAATATTTTGTTTGTGTTTTTAAGTGTTTTCAATATTGAGGATAAACACTGCTGTTTAAATATCGTCAAAAACAACACAACAGCAAAAAGATAGTATCATCAATCAAAATAAATATTTTGGATATGTCAAGATAAATAAATATCAATATAACCATATATCTGTCCAATAAACAAGCTAGGGAATGATTAATGCCGCTTTAAAAAAACGAGAAAACCTACATTACGATGGAATCCAGATAGATTTGAAATCTAACTCAGAGCCATCTTTCAAATAGCATACGAAGAATCATCATTATCTAGATACTGTTTACATTAATAATCTGTATCTGTATATGTAACGTCTCAAAGAGCCAAATTTTGACATGTTGCTGACGTTGAGAAAACCGTTTTAATTCTGCTGTAGTTGGCACTGTAGCGCTGCTTCAATTGAAATGCCTTATGTGTCTTTTTTTTAACTTTTTTCAATCAACGGCTCTTCGTCTGGACAAAGAATGTTACTGTAATAAATATAATTACTTTCAGCTATATCTTTACTTTTTCAGAATTTTATTAGTTGCATACTTTTAATTGAACATGGAAGGAATGTTTGTGGTTGATTTTAGGTATTTTTTTTCATGAATTAGAAAATATTTTTTGATCGCTTACACAATCCTAAATTTGGAGACTATGTAAATGTCATCTATCCTAGTGAGCTTGAAATAAAAGACACGACTGATTCCTCAAGTTCTGCTTCATATTTAGACTTATACCTGAATTATGACGCACAAGAAAGGCTACATTTGAAGCTTTATGACAAACGTAATGACTTCAATTTTTCTATTGTCAACTTTCCTTTTTTATGCAGCAATATACCTGCTTCTCCTGCTTATGGTGTATTTGTTTCCCAATTAATACGCTATGGTAGAGCTTGTTCCCACTACGGGGACTTTGTACAACGAAGTAGGCTGCTTGCAAATAAATTGTTGATAAAATATAAATAAAATAAAATAAATAAAATAAAATAACCAATAAAATATTGCAAGCCTAGGCTTATCAAGGCCCTCAAAAAGTTTTATGGCCGTCATCACAGTATTGTTGATAAGTTTGATGTCTCTGTGTCCAGGATTGCCTTGGATATATTTGACGTCTCATAGTTTCATGTTCCTTTCACACAATTTTGATTACACACGTGACGGGTGTAGCTAGCTAAACAGGAGGTGCTTACCCTTCCGGAGCACCCGGCCTCACTTCCCTGGTGGAAGTTCACGTGTCTAACCTAACTTGTCAGTTCCAAAGTTTTTACTTTGCTTCTGGATTGTGATTCGGAAATGGATAGGTATGTTTGTTTTTGATTACATCAACCCTTCAACACATTATTGATGCATATTACACGGACAATAGTAGTGAGATGTATTGTAGAGGGCCAAGTCTAGTTCTGGAAATGCTTTCTGTGAGAACCCGCTGAATTTTAGATAGATTAGGAAGATTATTAATATGACACCGGAAAAACATGTAGAAGTATTTTGCTTTCCGGTAACCTAAGTCGACTGTTATTTCCCTGGAGTATTTATCTTGCTATACTACCTTCATTTTTTTTCTTGTTTGGAATGTGTCAAGCCATTCCAGATTTCCAGATGTTGTTTCGAACACAATATTGTACCTCGACGAAAGAAAATCGTACTCTAGGTTAGTTAGTGCGTTAGAATAAAAGGTATACGTGACAGAAGGTTTCTGTTAAATAGCAATGGCTATTTTAATGGTGCTGGAGATGTTGGCAGTGAACAAGTCTGATAATAAATTTCCTCTTTGTAGTGATATTTTGAAAAGTGTTTGTTAGAAAGGAAATAAATGTCCTCCGCACATTCTTTAAATAAACGGTTTAGTATACCATCTTTGGTTCGTGTTCTGTAGACGTGTTTAACTACCATTTTAAGTATTTTATAATCAGACATGACGTGTTTCGCTATTGTTTAATCTATGTATGTCCATTCTATTTTTTATACCCACTTACATTCTTTTTTGTGCTTGATTATAATAGATAAATTCTTAATATCAGCTCGCCTATATTATTACATACAATTTATCATTACATCTGTCATCTTTTCATTAAAGTAGTAAAGAACAGGAAGTAATTAGAGTAGATACTACTTTAAATGTCAATACACATCATTGACCATTGTGAAAAGACACTGGGACTGAAACACGTTGGCTGGAATAGCCATAGCAACCGAGCATAAGAAGACACTAAATAAAAAACAGGATGTTACCTCAACTCATTATGTGACCATTGTACATAACAGTAAAGATATTGAACAAAATGGCATTATGACGAAATTGTAAAATAAAACCCTCATTGGGAGTAACTATTAGGCCTAGAAAAAAATTATGTTTCCGATTTCTGCACTGTCTATCCTAAAATAATTCTTATTTACATTGTTGGACAAATAAACTAAATCAATTATGAATTCTGCTACATAGAGATAAGGTAAAATGTCTTTCTACATGTAGGTACTTTACTTATATTTTGTTGTCAGACGAGATTGGTAATTCAGATTGTGAAAGTAACATTCCCAAATTGACATATTCTGAAATTATTTTATTGTATAATAGAAACAACATACATGTATAAAAATGTTTATTTTAAGATTTGAAAAGATGAAGCATCAATGCCATCATTTCGAGAATTGGTATCAAAAGTTAAAGTCTGTCCCGAGCCATTAGGCCCATCAGGCCGGAGCTTATCCCGGTTTCGGTGGCGTTAAGCGACTGAGAGTACAAGACTCTATCCTGAATGGGACGCCGGTCCATCACAGGGTTAACCCCCAGCATTTTGCTGGTACTCATTTATTTTTCAGCTGAGTGAACTGGAACAACGTGAAATTAAGTGTCTTGCTCAAGGACACAACACATCGCTCGGTCCAGGGATCGAACCCACGACCTTCGAATCATGAGTCCAACGCCTTAACCACTAGGCCACGCGCTTCCACGAATTGGTATCAAATGACCATATAAATATCTAACTATGCATAACGGGTGTATAAAGTATTGATATGTACCAGAAGGTGGAATGCAATGAAAACAATTTCCATTTTAAGTAACTGCAGCAATAAGATGCATACAATAGGCATATATATATACTATGTAATCTATAAATGACAAGACAAACAGCTAAAATAAAACAGAGTAAAGATTATTTTTATATTTGTATAGTTTGTGTTTTCTAAGTACAAACTGTTCAATTACATATTCGTCTATTCTTAGAATAATCAAAATTAAGGAGAATACCAAAATTTATACTTTGAACACTAACCATAAATAATTTATACCAACATTTAACGTCAAGCGACAGATATTTGGTCAATTTTTAGAAATGCGCACCTTCAATGATATTGATTTCCAAGACTATTTGATTAATCAGAAACGATTTTATTATATAGTCTGTCTAATTAAATTAGAATCTGCAACATGGTTAATGCCGTTGGACATTCCAGAGTATTTTATATTTAACTATTCAAAAACAAATTACTCTTTCTAAAACCACTGTCGTCATAAACAGAATAAAAGCAATAATATAAAATTGAAAGTGGCATGTACACTATGAAATAAAGTCAAATCAATACAGATTAAAATAGAGAGCACTGGAGCTTCAATATCATTAATGTACATGTATTTTGCAAAAGCCACAAAAAAACACGACACAACACTTGGAAAATACACACTTAACACTTATTGAGAAAATTAAGATCACTATGGTACATACATCGGATATTATTGCAACAGTGTATAGTGGTGTGGTAAAATATCAAATTTCATTTTTGTTCCCTATTTCAACGCTTTGGTTCGAATCACATTAGTGACAAATACTCTTGCCAAAGTCTATGGGTTTTATCTAAATATATGTCTTTGATGATCGGTGAAACAACATTTTAACGAACCATAAAAAACCTGTAGTTTGGTATTATTTACCCGATAATTCTAAAATGCAATATTGCTCAGACCACTACAAGTAACCTGGGATATAGACCAATAAGAGAATTAAATATGGATCAAGCCCACGGTCTGTTATTATTACCTGTTGTTAGAACATTACAGTGAACGTGCATTTTCCTTATAATTTAATGGCATTTAAAATTCTCCCAAATAAAGATTCGAATAAACAGCAATCTATCATCTGTAACAGTACCCTTTCTTTATATACAGATTGATACACATCAGAAGTTACTCCAGACAACAACCGTTTAATTCCTTAAGCATTAAAGCACTGTTTCTTATCAGTTTTGTGTAAATTGACAAATTTGAAGAACTTGCGTTTTCTTTTTTTGCTATTTGGTAGGGTCCTCTTCACAAACAAAGGAGATTAAAAACGAATAATGACAATTTTGGAAAACAACACACAATTTAAGTCGATACTGATAACAAGGAATTCTAACTTATTTAAAAATGTCATTGTTTTGTGAACATAAAAAGTGACAATCAACTGCTGATAACATCTGAAAGCTGAAGAGTCTTAAAAAGTTGACGTTTTTTGGCATTTGCTTAGGTAGTTTACATTTATTAAAAAAAAATATTGAATATAAATTAAAGTATGTCCTATTGGACTGTATCACTGTATGAGATATCCAGAATGCGGATTAATTGTTGTGTTCTTGACCTAAAAGTGTAAGCGATTTGACACTGTGGGGGTTCCAGACAATCAGCTGGTAATAGATGAGCTTTATCTGAAGTGCAATATTTTTCTCATCATTTTATGGTCCGATTTATGTATTACGTATTATGTTGTCAGGGTTTACGTCCAAGATGAAGAAATCTATAATTCCCGTTCAAGTCTTCAAAATCCTTCACAAACCTTTACGTGTTAATGGTTGTAATATATACCTCTAGGATGTCCACTGCTGTTTCTTTATGTTCATTGTTTTAAGACTCCTCAATCGATCATTGTTCATATTTTGTCATAACCTTGTATGACTACTTAGCCTTCAGATAGTTGACGGTCAAAACATCTATTTTATTAATAATTTAATGTCGTGAATCTCACTATCAGTGTAAACGCTTCATTTAAATTGTCATCAATAAATCTGAAATAGGACATGCCGAATGGGTTTAGACGTTGATATTTGGGAACCAATGTTTCCATTTTTTAATTATTACTATTAGAAGATGTTTTTGTCCAGAAGAGTTTGTAATCGTGTCAGGGTAAACTTATTGCGACACAAATATTTATTGGCAATGTTTTCATGAAGTGTATGTTTATTCAACGTGAAAGTCTACCTAGAACATTGCCCTATAAGTTATTATTACTGTTGTCGGAAGAGCAAAACATTCCATAGAACTTTCCAAAAATTACACTAATTATTATGTTCGGAAGAAAGAGACTTTAATTTGGATGTAAGTCTCGTTCGGAATCTTTGATGCGAATATTAAAGTGTTCCCTGCATTATGATGTCATAATTATGTACGTTGCCATCGGTTGCGTCAAATATTCAATTGTGTTTTGAATATTTTTTTCTAGATACTTTTTTTCTTGACATGCAAAATGTAAATTCACTTACAAACCCTATAAATGTGATCGGAACATTCTACTTGCACCTTGGATGAACAAAACGTTTTGAGAGCAATGTCCAATAATGTAAGTAACAATATGTGATACCATATATATGACACATGCGTTCTTACGCGGTGGACTTTTTTCATGTACGTTTTTGCAACATCAGACCTATGACGAGTAAAACAATGTTTAATGCAATAAAACAATTCATAGAGATGTCTTGAATCAAACCCATATATTTTACATCCTTTTTGCCTGGGTGATGGTCTTTACATATAACCACAATGGTTAATAGGTCAACATTTACACGATATTAATCAGTATTACCATTTTATGGATTATCAGAGTTACCAGCTGATAGGCATGTACTTAATGTTGGCTAAGCTGATCAAATGTCTGGTTGCTATTTTGTGCTGGTTTTTTTTTCTTTTCTTTTTTCCCTTCTTATTCTTTTTTATATCTGATTTATATATTCAATGTGGCTATAGATTAAGCATTTATTAGATAAAAGTCATCGAGATTTGATATAAAAGTCCGTTAGAGATTAATATTGACATTGTAGAGTCACTGTAAGGTTGTGTATACCATGTCAGATTTTATCAGTTATGGTATTAGACAGGCGTGTATTTTACTGCTATCCTGGGGATATCAAAGTGTATTATATCTAAAGATGTATTGCTTTGGGATGCGATATAAAAATTGTTTCTGATTTCATGCATCTTCAAAACATGTTATTTTCCGTTATAATTAGTGCAATAAAACATCCAAATTAATCTCATCGAAGTAGCATTCTGATAAACTGCAGCATTAAAAAAGATGTGTTTCATAATATCTTTCTACTAATACCTTACTGATAACGAAAGGCAAAAAGGGCCCATTTCGTTCAATTAACATGCTATGTTGAGCAATATATTAAACATCACACATACTAATCCATGTCCAAATCACAATCAAGAAGCAAAGGAAAAACTTTGGAACTGACAAGTTAGGTTAGGCACATGAATTTCCATCAGGAAAGTGAGGTCGGGTGCCCCGGAAGGGTTAGCACCTATACCATTTCAAGTCATTTAGAGGTAACATGAAATGACACTGAGCACACTATTGATCCACGAATTCAATTACCACAATAGAAATCAGTTTGGAAGAGTGATATTAACAACCCGCCACACGCATAGGTGTCATCAAACATTGTTTTTGATGACGTCAAAATTGGCGGTCAGTAAGAACATAAGAGGCACGACCAACAATACATCAATATTGTTACGTGATTCAGTATACGAGTAGCTGTGCCTTGCATGTTTAATTCTGAAACAACCAAAGTTTTTTGACACCGAATAGAAATACCGTTTTACTTTGTCCCGTTGTTCTCGCAGATATCATTTTGAAACACTGATATAAAATAAACCTCATGCGCATATTCTTTGACAATGTCGACTAAACAAAAAATCCCCAGAGAAACCTGTTTCGTATTTCAAATGGCTAAATAGCTGCTTTTAAGGTATGCTTCGATAAATCATTCTTTAGGATACCTACCCACAAAAGGTCTTATGTCGTTTAATGCATATATACCTACAGTTTATTTCTGTTCTCGTAATTTATTTCTCTGTTTACTGTCTTTTTTAATTAAATATATTTCATCTTTGACTTCATTAGTATAATATAATATAAATACCGACACACCCTACCTATTCTTGGTTTATTTTCAATAAAATGACGCCTAAACATTAGACAAGCATCAGAGACATCAAATAATATTGCATAAACAATATATAAATCTGAAGTTTTTTTCATTTATGTAGCTTTAGAAAGAAAAAAAACCTGTTCATTTAACTCGTGTTTTACTGCAGATTGATTTGGCTTTCACTTGGTGTTTTGTTTTGTTGTGTTAACGCTCTTGTTATGAGCTGGATTTTGCTAATTACAATAAAAAAAGTTATTTATAACTGAAATACAATACATGTACTTAATAACAACCAATGGAATAGAAAAATAATACAAGAAAATGGGGCATTACAAGTTACCAAAGCCAGCAATTTATAAATAAATTGCTGCAATTTTTGTAAATATTGAGAAATAAAGACTAGACCAATGCATGTGAAAATATTTTACATAATTTTATGGAAATAATAAAAATGCATATACATTCAGGCCGGGGTTGTTGATTTAATATCCTATAATATGACATGTGTTTTCCTTCATATGAACCACGAAGAAAGTTAACCGTTGAGAAACAAACGGTTTACCGATGGCTCACTCCTATAATATATTATGTGTCGTAACATAACAATAATGCAAGTTTTATTCATAAACTTTTTATTCCAAAAAAGGTAATATCAACAACCAAATTGATTCAACGGAACATTTTGCAAATATAATAGCATAGTGTTCTTCGAACGAAATAGCTTAAAGCGTTTATTTTATTTATTTGTTTTTTTAATGTTTACCTTAAAGTCATATTAGAATAGAAATAATTAATATCTTACCACAGTATTTAATGATACACAGTCTGTCGTTCACAAGAGTGAAATATTCGTCACATGTGATCAAAGCAGGTAGATGTTGATATCAAGGGTGGTTGTTGATTTCTTTTTCAGACCATCGGTTCTCAAATAAGTATAATGGTTAGCATTTCTTTCGAGAGTACTTTAACCACATTACAGATTACATTTTTATTAAATCCAGTGACAACTCAACATAAGGAGTTTAATAGTCAGTGATTCAAAATATGTTTGACTTTTCACGACCTGGTCACTTTTATTGATTTTCATTTCTAATTGTATTTGTCTATTGGCAAGTAAAGTAACATTTTATTTTTGTCTATGATCACAATTGACACCAATATTGCACTAAAAAACAAACCTTATAGTATTGTTTGGAAATAGTCCTTTGTCAGACGTGATATAATAAAATGAGAGTTTACATATGTCTTCTGTTATTTAAGAGTATGGATGTATCTTATTAAGTTTCATGACTCTCAGACGAATACTGTCTTACGTGAGCTGCACATAGACTTTTTGTTGTTTATTAACGGCTCAACTATTAAATCTGTTTGATCAAGATTAATGTATATCTGTCGTATATTTCTGTGGTTTTGCTATCAATTATCGGCCATGTGCTATTTTCGATACTTTTTTAATAATTATAAAAAATGACACACCAAATAAGCTTTACAAGTATCAAGCACAAAAATGATAAATGTATTTCTGGCGTATAATTCTGTGGTTTTGCTATCAATGTATCTGTCATTTGCTATTTTTTTTAATTTGATTTTTTATTATTATGAAAACTAGCACACGAAATAACTTTTACAGGTATCAAGCATGATAAAAATGATAAAAATAACTACACAAATGTATTTCTGACGTATATTTCTGTGGTTTTGATATCAATGTACTTTTCATGTACATTGTTTTGATGTTTTATTTCATGATTAAAAAATATTACATGGCATAACCTTTACATGTATCAAGCACAAAACATTAAAACAATATGTGTTACCATATATAGTAAGTAAATTATTGTTAAAGGCCCATCCAGCTTTAGTTTATACAATAAAATATTTGCAATATGACTGTACCTGTCTTCTATGAAACATACAGAAGCAATTGTATTGCAATTCACATGAAAGACAATTGGGGTCATGACCCTTGATGTGTATCAATTTTCCCGCAATATTACGTCATGTCCTACACAGGGGGTCACGTGATGATGTGAGATACGCAGATTTCACATAGCTTAAAATCCTATCTCACATGAGCAGGTATGGAAGAAATAGCGCCAAAGGTTTAAACAAATCAAAATATTTTTTGAAAAGAAAGAATTGTAAGTATAAGAAATGACTTTTCTGCTCATGGAATTTCAAGGGGGTAATGCAAGATAGTGTGGTGCGTGCCAAATTCAAAATGAAGGGCGAAACCTTCATCAAATTTAGCACGCGCCACACTATCTTCTCTAAAATATCATTTCTAAAATAAAGTAAAATACAATAGAATCAAAACCTTAAAGCAAAATGTGAGTCCCACAAAACGTGGTCAGTTTTACTGGAGCAGGGCCGTGACATACTTAAGAAAACGTGATGATAATTTTTCTCATCAAGAAAAGAAATTCCGATAATAGATTTCAAAGAGAACACGTTTATACTATAACCTACAATTTCCTAGTAATTTTAGTTATATATTGGAAATGTGGCATTCATTTTAGTGTTGCTGCGGATACTGTAGGACATTCTTTGATACCATAATTACTGGAGTAAAGAAGTCAATGTTAATCGATCATAGGATGCATTAGCTATTTCTCATGTTAAAAATAGATGTTTGCATTCCAGCACAATCTCGTAATTCCTAGGTTTCTGTGGATAGCAAACAACATTGTCAGCAAAATTTTCTTTGTCTTTCAAATAGAAATAGTGTCTATGGTTAAAGTATTGAAGGTGCTTGACATTCTCGTATATACGATATTAAATCTTATCAAAAGCGAACATACAAATCCACAATCTCAATACAAAGTGACAACTTTGAAGCTTGAAGCTGACAAATTAAGTTAAACACATAAACTTTTACCAGAGAAGTAGGGTCTGGTATTCCTGAAGGGTAGGCACCTCCTGTTAAGTTAAACACGTAAACTTTTACCAGAGAAGTAGGGTCTGATATTCCTGAAGGGTAGGCACCTCCTGTTAAGTTAAACACGTAAACTTTTACCAGAGAAGTAGGACCTGGTATTCCTGAAGGGTAGGCACCTCCTGTTAAGTTAAACACGTAAACTTTTACCAGAGAAGTAGGCCCTGGTGTTCCTGAAGGGTAGGCACCTCCTGTTAAGTTAAACACATAAACTTTTACCAGAGAAGTAGGGTCTGGTATTCCTGAAGGGTAGGCACCTCCTGTTAAGTTAAACACGTAAACTTTTACCAGAGAAGTAGGGTCTGATATTCCTGAAGGGTAGGCACCTCCTGTTAAGTTAAACACGTAAACTTTTACCAGAGAAGTAGAGTATGGTGTTCCTGAAGGGTAGGCACCTCCTGTTAAGTTAAACACGTAAACTTTTACCAGAGAAGTAGGGCCTGGTGTTCCTGAAGGGTAGGCACCTCCTGTTAAGTTAAACACGTAAACTTTTACCAGAGAAGTAGAGTCTGGTGTTCCTGAAGGGTAGGCACCTCCTGTTAAGTTAAACACGTAAACTTTTACCAGAGAAGTAGGGCCTGGTGTTCCTGAAGGGTAGGCACCTCCTGTTAAGTTAAACACGTAAACTTTTACCAGAGAAGTAGGACCTGGTATTCCTGAAGGGTAGGCACCTCCTGTTAAGTTAAACACGTAAACTTTTACCAGAGAAGTAGGCCCTGGTGTTCCTGAAGGGTAGGCACCTCCTGTTAAGTTAAACACGTAAACTTTTACCAGAGAAGTAGGGCCTGGTGTTCCTGAAGGGTAGGCACCTCCTGTTAAGTTAAACACGTAAACTTTTACCAGAGAAGTAGAGTCTGGTGTTCCTGAAGGGTAGGCACCTCCTGTTAAGTTAAACACGTAAACTTTTACCAGAGAAGTAGGGCCTGGTGTTCCTGAAGGGTAGGCACCTCCTGTTAAGTTAAACACGTAAACTTTTACCAGAGAAGTAGGGCCTGGTGTTCCTGAAGGGTAGGCACCTCCTGTTAAGTTAAACACGTAAACTTTTACCAGAGAAGTAGGGCCTGGTGTTCCTGAAGGGTAGGCACCTCTGTTAAGTTAAACACGTAAACTTTTACCAGAGAAGTAGGACCTGGTGTTCCTGAAGGGTAGGCACCTCCTGTTAAGTTAAACACGTAAACTTTTACCAGAGAAGTAGGGCCTGATGTTCCTGAAGGGTAGGCACCTCCTGTTAAGTTAAACACGTAAACTTTTACCAGAGAAGTAGGGCCTGTTGTTCCTGAAGGGTAGGCACCTCCTGTTAAGTTAAACACGTAAACTTTTACCAGAGAAGTAGGGCCTGGTGTTCCTGAAGGGTAGGTACCTCCTGTTAAGTTAAACACGTAAACTTTTACCAGAGAAGTAGGGCCTGGTGTTCCTGAAGGGTAGGCACCTCCTGTTAAGTTAAACACGTAAACTTTTACCAGAGAAGTAGGGCCTGGTGTTCCTGAAGGGTAGGCACCTCCTGTTAAGTTAAACACGTAAACTTTTACCAGAGAAGTAGGGCCTGGTGTTCCTGAAGGGTAGGCACCTCCTGTTAAGTTAGCTTGACCCGCTACGTGTGTAATGAAAATTCGCAATGAAAGGAACATGGAACTATGGGACGCCAAATATACTAGGGTAATGTTAGATACAGAGACATCATACATGTAGTGGAAACAAGCTCTACCATAGCATATTTACTATGAAACAAATACACCATAAGCAGGAGAAGCAGATATATTGCTGCATAGAAAAAGAAAGTTGACAATAGAAAAGTTGAAAAAGTAATCACGTTTGTCACTAAGAAGTTGCCTTGATGTTAATTAATTTTCACTTATCTGATTAACTTATGATCACTAATTGTAAGATTAGTAAAATTATCAGGATCTGTGACTACTAGTGTATTAAAATGATACTGTATGTTATTTGCTTAGTTAATCTAAGACCTGTCTAACATTTTGAGCGGTTCTAAGCCTTTCTTGTCTTTTAACCTTGTTTCTTTCATAAGATTTAGTTTGATTGAATCCCTAAGGATACAACCACCGATATTCAATACTGAAAATATTAAGGAACAATCAGCGATGATCAAAACGATCAGCGATGGTCAGAAAAATCAGCGATGGTCAGAACAGATGGTCAGAACAATCAGTGATGGTTAGAATAGATAGTCAGAAAAATCAGCAATGGTCAGAACAATCGGCAATGGTCAGAACAATACGCGATGGTCAGAATAATCAACGATAGTCAGAACAATCAGCGATAGTCAGAAAAATCAGCAATGGTCAGAACAATCGGCAATGGTCAGAACAATACGCGATGGTCAGAACAATCGGCAATGGTCAGAACAATCAGCGATGGTCAGAATATATGGTCAGAAAAATCAGCGATGGTCAGAACAATCGGCAATGGTCAGAACAATCAGCGATGGTCAGAATATATGGTCAGAAAAATCAGCGATGGTCAGAACATATGGTCAGAAAAATCAGCGATGGTCAGAACAATCGACAATGGTCAGAACAATCAGCGATGGTCAGAACAATCGGCAATGGTCAGAACAATACGCGATGGTCAGAATAATCAACGATAGTCAGAACAATCAGCGATAGTCAGAAAAATCAGCAATGGTCAGAACAATCGGCAATGGTCAGAACAATACGCGATGGTCAGAACAATCGGCAATGGTCAGAACAATCACCGATGGTCAGAATATATGGTCAGAAAAATCAGCGATGGTCAGAACAATCGGCAATGGTCAGAACAATCAGCGATGGTCAGAATATATGGTCAGAAAAATCAGCGATGGTCAGAACAATCGGCAATGATCAGAACAATCAGCGATGATCAGAACAACCGGCAATGGTCAGAACAATCAGTAATGGTCAGAACAATCAGCGATGGTCAGAACAATCAGTAATGGCCAGAAAAATCAGTAATGGTCAGAACAATCACCAATGGTCAGAACAATTAGCGATGATCAGAACAATCAGCAATGATCAGAACAATCGGCAATGGTCAGAACAATCAGCAATGGTCAGAACAATCAGCAATGGTCAGAACAATCAGCGATGGTCAGAACAATTGGCAATGGTCAGAACAATCGGCAATGGTTAGAACAATCAGCGATGATCATGATCAGAACAATCATTACTGGTCAGACAATCAGCAATGGTCAGAACAATTAGCCATGATCAGAACAATCAGCGATGATCAGAACAATCAGCGATGGTCAGAATAATCAACGATAGTCAGAACAATCAGCGATGGTCAGAACAATCGGCAATGGTCAGAACAATCAGCGATGGTCAGAACAATCAGAAGTTACGCTAACAGAGGATAGTCAGCGATAGTCAACGGCTTTAATAACGAACGTGTTCAGTGCAATAGCAAGTATACTGTCAAATAAAGTCAACAAAAATGAAAATCGTGTATCTGTTTTATGTAAATTTGAATGTCTTTTAACATTTAACGCTGATCATTTTAAAGGTCTATAAAATTTGCTTCAATTAATGTTAGATATCTTCCATTGAAATCAAACAATCACACTAATGTGGAAAATCTTTAATCTAAAAGTCAAATTCCCGTAAGCTTAGGCTGCATGTCACGGCAAGAATAACAAAAAGCTTTTTAATACGTACTTCCGTTTCTTGCATTAGCAGCCTGTGAACATTAAAGACATGTAGAAGTGTTAATGATGCTGGCAAAAGTGACAGGTATGTGTTAAAAACAATTCGCCCACATACTAATGAATACTGAGTTACCTTTACCTTGGAAAACATTTCATGTCAACCACATGTTCGGCTTAAGGTTTATTTTCAAATGTCATTGATTTACAGACAAAATTCCAAACAAGGGGGCGCAGCCGAGTTATGGTTGTCAAAATTGTCAGTACAAACAAAATTAAGAAATAGTTATTTCATTGTTTTTATGTTTTTCAGTGTTTTAACTATTTATTAGCATGAGAAAATATTCTTATTTTCTTCGAAGGTTAAGCTAAACAAAAGTTCATTTCTGATCAGTTTTATACTAGTGTGCATTTATGACAACCTTAAGAATGCTTGTACATTAGGCTACAGTTCCACATTAAACAGTAAATTAAACACGTACCAAGCCAATCAGCACATGCCTTAGCCTTAAGGCAAGGGGAAAGCTTCTTAATCGCGATCGACTGAGCTTGATAAACAGCGATATTACGCTTTTGTTTTGACAGGTTAACGCCACGTACTATGATGACCTCTACAATCATTCAGGACATTGTTTTTCTGATCTGCGAAGTACTGTGGAGTTGAATGTCAAATAAAAATTACTTTTATTATTTGTGTTATATTGATGAAAAATAACTAAAAATAATATTGTTTCAGGATGTTTCAAGATAGATCAATCGTTCTTAATGACTGAGTTGTTTAAAGGCGCCATCTTATGGAGCACAACACAGTGAGGCAGATGAGGATCGGTGGTTTTCTCTGGGCTTTTCCATTTTTGTTGTGTTTTTTGTTGCCATCGGAGAGCGTCTGGATACCGATGAAATACTTTTGTGCGGTGCATAAAGCTCTATTATATTTCAGACAGTTGAATGGGCATACATTGGTATTTTGTCGTTAATACTTGTTGATGCATTATAAAATGAAACGTCAACGAATATTCATATAGGAAGTAATTATTTCATAATATTTGAAAACATGCGAAGTTTATCTGTACCTCACGTGTAGCTTCTGTTCGTCTAATAACTCAAATATAATGGTTGAAACCATTATAAAATTATATGTGACAGCTGCCTGCTAGGATACAGGTTAATAATTAAAAGCTTTTAACCAAGGAACAGAACCCCTATCGCTTTGTTAGAAAGTTGCAAGAATGTTATCCATAAAAGTGAATGTGTACTTAAACAGTTTTGTTATACAAATATAAGAAAGGTCAGTATCCTTTACATATGAGATGGTATAGTATAAGTTATACAGGTCTTTGGCAGGTTACACGGCCCCATGTACCCCGTCAAAGATTTATGTACCCTGAGCCGCATTCATCTTTGACGGGGTACATGGGACCGTGTAACCTGCCAAAGACCTGTATAACGTTTTTGTCACTTTCATTTCGTATTTTCCGTGACTTTCGTACGTTGTCGCCATGTTTGTTTACCGTAACTAGACGTCAGAGATGTACGAGTTACTTCCCTTTTACCGCTAAACGTCGCGTGCGTCCATGTACCCCGGCAGATTTCCGAACATCGTTCTATGTACCCGGTAACTTAACCAATCACTATGCGAGAAATTTCTTTGAAGGGTGACAAAACTTTATACAACGAAGCAAGTTACTTACAAATATATTGTTGACCCAGGGATATTGCAAGCTTTGGCTTATCAGAGCCCTCAAAAAGTTTTATGGCCGTCATCACAGTATTGTTGAGAAGTTTGATGTCTCTGAAGCCAGGATTGCCCTGATATATTTGACACCCCATAGTTCCATGTTCTTTTCACTCAATTTTGATTACACACATGGCGGGTGTAGCTAGCTAAACGGGAAATACTTACAATGACAATGTTATTCAAAACTGTTGATGCTTATATGTCAACAATTTCTTTATTTCTAGTGTCGTTGCTACACTGTCTGAATATGAAATGCAATGTTAAATTAATAACGTTATTTTTATCCAGAATCAGTAAGTAAATTTTCAACCTAAAGTTAGGTGCTATGAATGTAAGTTCGTATATTTGAATAACATTGCCTTTACATTGTATTAACTGCAAATCATAACATAACACTACCCATGTAGTGAGTGGCTACTCATATATGAATATTGCTAATAAACGGTCAAGTGGCCCGGATAGGTCAATGTTATTTGCCTGTATCTTTTATGTGTTTTTTTCCTGTTTGTCATATTATGCTTCTAGCGAAGCTATAAAAACACATACAGGTCAGTTTTTTCTATAGGTAGAAGTGTATTAATATTAACGCACTTGGAATCATCTGTGTGAATTCACTAGGATTCATCACTAATTAGTTTTGGAGTTAATATGCTTTAATTGATTGTGTGTCAGCTTTAGAAGTTGGTCAGAACCATCACCATGAATTTAAGCAGCACATGAGCTTTGATTAAACTGCACCTCGAATACATAAAATTAAAACATTGCTGGTAAACCATACATACTTATCAACCAGATTGACTGACAATTTTACATGCTTTACATACATGAAGGTTTTCATCGAATATTTTGGCGAAGTTTTAGAAAACTAGTTTTTATTACAATCGAAATAAATTTCTTTAAACAAAATATTGGTCTCGCACTAGGTATATTTATCGCAAACGAAGTTTAGGGGGCATATAGAAATCACCTGTCTGTCCGTCTTGTTGTCTGCCCCAATATCGTGTCTGCTCCATATCTTCGATGGATGGATTTTGATTAATTTGGCACAAATATAAACCAACATGAGACGATGTGTCGCATACCAAATGTATGTGCATAAATCGAAGGTCAAGGTCAGAAGGTCAATGTTGGGGCGGCGTGGCTCTTAAGAGACAATTCTAGTTCATATAAGTTACAAATTCAATAAAAGATTCAAATAAATATGAATTCGAATGTATTTCAGCATTTGGCTTTGATGGGGATCATCGGATTGCATTGATTTGGCCTTGTGCAAATTTCACATGAATCCTTTTGGGGTCCATTCAATAAAGCGTGACTTAATAGATCAACGCGCCAATAGTCTATTTGCAATCAAAATTCTTTGCTGTACCTATCAAACATTAGTAAACACAAACTCTTTTGCAATAACTACGTGCATAGCAAGACTACTTAAATATACTCAAAGATACAATTTTTATTTTGATCTCGAAAATAAAATTGTCTAGAATATTTTTATGGAATTAAGTTTTATCCAATTTATTTATATAATTATGGCCATCATTATTAGTCTGAAAATGTCTATTTACAGAAGTTTAGGAAGTTAAAGCTATTATAAAATTCCACCAGGATTGAAAACAATTGTAATCTGTTGATGTTGAATTATATAGAAATTACTATGTCCAGGTCTACTGACTCTTCTCCAATCTTCTTTATAAACACAGAAATCCCACCAGTCTGATAATTATAACACTCAATATAACTACGTTTTTGTTTTTCCATTTTTACGAGTATTTTCATTAAATGAACGTTAATTATTACCATTTGGGAAAATTACTTGAAAACAAAGAATTACAAGAATATCTCGAACTTTCTATTAAATAAGCAGGGGATTTCCGGATTTTATAAAGTAATCAAGTTTTGCGCGTTTGGCATAACGTCTATGCCTATAATAAAAACAAATTACTAGCGTTGCGCGATTGAACGAATTCACCATCGTTTGGTCATACCGCGCAACAATGACCTAAACAATGCCATTGGAGACTTTAAACAGTAATGGATTACAATGTACCAATAGGTATAAACCGTCAGGTGACTAAAGGCTAAATGAAAATGAAATGGTTTTAACGTATTTAATTTACCTGATATACGAGCAAAATGAGTCCCGAGTGGATTGTTATCTTATTGGTCGGTGTGTATATATGTCAAAGTAAATATACATTTTCTGGCCTTTTGTATTACTTTGCAATCAGGGATGATAAAACTTATATCTAAACATCGTTACAATAAGCCCAGAAGTCCATGGAATGAAAACCATTCTAAACCGTGTGTGAGAGAGAAAGAGAGCACGTGTGTGTTATCTGTGGTAAACTGTCATTTCAGATATATAATAACGTTGTTTGTTTGGAACGATATTTCATATTGACATCATCTATATGAAGATAAAATGATTGATTATATGATGTTCAGTTTATGCCTGCGAGTCTTTCACATTTAACATTTGTATATACTGAACATATATCCCTTGATGACATTCACGTTTTATTTTAAATGATGGGTTTTTTATTTAATGTATATCAGAATATAGTAAACAGGGTCTAGAGATAAACATGTAATCCAAAAAGAACCTCAGGGAACAGCATTTTTTTCTTGTTTCTTGGCTAACGTTTTTAATGTTTTAAAATACAAATGACACGTCGCACTTCGATGTAAATATCCCACAACAAAACAAAATAAGAAAACACTGCACAAGACCTTACTGCAAAAAAACTTCAGTACTCCTAAAATAAAATCACGTGTCACTGTAAAATTAAAAATGATTGACTGATTGATATTTTATGTCCGAATCAAATGAACTTTGTTTGTAACTCCAAAAACAAAATGTTCTTATATTAAAGTAGTTGATACGGAACGTAGGAAATATAAAGAGAGACACAAATCAACAAAAGAATAGAAATAAGAAGATAGCCTAAACTTAACAAATATTGAGACACGGATTGTATACCCGGACTGCTGACAACGGGCAATGAACAACAGTGACAGTCACCTGGCAATGCATTTAAGCAGTATTATAGAAGACAAACAAAAACGATAACAGGTCTAAAATATTTCCTAATGTAGCAGAGGACACAAACACAGGACAAGATAAACACACTTTAAAACATTGATTTTAAAACCAGTGTGCACATGACAGGGAAATGTACACAATGCAGTTTTTTTTTCCAGTAGAGTGGTTAAAAAATCATTATTATATTGCACAATGGTCTATAAATTTAAAATAAACCCCCTACTTTACTCACCAATGAACAAAACAAAACATTTAATATAAAACATTACCTACCAAGTAGATCAGCCATGGCCATGTTACACAGAAACAAATTCGTTGTATTTCTAAGATGTCTATTTCCAAATATGAGAATGATTACTGAAGCATTCCCTAAAAATCCAAGTAAAAACACCGGAATGTATGACACAATCAAAGCCAACTCATCTTCTTGAAAACTATCAATCAAAATATGTAAATTGGCTAACTCCATATCACTGGTACTATTCAATAACGAAATGTTGGACATAAGATGATTTATCCATGCGTTATAGATGTCTAACGCCATTGTCCAAGCTTTTGTTTTTATTCTTTTCAAAAAGTCGTTTTCTCTTGAAATAAATAGTTATTAAATGCAAGACACGTTGCCATCATTGTTCATAATCAGTTTATTTCTGTTACATCATATTCACTATTGCTTGGAATTTATACCAGTTTGATATTTAAAACCGTTTTATAGATGCGTGTCCATTATTTGCTAAAACGTCTTGCGTAATTTCATTTTGCGAATCAATTTAAACTCAGTGAGGATCAACCGTTCTACTGCATGTAATTCAATAACCGCAAGTATAGTTTTTCAGTTTGTTTTCTTTTATGGAAACCATACTATTTATATAAACTTAATCCGCATCTATAGTGAAGTGAAGTGTAGAAAAATCGTTATTTAATAACCTTTTGAATTGATGTTAGCAGCTAACCGTATTTGATGGATGACAAAATCAAAATACCTTTACAATGGAATGGATGATTCCATATATTAGAGGCTATGCAAATAAAATTCGCCGAACAAGGATGTGAACTTACAGACGACACAACGTCATTACATTTTATAGCGCCGTTCTAATTTACTTCAGAGAGCTTCAAATACGTTCCGGAACATAGATTGAAAAGTCGTTTATGGATTGAATCAATTATAAATCGATACCTGTATGTAAAGCAAGCATGGATATAAATGGACAAGCCCTACTGACTCCTTTAAAAATACATTCTAGGTCGCTATTATATCCATTTTAACATATTTGCATTTTCATGTTTGCGTGATTTTGAACAGTAGCTTCCGGATTTTGCTTTATTAAAAGAGCCTTGTAATATGATTTAATGAGAGTTGTACGGAATTAATGCATCTTACAATATTTTTAAAAATGACAAAAGTAAAAAAATTCAACAAAATTTAAATAATAAAGTATATTTTCATTTTTACAATTTGAAAGGGTAGGTAAGCTTCGTTTTTAGTAACTCATTCTAAACCGACTTTATTCTTTGATGCAGTGTATTTCGTAGTAAACGAAAACGTATATAAGATTCCAGGAAACGCACGCCGGTTATATTGCAATCATCAAAGCATATTAAGAAGTACTTATCCAACAAGATAACTGAACGTACACACACAACCTTAAGCTTGTTAGAGAGGCAGTGTAGTGCAATTTAAGTCATACAAAAAAGCATGAAAACATTATTGGCAAAGCATCGATAGACTAGAAAATATTCTACTAAATGATTTCCCCTGCATATTCTTGGTATCCACTTAAGACACATGCCGGTTTTTAGATTTAACAAAATAACTCCCATATCCACCGAAAAGATGAACATCTTCAATCAAACCAGATTTTGTGATTTATCTGATTAACAATATTAGTTATGTTGCTGGTCTATCAAACATTCTTTATAGATTTGATACTTACTTATTTCAAGATTCTTTGGAGGTGCTTACCACCCGGTCTCATTTTCCTGGAAGTTCAAGTGTTTTATAAAATTTGTCAATTTAAAAGTTTTTACTTTGCTTTGGGATTGTGATATGTACATGAATGAGTATGTTTGTTTTTTTATTATATAATGGCATGTCCAATTGTACTCCAAGGCCTTTGTAACCACATATAGGTACAGACGATGATTAGATAAAATACTGAGACAACGATCGCGTATCAGATACATGGCTAATAATGTAAACCAAACATCTTAAATTAAAATGGACATTTTTAACACAAAAAGATTTATCTCAAACAGTCTAAGAACTGGATAAAAACAAGGAAACGAAAAACAAAAACAATCCAAGTCCATATCAAACAATATCGATTCTATATCACTACATCAGTATATATAATCCAATTATATTATGTGGTTTAATTACAGTTCTATCATTTAATGGTACTACCTGTTGTTATTGTGAAATAAACCCGGTTGATCAAAGATCAGTTGGTTAGTATAACTATAAGGCAATAGTTTATATGCCTGTTCAAAACTTTATGCATAATTGCCTATTATAGTATTTTGATGAGGTGGACATGCTCTTAAGCTTATAGTGATGTTTCATGAAAAAATCGTAGCCGCAGGAAAGCGATCGCGAGAGTACCATTTACACCCCAACGCAACGGGACCATGGTCATCTCAACAGAATTCAATAACAGGTTTAGTACATCACATGACTATGAGAGCACAGTAATTAAAATAGCAGAATCTCGCTTTAAATTGTTTCACAATACGGATGCCATCAATACGTTACTTGATATCGCTACTCTAAGAAATATTGAAAATGTCATAGCATAAGACAACTTTATTGTCAATCATTTATATTAAACTTAAATCTCTGTAGCTAGTTGACCATGAACGTTTTAAATGCCCGAACTGAAAAAAAAATATTCGATAGTATCCATCGCAAACAAATCACAACGTAATGTAAAAGGACGTATTAAAATAAGTATGACAAATTAAAAAAAAACCTGACAAATCGTTACCCACCAACATCCGTAGTGTATAATTAACTTAACTGAGTTTATAGAGCCGCTTCTAAGACTGATTTATTTTCACGAAAATGTTTATTTATTTGCCAATAGAGCAATGACAAAAACCTTTATTTTATTTGAAATATTTTATAAATACTCGTATGATATTTCTGGAAATAGAAACACATGGCGCAACTCTTAAAGCTAATTTTACCCAATAATGGTCGAATCTCTAGATGTGTGTGTGTTTAATTTTGATTTATTATTTCATTAGATAAATAAACATTACTTTATCTTCATTTAGGATAGAGTGTGATTATTTTGGTTTAAGATTTATTTCTGTAGCATGCGGCAAGGGAATACTCAGTCTGATTTTAAACCGAGTATGATGATAGATGCATTCCATAAGAAATTTCAGTACACCTAGTAATTTAAGTAAGATGGGACATGGTGTCACTAGCAATGTATTGATCAGTAATATATATATTTAATATAAACAAAACAAATTAATATACCAGTGTTGATTTTAATTTAAAAAAAAAATGTTTTGATGATTTCTTAAATACATCCTTCTAACTGCAATCAGACAGAAGAACTTTATGAAGTATCAAGCTAACAATAATTAAAATCACAACGATGGGACGAATAGAGTTAAAAGTTAACTTTCAAATTTGTAATAATTTTAATTGGGAATAGCTATAACACTAATTAACCAAACAGATTTAAGATCCTATACAAGCAACATTCACGAATTTCTCTGTTTGATTTTAAGGAACACTGACTGAGTGCAGACCCTAGTGTAAGAAATATTTCAGTTTGCCACCATAAAGGCTGGTGTATTTTTCAAGCACCCCAGATTACTCCACCATCTCTATATTGACCTTCTCTATATGATTATTACTAACCCTATTTTCTTATTATAACACTAGACGGCCGTTTCGAAATAAAATTTATCGTCAGTTGTTCTCGAATCAAAATTGTGTAAACTATATATTTTTCAGATGTTTAAATGAGAGAGAAAAAAGGTCAAAATGTGAAAGAATCTTGACTGGGGCACAACACTCTTCCTCATTTTATTTAATTTAAAGTATTTTTGTATTGTTCATGTCCCTTATTAATAAGGCCTATCGGAAGTATCGGTAAATGACAATGCTTTCATCAAAACTTTAGGAAAACTCGGATTACTTCTAGCGCAAAATACAAAATCGATTCTCCGTTTCAAAAAACTATACTGACCGATTAATTAGAACTTTTATAACGGACTTATGAAACTGATTGTTTGGTCAGCATTACATGTAGTTCAGGAACTCTGACTGAATTTTTCCCGGTAATGGGCAACTTTTGCGTCTCTTGTGTGCGTTTAATTAAAAACTCAAACGAGTACAAAATGTATACCAATACGTGTGTTGTTTTTGGTATATTCATTATCTTATTAATTCTAACTTTATGATTATTGAATCAACATCTGGTTAAGTTGTCCCCGTGAGAAAATTTTGCGAAGGAAATGGTCCAATTTTGATGTCTTCTGTACTCAAAGCAAGATAATAATATTTAATTAGAAATGTGATTACAAGTTGGCGGGAGAAAGATAAAAAAAGGTTCTGACAAAAATCTTTGATAGACAAGAACCATATGTAATAATGTAAACCAAATAACTTAACCCGTATGATTTGGGATGTTCAGCTGGTCAGTCAATATGAAATATTCAATACAACTTAGTGTATACCAAGCATAATAGGACATGTAACCTGGTTAAAATTCGTGATGGGCGGAAGATTTTGCTAATAAAAATTTCTCTATGTGGATTTTTTTTTCAAAAATAATAAAAAGCAAACTTACCTAAAAGATCAGCAATCGCCATATTACACAAATAAATATTTGTGGTATGCCGCAGATATCTAATGGATGCCACAAGTATCAGAATGGATAAATTACCGAAAAACGCAGACAAAAACACGGGGACATACAGTGACGTCAGAGTAATTTCCAATGCTCCAATCTCGTGAAAAAGTACATCGTAACCGGAAATGTCAAGATTGTTTGTCAAATTTTCCGGAAATGATACATTTGGCGGTAAAAGTGTCATCCACGCTTTTAAAGTTTCTAGTGACATGTTCGGATGGTCAGTAATTTCAAAAACACAAAAACGGGTATACTGGTATTGATTACAAATCACTATACCTTCTGTGTGGTTAGTGACGAGATGAAGATACAAATACCGCTTTTATCTTCTAATCTCTTCTCTCATAATTATCTATCTCAATATTAAATAAGAACTAATAATTTGATATCCACATTCCAAGTCTATAGGAGTCCGTTATAATTTCCTGACGTCTTCGCTAAATCTGGTGTATAAATTTATTCGGGCATAAATATCTTCAAATTACTTTCAGTAAAAGACTATAGGTTGCCAAAGGATATAAAACTCTCTGTGTTAATTGAAGAAGACGCTGTTGGAAATCTTGTATTTTCACCCAAGGTGTTCAACAATCAGTCGATATTCTTCTAAATGTTTTATATCATGATATCAGAGAAATATGCTTTAACAATTCTCATAACAAGTTTCTAAAAGTCTTTCCTTAATACGTCAACGACTTAATGACAAAAACCATAAAACTTAGTATCTATGACGACTACCTGATTATACAGTATGGGCGTATAGGGTATACCATTACATGGTGTCTAAAAGACGTTTTCTTTTTGGTCTTTTTTTTTGTAGTTAAAATTCTCATGAATACAACTTAATAAAGCATTTTGTAAATTAAAACCAAATTCTTGGCATTTTGTATTCAATGCAACCAACTTCGGAACGCTAAACATACGTATAGAATCAGAAAACGAGGAAAACATACTGAGACCAATGATTTATGAGTAAAAGATATAACAAAATTATATCTACTAGACTTGCTTAAGTACGGCATAAATCCCCAATTACTTATAATTGTTATGTATTTACTAACAATAGAAACCAGCATGTAAATGTTTTCATATTTGTTAAAGCATACGGTTATATAGAAAAGAAAAGAACAAAGTATTTGTCTACAAGGAGCATGAGAATAATTTATCCCAAAGTTCGAAATTTTTGCTTGAGATTTTTTATTTAATATTAAATAAAAAAAATTCTGAACTTCGACATTCAATCTCGAAATCTTTTCTTTTTATCTCTATTTTTTACTTTAAAGTGATTCTTTTTTCTTATTGTTTAAATGAATTTTGACTATTAAATTTGAAATCAAATTAAAAAAACTACTTTACACTGATATCTCTTTGATATTGCAAATAATGACTAAAATTATCCCAAACTTATTGAGCCCATGAGGTGAAAAATGTAGGAAGAGTTATTTCGTATATTTGCAATAGTTGTTTCGTATTTTCGAACAACTCATCCTGTATTTGCATTAAAGTCATATGCTTTATTTGTATTTGGCTGTGTTTAAATGGTTAACGAATCAAAAACAAACATACCAATTCATGTGATGTCCAAACCAAAATTCTAAAGCAATGTAAACACTTTGAAACTTGTTAATTAGGTTAAACACGAAAACTTCCACCAGGGAATTGAGGCCGGGTGCTCCGGAAGGATAAGAACATTCATTCGTCACCTTTTGTAATCATAATTTAGAATAAAAGGAACATGGGAGATCAAATATTTCCTAAGTGATTTTGGATACAGAGATTTATACAGAAGCTTAATTTCTATGATTATCATTATTAGACAGATTCTGTGACATACTTCCTTTGGTGTAATTTGAAAAAAGAATAAAGACTACATGGTCATACTGTCATAAGGAATATATCAGCTGATAATTTTGTTACATATAATAGAAATACTGTTGTTTTTTTAACAATTGAACTGTTTAGAAATGCGGTTCATAGTCGATATGAACGCAATTGATATGCAAGCAAACTGCATACGCGCGAACGCGCGTTATGAATAGTTTGCCTTGCATATCAATTGCGTTCATATCGACTATGAACCGCATTTCTAAACAGTTCAATTGTTATATTTACGTTTAAAACTATTTTCTTTTCTTTTTCTTGGTTTAAAATCATTTTAGAAAATTTTAATTCCGCGCTTTGCAACAACGATTTTCGATTAACAGAACAGCTGATGGAACAGCAGATCCAACTGATCAGCTGTGCAGTTTGGCGCCAGAAATTCTAGGACAAAATAGTGCGTGGAAAAAACAACAAATTGCATACAAAATTTCTACTAAATTGTTCAATTTTTTTTTATTAAATACAATTATTTCGGTAATAAATAATCACAATTATGCAAACAATCAATAAAAAGTTCCGGTTTTGTGTACTTCATATTGTGTATTCATACGCCGATTGTTGTGAACGGAATTCCCGTGACGTCACATACGCCGATTGTTGTGATTGGAATTCCCGTGACGTCACCAAGGTAGATCTTGTAGTTCATAGCCGATATGAACGCAATTGCTCTGAAACTTTGTGTAGAAGACAGAAAACCGACAAAATGTAAATATAATGGTTTTAATCAAGTGCCCAGTCGGCATCGACGCTTTATATTAATTGATTCCAATATGCAATTGCCTTGTGTACTGTTTTGATTGCATTGACGATTGCAAAGTGAATGTTTTCAGAAATAAATGTACTACCTCTATTATGATTTAAAAATTTAAATCCCCGAATTTTATGTGAAGGTATTTTTACATAAACAACATCCGCAAAACTAACACCGACCAACAACACTCTTACAAATAATGAAGAAAAAATACCTTTGTAAAAAAGACCTGTTGAAGGTTTCGCACTAAACCAACAAAAAGGAGTAAAAGTTCGGGTACCTAGTGACCGAGATATGGATAGCTAACTGGTGACCGAAAACCTGTTGAGAGCTAGATAACTGTTGCCTAGATAGCTAACGAGTTGCTGCTAGTGACCAAAATATGGATAGCTAACTGGTGACCGAAAAGCTGTTGAAAGATAGATCACTGCTGCCTAGATAGCTAACGAGGGCTGCGGTGAGTTGCTGCTAGTGACTGTTGAAAGATAGATCACTGCTGCCTAGATAGCTAACGAGGGCTGCGGTGAGTTGCTGCTAGTGACTGTTGAAATATAGATCACTGCTGCCTAGATAGCTAACGAGGGCTGCGGTGAGTTGCTGCTAGTGACTGTTGAAATATAGATCACTGCTGCCTAGATAGCTAACGAGGGCTGCGGTGAGTTGCTGCTAGTGACTGTTGAAAGATAGATCACTGCTGCCTAGATAGCTAACGAGGGCTGCGGTGAGTTGCTGCTAGTGACTGTTGAAACATAGATCACTGCTGCCTAGATAGCTAACGAGGGCTGCGGTGAGTTGCCGCTTCCTCACAAATTCGTTAGTTTAGTGTTAAGCTTTCGACAGGTCTGTACTTTATTTTATTAATATATTTTTTCACGATATTGTTCCTACGACACAATTAGCAAAATCTATAACGTCTGTCTGTAAAACATATTATGTAGGTGTCGTTATATCAGTCGAATAAACGTGTTAGATATATGAAATATGAAAAAATTAATCTGTCAAAACGTGATTCTTCCGATCGCGACAAAACACATTAGGCGATTGTAATTTATTTTTCGTTTATTGTCACTTTGATATTCTCTATATAAACAAGAAGCGATGATTTACAAGATCAAAAAGAAGAAACAAACATAATATTGAAATATGCATTTTAATGATGATAAATAATACTGTAAAATAATATCATAAATTGGACTAGGTGAGGATTTTCAAAAATCTATACCGTAGATTAGCTCCTGCTTCTTTTAGACTAGAGTCAAACACATTATAATAAAAAAAACAAACATACTAATCCATGTCCGAATAACAATCCAGAAGCAAAGTAATGTTTGTTCTGCATATATAAATATAATAGATGGGCCTGGGCTAATGGTATCCTCGGGGAAAATTCCACCAGCAGAGACACCGACCCAGTAGTAATAATCAAAAACAAACATATAATCCATGTCCGAATCACAATCCAGAAGCAAAGTAATGTTTGTGCTGCATATATAAATATAATAGATGCGACTGGGCTAATAGTATCCTTTATTTTTAACAGATAATATAAAGTTATGAAATACAGATGAATTGGCTTTACATAAAAACAAACACCCGAATCCGTGTTCAAATCACAATCAAAGAAACAAAGTAAATCCTGGCAAATTAGACAAGCGAACTTCCATCAAAGAAGAAGAGCGGGTACTTCGGTAAAGGAAGAGCTCCCCGTTTAGCTCGCTTTACCTGCAATGTGTGTAATCAAAATTGATAATGAAAGAAACATGGAACTATAAGACGTTGATACACAAAGGATAATTTGGGACACAATATGTTATTCATTCAATAGCTACATGGTTCTATTGTTCGTCCAACACCGCATACAAACAAAAATTTAAATATAAAATAACAAAATGTTACCACAATAAATTGGTATATCTATATTTCCATTGCATTAATTTAGTAACTGAGAATTAATACAGTTAACGGCAGCAAGAAAAAGGTAAAAGATACAATATGAAAATACATTCATGTAAAACTTTATAAATTAGAAGCTTATCTGAAAACAATCATGCTAAGTAACTTATAAATACTAGTAAAATCACAGACGACCGATATAAAAAAAACAAATACACCAGTCCGTGTTAAAATCATAATTCCAAAGCAAAGTAAAAATTGTGCTAACTGGCCAAGTTACACATGTGAACTTTAACTAGGGAAGTGAGACTGGGTGTTCCGGAATGGATGGTTCACAGCTACTGTTAAGCTAGCTACACTCGCCACGTGTGCAACGAAATTGAAAACGACGACCATAAAACATTGTTTAGGTCTTAATAAGCTTTGCACAAATATTTTTCAACATTGTATTTCTAAGCAACTTGCTTCCTTTAATGTTTTTCCCATAGAAGGAACAACCTCCACCATAGGAATTTACTGTGAAAAAATACACCATATACAGAAGAAGCAATAATATTGGTACATAGAAAAAGAATATTGACAATAGAAAATAGAAAAATGTAAATCAACACGTATAGTGTTTAATTTCAAATATATATTTCAAATGATTCAAATATAATGAAAATATATCCTTTATATCCCTCTAAATGCCCCTTCGAGAATATCAGTTGATGTATGGACTCGTATGTTTATGTTTGTTTGATCACAAGTTTTTGTTCCTATGAAAACAAGTGTAAATTATGATCCAAAATACGATCATGGTTTATGGTGAAAAAATCAAAGTCACACAAAACCATTTACAAGTTCAAGTGATATCAACGTGTTATTTTGCCAAGCATCATACGGACTCCAAATACAAATATACAGAAGATACCATCAACAATTTTTTTTAATAGACAACATTTTTGTATGTTTCGTAATATAATTTTCCAACTAACAAAAGCTATACCAATGGATACAAACTATGCACCATTGCTTGCCGATTTGTTTCTTTATTCGTATGAAGCAGAGTTTATGCAGAACCTTGTTAAATCTTGTTAAAAGACTGTTGGCAAATGAGTCAACTTCACATACAGATATTAAGATGACGTTAATCTTTTTTTTATTAAGAATCCCAAAGTTGGATATAATGAGAATGGTATATATTCCACTGAGCTTGAAATAAAAGATTCGATGGATTCTTTGAGTTCTGCTTCGTAATAAGACTTCCACTTGAATATGACACAACGAAATGCTATATTATAAGCTGTGTAACAAACGTGATTACTCATTTTTCTATTGTCAACTTTACTTTTCTATGCAGCAATGTACCTGTTTATCCTGCTTATGACATATTTTTAAAATGCAGGAACTTAATACAACGATGCAAGCTGCTTACAAATAAATTGTTGACGCAAGGATGTTGTAAGCCTGGACTTATCAAGCCCCTCAGAAAGCTTTACGGCCGCCATTACAATATTACAATATTGATGATAAGAATGACGTGTTTGTATTAAAACTTTCCCTAGATATATTGACGTCCCATGGTGCCATGTTCTTATCAAGCTCGCATGTTTAACCTAATTTGTCAGTTTCAAAGTTTTTTTTTTTTGGAATTATGATTTGGACATCGATTAGAATGTTTTGATACTTTTAAAATAAACTATTACCAGCTGTATATAAAACAATGTATTTAGCACAAATAAAAATAACAGCAAACAAAATTCAATTACACACTAATGAAAACCATAAAAAACAAAACATTTTATGTAATAAAAGTGGTTAAATGAGCGAGAAAATGTCAAATACGAAGCAATTAATAATTGAAAACGTGATTGTCTTGATTGCTTCAAGACAAATACGGCAATATAAATCTATTTTTGTGTGTATTGTAACTCTGACTCTGATATTACCTTTCTACATCGAAAGTCTACATTATCAACAATTTTTACATGATCAAAAAGTAAAACAAAAATTTAAAAAAAAATCTTTCTTTTATTGATGTAATGTGTAAAATCTGCAAACAATTTATAACGCCGATATTAGTTCCTGTCCTTTTAAGACTCCAGTCCACAATAAATGTACTTTAACTTAAAATTAATTTTGCTTTAATATAATCCATAGCTGTTCCGTTGCTCATACAATACGGTTTGCAAACAAAATACTCAATTTTGAAACCAAGATTTATCAGAATAAAAAAAAATATTCTCATAATCCAATTAAATTCAAGTGATTATTTAAAGGATGTACATCCTTAATCGTTGCTAGAAAAGGTAAAGATACAATAAAAAATAAACAGAATAGAAGATTGATAATAAAAACGATAAACTGATAGATACTGGTAAAATCAGACAATTTACATCAGCCACAAGAATACCGATCCATGTTTAAATTACAATATCAAACCAAAGTAAAAACTTTAAAAAACTAAAGGAAAACACGTGAATTTCCACCAGGTAAGCAAGGCAAGAAGCTGAGTAAGGGGAAGAACCTTCTGTCTAGCTAGCTACGGTAGCGACGTGTGAAATCAAAGAAAACAACAGGAACATGGAACTATGAGACGTCAAATATATCAAGGGTAGTTTTTGATACACATACATCATACTTATCAACAATATTGCCATAATCAAAAACAAACATACTAATCCATGTCCGAATCACAATCCAGAAGCAAAGTAAAAACTTTGGAACATAACCACTATCAAAATTTTGATTGACTTAAAACCACAGGCTTGCTAAATCCAACAATTGAAAACTGGAGTATGGATCTATATGTCATCAATGCATTATTCGCATGTAATCTAATTTTAATTTCATAAAAAAGGGCTTTGAGATTAATTACTGTTACTCTGAGATATATTTAGTAAGCTTAATGATGAAAAAGCTTTTATAAAGGGTGATGTCATTTCGTTTTGCATTAACGATAGAAGTCCAATAAGTTCGTAGATAAAAGAAAAGAAAATACCTTTTTATTTACAGCATTTAAAATACTAGTAACATTAGATTTACTGATTAATTAAACCAGGTGAATGCGGGTGACTTTAAAATTTGGAATATACACTGATGCAAGTAAAAGCCCAGTCTAATTTCATACACTAGGGTGTTAGTTGAATAAGTTTGGAGTACTCCTTCAATAAGCAAGTGATTTTTTTAGGTTTAGTACATTTAATTTTTATTTATTTTGACTTCAAACTATTGTCCATATCACAATCCCTTAGCAACATCGTGTAAATTTAAGAAATCAACCCTCATTTTGTTTTTTGTTTTTTAGGAGGGGGTTAATTCATAGATATTATTTAATATTCTTCCATGTATTATCATGTATTATAGATAGAAATAGCATCATGGAACATAACACAATAAGTTAATCATTTCAATAATTTTGTAACATGATCTGACATATTTTGCAACATATCTAATTTCTTCTTTATATAGTTAAGTTCAATTTCAATACAATCGGTAAAGAAATACAAAGTTTAACAAATCTTGCAATGTCCCTCAATTAATTATAGAAGGTTATATATGTAAGCTAAAATCCTTTAGCAATACGGATGTTCTGGGTTACCGTTTTCCGGACCGGTTCCGGATATTATATATGCCCAAAATCACGTGATTTGCCTCAAAAGTTCCACAGGCCAACTTCCGGTTTGATATCAGCTTCAAGCAAAATACTAACGTAAGTATCTTACAGTTTATTATATCTTATAAGACTTTATATCGTTACATTGGAATGCAGATATAAAAGCTGACAGAAACACCACAGAGTTGAAAAGATTCAGAGCATGAATCGTGGCCATGTGGTTTTTTCCTCTGTTTTGATCGTCAGTGAAAGTTTTAAAATTCATTTTACATCATTGTTTATAAACGACTTAAATGAAGTAGATCTGGTCTATATGAGTTACCACAGAGTTCTTATTTGTAGTTCGCCATAAAGATAAATTGTTGAAAACATAACGACATTCTATAACCGTAAAGATAGATATAAATTCTAGTTAAACACAAGATTACATCTCGCTGCTTAAATTATGTGCATAATAACTGCATATATGATGTGGACCCCGAGATTATGCAGTAATATCATTGCTGTAGATCCTAACTAATGCAAGAAAATTTGTTGGTTCATCTGCTGAATGTCGATGGTGTTCCTGAAAAAGTGAGAGAAAAATCTTGACAGGATTTAAAGACCATTATAACATTGCCATTTATTTCCTCTGCTGTGACAAAATTAAAAGTGTGTTCACATTTTAGTCTACTATAGCTTGTAATCCCAAGATAGTTATTCAACAGACCAATGAATCTTCACTCGAGTCAAAATTGTAATTCATTTGAACAGATGTTTGCATGTGTTTATATTATTTTTACGTTGCTTTTTTCTTTTGTTTTTATAGTTCAATATTTGAGTATTTTAACATATTTTGTACAAATATAACTGTTATGAACTTGTCAAGTTGTGACATAATTTTCCAGCTTGCAATTCCATGACTGTTTTATTTTGCATATATACGCCTTTAATTGTCTGTGATATCACAGAGAAGATTTCAAGACTTCCAGCTTGGGAGACAAATTAATCTTTGAGGATAAGTATTCTATATGTTGCATGTATCAAAATATATATTTATCAGACAGTATTTATCCATTGTGTTCATTAAGTGTTTAAGGATAGTGAGAAATACTTTTGAAAACAAGAACCATTTCTTTCAAACAAGAACAAATTCTATCACCAGAGCATCTTTTACTTTAGACGCGGAGCAAACTTCATCATCCTTTACGACCAACCAAGTACTCATAAACACTTGAAATGGTATCATTCCTTGTTGCATCTTTTAGCATCTTCAAATGGTATGAAGACCTGTGTAAATCAACAATATATCTGTCTCTATCAAATAGGATAAGCTTTCTAAATAATTCTCGTAAATGTTGAAAAGGTGTTAAATAACAAGAAAAACGTGTTTTGACAGTAATTTATGTAATAAACATCACATGTTAATATAAAAACATATTTGATAATATAAAATAAAACATGTTAAGGTTATTGCATATTTTTGACAGGTTCTGTTATTATATATACCTGCAATATAGTCGGAATTGAGAAATGTCTGTGAAGGAAACCAAATGGTATTTTTGTGTTGCTGAGGGATGCAGTTCGGATGACAGAAAGCGGGGGAAATATGGGTACATGAAAAACATAGAATTTTTTCCACATCCAACGAAAAAAAATGAGCCAAAATTGAGAAAGCAATGGCTACAACTTCTCCGTAGGGATGACTATTTGCCAACCAAGAAGCATAGAGTGTGCTCTTTGCACTTTGTTGATGGTAGACCTACTAAAGAGCACCTATTACCAGAACTTTTTCTTATAACAACTACAAAAAAATGAAAGCCGGACATCTTCTGTGTCTCTATTGAGGAAGCGGGAGTCTTGTTCCACATCCAACATAGGTACAGAGATTATGCCCATGGACTTTGAGGCAAAAGGTAAGCTTTATAAACAAATCTTGTAATAAAAATAATAATACTAGAATATTAATATGGAAAATGTATAGTCTGGGTTTCAATATTTCCCTTTAAAACCTGTACACAAGTTGCAACATACTGACTTCACTTTATAGTCCCAGGGCTATGGGCTGGTTGAAGTTTCAAACACTGAATTAAAATGTTGTCAGTTTTTCAATCAAGTGACATCCGAGACCATTACCAGTGCCCTTTTATACCATTGATGTTGAAATATGGTTATTAGGTTATTAAAATTTACTTTATATGTAAGGATATTTTACATATATTTATCAAACAGAATGTTTGGGGTTTTTTTAAATTTGATTTTGTACACCACATTTAAATTTTTTTTAGAAAATGGTCACATGATTACAGAGACACCCCCAGTTCTCGTGGAAGTTGAAATTACCACATTTAATGGGAAAGATTTTAAAATAAATTCAACTTGTAAAGGTAATTCATAAAAAACAGGAACATAATCATACATCCTCCTGACATCTCAGAAAATTATAATTTGCCAACATCTTTCCATATATAAAGTGCCCCAGCATTAAAATTTTTGTATGAAAATAACAATGTCTATTATGTCTTCCTTTGTGACTTCTGATTAAAATACAAGTCCATTGTATATAAACAAGACAACAATAATGTGAAAAATATATAGTAACAAGTACAAAGTTTGCTATAGCAGTAACAGTATATCATTACATGAAATTTAGACAGTAATAATTTGAGTTATCTTCTTGATTCTGATAATTCCGAACCATACAAAAAATACCACATTAATTTTAACAATATATTGCATTTAAATAAGATAAAACATTCAATTTGAACATTATGTAATCAGAGGTGATGACCCCACACCATATTCACGAACAATTTAATGCCAGCATACACAAATAGTCTCATCTAAAAAGGTCAATTTCAATTGTAAATATAGCATCATAACATGTATATTATTTTGTTCTCAGAATATGTAACTGTTAATGGAAGCGACCATCTATATTCTGGTTTTGAAGAAAAGATTTATCCTGAATTTGAAGACAAAGCTTGTCAGACAGAAATGACATCACATGATATAGAAGCGTTAGAAGATGACATCATGAGACTTGAGGCCAAACTGAATGACAAGGTGCCCCTTCTTCGTGAAAGCTTCTGTAAAGTCATTTTGAAGAATGATGAAAACATAAACAAATATACAGGGATACCAACATCTGAACAACTTCATGGAATTTTCGGTAAACAAGATGGAAATTACTTTAGTTTTCATATAAACCACTCTTAATTCATACAAATATGTGTATACACCAACAAAGTAACATGGTACCTAATAAAAACAACTGTATTGTAAAAATTTGTTAATAAAAATTTTGACACTGCATTTTAAAAAAATAACAATAATTAAAAGTCCAGAAAACTGCAGTTGATAGAGTGCTTGCTCCGTAAATGGGAGGTCATGGGTTCGAATCCAGACAGTCACTGTTCTTTCTGATGGGAAATAAGAATACGAGGTCCCATGTCATGATCTAGGCTTGGAACTATAAAGAACCCTGCTGTATAATGCCATCAGCCCAATGCACAGGCAAAATATCTGCAGCTTTGCTTATAGCTGGCAACATCTTGATACAAGTGAAATATTCTTAACTGGGACTATAACACCATTAATCAACTCTAGCTACAGCAGACAAAACATATGTGACCCTGGTTTTCATTGGAAGTGAAAGCTAGCTTTTCTTCACTTATCAAATGGTTGCATTTGCATTTTTAGCTTTTAAATGGATATCATATATATTTATTTTCTTTTTGGAATTTCTAGATATTATAAATGAAGCAGAGCCCAATCCAAAATACTGGAGTGGAGCATCATCAACATCAACCAACGTTAACTACCAACAAGCAGCTGACAGGAAGAAAACAGGCCCTGACAGAAAACTCACTAAATTTAACGAATACATTTTAACCCTACTTAAGCTAAGACTAGGTTTAGTTTCCCATTTTTTGGGTGATCTATTTGGTATTTCTAACTCTCGTGTTTCACAGATCTTTATTACTTGGATAAGTCTTTTAAATTCTGTTTTATCACCATGTATCAAATGGCCTTCAAAAAGAAAAGTTAAGAGTATATGCCAAAATCATTTAAAACTTCCTTTCCCAAAACTAGATCCATTATTGACTGTACCGAGATATTCATTCAAAAACCACGTTCTCCAACTGCCCAGCATAAGACATATAGCTCATATAAATCGCACAATACTTTCAAGTGTCTTGTCAGTATTACACCTGAAGGTGCATTTTCATTTGTTTCCGATTTATGGGGTGGAAATGCATCTGACAGGTTTATAACTGAAAACTCAGGATATTTAGATTTGATATCGGCAGGTGATGAGGTGATGGCAGATCGTGGTTTCCTCATTAGAGATTTACTTACAGAGAGAAGAGCAACTTTAGTCATTCCACCATTCACCAGGAAATGTAAATGGGGCAAGGGGAAACGCTTAACTAGTGCTGATATTCAAAAAACAAGAACAATCGCTAAATTAAGAATCCATGTTGAAAGGGCTATACAAAGATTAAAAAAGTATCAAATTCTTTCAGGTGTTCTGAATTGGAAATATAAACCAATTGCCAATATGATTGTTAAAGTGGCAGCATTTTTTTGTAATCTGAGTAAACCTTTGGTAAAATAATCCCTTGGTTTTCAATTTTGTTGGTCCCTTTTTAAACCACACATGTAGCACAAACTAATTTCAATTTAAGGATGTATACTTCTTATATTCCAGTCACATAAAAATAATTACCAAATTAAGCATCATAGGTAGAAACTGTCGAATTAAACATTTTTATGTTCCCATTAAATTGTGTAAAAAATGCATTTATGAGAAGTAATTTTTGTACGCGTTTCACGATAGTGAACGCGTACTTTGCTATCGCTTTCTTCCAAGATATCGGGCTTCTTTGCTATGAAATTATAAGATATGAGTACACCTGGAAATAGTGCATGTGGTAAATGAGCGTGAAAGAAATATATCTGTTTTATCGTGAGATATGTATTCTGAGACGGGTAATGCATTTGGTTACATATGCACATTTGGAATAAATTTTCGGAATACATTTCGGAATCTAGTAAAATATAGCGACAGGATGCATCCAATATTTCTGCAATTGCATGACTATAATGGAAAACAATCTACTACCATGGCATGTTATTTTTATTGTCTTACAAATAGATATAGAAAAACTTTAATGCAGGGAATTATGGATCCTTAGCAGTATACATTCTTAAATTAGTTGTACATAAATTGCTTGAAATGTTGTTTGTAGAAGAAAAACACTTGGTCCTGATACATTGTACTACGAAAGTTGATACCAGTGAAAAAATTGTAACTATAAAGTAAGGGAATGCTTTACATACTTATGAAAAAAATTCACACTTTTCAACTATTTTGTCAAAAATTCCTTATCAAATTGAATTCTGTCCACAACAATACCTCTTCTTGTGTAAAAAACAAAATCGCACCATTTCATGTTAGCAACACCAAGCTGACCTTGTATTTGCACATACCATGAAGAGCTGCGTCTTAAACGGATTTGATTATTATCATCGGTGTACAAGTGATAATGATCATCATTTGCTGCTATTGATGGAAATTCATTTTTGTAAGTAAATGAGCATTTAATTTCAACCAAGCCCTGGCCACAACATTTGCACTCAACAATTGCATCAGGTGATGCCCCTATAAATGGTTTTGAAGAGTATATAAAAAGCCCACATTCTTTAAGAAAAGCATGCTTATGGGTCGATTTGTAATTATGAAAATAAAGTTGCCTTGCAACAGGCTCATGATCCTTTCCGAATTTCATAGCTTCACTTTGTACATTTGCATTTGAAAATATTTTTTTAACAATATAATTATCAGTTGTATCAGTGAATTTAAAACTTAGAATGGATGAAAAATTTGAAGCAGTAATCCTACCCTGCCTATACAAATACCAGTCAGGGTTGTTAGACTGACCTCTGGTAATTACCTCTAATGTGTTAATAGTGTCCAAATCATAGTGAGATTTTAAGAGCTCATTTGTCATATCTTTGCCGTGGTCTTTACAATAACTGCCTTGTTCCAACATTGTTGGTGGATTGCCACTGGATTCATTTTCACTTTCGTCACTTGAATCAGAAAGTGTGTGCAGGGCCATGGCACCAGCATTTTTACATATTTTCCTTACACGTTTCTCGATGATTTTATCAGAAAGTAGAAGTTCTTTCCTGCACGCTTTATAGTTGATGACACTTGGCTCTAACTGTAATCTGGGTTTCTTTAAACTTGATTCCAGGTCATCAATTTTTAGGGGCTGTGAAGTTTTCCTTGGCTTATCCCAAACACAAGTCACATCCGTTCCTGTCACTGTGTGGCGGTCTGTGTGCCTTGTCCTCCACTGTTGCAATGCAAACAATAAAGCCACACAATGTTTGCAAGTACCATTATCCCTGGAATGTAAAATATAATGAAATTTTATAAAAGCGAATGCATGAAAAAGGTTAATTAATTTGTCCAGTGACCAAAATTGGTACAATTAAAAGTTTATACTCCCTAAATGACAGCTCTTGTTGGAGAACAAAGCAATTGCATCCCATTGCAATAAACACTTGTTTATAATTTATAGGCAGATGGTATTATAAAAGGGTAGATACTAAAACAGGTTTTTTGTATATGGTTTACATGCACTGTAAAAGTTTATTGAAATTTTTTTGTGATATATCTTGCAGTTCATACAATGCTAATAAATTGATATTTAAATTGTGCACTAAAACATGTTTCTTGTGATTTTAACATATAATTTTAGCACTTTTCCCACTTCTTCCAGCCCTAATAGAGAGTACATACAGCCCTGATGTTGGATTCTGATAATAGCAAATGGCAGTCATATTATAATAACTTCTTGATAAGGTGAAATAATCATGACCTGTTGGCAAAATGTCATTAACACTGACTAAAAATTTGTAGAGACCTCCATTCTAAACATGTAATAATGATGTAGCAGATTAATTCTCCTAAGTCAAGACATCCTATGAACTATTCTACTCAATAATAGGAAGAAGAAGAAGACATCACGTAATCAGGTATATGTCATGTATACTTTAAACATTACCATTTTAAGAGGCCCTAGAGGTACAATAGTAATTTGTTCACACAAAAATTGTTGTGTTGCAGACTGTACTTGATATAGGCCTATGTGGCTCAAGCAGCTGGTAGTGGCATAATTCTCTTGCATATTACAGATTGAAGATTATTTAAATGTAACCTCCCTCTTGTTCATATTTACTTACGCCACACAAGAACAGCCACCACTTTTAAAATAACCACTTCTGTGCATAATGACCCAGGTAGTGTAGGGGGCCTCCGACTGTCTGGTTTCAGGAATACAATCTGCTTTTATGTACAGGAACTCTGTGCCTTTGCAATGATGTAGATAGACATCCTTAATGTGGTCGGCTAAAAACAGCTGGTACCCATTGTCCTCTCTATATCTTGTCAACCTGCTGTTATTCCTAAATAATTTGTTAAATACAACAGTTTAGGATGACGAAAACCTTTGCCTATAATTATACTTAAAGTATTATAAACAGAAATGGATTACACTCGTTGTCTATAAAAATTTTATTGCTGGAAACATTTTATTTAAATTACTTGATAAAATGTAAAATTTTATAATCATCGGCCTAATATGCACTTTAGATTTTCATAGTGTAAATTTTACAATAATCCAGCTTTACTGAGAAAAATTTTGCAATTTCTGCAGTGATGGAAAATAACCAGTCTTTTTACTCCACCATTTTTACCACGTAAGGAACAATAATATGCCATGACCTTTTTTATTGAACCTGATATATTTTGCAAGGAAGACTAATCAACCATGTGTTGTGCCGTGTCTATAGGCAAAACCAAATAATGTTCTGTTTATTGTTCCTTTACCACAAATGATTCTATTTGTGATAGAATGCAGATTGACACACATGGGTGGGGGGCTTTAAGTATGTATCTGAATTTTACATTTTCATTGAAAAGGGGCTATTTAGTTGGGTAATGACTTGAACCAATATATTTAGAATCCTTACCAGCCACAGACGTTTAAACAGTAAATCAAAATATCACTCGTTTCCACCAATGGCATGGACTGTAAATCTTTTGACCACCCTTTAATTTCTGTCAGAGGGGGTAATACGTCCGTCTCGTTGATCCGTCTTCGCCTTTCATCCATTGGCTCATAATCGTCCGGAGTTGCAATCGATTCCAGGTCAAGTTCCGCTGCTAAACTGCATAACTTGACAAGGTGGTTCTTTTTATAAGTTGAGCACGTTATCCCTTTGTCGTATAAAAACGCCTTCAATTCTGGAACGCTCATCTCTTCAAATTTCGCGGTGTTTACATCTACAGACGACATTGTTTACTCGTTACCAAGAAAACCGGAAGTTACCCTGTGGAACCTGCTCCCTTCACTCGATACATATTTTACCTTCAAACATAGAAGAGCGCGTAACCCGGAACATCCGTATTGGTGTACACAATATTTACTCTAGACAAATTTTTATTTGTATGAAAAAACATAATCATCTTTGAACTCTATCAGGTTAGGGAACACAAAATTCCAGGTTGTAAAAATTCTATTCTGAACTCCGCTTTAAAATATATTTTACATTCATAGTTACATTTACTGTCGAAAAGAATATGCTATTACAATCTAAGAATTAATATTATTTAATTGCTAAGTGATACAGAATAATTACTTTATTTTTATTCCCATGCCAATGTCACCTATATAGTTCTATTTTTTAATTCAATTAATTGGCATTGGGTTCATTTATTTTAATTACAGTTAGTTTAGTACCAATATCGGTATGTTAAACGTGATAATCACATCTTTGGAAGCGTTGTATTAACTTTGTTTTATTTAAATCAGTATAATTGATTTTTTTACTCTTTGTTATCTTATTATTTCAATGAAAATACAATAAAAAAACATTGTAAGAAGATGTGATGTGTTCGAAGCAATAGTGTGCATTAATGAGAAGAAGATTTTATGTGATTGGTTCAAATGTAATATCAAATATATTCATATCATGCATGACAGTATCATGAACACAAACACGAGCACTTCCAAGAGAGAAAGATCACAGCAATCAAGAATGTACCTCAAGAAACGCAAAGTAAATGAACAAGATTTCAAAATAAATATATTGAGACCACTGATTATAGACCTCCTGAGTTTGTCTAATGAAAAACTGTGAATCAATCAAATACATCAAATAAGTGGAAAATTAAAGCAGGTGCTTTATTATCAAGTGAACAGAGTACAAATAAGTTCGAAAAGGGAAAGCTTGAGAATGTTTGTTTTTTGTCCTTGGTCTTCTAAATCAACATGCTTAAAAGGAACCCACGAATATGAAATTTACCCTTACTAGTAAATACAAAATCGATATTTTTAAGATTAATGGATGCCATTCCCTCTTTATTAAATGTCAGTTTAAATGTGTATTATGTATTCGATTATATTAGACAAGAAATGTCTTTATGGTACCGGTATATTCATGATGTCGCAGGCGTTTTAACTTCCCGATTAAATGCCAATAACAAACAAAAAGAATGGCTTGGAAGTCTTCACTTTTCTTACAATGCTTAAAAACCTGCATTCACTAAACGATTCGAGGAGTTTCATTTACTTTCGTCATTTGAATAAGAAAAAACGTCAGATACAACCTTTAGTGTCATAATAATATTGGAAATAAATACATTAAACGCAAATATTTATTGTTCTTTAACAATTTCCTCATAATTTAAAGCCTTTAGGATAATTAGAAAAATGACCTACTACATATGTAGTATATACAAGGAGAATTGAGAAGCAAGATCATGTACAAAGGATAGGATACAATTTAGAGAAAGAAAGTGGTTACTGAAAACATGGACTTTGCAACGGTCAACACAATATAGATAAATGAATGTGTAACAAAACAAAAAAAGACAAATAATACAAATTAAAGCCACTGACTTTAAAATTGTCCTAATCTTAAAGGGCATGATAATTAAGAGAAAAGGAATTATGATTAAAACATATAGTATTGTGATTAATATTAAAGGGTCCCAAAATATTCTAACTAGTAAAAATATATATGTGCATTCTTCATTCACATGTACAGTATAAGTATTTTTAATTTCGCGAGAAATTTGACAATACACGTGCGTGAAATTAAAACTACAGACACTTTTTTTTTTTTTAAATTGATCAGAAATTTTCATGATCTTCGATCCTTATTTTGAAATTGATAAAAATAAGCGTGTTATGTCGATGAAAAAAGATGTTATATGGAATTAACTATTTACTCCTTTATCAGAATGATACCAATAATGTAGAACATTTGTTCAAAGAAACGGCTACCCTTCCACATAGACTGATAATGCTGATAAAAGCAATGCCGAGGTTACCATCTACAGTATATTAATTATCTGAATTTGGTAGGAATTCTATAAATAATAACTATTGGATAATTCCTAAAAACGTAGAATATTTATGCGTGAACTGGCATATTTAACAATAAAAAATATAGAAACATGTTTTCGTAAATTATTACGGCACTCTTACTATCATATTATCCCCTTCTTTTAAAAAGGGCTTTAGGGCTCTGTTGTAGCTATTGCAAAGTAAACATGATAATTGTCAGTACATTTTTAACCTTTGCATAGCAATTTATAGTTGAAATAATGTACAGATTTAAGCCATGTAACCGGGAACAAGAATTATAATCAACCAAAGACTAAGAATTTGTTATACTTGTGAAGTCACGATGCCAAAAAAGAGTAAATAAAGTTTTGGTTAGATGAAATATTATCTTTAAACACGAAACAATTAATATTTAAAGAATTGTTTGTGTGAAATTCAATTCTGAAACAATAAAAGTGTTTTATTTAAAAATAAATGCACTTCATTGCTCAGTCTGACTTAAAAGAATAGTCAAATAATGTGATGTCTTCGTGGTTTTTTGTTTTCTGTTTTATGTATACTTCATTTCCAAACAACGTTATTCCCCCCCCCCCCAATATTGACGTATGCGATGATGGAATTGCAGAAATGTTTTATTCCAACCATTATGAGGGTAACAGTAATTGTAATGTAAAACTAATCACACTTTCTGCTTTCGGAAGATTTTTTCAATATCGATCATTTGCAATTGTAAAGCACTAAACAAAAAGAAAAAAACAAGTCAGGCTAAAACCTATTACAATATTATCCTTTCAAATGAAATCAGCCAGTCGGTATTGAAATACTTATGTTAATCGTTATGTATAAAATAACCCTGTCTCATACCATTGTTCTCTATACATGCATCTTCTATTATTGTTTGCTTCATTTATTTGTCTTTATCTTGGTCTTGATTACAAACGTGACGGGCGTAGCTAGCTAAACAGGAGGCACTTACCCTTCCAGAGCACCCGGCCTCACTTTCGTGGTGGAAGTTCATGTGTCTTACCTAACTTGTCAGTTCCAAAGTTTTTACTTTGCCTCTGGATTGTGATTAGACATAGATTAGTATGATTGTTTTTGATTACATGGGCTTTTTGCCAAGTACATATTATTCCGATCAATGAAAAATTATTTCTTCAAAGTCAATGAAAGAGCAACTCAATCCTGTTTTATACGACCCAAATCATACATATCTCAATTGTAATACCAAAATTGTAAAATTCTCAGATATTACCATGCAGCATAAAATTATCACAGCTATCACTTATGACTGCAATGTACAAACCCTATCCTAAATTAAATATAATATATTCAGCATATGAAACACACCAAACTGTTTAGGTTTGTGTTAACATTCAGTTCTTAGTCAATGCGATTGCAAAGTATTAGAGAGGAAATCAGTACATGATATATTTAAAATTTCATTAAGAATGTGCAAGCCTTGCATTGAATCAATAAAAATTGGTACAATAAACAGAAATATTATCACCTTGTATTGCTACATCATTATAATTTTATTAATAATATATCTAAATATATCATAAAATGTTTAAGTGAAACACATTTGGGTGGAGATATTAAATGCAGTTGAAATTTCAAATAATACGTTGTAAAATCATATCTCAAACAGTGTCTTTAAGTTGTTATTGCTGAAACTGCATAACCAAAAATACAAGATTAACGGGATGCAGTTACACGGTATGATGAATATGAATCAATATCATTACTAAAATGTCATCAAAAGTAAACATACCAAAGTATTAGAAGCAGGATGTTTAAGGAATTCTTTAGATTCGTCAATCAAGAATTGAAAATTGGATGATACTGTAGAATATACTTTATCTGAATAAGTCTGACGACAACGAATTTCTCTTAAAATTGTTTTCATCAAACATTGAAGCAACAATAATAGTTGTAGATATTGGCCATCTTTATTAGAGATAGAACAATAATATTTTTTATTTCATTTTTATCATTGGAAAAATTGGATAATATTAAACACAAGTATACTGCGTATTATGGATGTTGTTTATGTACATTTAACAATACACAGCAGGAGTAATAATCAAACACAACCACCTGCATGGAGTTTTGCCGTCTGTTTTGTTTCGTATTTTCCATTTTAATCATTCAGAGACAGAGTATTTTTCTGTAAATTGTTGCCTTTTAACATTTAATGTCGCTAACTCTACTTACAGATAATTAGATGACGTTCTGTCTCTTAATAATTCTTAAGGTGGAGAATATGTGTATGTCTTCTATTCTAATGAACTAAGGGATTTTTATACAACGAAGCAACGTGCTTACAAATAAAGACATTGTAAAACTATACGTTTTATGTCCGCCATCATAATATTTTTGATAAGTATGACGTCTCTGTATCCCAACAAAACTTTTTTATGTCTTATAGATCCAAGTTCCTTTTATTCTCTGTTTGAGCTATCTATGCAGGAGGAGCTTACCCTTCCAAAACCCTCGGTTGCACTTTCAACGTAATGTGTCTACTTATATTGGCCAGTTTTACATTTTTTGAATTATTGTTTTAACATATATTGTCATGTTTGTGGTTCATTTTAGGAAACAATAAATAATTATTGGTGAATAGTTTCTATAAGTATTTTGTCGACATTGTACCACCAAAATCGAATACATTTAATCATTAAGTATTCAGTACAGGCATACTATTAAAACTTTTTAAATTCGCATCTAGCTAGACATGAAGTGGTTATCCTTCCGGAACTCTTGTTTTCACACCGCCGGTGAAGGTACTTGGTTTTTTGGATTGTGATTTGGACATTAGCTAGTATATATTTTTATTTATTTATTGCGTAAAAAAATCATAACTACTGTGATGATAACTTATTACCTCTACCTTGAAATGTTTTTGGATATGGTTATGGGATAAAGTATTATTTTATTTCATTCATTAATGGGCTAAAATATTTTTCTTATAGTTCTGATATTGACTGGAGTCCATTGTTTAGATTTTGCTGGTAATTTTACCTAAGACTACACCTAATGCAAAGACTTAATTGGGCTCTTTCTGTCCAATATAGTTTATGTACTGCTTATGAAGTCAGGCAGATGGTACTGATAAAAACAAACATAACAACCACAATCCGAAAACAAAGTAAAAACAAAACACGTGAACTTCCACAGGGGAAATGAGGCGGGGTTTTCCGGAAGGGCAAGTGCACCGTGACTTATCAAATTCAGCAACAATATTAGACATAAACTGTTCATCTTAACTTGTTGAGACAGATAAAATAATGACTTATCGAGATAGGACAATGAATAAACACATCTTCAGTCGAAAGGTACATCATAAATCTTAAAGTACAAAGTCTAAGTAGACGTGAATAATCATATACAAATAACCTTCCTCTTATTTATATTTACCTAAGCAAAATACTTGGAATCAATTACTAGTAGGATATTAATACATTTGATAAACCCAAAAGTGTCTCTAAGAATATTCCAAAATGGCAGGTGATAACAGTGAATAGAGTTTAACGTGCACTTTTAACAATTATAATTTGTTTTAACATTTCCACTTTCAGACTTTTTTATATTAAGTTTTATTTAAGTTATGTAATTTATAATTTTCCGGAGCACCCGGCCTCACTTCCCTGGTGGAAGTTCACGTGTCTAACCTAACTTGTCAGTTCCAAAGTTTTTACTTTGCTTCTGGATTGTGATTCGGACATGGATAAGTATGTTTTTGATTATATGCATACACATTTGTAACTGAAATATATATTTTTGGCAACAGCTAAAGTAATCAAGCAATGAAAAAAGAAAGGTCTGAAAGTGCTTGATGATTACGACACTCTACACGTTAATGTCAGAAATAACAAAAAAGACAAGCAAAGGAAGATCATGTTGTGACCTTGATTGTGTGGTGTTTAAATGTAAGACGCCAGCGTCCTGCTTATTTTACAACTAGTGGTCGCCAATTGAAGAAATCGAATAAATCTGATTAAGTTTTGAACAGTTATTTGGGCTCTGGTTTTTATTTTTGAATCATATAATAAAATAAGATTGCAGATTAAAAAATTTATTTAAAAAATACATCGTAACATTTTCAAATTTTATCAAGCATCAATAAAATGAATTAATGAAATTTTGAAGTTTACAAAGCAGATAGTATTTATACATACTTGGCAATTAAACCAAGGTCATGACGCAATAAACATTTATAAAACCGTAATGGTTTATCAAATTACTTAGACATATTTTGTATGCTATAAATAAAAATAATCAGACGTCCTCAATCCAAGACAACGTTGAACCGAAGAGAGCCTATTATTATTTATTTAACAAGTAAAATGTTAATTAAAGTGCAACTATAACATTTCTTGTGGTATAGTTGTTTGAATTGGCTATTGCCAATCACATGTTTTTGAGTGACAAAGTTAAATACTATAGTTGCATTGGTTTTGTTTCTGTTGAAATAAACGATTTACGTGAAATCTGACAACTCTTTTGATATACATTGTAGTCAAATTGAAGTAATTAAAAAAGGCACGTATATTGCTGGATCTTTTTTAACGAAGAGTAATCTACATGTAACCAATGTTTAATTTTCACACTGATTATATTATATTTATACCGACTTGCCAAAATATTTGATTAATATAAAATCTACAGAGTAAAGTACTACATGTGTTTGAAAAATTGTCAATATTATACGATTTGTTAGGGTTCTTTATTCATAAAAAATGTGCTTCATTGTTAATCAGTATTGAATTCTTATGCTAATATTTAATATTTTTGTCCTGTTCAAGCAGCACTCAATTGTGCAAAAAAATACTGACTCTTTGTTCAGATTGCATCAGATTAAACAATTTCAATTTTGCTCAACTATTATAGATTTTTTCTAGATCCCCTAAATTTTTCGTGTCGTTTGGCATTCAAAGTGGCTGCTCCTTAAAAATTGGATGTGCGCAACGGTCTTGTAGTGTTTAGAATATAATATCTTTTTGTTTCATTAAATTGCATATTTAGGTAATCGTGATAATTTGTGTTACATGCATATTTTATGTTCAGGCGTTTATTCCATTTATACAGTAATTCATACAACAGTAAACATATTGGGACATATTCCAATCATAATCCCGAAAGGAAAAACAGGCAAATTTAGTAAAATACATGAAAATCAATGGATACATGAGGCCGGGTGTTCCGGAAGAAAAAGCACTGTCTACCAAGCTACATCCGTCATTGGTGAAATCAGATAATGTAATGTTTATCTGACATCAAATATATAGTAAATAATTTTCGATACAGAGACATCATACTTATCAACGATATTGCTATATATACGGTTATAAAAATGTTTTGAGGGCATTTTGTTATTTTCGATATCCAGTTGATCATTTCATGCTAGTTTTTGATATATAAAGGGGAAAAATATCTAGTAGAGCCTAATACGGTATCTACACTAAAGACTTGACATGCCATCTATTTTTCTAGAGCGGACGTCCAACTTAATATGGATTTGGACTATCATTGGGAGTAAAATCAGCAATAAAGACAAGACACCCAAGAAACACAATTGTTTCAGTTACCATTTAACTACAACTAAACAATGGTATTAATGTTATAAAAATTCCCAAATGCTGTCTATTAAACATTATACAGTGAAAAATTAAATTACCTTTTTCATATTTTGAATAATTTACGCTGTTAAAATATTGCTGTTATGTATCTACGATGGAAACAAATCAGAACTTTTAGTTTGGTTGTGCACATGAGGGTGTTTGTTCATGGTGTGCACCAAAATTCTGCTTCGTATCTGCATGTGATTTTATGTGTTTTAAAAAAAGTTTAAAAAAAACTTAAGACTAAACATAATATACTTTAGTGACATTTTTCAACTTGGCTTTTTTTCAGGCTAATATTGGAAATATTTTACGATGAAATTGACATTCTTATCGTCATTTAGAATCAATCCATCGTAAAATCTTGTATTTCGTCATAATTCTATTTTGATTTTTTCCCGGTATTATGATCATAATGCTAAAATGTTATTACGCCCACGACTATTAATATCTTCAAAATCTTTTATAATATACAACGATTTCTGTAAACGTTTCTAAAAAGATTTTTATAACTCGGGGACAGTTCTCAGATTACGCTATTTTAAATTTATGGTGTCATATTGTAAGCATTTCGATTGGACATAAATAGCAATAGAACACGGTGTCTGCATGGCCTGAAGTGTTACATACTCAGATGTTAAGTAAAGTGCAAATGTTAGGAAAAGCTTAAAGGTTTAAAAAATCATTTTTTGTATATATACATCACTATTCTACTTGCTAAGCTACTAAGCTCGGTCATTTTTTGAAAACTTTCTTTAATTACTTTGCTATGGAGATAAAATTTTGAAATAGATCGGTACTTTTATCTTTGACATTGATAAGTATTTTTTTATTATTATTATTGAATACACACAATAATCGGTTTTTAAAATATTAGACAGAACTTAAATGCTAATTTCAAATCTTAACACACATATTTCTGTTCGCATCCATTTCTTCATGCAATGTTGAATGGGTAAAACTATCCCAAACAAATTTTATAATTTGTCCGGCTTCTTTAATTATTATTCATCTTATTTAAACGGTACCTTAAAAGAGTTATACGATAGGTAATTTACACCCAGCTGTTAGTCTAATACAGCCTGTGAATACGTAATGATTTCTGCCTTGACAACAGTGTACTATAAGGTATTTAGAATGTATTTTTGTCTTCATTGATATCGCTTAAACCCTAGTGCAGTAACAGGTCGTATAACCACAATTCGTGCCAGATCGATTACTTAATCATGACGTATCAAATGTAAAAACTCGAACGAAACCTGTAAGATAGCTGGAGTATTTGGGGTTAAAATAGCTTTGAATATTTGAAATGTAGCCAATATCCCAATAGTAGTTGCTTACAAATACATTTTGACCAAGGGATATGAAAGCCCAGATATATCATGGCACTTAAATTTTGTTGGTCGTTATCGCATTATTGTTCATACGTATAATGTCTCTGTATTCAAAATTATCCTTGACATATTTGACGTCAATAGTTCCGTGTTCCTATCATTTTTAATTGTGGTTTTACACGTAGCGGTAGAAGCTACATAAAAGGGATGTGCTTACGCTTCCGGAGCACCCGGCTTCACTTTTTCTGGCGAAAGTTCACGTGTTTCACTGAAATTTCCAGTTTCAAAGTTTTTATTTGTGATTGTGATTTCGACGTAGATTAGAATGTTGTTTTTTAATAGAAAGGGAATTTTATGACATGACGAATAAAGGTATTGTCTTTGAATACTTCATTTGATTCAGCGCAGTATAAATGCTTAAAACTGCTTTCGATAAAGTTAAACTTAATTACATCCGCTCAGCTAATTCAGTTTTATTTCTACAATTTATTTATAGTTTTTATCTTACGTGAGTGTATTACTCTTCTCACTTGGTAGTTAAAGGATTATACAGCAAGATCTTTTGTAACAAAGAGAAAAATCTAATCTTTCCTAGAAATACCACTTGAATATATCTACTGTATAGATGTATTAAGCTCTTATACCAATGATATTGATATGTATTATCGCTACAAATCCTTTGAAGCAATGCCTGTCAGTTAAACTGAATGTTCTCCGGATGTCATCAAGACCTATCCAGTTTATTAAATTAACAAATACAATTTCTAACATCTCTCAAAGGACGTTATAGACGATCTGACATGTCTTTGTACAAACTTATCTTCATTGATTAAAGGAATTCGCTGACTGTTACAATGTTCTGACATTACTTCTACAAATATATACTTTGTTTATACGCTTTGAAATTGATGTGAATGGTGCTTCATGCCATTCATACCAATCTAAATATATTTCAACACGCCACCTTAAATCACTATTCTATTATTCAGTTGGGCCATACGATATCACGACTGTGTTGGAAACATACATTTCTAGATACAACGTTCTTTTATACCACTTGTTTGAATTGTCATGGTGATTCGTGGTATTCATACCAATGTTAATAATATTTTAACAGGCCACATTGAATTACTTTTCTATTATCCAGTTTGGTCATAAAATATAACTCTTTTGTTGGCAACATAAATTTCTAGATACAACGCTCTTATTGATTGGTTTCTTCAATAAAATAGAATTCAATTTCTATCAGTGAGGCGACCCAAATATGTTTTAATGGACAAAATGGAAAAATACTAAAAAGTTTTGAATTCTCAACCATCGTCATTAGAGACATTAAAACGCGCTTCAAGGCTTCAATGCTTCAAGGCTATCTTTTTCTTTAATAAAAAGGAAAACATTCTTGAATTTGATTGGTCACAATCTGTCCTCTGTTTCTATATAGGTATACATACCTTTATTTGATAATGACCAAACACATCAACCTGATGGCAGGCTCACCATTCCATTAATTAATTGATTTGTCATATACCATTTTTTGAATTTAATCATAAAATACATTCAAAAAATGGTATATTGACAATACCATTTTTTGAATGTATTTTATGATTAAATTCAAAAAATGGTATATGACAGATTGATTGATTGATTGATTGATTGATTGATTGGGTGTGGTTTTACGTCCAAGTCAAAAACATTTGAATTATATTGAGACGTCAGCAGCTATAAGTGAGTGGTAGAAATTTTGACATTTGCAGTGCGGTCATGGGAATATGCAGGGAGGGTCTTTAACGAGTCACGCTTAGTGAAAGAACATCACTAACTATTTTTAGGTCTTAGTCAGACCGCGCCATCATTCAAACCAACGACCTCCAACATAAGGGACACGAACTCTACAAATTGTCATAAAAAATCAATATAGATAATAATATAATAGATATTAACCGAATAACAGATGTTAATTTGCTTTAATTTTGAAGGTTATATTGACCCGTTAGCTTTGGACGTACTACAATTAATATGGAAATCTAAATTCATTTTGATAAAGAAATCATTTTAAAACTGCAGTGACTGTAGTATTTTTTCTGCAACTTTAAAACTGTTTTACGTTTTAAAACTATATATTATGCTTTTCTACATATATTTGTAATAACGACTGTCTAGTGCTGTAAAATTAACACTGGTATAATATAATACGTAATTCATATAGAATTACACGTGTATACGTTATTTCATTTTTATGTTACTTATCTTGAACTACTATTGTCACTATTGTGTGGTTCATCTTGATGATCGATCTGGTTTTTTTTTTTTTTTTTTTTTTTTTTTTTTTTTTTTTTTTTTGTTGATCTTTTCCTATTTTTCATTCATTAGTTTCAGGTACACGATTTTACTATTATATGCTGATAAGGCTAGGAAAAAACATTTGTTACTAAAATTATTTACTAAATAAAGGCCACCGCTACTAACATAACACGACACAATACAAATTAATGATGAAAACATCTAAACAAAACAAGAAGTTCGTATACTAGGACCAATATGATTATAACACTACTTCACTGGACGTGTCACACTAACATCCATATACAATAATACATGTATAACATATTCTATGCTACATAATTGAATTACTATTGTCTGAAAGGTTTACAGGATACCATAATTCCCTTGTCAAACTAAATATCGAGAACATGTTAGAAATATCTTCTGTACTTTTAGAAATCTGAAATATCATACACAAACACAAAGATCGTTGTTTTAATGACAATATCAAAAGCAACGAAATAACATTTGAACTAGTGAATTAAGTAAAACACGTCAATTGTCACTAGGAAAGCGAGGAGGCCAGCTGCTGCAGACATGTTTTGTTATTGTCTAGTCAGATTGAACTACAACGTTTTCCTGCATAAATCCATGAAAAAGTAACAGGTGTTAATACAATAGCTTATTCCCTCTGGTTTGATTATAGAATGCCGTGTAGCTTTACAAGTTAAGCTGCATTTTAAGCGAAAATATAAAAAAGAATATAAACGTTATGACGCTAAAGATAGAACACGCATTGTTTATGTTAGAAATAAATTAGCTTTTCTTTGTCTTTATGGATTTAAACAAAAAATGGGTAGTTTTTTAGAAGGCCTAAAATGAGACAATGATGTGTGCTGTAAAATATATGTTTTGGGTGAAGAAAATATGCTAAAAATGCCCGGTAAAAAGAGATAAAGCTAGTAGATTATGAAAAATTAAAACCGTACTTAATGTCTAAACCAAATGTGCAACATTTTGTGGTTTGATAGGAAATATCTATCTACTTTCTCCTCAGTATGAAGTTTTTGATACACTGCAATCAAAAGAGAGCAACTAAGCTTGCTAAGTGAAACTTTATTGTTAACAAAGCAATAAAATCAAAAACATATATACCACATCATGCTCAAATCACAGTCCAAAAACGAAAACAAAGTAAAAAATTTGAGAAGTAAATCAATAATCTAATTGTAAGCAGATTGTTTCATTGCTAAAATTCCTGAAGTGAGTGAATGCTCTTCCATAGCAGATTAACTGTGAAACAAATACATACAGCCCAACCTGCCTGATAGGTAATATCTTAAAAGGCCATCTGCTTATAAAGACCAGTAGAATTATATCCTAATTGTTCTTTTTTCATATTATTTGAATCTGTATATAAAGGTCACCTGATCATAAAGGCCACTTATATTGGTTTCCTTGGGTGGCCTTTATAGTATACATTTATTGCCTTTGAGTGAGGGTGATATGAACATTTGTTCACCCTTAACAAGTCATATTTCCCTCGGACGAACATTTGTTCACCCTTAACAAGTCATATTTCCCGAGGGCGAAGTCCGAGGAAAATATGACTTGTTAAGGGTGAACAAATGTTCCTATCTCCCCCAAACAAAGGCAATAAAGTGTTTATTATACCGAAAGATAACCATTGCAATAAGAAAGACAGAAAGAAAGAAAAATATTTTTAAAAAGACAGCATGAAAACATCATTACTTTTCCGATTCATTGCTTTTTTCCTGTCGGAACTCATCGGAGGCAAACGCTAGAACATCGTGACCGATTCTCTATCAATGACGTCATATCATTGTGACGTCATAGTGTGTTCCAAAGAGGTGGGATATAATGTTTTCAGAGGGATACACGATGTTTTCTCCACCCTGATCACATGACCCAACGATCCAATCAAATTACAGATAGTATCGTATTTTTCTAATGAGGTATAATAAACAGGTTTGACTGTAATTAGTAGGAGAAACGGGCATATTGGTGTCCAAAAAAATTGGCATTAAAAAATTGAAATCATCACATTTGTCATATATCTTCAAATGTAGTTTTTCGTGGATGCAATTATTGAGTTTTAAGTATAAGTATGAAACAAAATGTCAGTTTTACTTTTAACATGAAGCTCATTATTCACATATTCTTCAGATTTAGAATTCACTAATTATAAACTTTTCTTACAGCTGTTATGAACACCTGGGTTGTCTCAGTAGGGACGCCTCTAAAAGAAAGTAGCATGCTAACACTGACAGAAATGTACAACCCGATGGGAAGTTGAATTGTGAAAATGGATTTCATACTTAATAGCAAAACAGCTTTAAGTTATTTAAAACAATCGCGTTGAACCCCAAATGAAGTAAAAATTGACCTCGGCACAATTTTAACCAACTTCCGTTCTATTATAAAATGTTCGTCTTAATATTTTCTATGTAGTCAGAAGTTTTATTCTAGTTCCTACAATAAGCAAAATTGTATAACATTTTGGATTGAGTATTTACCAGGGATTAATCATTCATCAAAGATGACACTACTTAATAAGAACATTAGGAAATCGCAGCAATGTTATATTGATTTTAAATAAATAAGTCCTCATTATTTTTTACACATGAATTGATTGCGATGATTTATACGTTTTTAAGACATTTTCTCATTAGGCTGATAAACTCGGGAAACTTTTATATTTATATCGTCATAAATACTGCTATTAAGTTATTACTTTATATGTATATATAGCCTATATATAGCCCTAACTGTTAGACTATGAAAAAAATACAAAAAGAAGTGTTTAGCCATTAGAATATTATTTATAAATGAAAGTTCTGCCAAAAATAACTCTAGTAATAATTCCACAAAACACATTACGTAGATTTTTTCTACTTCAGACATGAACATAAAAAACTTTACTTCCATTAGTTCATAATTGAAATAAATAGACCAACTTAAAAAACCGGATGTCATTTTATAAAACACCGCATTTACCTATGAAAAATTATTATCAAGTATGTCGTATTTTATAACGTTTGGATGGGCAAAACCCTGGTTATAGAACAACATAACGCTAAAGAAAACTTAATCATTACAAAAGAGGGTTTAAAATCGAAATCAAACATACCAAATATGGTACATTTGTAACCAAAATAAATCACAATTATTAAAGAATTTGCTTCTTATACACGTTTTTGGATCAGAACTAATGTTTGATAAAAAGCTTATCATCTTCGCTTTGATTCGCAATGTTTAATTAGACAGTTTATTTTTATTGTATGTTAAACCAGTGTTAATTTTACAGCACTAGACGACCGTTTCGGAATACGGAATTCTTCATTAGTAGTGCTTAGACCAAAATTGTGAAACAAAAAATTGTTTGAAAAGTGTTTGAAAAAAATCCAAAAGAACAAAAAATATACATGTATAACCAAATTAGCTAAGAAATGAAATAACTATTTGCATGCTAGGCAAAAATGATAGCAAAATAACAAATGCCAATGTATAATCTTACCTGACAAATCTGTTATGACTAAGTTGATAAGATATGTATTTTTGATGGTATGTGGAGAACTGTCCATATTTAGCAGTGCAACTAAAGCTAACGAATTTCCAACTAGTGCACATACAAAAATAGGCACATATATTACAGTTAATACCACTGAAATCACAAGGTCCTCCTGAGAATTTATCGAAGCCCGAAAATCATTTATATGGTTCAGATAGGTATCCTCATAGAAAGAAATGTTGCTATGGTTAAAATAGTAATCCGTGAAATTTTTCATTATCCTTTGCGTAACACCTGAAAAATATTTTGAAATTTAAAATGTATCTTGTATGATATTAAATACGCCTGTATTAATCTTCCCCTTAAAATCATGCTCGTACAAAATATTAATAGATAAAGAGTACGCGTCTAATTTCATATTGGAAACTGTGTTGGCTCTACAATAAATTTAAATATTTGTTAAAACATTGAAAGAGAGTGACCGAATGCTGTAGAGATAAAACAATCAATGAGTGTCATCTAAACCTAAATAATTCAATTATTTAGTTGTCCAGTCAATATTCAATGAAGCATTTACGCTGATAATCGCGCAGGTAATTAGATTATCTATAAAATTAAGGGTCACCAAAGTAGGAAAATTCAAGTGAAAACCATTTGGTTGAAAAATGAGAAAGAGGGGTACAATTATGAGTGTGAAGATTTGTAAATAAAAATAAAGCAGGAATTGATAATCTTAAGAATTTTGAAAACATTTGTTGCATTTTTAAGAAAATTGTGCAAAAATACACGCATTTTCAAAAGGAAAATACATCGTAGAAAACCTCAACCGTAAATTGTGGAGTTTTCAAAAACCTCTTATTTCTTTAACAAAATCGTACCTATGCACTGCTCTATGACGTTGAATTTATAAATATCTTTAAAAAAAATTAATTAATTCGTTATACAAGGTGAAAACTATTTTTCCTAAAACGTGTAATTTTGCACAATATCCATAAAAATGCAACAAAGATATCTTGGATGACCCTTAATGTTAATAGCAATTTGACGATAATTGCATAAAACAAAAGAAACTAGAAAACTTGACAAACATATTAATCGATTACATTGTAAAACTCACTACCTAGGGTGGACTTGAAAATAATGACAAACTAATGACCATTGACATTCCCATACTATTGATAAAGGGTTACAACCACTAACAATCGTTTACAATGATGGTCATTAAAATTAACATTCAACTAATTACTTCAAACTTAGTTTTATTTTTCTAACAAACAACACTACCAATCAGGAAAGCAAACCTTTTTTATATTTATTTTGTTTATTTCGTATTCAATATATATATTTAACACAAAAACTAACGATGATACAACGATACATACATTTTGATGAGCATATATATTGAACAGTTTTCAAAGAGAGAGAGAGAGAGAGAGAGAGAGAGAGAGAGAGGAAACAAACCTTATCTATAAATATCCAAACATAAACATAACATTTTGTTATGTTTTAACGACTTTTAAAATCTATGATGCACATACAAAATATGCTGAAATTTATTTTGATTTATAGAAATATTTAAAGAAAACTACAACACAAAAACAATATGTTTCTAAAAAGCTATTTAACGAACATTGTTTCAGGATAAACAGTTCGATACACAGAGGGGTTAAGTAATCAGGAAACACCAATGTATGGACGACTTATTATGGACCATTCATTTATTCCCATCACCCTTATCAGCAAGTGTACAAACGAAAGAGCCTTATATCAGATAAAATTTTTCATTGAAGTCCCTTTAACCATTAACAGTACCCGCCTTATAATATTTATAAAATAAAGTGCGAGTGTTTAGCTAAATTTGCCATTTTTAAAGGTTTTACTTTGCTTGTTTGATAATGATTTACACATAGACCAATGTAAAGAAAATAGTTTAGCTTACCACGTAGTCTGTGAATAATTTAAAACTGCATTACCATTTTTTTCAGTATTCTTGGCTAGAAAATGTAAAATATACAATAGTATAAAATGATCAAACAATAAAAGTTTTAAAGAAAAGGGAAATTATAAAACATTTGTTTCAGAGATTAAATATAAATACAACATAGGATGATATATGATAAAACCATGATATTTTTATAAACAAGTTTATATCACAAGGAAAGCTTTAAATTCGATGCAACTGACATTGCCAAAAGCTTTAACCCTTCCTAAAACCCGGTCTCATTGTCGAAAGTTTACCTAAATTTGCCAGTTTTCAAAGTTTTTACTTTTGTCTTTTATTTAGTTTGGTAATGTGATTTAGTATGTTTGATTTTCGTTAATAGTAGTATGGTTTCATGAGGAATGTTTGTGTTGTTGGTCGCTCTGACATCTGTTGATATATTTTCTACAGAAATAATAAAATTATCGTTTTACTAAAGACAAAACTTAATGAATTTAAAAATAAGGTAATTCCATTTTAAAATCACGCCACCGAAAGAAAAGTAAAACTTTGAAAACCTGCAGATCAAGTAATACACCAAAACGTTCACCGTGAAAGTGAAATCTGGCGCTTCATGAAGAATGATAAGTACCTCTTGTCTAGCTAGCTACAACCACCACGTGTCAACACAATCAGAATGATAAGTACCTCTTGTCTAGCTAGCTACAACCACCACGTGTCAACACAATCAGAATGATCAGTACCTCTTGTCTAGCTAGCTACAACCACCACGTGTCAACACAATCAGAATGATAAGTACCTCTTGTCTAGCTAGCTACAACCACCACGTGTCAACACAATCAGAATGATAAGTACCTCTTGTCTAGCTAGCTACAACCACCACGTGTCAACACAATCAGAATGATAAGTACCTCTTGTCTAGCTAGCTACAACCACCACGTGTCAACACAATCAGAATGATAAGTACCTCTTGTCTAGCTAGCTACAACCGCCACGTGTCAACACAATCAGAATGAAAGAAATATGCAATTCATATTTAGATTTACATTTCTTGATGTTGAGTAATGTTGATGCCTAACTAAAATTACAATTGTGTTTCATGGCGTATTTAAACAAATTGTGGCTTGAGCATTATTTTTAACGTTGATTATGAAAATTAGTTTGATTTCTTTAATGTTACAATGTATTAAGTCCCGAAAGAGAAATAACACTTTGCGTTCACACAGAAATAACAATTGACGTACTTGTATTCCATCCTAAAACCGGGTATTGTTAAAAAAAACTCAAGTGAGTGACTCTTTCTTGTTTATTTTCAACGCCAACAGCTATTTTTGGTATCAAAATAATGATAAGAAAACACTTACCTTAAACAAAATTCATTTTCCATGGCGATTTTGTACATAAATCCCTATACTAAAAGCCTATTAATCATGTAATATTGGCAGTAATTCAAAAATCATTATTTTCTGTTTTCAATATATAAGAGTAAAACATGGAATTACTTTCAGTTTTCGTCGGATTGCGTCTGCTGACTAGTCTGAAGTTAATGAAGCATGATGTAATCCTTCTAGACACTTTGTCTTAGAACTAAAATCCTGTATAAGATTACAACCCTTAACACCTTATAAATATATGTATCGATATTTTATTTGATTTTTTGTTCCTTATAATGGATATTAGTTGTTGATCTATTCGCGAATTAGGCGTTAATGTACCATCGATCCTCTTAAATTAACTTTGTGTCGATTGCAAACAATTTGCTATTTTCCAACTCTTTGACTGTGTAAAGTGTTATTGACAGGGTAAGTAGTTAGTCTCGTAGTCATATATAGAAATAAAGACAGACAAGACATATCAAATCCCTACACCTTATTAAGAGGAAATTATATCATTGAATGTCAAAGTTATATCACCGCCACTTAAGTAAGCTGTTTGTTGATAGTTCTGTAGATAAAAAACAGAATGACTGGTAATTGCATTTTCGACATTAGATTATACCTTCATGAAAATAATTACGTCGTTTTGTATGTATAATAAAGATTTTGACGAAAAATGTTGTTCAATGCTACGTAAATGGTTTGAATAATAGCTCAGAACTATTTTCAGGAAAAAATTGTTAAAGCCTTTGCTACTTGTGGACATATATTTTTAGATTTAACATTGACGTTTAATGTTTGCATTAATATAACATCATTTTAATAAATAATAATTATTCTCTTGTATGTTTCTCGATTATTATTATTATTATCTTGAATTCGTAAGTATGTTTTTTATTACACCAGTTGAATACTACATTTAAAAATCACTTTTAGAAAAATAGTCGGATTTCAATTTGAGTTAAAACATATAAACTTCTAAACAGGAAACTAAGGCCTGGAGATCCGAATGCAGAGCAACTTGTGTCAGTCACATGGAAAATCATAATTGTGAATGCAATTAACAAACATATACGGGACTCCAAATATATCCTAAATTTATTGTTTAGAGATCAATCAAAATCAAACATACTAACCCATGTTCGAATCACAATCCAGAAGCAAAGTAAAAACTGGAACTGATAAGTTACACTAGACACGTGAACTTCCACCAGGGAAGTGAGGCCGGGTGCTCCGGAAGGGTAAGCGCCTCCTGTTTAGCTAGCTACACCCACCACGTGTGTAATCAAAATTGTGTGAAAGGAACATGGAACTATTAGACGTCAAATATATCCAGGGAAATCCTAGACAAAGAGACATCATACTTATAAACAATATTGTAATGACGGTCTTAGAACTTGAGGGTCATGATATGTCTAGGCTTGCAATATTCATAAGTCATAATTTTATTTTAAGCCTATTAACTGTGATACAAATACACAATAAATGTATATTGTTGCATAAAAAGGTATGTTAGGAATAAAAATTGAAGTCATCATTTTTGTGATATATCTTTAAAATTTTAAGTAATCATATTTCAGACATTATTCCATATATAACGAAATTAGTCATATGTTTTTACATTAAGGTAAAATTACATTCATGCTTTTCAAATTTAATATCAATATAAAAGGTCATCTATATATCTGTATGTGAGGTAGAATGATTTGACGATAATCTTTATTTGTGAGATCAATGGTCTTAAAAATTCAATATCAAGGGTTTTCAATAAAAAAATGCGTAATATGTTACATATTTTATATGCATGAAAAATGGCGATATATCATTATTCCGTTAATCAAGTTTTAAACAAAGCTGTTGATAAATAAAGCTTTATTGGTCATTTATCTCTCTTTGATATATATATGGTGTAAATAACAATAAATTGTACTACCTATGAATATCGAAACAAATCAGCAACAAATAGTGTACTGATTTTAACCATTGGTATACGAATTATTTGTTTGCCGTCCGCACGGTCCTTGAAATCAGATTCACCGTTCAGAATTTGATATTCATATCTTAGCTTATCGTTGTTTACACAGAATGGCAAGTAAAATATTTATCAATATGAAAATAGCCTCTTAGAATGGTAAAATTTACTTAATTGCAAACGTTATGTCAAGGTTCGAAAGTCACATTATACATATTTTTGCTTTAACCATATAAACAACACACCTTACTGCATCTGTGATCACAAAATACTATCACCATGAAGCGTATATATACTTAAATGCATGTTTCTGCAAATTATTGTTTATATTGCAGTAAATAATTAAAATTCTCACATATCAAACTTTCTTATGTTATTACAAACATACAAGTAAAAAAAGAATTTTATGTTCAATCTTTCAATTGTTCCAACTACGGGAACTTTATAGAACGAAGTAAACTGCTTACAAATAAATTGCTGATTCAATAAATTTGAAAACTAGGTTTATCCGGGCATGTAAAAAGTTTTATGTCCATCATTTTAATAGTAATTATAAATATGATGCCTGTATATCAAAACATTTCTTTGAAATTAAAAAAATAATTTAAACAATAAAAATCTGCACGAAACAAATACAGAAATAAGGTACAAAGAGAAAATAGAAAACTATATGTAGTAAGCTAAAATAAACTGAATAAATCTCAATAACCAAGTTTAGTACGTACCTGATGCTGACCAAGTACTAAACAACTTCTGGGAAATAGCAGACATTACATTATTATTCGAGACGAGTATAATTTGAACATCATTTAGTTAAATAAAGATAAATGTATTTAGAACGCCAAAACAACTCCCTACTTTTACGGTCGTTTGTGGGGGTATTTTCCATTCTACTGTTTAAACTTAGTAATGGTCCTATAATTTTCACTTTCAAACAAGATTAAATGACACAATGAAAACACAATTCAAATATATTATTACGCAAACAAGATTATACTTCCGTAGAAAGTATGCGAGTGACAATTGTATTTACCTACCTGTAGAATTTCACTAAACACAAAGTACTCCAATAGTAATTCTCCAAAAGTCTTTACAAAGTACGAAGTAACACCTTCAACGTTCACAAAACACAATAAGAAAGTGGAGAAAACATGACAATTACTTTGTCCAGTAGAACTCCAGCTATTACAAGTTGTTTTTGCATATTTATTACTAATTGAATAAAACGTAACGCGTAAGAAAAATAAATTGCTAGGGTAGTGTAAATCGATAGTATTGAAACCTTTGTATCAGAGTGAGATTTATTTGAGAGTTAGATCATTACTATCACATTTGTCTTTTACACTAACCATCTTGAAGGGACAGTTTGATTTTTTCATCTAATGATTCAAGACTAACTTTATCATTTTCAATCAATGTCTTCCATCTATTCCCGTCGGATATTTTTTCAAAAAAAAATTAAATAGACTTCATGTACAAATGTGTTGTCTGGTAAAGATGTTTCAGAGTGCAAAACCTTTTATTGATATCTTTTAGCTAAATAGGCTATCGCCATTTGAGCTGAAATTCCGTACCGTGTGCATGTGTAAAATTATTTTATCTTGTGATACTTCTGGGCAATTTAAAATCAGATTTAGTTTAGAAGGCTCCAAGGTGCCCTGTTTTAAAAATAATTTACAGTGACATCAAAGATGACAGTCGTTATTACAGACAAAACTGATAAATAACCATTACCCGTCTATATGTCAATGGACAAAAAATTACATATCATACCAGTCTTTATTTAACAATATTTTAAATATTTCCTTACCTAAATTTGGTTAAATATATATTTTGGTCCTTTTTTCAACTTCTTGAAAAAATTTTAGTTTAAAAATTTTGGTCCAAGGACTACTGATGAGAAATTGTATTCCCTCTAGTGCTGTAAAATTAACACTGGTATAATAAGTAATACAATTAATTGCCAATTGCGTTATACAGGCCGTTATGGACCACTTCTTTTGATAATCCCAAAGAATTTTGCTAAATTTTATTTTCAAACACTTTCTAACATCGATCCCCATGGTGATATGTATATAAAGTTTTAAATATTAATTATCATTTCAAAGTTGGATATGATTTATTGGCAAGTTAATTGTGTGTTGCATATCAAGAGTTACGATATACAGAAGTAAAGTTCCGATAACGTCGGAGAATTATCAGTCGTTTAATCGTGGCGAATACACATCATATCGACGTGATGACATAAAGTTGATAGTTGTATCTAAGCTCGGTTGATCTGGACATTAAGTGACCGAAAAGCTATATTTTCTAAGCTTTAGACTTTTAACAAAATGACTCTTGTTAACCAGCATCTAACTAGTTCTCAATATCCAATATGAAGGAAAATGAGTTTATTTAAAATATTATTAATTGAACAAATTTAAAGTGATAGTAATAACCGATGTCGCAGTGTTTTGATAAATAAAAAGACGGTTATCATCGGGCACCATAAAAGCACTATTAAAGGACTCTCAAAATCAAACGGACATGATAGTCTGTAAAATGTACTTAACAGTAAAACACTCATGACATATTTCTGTCTAAATGCGTCCGTGAATGAAACTTGCTGGTCTGGTATGATTGCTTTTGTTTTTTAATTGCTGCTGTGTATAAAATGATTGAATGATATATAATTTTATTGTTAAGTGTTTGTCTAGTGTTTGCCAAAACAAAGTACATTTGACTTGAGTCCCCCTGAACGATATATCTAATCTGGCTAACTTTTGACTGTATAAATTAACATTTATTCTGCAGACAACGTTCCTAAGTATTTGATAAAATTTAAATGTGATATTCAATACAATCAAAACAAACATACTAATCTGTGTCTGAATCACAATCCAGAAGCAAAATAACGACTTTGAAACTGACAAGTTAGGTTAGAGAATGTGAGTCGTTATGTCTGTTTAACTACTTTTATGTGAAAAGGGATATGTTTCTGATGCCATTTTGTGTTGCATCAAAGGCAAATATACCAATCAATGTCTAAACTACAATCCCAATACAAAGTAGAAACTGTTAAATTGGGTGAAACATGTGAATTTCTTTCCAGAAAGTGAGGTAGAATGCGCCTGAAGGTAAATCACATCCTGCTTAGCTAGCTATTGAAAGAAGACAATTAAAACTAGAACTGTAATTGTGACAAGCACAATGACGAACGTCTTCCAACACACCGACATTTTTATTTCAGAAGTATCAATCAAAAACAAACATACTAATGCATGTCCGAATCACAATCCAGAAGCAAAGTAAAAACTTTGGAACTAACAAGTTAGGTTAGACACGTGAACCTCCACCAGGGAGTGAGGCCGGGTGCTCCGGAAGGGTAAGCACCTCCTGTTTAGATAGCTACTCCCACCACGTTTGTAATCACAATTGTATGAAAAGAACATGGAACTATGAGACGTCAAATATATCCAGGGCAATCCTGGACACAGAGACATCAAACTTATCAACAATACTGTGGTGATAATATAACTCATCCTTAAAACCAGTATAATTTTTTGTGAAATAATTTTATTTAAACTGTTTATTTGTCAAATCACTAAGGTAATAAACTTAATTTATAATGTACTGTATGATCATATATACATTACACAAAACGGTAGAGGAACCCAATGACTTTTTTGCATTGTTAAAATGACAACCAAAATATTACTAAAAAGAATAATATATTATGTGATCACTAAGCATAATTTACATAATCCATCACTTTTTTATTTACATGGCATTACATTATTGTAATAAGACAACCCATTTTTTCAATCAAACCAACTTTTCAAAACTTAAAGATCTGCTAATCAAATAGTTACACTTATTTTGAATCTGTTTAAATGCTTTATAAGAAATTAACGTTTTTTATTTCTAGATTCAATTTGATATATGTATATTGATTGGTCAATTAGCATTATTCAAAAGTGGTAAATAGCAATTAACTTGAGTGATAGATGATACCCAAGGGGTTCAAACAATTATACCATTACAACTACTCCATTAAGCTATTAAAACTTTGACAAATTTTTTAGTAGATCTGTGTGATTGTGGTAGATTTGTAATCCCATAAGCTTGCCTAGAGGCTAAAGGGATGGATATGCAATATGTTTTAAAGATGGTGGCTTTTGACATTATGAAACTCGTAAGATATGACCCTGTGGTTATTTTTTTATATTGCTCTATTCTACTTTTCACATATAGCCAGGAAATATCAAGTCTAGGGTTGGGAATCCCAAACAATGTAAAAGTTAGTCAAGCCCCATCCATTCCCAACCTCTCTTTGAAATGACTCCATGGGTTCTTCTTTAGTTTTACTCTTTTCACTTTTTAAACAGAACTAGAAAATATATAGTTTAATTAAAACTATAAATATAAAACTGGTATAATATGTAATTTAAACCCCTAAGCCGATATCTCTGCTGGTGGCTGGTGCCCCGAGGATATCACCAACAACTCAGTAGGCAATAATTTCGTATTATTGTCAGAAATATACTATAATTGTCTCAATTTCCTGCAAGTTAAAATTTCAAAATTCTCAAAAACTAAAAAAATATACTCCCTCATGCAAAGTATTTCCTTAACTTAATTTGGTAAAATATATTTTGGTCCTTTGGGTAGCTTTGGGCAACATATTCAAAATAATTTTGGTTTCATAATTTTGGTCCAAGCATTACTGATGAGGAATTGTATTCCGAAACGGCCGTCTAGTGCTGTAAAATTAAAACTGGTATAATATGTAATTTGTTACGGGGATCTCAAATATTTAAAATTTAGTACCCAGATCCGCCCACCCCACCTCCCCCTGGAATGACCCCATTAGTTTTTCTTTAGTGTCACTTTTCATACAGAACAAGAAAATATACAGTTTAGGCGTGGGGATTTCCACCGTTTAAGAGTTAGCACACTACCTTACTCATTACCAACCCTCCCTGATACTCCTGGGAAATCTTGTGATATGGATTTGTGCATCTCGGGACTCTGATCATAAATATATACGACTTATAGTACAAAATTAAGCATCTATGGCAAAATTGGTGATCATTGTTTTTAAGACCCGCCCCTGCCCTGCCCCTGCCCCTGCCCTGCCCCTGCCCTGCCCCAATGACCACTCTGTATTTGCTATACCCCATACCAATAGATTTTTAGTACAGGGACCTATCCTGAAAATTTGAATGAAATCGATAGATGAGTTTTAGAGAAAATTGGGAGACAAAAAATGATCAGGAGAAACCAATAATACATGTAATTATAATAATAATAACAATAATAATAAAAGTAATAGTGGAGAACCGGAAACAGAAGAAAAGCAGTAAGTCTTCCAACTAGAATACTAGGTGGAAACTTAACAAAGGCAATACATTCAGACTATTGATTAAAACAACAACAACAAGTCCAAACCACAATCCCAAATCAAAGTAAAATCTTTGAAGCTAGCAAGATTTCTTGCCCGCCATGTGTTAAATCAAAATTGGGAATGACAGGAACGTGGAACTATGAGACGTCAAATATATGAAGAGTTATTTGGACACAGAGACATCACACTTATCAACAATATTGTGATGAATGTCATTAACATTCTGGGGCTTGAATAAGCCTAGGCCTGCAATATCCTAGCTTCAACAATTTATTTGTAAGCCGATTCCTTTGCTGTATAAAATTTCCATAGTGGTTACAAGCTCTACTGTAATCTATTTATTGTGAAATAAATACACCATAATTTAGAAAATCGGGTATATTGCTGCATAAAAATGGAAAGTTGACATCGGAACGATGTTAGTCATTGCGTTTGTCATAGTTTGAAATGTAGCCTTTCGCGGGCGTCATAATTGAGGTGTAAGTCTAAATATGAATCAGAACTTAAGGAATCAGTTATATATTTCATTTTAGTCTCACTGAGATAGATGAAATCCAAATAATTTCCAATTATAGGATTACGAATTACATATTATACCAGTTTTAATTTTTCAGCATTAGACGGCCGTTTCGGCATACAATTCTTCGACAGTAGTGCTGGGAAAAATATTGTGAAACCAAACCAATTTTTTCAAGATGTTGAAAAGATACCAAAATATATTTTACCATATTTAGTTAAGAAAATACTTTGCATGAGGGAGTATACCTTAGTTTTTTCGGAATTTAAAATTTTAACTAGCAACTTAGACAATAATACACAATTATTGCCTACTGAGTTAGTGATAACCTCGGTGCCACAGCCATCAGCAGCGTTACCGGCTCAGTGGTTTTTAATTACATATTATACCGGTTTTAAATTTACAGCATTAAACAGTCGTTTAGATTAATATATCTGTATGTTGAGTTGAATGATTTCAAGGTTATTCATAAATTCTACCTGATACGTATAAAGAAACAAATCGGGAAGCAATGTCAGTTTGTTCCCATTGGTAAACCGTTAATTTGTTCGTTGGAAGATTGTATTACCATACACAACAAATTGTGTAAGCCTTCAAATACTCATTCATATGTTGTGAATAGTTTATTCAAAGGACAATATCTTTTTGGACATCTAGATACAGAACGCTGGTACAAAACTGTAGATAAATCGAACATAGATCTTCAGCATAGATCTCTCATGATTTTCTTTCTGCATCCTGTTAGTGCGCAAGGCAAAAGACCGTATGACTGATGATTGGAGCTTTTATAGGTTCTCAGGGCCCTAAAAAGTTTTATGGCCGTCATGACAGTATTAGTGATAAGTTTGGTGTCTCTGTGTCCAGGATTGCCCTGGATACATTTGACGTCCCATAGTTTCATGTTCCTTTCACTCAATTTTGATTAAACACGTGTTGGGTGTAGCTAGCTAAACAGGGGATGCTTAACCTTCCGGAGCAGTGGCTTATTTTCCCTGGTTGAAAAGAGTCAACGATTTAACCTAACATGTAAGTTTCAAAGTTTTTTCATGGCTTCAAGATTGTGATTTGGACATGGATCAGTACGTTTGTTTTTTATCTGCAACATGACCCGGATTTTCTTTTTGTAATTGTGATCATACCGATTGTATGGCATATGTTGCTTATAAGTTATAATGCAATTTATTTAGATATGAATTAAAATGAATTAAATAAGATATATTATGATTGTCAATCCAATATCTATGTATCCAAAATTACTTAGTTCAATTTTTACTTTGCTTTTTAGCATTGTGATTAGAACATGGATCTCTATATTTGCGGTTGATATGATTGAAAACTTACTTATACTACAAAGACATCGACTATTGCTTAACTATATTATAGTTAGTCTTTATGAAGAACTAAGTAGTAATTTTTAAAGACTGTTGGCGTGCAGTTCTGAATTTTCATACCCCGCTTCGAAGAAGCGATGTACAGTGATTACGTCATTTCTTTCGTCTGTCCGTCCGTCCGAAACAAAAATTGTGGCATCAGTTTCTCAGAAACTACTGAACACAGCCACATGATATTTTGCATGCGAGTTCAGTATGAGGTCCAATGCTACAAGCACCGATTTAAAGTCTTTCAGAAATTTACTTCCTGTTTACTGACTTTGTTTATTTTTCGATATTTACGGTCATTGGTGGACGTTAAAAGCGGCTGGGGTATACTAAGTTAGCAGTTGCTCATAGATTTCTTGTTCTATATGTTAATGAAGCAATGTTACATTTTATGTATACGTATATTTTCGTTGCTCTGACAACGCTTTGTATATTTTGTTTTGTGTTAACGAAATTTTTGATATTATAATTTAATTTGGTATTGTCCATCTTCATTATAACGCGTAACTTGATCTATTCATTTGTCATAAGTTATAAACGCATTCGGTAATTACAAATCTTCCAATTATTTTTAATACCTGTCCACAGTCGGGGATTTTCTTCTTTATTGTGAAAAAACTAATAATTATTATCTTGTGCAGCTTTAAACTCCTTTCTGATTTTTTCTTAGTCGTGTTCTTAGTTGAATTCGTTTTAATAAATATATGGTGCTTTTTTAATTAAAAGGTCTCTTTTTTCAATCCAAATATAATCCACTAGCAAACATCAGCTTCTAGGTAAATATAAGTGGGTTATAGTACATATTGTCTTAGGTAAAGAGTGCAATTTTAGAAAACTTGAATAATTAATAATAAAAACCATAGCAAATAAATTATACTCAATTGCTTATAATTTCTGGTTTCTATTAAGATGTTTATGCAGTTGAACACCATGAAGTACAAAAATATGTTTTATAGCAATCAGCTTGATGTACACATATAGACTTTCAAGCTGTAAAATTGTATAGATCAATTTATCATTTCTGTGAAATGATTGATAGCCTCAGAAAACAACTTTACATTGGGAACAGTTTACTTACTATTCTACATAAAATAAAAGAAACGGAATATTACTGTTTGAAAAGGAAGTATCTTAAAGAATGTGTACTGAAACCACTTAATATAAAACTTCAACTGGGATAAATACATGTTTTAAACTAGAAAGACAGCTTGAAATTTACTAAAAGTTTTTCCTATCTAAACAGAAGCATACCTTCGTTATTGTGATATGTGTCCTTTTTAATCTCAAGGACTCTAAAGATATATGCTACCAGACCTTGATATCCTGGAAAAATTATCCAGGCCAGTTAATGTACTGATTACGAGTCGATATGCATTCAGGCAAACTGTATATACTCATTTCCACAAAGGTCAGAAAACAATATATGAAGTGCTCTCAACAAGTCTGTAATCATTCTAGTCACATATGTGGTAATTACTGAAACATAACGTTAATGGAGATATCTGACTCTTGATAATTTCCTTCCTAAATATCACACAGTATACTATGGTTTCTGATTAGAACCAATTTTCACTTACCGACTCTTCTGTAATCTACCTAAGCACAAAAAAGAGGGAAAAAATCAAAATTCCGATATACCAAATGAACATGAACGTAAATCAGCAAAGGGCGAGAATGAGATAAAGCAATGAATTTATTATATAGCTAGATCGCTTTCAGCACCTTGCTCTTTCGTTTTCATTCTACTCGGAAATTTTGCATTGTCTCATTCCCGGTCCTTTGCGTTTTCGCTCCATCACATATGGGTTGAAGGACGAAGCTATAATTCCTAATTGATCATTACCGAACACCATATTAATACAGTCTCCCTATTTTGTTATTCTCTTTACGATAACTCTTAATAGTAGGTTTTTACAGAGATTTTTATGGCCCTATACCTTTACCAATCATCTGTAACTTAATCAAGGAAGCTATCAATGTATAAACAACAGGCTTATCTACAGATTTAAAGGCCAAAAAATCTATAATTTCCATTACTAAAGTTCCTACTGAAACAGCAATAAGCTGTAAAGGAAAGATTTTGAGATACATCACCATTAGCTTGATAAATGCTACCTAGAGATGAAAGATTCAGTCGTGCAAAACAAATTTCTTTGATTTCTGTAAGTTATCTATCAGGAATTTATTCATGACTTTGGTTTCTTTATTTTTTTGTCGACGTGAAATGAATTTAATTTGGTTAATAATGATTACTGGAAAGTACACATCCATTGTGTGTAGATTTGACATTTCATGCTGTAATAAATGCTTTTGGTGTGGCATAGGAAGCATTTAATCAAAATTAGCATTTAAACCAATTTAATTAACAGTGGACTATTTATGTGATATAAATGTCTGCAAGAAAACTAGTTATTTATTTTTCATATCCTAACTATCTGTCAATTGAAATCATTTCGCCTTAAACATATAAATTATTTTGAAATGTTGAAATAATTTTGAAAGTTGATCAGACTGATAATTTATATACCTCATATTAAGGTGCAATGTTTGAATACTTATGCATAATTCATTTATTCAACCCTATTCAGTCAATCAGTGTGGATGACAAGATGAACATTTCCAATCAATCAAGAGATGGTATGTTATTTGATTCGACATCATTAGTTTTGGTTCTGACCCATCCGACATTTTACGGTTTTGAACAAATGATCATCATTATAGACATTGAACTATAGACAATAAAGAAAACTAAATAACTATCATCCAGAGTTTTCTTGAAGATAATCATTTAGGTGATAATTTGGATAATTTAAACAACTCCAAGTACATTCCACAACAAGTGATAGCAAACGAAAACAAAGAAAATACAATTTACGCCTTCTACAATCATGTATTTTTCATGTAATGATTAATGATGAATTCTATTTGATGTACTTGCGTGTCATATATATTTTGTGACATGTTTTCTTCGTTGTTTTAATTAAAATTATTTTATATTTGGTATATGTAATGATGCTATTAAGATTAATGAAACGTTATTTTTGTTTGTGTCAATTAACGTGTAAATATATCTTACTACTGCTAGAATCTATTTTTACAATGTACCTAGTAAACAGAAGCGGATTATCATCGTTTAGACTTTGAACTTAATGATGCGACAAGTAGATTAGGCGGGTTGTATTAATGGATATGATTTTATAGATAAGCTAAACAACATTTTGTTGAGAATTTACGAAAATATTCCCTAGTAATAAACACCGCCCACATTAATGTTGTTGTCACAAAAACTAAAAACAACATATGTTTCTTTAAATATGGTATAAAATGGATTGAAGCATTTGATAAAACTTACGTTTGCCTGCAGTTTCATTCTTTTAAATGTCCATTTATTTTAAATACACCCATCTTATATAGATTTTCAGTAATGTGCATGTGTGAGTGGGTATTTTGTTTACGTATGCGAGTGTGGTTGGCTTTTATTTAAAACTATTTTTTTACATTGAATGCAGCTTTTTTTAATGAAGTTATAATCAGCAAACACAAACATACGGGTCTATATCATTTTAAATCAAAATTCAAAACACAAAACAAAAAAAAGAACGCTGGCATAAAACATTCAACACTTTAATTTCCACCTAATAACTAATATTCAGAATGCTTTGGGATTTTTTCTGAATTGTAATCTGGGCTTCATGTTGATATGTTCTATTTTTCTGTTCCTTGTTGCATGTCCTGTCGAGTAATTGTTAATCAACACAAAGCTTATATACTGTATTATAACTATCCATGTAAATTTCTTTAATAATGATTACATACATATATACTATAATTGTCTAAATTTCCTGCAAGTTAAAATTTGAAATTCCTCAAAAACTAAGGTATACTCCCTCATGCAAAGTATTTCCTTAGCTTAATTTGGTAAAATATATTTTGGTCCTTTGGGCAGCTCTTCAACATCTTCAAATAATTTTGGTTTTATAATTTTGGTCCAAGCACTACTGATGGGGAATTGTATTCCGAAACGCCGTCTAGTGCTGTAAAATTAAAACTGGTATAATATGTAATACATACTATTTTGGCATATTGTTTGTGTTGAAATCTTTGGAACCGTGTCATATGTCATAGCATATAACATGGCATATAGCACGGCACATACGTATTTCCTAGTCACGTGATGAAATGTCACAACCAGAGATATTAGACTGACAGATCGTTTTATTCATGACCTTTGTTGCGCTTGCTTGCAACTACATTCCAAAATATGCGGGTAATTGATTAATGATAAACAACATTTTGTTGAGAATATATAAATATATTTACAAGTAATAAAAACGGCCTACACTAATTTTGCTGTCACAAATAGTGAATAAAATGTAAAATTTAGTCTTTAAACATAACGCTTCCCTGTTGTTTTATTCTAATAATTGTCTTCTTATTTCAATTACACACATCTTGTATAGATTTTTAACATTCTGCATGCGTGGGTAAGTACTTTTTTCATATTTGTTAGCTTTAATTTAAAACCTACCTTCTGACATTATATGCAGATTTTTCAAATGAAGTTATAATCAGCAAACACAAACATACCGGTCTATGTCATTCCAAATCAAAATAATTCAAAATACAAAACAAAAAAACAAAAATAAAAAAGTTTATATACTGTATCAGTACTATTCATGTAAATTTTTTATAATAATTATATACGTATTATCTTGGCACATTTTTTGTGTTTAAATCAATGGAACAGTGTTATATGTCACGGCACATACGTATTTTATTTTTATTCTCTGTCATGTGGGTGAAGAATTGTCAGACAGACAGGTCGTTTTATTCATGATCTTTATTATCCTTGACTTTAACTACATTTCAAAATAGCGGGTAAACATTTATGATAAACAAACATTTTTGTTGAGAATGTATGAACATATTGACAAGTTATAAACGCCACCTACACTAATGTTGTTGTCACAATAACTGCAAGACAACATAAGTTTCTTTATTATATTGTATAAAATGTTAAATCAGTCTTTAAACATAACGCTTTCCTGTTATTTCATTCTTTTAATTGTCCTTTTATTTCAATCACACGCACTTTGTATAGATTTTTTAGTTATGTGCATGCGTGGGTAGGTACTTGTTCATATTTGTGAGCTTTTATTTAAAACCTATCTTCTGACATTATATGCAGATTTTTAAATGAAGTTATAATCAGCAAACATAAACATACCGTTCTATGTCATTCCTCCAAATCAAAATTGAACACTTGAATTTCACACCAATAGCTTATTTTTCTAAATTGAAATCTAGACACACCTTTGTATACTTCATGTTGGCATGTTCTATTTTTTTGTTCATTATTGTCTGTCCTGTCGAGTTATTGTTGATCAATATAAAGTTTATTGATGGTAAACAAATTTTTGTTGAGAATGTATGAACATATTTACAAGTAATAAATACCGCCTACACTAATGTTGTTGTCACAAATGCTGAAAAACAACATACATTATGTAAAAAAAACGGATTAAATCATTCTATAAAACTCACGTTTCCTGCGATTTTGTTCTTTTGTTTGTCCAATTATTTCAAAACCACGCGTCTTATATATATTTTCAGTTATATGCATGCATGGGTGGATATTTTGTATACATTTGTTAGTATGCTGATGAGATTTAAAAACCTATTTACTGAATGGCGTATAAGAATCTATAAGTTCAGTGCCTTAATTATATGCAGTTTCTTGAAATATAGTTATAATTTGAAATTCCTAAAAATCTAAGGTATACTCCCTCATGCAAAGAATTACCTTAGCTTTTCACAAAATAAATCTCATTTGGGCATTTTTGACGAAGTGGTGTCATTTTTTTATTGTTCAGACACTACTTTTACTCGTCAATTGATTATTGTTTTATTTAATGTTCATTGGTTTATGTTGTATCATAATCATATATTGTTTTAGTACATTTTTATCAACACTTATGTATTGTAAACGTGTGTTTTTATTTTTGTTCACGCATATCGTAGTCATATCTTTGTCTCATTTATCCTGACGATACTGCATTTTATTATATTATATGTTGTTCATTGCCTCCAATTAATTTATCATTGTATAACTTAAGATTATTGGAGGCAGTAATCATTGTAGTTTTTGTTTTTTATTGGGTTAATAAACAACCTATACACTCAGTGGTTGTTATATTGTTGTTTAAACGGTTTCATTAACAACTCGCGCTTGGTCACATAAATATATTTTTGGGTATCTTTCAACATCGTGGTGAAATATTTTAGTTTCACGATTTTGATCCAAGCACTACTGATCGGGAATTGTATTCCAAAACGGCCGTCTAGTGCTGTAAAATTAAAACTGGTATGATATGTAATTAAAGCTAGTACTTTGTACAAACACATCTTGCATGAATTCACCTCTAACTCAATAAGGTAGTGCGTGATAAATATTTTGACACTTCTGATTTCTTGATTTTGACTTCAAAAACCCTGTTGACGATTTGATTTCGGACTCTCTTTGGTTACAATCTTTTTAAGGGAGTCCTACATATATTCAATCGGACTCATATCAGGAAAATTTCCGGGTCAGTCAAGGAATGAAAGTTCTTTGTTTAAAAAACTGTTTTATCAATTAATATGTTATAACAGAAGCAAATTCTTGCTAAAAGATGATTTTTTTTTATCAATCATTTATTGTTATATTTGGTAGCGTTGACTGTTTAAGGTGTAGGAGTACAACATTATTTGACATAGTTCCTCCAACATGAACTTCAGCAGACTTTTTCTCTGTGAATTGCGCACAATAACCGAGAAAGCGCTCGCGTTTATGAGGTTTAACTCTGAATTCTTTTTTGATATTGTAACATTTAAAAATTAGTATGTCTCAAAGTAAAACAAAAAACGTCAACACACCTTTGTTAGTCTGTTAAAATCACTGGTATCAGATTAAAAAAACAGAATGTCAAAATTTGTATCGTAAACTACCTCATCGTGAAAGAGCTGTTATTCATGCAAGGGGTGTTTCTACATTACACTTGCTATTAATTAGCTTGGGTTGATAAATAGCAATGCCACTGATTCTTAGTAATATATAACTTTAAAATGAAATGCATGTTGTTTTGTTTGTACTTTTGTTCTTACTATTATTGTGATAGCGGTGATGACCATTCCTTCTGGAAATTAGAGATGTTAAATGAGAAACATAAAATAATAATTGGTGCGCGTAAGATTTACACAGTGTATTTTTTAATACTTCTTTGAAAATCTTCTCTGAAAGAACATGACCAATGTAAATGAATAGGGTGTGCAAGTTGTTTAGGTGGAAAAGAATAACAATTGTATCTTACATGCTCGTCTCATATCCAAAATGGTTGCCAATACGTTAGAAAGTCAAAACGTATATATTACAATTACATGTTTATTATTTGTTGATAAACTATAAAAAGCGAAATACATAAGTGCAGTACATTTAAAAGAATAAACAAAGTTTAAACAATAAACGTTCATATGAAATACAGGAAAATCCAGGTGAGCCCTCCTGTTTATGTAAACATTTATATTTGCTTTTATACACTGGTCGTGAACTTTGAATTCGTGCCACTAATTTCTAAACAGAATGAATACCTTTGTTACCATGAAAAGGAACAAAGGGAATGTTTTAAGATTCAGAAAATATTTGCGTCATTTAACTTATCAATGGGTTTGTGACCATTTTATTCGGTGAAAATACTTTTGTTTAAATATGATTCTTATGGCAACAAAATCCTTTCCCAGATTGTTATGGTATGTATTTAGGTAAAAAATGCAATGTAGAAATGATCTTTTGAAAAGTAACAAATTCCATATTGTTTTTAAAATGGAATAAATTTACAAAAACAAATATATGCTTGACAATATCTACAATTATTATATGACTAAGTGTTTTTCTTCTCTCTGATTGGTCAATTTCAATGGTACATATAGCGAATGCCTAAAAAGTCGATAAATAGTTGGCGGACCACTTTAACGCTATAAATAGTAACAAAAAGTTGGCGGACCACTTTTCGATCAAAAATAGAAAAGGGACTTCCCATAAATTACGACGTCATAATTAAAAGATGTCAAAAGATAGCATATGCTGACGTCATTGACACGATTTTGGCAATTCACAAAAAAAAAACGTCGGATAACGTTTGCGTAGACCTGTGAAAACCTGAGGATTGGAGGCGTATTTGGCATCAAAAGATGACATGAACACAAAAAATTAACAGATAGTGCTGTAATACTAACAAAAAATTATTTAAAAAGACCTTTTAATACCGGATTTACCGACTCAATGAACGTTTTCAGTAATGTCGATCATTTTGCTAAGTCGTACACTAAAATCTGATTTTTTTAAATGGCATTTTTAAGTATCATATAATAAAACAATTACTGTCTTTTGATATCGGTGGGTATGACAGCCTTGGTGAATATTACTTTGTTCAGGTCCGTATTTAATCCCATATCCACCTCATCAAAAGACAATAATTGTATAATATACATTTAGCCTTAAAATGCTTAAAAAACTTTAAATTTTACGTTTATTTTAACAATAGAAAGAAAAAATTGCAAAAGTAAAACTTATCAACACAACCAAGAGACCAAAAACAATGCCAGCAAGTGACAAAACAATCAAACAATACAAGACAAATATCAAATATGTGGAACGCTGATTATGAAATTACTGGATTTGGACAGGAATTGTAGCAAATATCGAGTTGAGTGCTTAAACTTATTTTACTCTGTATGAAATCCATTGATGTTCAACATTGTGTGAATAGTGTGCTTTGTTCTCAACTTTTTAGAATTAATGTCATTGAATCATTATAGAATGGTTATGGGTCACTAAATTGGACACTTAGGTTTCAAACGTCTTCCATCCATTCTGTCTTAACCTTAGCTTAATATTCATTACTATTTTCCAAAACCGTCTGCTTTAAATATGATTTTCTTACAACATGGCAGTAAACAATAAAGTGAAGGAAACTAATATAATATTTTTTGTGATTGTTTTCAATTTCCTATTTAAATCGGATATTTTCGCAGACACTTTAACACGATTTCTCCATTAAAATGGACTAGATAGATAATTGCTTAACAGATAAAAAAGATTAGTCTACACGATCAAACCGATTCTTACAATGACAAAGACTAGAAACATCCACTGTAAAAATCCACAAGTAATCCAGTTTCAATACGAACTACAATGAATAAAATGCGGATTTGTATTTGAAGGTATTAACCGATTTTCTTAGTCTGATTTTATTTTTAACACAGCACGACAACTTTTAAGTTGTTAAGCCTGTATTAAGGATGTATTCTTCTGAGGAAACCAAAATTTATGCATTTGCCTTTTTTAATCTTATTGTTGGAATGATATGACATTTAAGTTGTGAATTATAAACGTTTTCATACTTTTTCTCGAGATCGATCTAATGACCTTGAATAAATTTAATGCAAAAACAACATGTATATTTTCTTATTAATATACAAAAGTTGCGAGAAAGTTGTTTATCTTGGTAAAATTGAAGATTGTGTTTTTTCTAATAATTTTTTAGAACAAAGACAGTTTAAAATCAATTTTCTTTGTTATAAGCAATTCTAAAAAAAAGCTTAATTAGTTATGGAGCGTACATTAATTATGTAATACAGACTTTTGTAGATCACTTTATATTTTAGCCTCATACTATTGGTTTTTTAAGTCATAGAAAATGAAAATTACAATACAACAAAAACAAACAACCTTCACCTGTCAGATTGACCTTGCATTAGCAATAATCACTCAATAGATAGGTAGTGTTTATATTCGTAGTTAATACGTAAACATTGCCTTTTCCCATTATGTAGACGAAATAAACGCATTTGTTCCCTATACATAATCAAAAAGAAACACACTAATACATGCCCAAACCACAATCCAGAACCTAAGTCAAAACTTTGGAATTGACAAGGTTAGACACGTGAACTTCCACAAGTGAAGGGAATTCGGATACCCCGGAAGGGTAAGCACCTCTTGTCTAGCTCGCCACATTCACCACGCGTGTAATCAAAATTGTATAAAAGGAACTTGGAATTTTGAGATGTCAAATATACCAGGGCAATTATGGACACAGTGACATCAAACTTATCAACAATACTGTGATGAAGGCCATAAAAAATTTTGAGGGCCTTGAGAAGTTTAGGCTTGCAATATCCCTGGGTCAACAATTTATTTGAATTCAGCCGGCTTCGCTGTACATAGTCCCTGTGATGGAAACAAGCTCTATCATAGCGTATTAGTTGGAATACAAATACACAATAAGCAGGAGAAGCAGGTATATTGCTGCATCGAAAAGGAAAGTATAATAAATATATAAAGTTTCATATTAAATAGTTGGTTCATAATCAATAGTATTATACTTAAAATAAAAGTTAAGCAGACAGATCAATGTTGTTGTCTTATACATGATGTAACTGTATCCTTGTAATTGTAAAATTCATCAACAATTTTAACCAGTGTTATATATTTTGTAAATGATCATCGAAAGAGATTTTAACGAGACTCGACCAGCATACTACTACATCCAGTTTATTTAAAAGTTTCTACCTGTGTTTTGGGATTGCGACATGGACCTGTATGTTTGTGTTTTGTTGATAAAGATGCTCTCTTAATGCGTGTTTATAAGAATGAACATGTTTACTAGCGGTAACATATGCTTACCTTACTATTTCCCGTTCTTTTTATTATAATTGATACATAAACAACACTAAAGAGTTGCTTGTAAAGTAAGAGAGATTGTTTGACCAATCGACAGTACCTTCACCGCACCATTCGGCATAATTTTCATTACTCTCTTTTATTATTCAAAGTGTCTGATGAAAGGAGTTTTCTTATCGATGTATCATGTATGTTTTTCTGTTCTTATTCTCTCGTTTCAATGCTTATTACTAGTAATTCTTACTTCAGCGAATCTCGTGTTTTAATCAGCTATTAATTTTTACTCCTTAACAAAACAACCATTCCAGACAGAGTGAATTGGATAATGGATTTTGATAGTGTTTTAGCCAATTTTTTTCTATTTTATCAATGCAATCAGGTTTGGGATGGTAAAAACAACCACCCAAGGAAAACCACTTACTTCTAAACAAGCAGGTACGTAACATCAGTATGTCCCGAGTGTGGTTTGACCATAGGGGTTTTGGCGTTGTGGTTGGTAGGCGAGCGTTTTAGAGTACAGATCCACTGAAGCTTCTCTTGGTAGTGGAGAAGGTATTCAAAGGGTTTAACAGTTTGACTACTAATAATCTATGTATTTAGAAGAAATAACTTTATAGTATCATACAATAAAAATATTTATACTGAATGTTTGAACACATGGTATCTAAATTGACCCAGAAATCACAATACTCCGGAAGCTATGTAAACCCGGTACGTTTAACCGTTAGTAATTCATAGTGTGGTAACAACATTAGTTATTAATCACTAAGGGATTAATAATATCAGGAACTTCTTCAAAATTCGTCCAATTATTCTTTCAAAAATACAGACCAGCTTTCTAGTTCCTAAGATTGCAGGTGCCCGCCTTCGAAGAAGATGATGATTAAGTGAATGTTTACTTTTAAACCATATGTTTTTCTTCTTTCTGTGCAATTATAAAATGTATGTTCTCTTAAAACACTTGTGCAAGAACCTATTTATCATTTGATATCTATTTCACGCACTAAAACCTTTTAATCGCCTCCATACTTTATGATGATTCCAGACACAGATATTGAATGATAAATTACAACAATGCGTGCTGTATCTTATGTTTACCTTACAATCATCACGCTATACTGTTTATAACAATCCATACTAAATCTTGTATTTGCTTGCAATGTTTGTTTATTGAATACAAGCCCTTGCTAAGGAAGTCGGTGTCCATACAAAAACGTGTATTTGCAATATTTGTTTATTAAATACAAGTCCTTGGTCAGAAAGATATGTCTTGATTGACACTTACATTAAGACATATAGTCATTGATATAGACTTGTAGTAAAGTACTATTTCTTTATCTTCTTTCGACATGGATTGGTATTTTGTTTTAGACATCTCTATAAAAACAAGAAACTAAACAAAAAAGAAAGAGACACGATATCTATAAACACGTTTATACTAAAGATTACTAAACTCTATTTTCTTTAAAAACCAGACAAATTGGGAAATTAAAAAACAACAGCGTGGTTCAAGTAATCTTACTTAACCATAATCACACTTTTCAAGGATAGTGGTCACAGTTTGAATACATAGTTACTGTAATGGTTTTCTTGAAGATTAAGCGACAGTGACCAGGATGTTTTAAAGTAATTAGTCTCATTTATCCTAATGGAAGAACGTCACAACTAAATAATAATGTGACAAATATTATCTTGACACAAATTTTACAACGTACCACATAATAAACACACGTGACCTTGATAACACTCAGCCACAACAACTAAACACGTGGTAAGCAGGTATTGGGGTTATATGATATTCGACTTTGGTCGTACATCAGACGTAATTGCAATAACCTCCATGCAGTAGCGATTCAAGTACTTTTTGGAGAAAGAATTTAAAACCTAAAAACGTATTAGCAACAACAAACGCAAACAAGGTCGCGAAACAATGCAACACAATGATATAATAAAACAGCCAAACAAGACAAAAAAGAACAATCACATATTGGGACCACTGATGTTAAAATTCACGACTTTGGACAGGCACTGGATGAAATATCTAGTGGTTACAGTACTTATCAAAGGGCTCGATCCGCCATATTCTTTTTATGGAGAAATCAAACATATGAGTGAATACTTTTTAAGATGATCGTTTATTAACAACAAGGTGTATTTTGATATACATTAAATAAATCATTTGACAACGGTAAACTTATTACAATTAATTTTGTAGAGCATTTGTTGAAAAATTAAAATGGTTTTCATTTAGGACAGAGGTACTTCCAAATTTTGATTCTTCCTTGATAACAGCTGGAATGTTAAGCTTCTTAGGTGAATGGATATTACAATGCAGCGTCTCTGAGGCGCTTGAAATAATATTTACAATCAGTCTTCTCTGACTTTCGTTTACATGATCAAAAGTATTTTTACACAAACGTCCACCTGCCTCGTCTATTTTACAATGTGTTATCGATGACGATGACGACCGCCGTCTTGTCTGTGACGTCAGCGATTTCTGTGAACTTCTTGGATGTGATCTGAATGGCGTTGTACGGTAAAATGTCATGTAGCCCTACAAATATAACAAAAGTAATCATGTAGACATAATCGTAACTACGAATCCTTAATAAATTTGACCATTTTAATGTGTAAAGCAGATAAAAGATTATATCTTTCAGTACAATCGTATTACAAAGATGAAAATTTCTTAATCAGGTTCATGTGGTTTAGGGAACCACCGCAATATTATTACCTTTTTCAACTACCACATGACGTAAATAGTGAGTAGCTAGTAAACGGGAATCTTTTTCACGCGAAAAAAAACTTAAGGATTTTGGTCTTTTTGAATCTTTTAACCCGTTGAAAAAACTTGGTTTTACAATTTTGGTTTAAACACTACTAATGAGGAAATGTATTCCGAAACGGCTGTCTAGTGCTGTAAAATAAACACTGGTTTTTATGGTATAACCAAATTACAGTTGAGAGAAGGTGACTTACAAAGACGTGATAATTTCTCGCCGACAAACCTTTCATTTAATATTCTTGGGGATCAGTCCAAACGCGTTTTATGTCGCATTCTACTTTACGGAAAATGACGAAAGTTTTCTCTAAACTATTTCCTCAAGCTTTTAGCTGACCTGCGTTTTGGTTCTTTGTCAGTATACGTCTTAGATACAAGTAAAGTATGAAAGCAATGTACTTGCGACTTATACGCGGATAAGTACCATTAACCATCTAAACACCATTCGTGATTGTAACAAAAAAGAAAAGGGTAATAAAACAAAAGTAATTGCTTTACAACTTTTAAAGCAGATGCGATAAGTTCTTCTTTAAAATGTCAAGTCAAATTAAGCAGCTATCATCGAAAACAATTAAAAGTAATTACCACCATCTAGCAAAACTTTTTTCATACAGCTTTTATGTTTAAAACAACAGCTAATTATGTCTTAAGGAATATAAATTCTCGTTTCCTTTTCCTCTTTTAAAATTATCTAGATACGTCATGGCACAGCAGATACACAGTTTCGTATCTATTATTGTTAAATATTAAATAAAAACAAAAAAGTAGTATAATTCGTTTACCGATTATGGCCGAATTTAAAAGGTAAAGTGTACTTGTAATATTGAACGTCATCACGGCGAAAGAAAATAAAAAAAAACGACTTATGAAAAGGAACGAACATTAGAGCTTAAATCATGACATAAAAACAAATTGGAAATTAATATAATTCAAAACAACTTTTTAAAATGCTAATCTTTGAAAACAAATACAATGACGTTAAGAAGGGAAAATTACTGTCAGTTGAACAGTGTTTAAGTCAGACAATTCGTTGTCAAAGATGAACAAACTCGGTAAACCAAGATGCATAAACTCAGTGTGACAAATAAACAACACTAATACAGCCTGTTTCTTCAAAATAACATTTACACTTGTAATAGGAAAAGTAAGCTCGCTGCATTCTAAACTAAACATTAAGTGATTATCACCAAGCGCATCATGCTAGTGTTTGTAACATGTATTGGTTATATCTGTTTTGAAGCCCTTATGTGCCTACTTATTTTACAATGACAGATGCAAATCTCATCCCAATTACCGGAGGATTTTCTGAATTTAAGTTTCAACATAGAAATCAAAACAGGATATTGCAAATTTCTTCAAAATTATAAAAATCTGTTTTGGATTTGTGTACAAATTGCTATGGTTACTGCCAAGGACATATCGTTTATCTTAAAACTTCTCTAACGTATTACTAAACTTAATGCGTTGCTGGCGATTGAATAATCTTCCACAGGAATACATGAATTCATTTATATTTCCCTTAATTGGGTTAAATCATTTTATGTCCATGTCTTACAAAATCTTTAGCAGATTACCTATATTGTAATAACATCATAGATGTGAAAATCAAATCAAAATAGGGCTTAATAAATTATCACATGTTGTCTGAATATCATATATGGGTAAACAACATTGACCTGTCCGCTTGACCTTTTAATTCAAACATTTATCATGGATCAGTTCATTTATGTGAAGGGAACGAAGGCGTTCATTTTATCTACATCGTGAGTGTTACTCACTTATTAGAGTAGATACGTGCACTGTGCATGTATCATAAGACTACCCATTTATTTTTGGATCATCCTACATGAATATTCCTAATAAAAGGTCAAGCGGAGAGGTCAAAATTGCTTACCTATAGCCCGTCGATATTGTGACAGAGTGTTTATAAACACAGGTGAGTCTATTTTACGCACATGGGTATCAATACCGTGTTAACATATGCAAATATTCACGCGTTCATTTCAAAACCACATTTATATATGATCCATATTGTTACGACATATAGACTCTTCAATGTTAATAAACACTTTGCCATAATATCGCTGACGGAATATGTCAAATTACATTTAATGATATCTTGTTTGTATTTACCTGTCCAAATTTCCCTGCACTAGGCTGTGACTTGATCCGAGAAACTAGACAACGCAGAACGTAATGTCTGAATGTTTTGTGTAGAAAACAATATAGAATTGGATTTGTCACACAATGAACGTGACCGATGAGTAAAATGAAACTAGATAGATCCACAACGTCCCTCTCCGGAGAAAAGTCGATATATGTACTAACGATAAAATATGGTGTCCAACATATAATAAATACAACAGCAATAACTATACAAAGTTTGCGAGTCGACGTCTATTCAACGTTATATTTCTCAAACTTCGTTCCCGTTCACTTTCTGATCTACTTCCTCTTGATCTCGTATACCGGAAGTCGTCACTTAACTTCCGGTCGGGTAACCATAGTCGCTTTCCCATAAGTAGATATGATACTGTGATGGTAATGCCGGGAATTATACACATAAGTAGTAATAAAGATACATCATAAACTTGTCGACTTGTTATACTGTCCCATACCTCGGTACAATATGTCACATATTCACCAGCGAAAATTTCCACCGTTTGAGTTACTCGCATTATGAGCATTGGTAATGCTAAAAATATTGAAATTAACCAAATCACTAATATAACAATCCGCACATATTTTGTAGTTCTGAAATTTCTAAACTTCATTGGGTGTCGTATTGCTAAACATCTGTCTAAACTCATGGTCGTTATGGTCAGTGTACTGGCGGTCAGAGATGTAACTGAAATAAATATAAAAAATACTATACTTTGATATAAATAATTTTAATTGCATTTTATTTCACAAATTCTTTTGCCAAAGTTGTATTGCATGGGGCGTGTTTTTTTCATCGACTAAAATTACTGGAATAACACTTAAAACACTATAATTCTCCTTATTTACTAGGAATATGTAATCTAATGTTTGATATTTTTACTGACCTAGAATATCAGTTAGATGGAGACAATGGATATGCTCAGTACACAAAGGCCGATGATTCGCATTTTGCCCATCAAACGCCTTGGCCTAGATGCCTAAAATTCCATCAGGAAACTAGTAACCATGACCCACATTAATGCTTCCTAAAATAAAGTCATTTCCTTTGACTTAGAAGTTAAAGATTAGATATCAAATCAGTCAACGTCTTAAATCTCCATTTAATGACATTATGCATTTTCTCGATAGATTTAGTTATTTTGAAAGACAAGCCGGTCTCCCTAGCAACACTTCCGCAGTCATCCATACATTAGAAAAAGCAAATAACACAAAAGATTGCCACTTTACAACATCAATCATGTTACTTTAAAATCAGTCCAAATTAACGCAGCTTTTAGAACATTTTTGCTTTTAAAAAATAAGCTTTGGTAATTAAGATGGATTTGAAATATTCTCAACTTGCCCGATATGCCAAAAAATATGTTATGATGATCTTGTTTTAAAATGTCCATTTTGACGATTTTTATGCTTTCTGTCGAAAACTAATCAAAATTCAAAATAAAAAACTTTATTAAAAAAATGTCATACCATATACCATTTTACAGGTTGAGGGTACCTACACAATCCTCAATCTCAGTATTCTCTTTCCATGTATATCGACTGATAATATTAGAGGGCATCACCGATGGACCCATCCTATAGTCCTACGGAGGTGATACTACCACACTACCTATTTGTATTGGTCGGGCTGATTTAAACAATAGTATTTAAGTAGAAAAGTACGTTTTCCAGCTGCAAATTTCTTTCTTTTTTAATTTGAAGTTATATTATAAAGATAAAGAGGAGAACATGTCATTCAAATAATAAATGATTATTTCACTATGGCTTTGTCTGTCTTTATTAAAAAGCGAAACCTTATAATTAATACAAGAAGCCAAACATCATTGAATGTTACATCATCAACAACGATACGAGAAAGATCGTCTAGTCTTATTTGAGAGTTTATAATGGCATCCATGTACATGAATGCAGATTAAATGTTTTGATGCAAGGTGAAAGTGTTAAGCTTCGAAGCAAGATGTATTCATTCGCTTTAAATATTTTTGTTTTAGAAAATAACATACATTTAAAGAGAAATAAAAATGTACTGAAAATTGTTTGAAAGATAAGAACCACAACTCAGAATAAAAGATAGTTATGCCAACAGGATAGCTTTTTATATATTCAAGGTTTAATTGGAGATGCTCGTCTAGTCTATAACTATGAAACTTTCCAAACGTCGTTAATAAGCCCCTAAGAAAAAAATGAATATATAAAATGTTTCTGAGTGTTTGGTGATCTAAAATGTTTAGTCAGACAACTACCGGTAATTATGTTATTCAAATAGCTCATGGTCTGTCTCCCGAATTATTTAAGACATTCACTTTAAAAATCTATCAAGTATCCAAGGAAATTTAATAATCGCCCTGTAATATTGCAAGATAACGATAAATATGCGTCCCTGAACACCCGCATTATAATTAACACCACATTGCACACTCTAGGGAGTTAGACAATAGCAAATTTTGATCTACATGTACATGAAATGTAAATCATTTAAAGTTACCTGTTACGTTCTTTTCTATGTGTTTGTATACATAAAATATTAAAATAAAATTGTAGTTTGCATTGAAAATATACTAGTATTATGCTTGTTGGAAAAAATAAAATGTTGGTATTAATTGCAGAAAACTGTAAAAAGCTACCAAAAAAAAGAAAGCAATATGTTGTCAGCTGAAATCAAAACAGAACATCTCAGATTACTGGTTTGATATTCCAAGTTATCATTACCCAACATTTTTAAATATCGTCCGACATTGATGCTTAACAATTCCTTAGAAATCAACCATATTAGTTCAGAGGCAAACTGTGACATATTTTATCTTGTAATAAATTGTACCTGACTGGGATGATAAAGTGATGTTTAAATAGCTACGCAAACAGTAATAAACAGGTCTTAAAATGTTATAAATCTAACTGTTAATCAACTTTTAATCAAGGTCATGGTAATAAACCAGGAATGTATACAATGATTCATTAAGTTGTAACAAAGGGAAGCTTTGTTTTAGATGGGCTACCACAAAATGTATTGGCTTGAGTTGCCTCTGTTGATGGAGATATCGCGTTCTGTTTTTCTATGGAGGATAACGACTACGGTAGCTCAGTTGGTAGAGTGCTCGCTTTGTATGTGGGAGGTCGTGGGTTCGCCGGGGCTCTGACCAAGAATTGAAAAAGGTAGTGACTGTTCTTTCTCCAGGCATTTGGCATTTAGAAATAAAAGTCGGAGTCCTTCGGAAAGGACCTTAAAAACCGATGCCCAGTGTCACAACAGACATTGTACATTAAAGAATCCTCCCTGAGTTAGTACCTTAAAGTCGCCCTGAGTGCGCGCAGGTACAAAGCAGACTATACAACACACTCGCACTTGACATGCAAACACGAGATTAATCCATAGAGATGAATAAAATTGTTCTCGTCGCAAATAGCTGAAAAAATGCTGATGTGACGTTAAGCAACATTCAACTAACCTCCCTGCGTATTGACCTAAGCTAATCGCAAAGACGTAAAACCCCATTCAAACAATCTATCGAGATAAAGAAAACCATATACGGTCGGAAATGCACCATTGCACACGACTGCAAACATTACCTTGTAAATAAGAAGTCAGTTTACAAAGCACGTCTCCATAGATCCATAGTTGATATATTCTTTGAGCAACAGTCATTGGAATACACACCAATGTCACTGAAAATATAAAAATAAACTAAATCAAAACAAACATAGTAATACATGAAATCACAATCCAAAAGCAAAGTAAAAATTTTGAAACTGCCAAATAAGGTAAAATACAAGACCTTCCATCTGTGAAGTGAGATCATGCAGTTTCATTTAACATTTGTTCGTTAAGCGAATTGGCCATTCTGAGTTTTATAGATATTAGTCAAAGTATACATGTATATACATAGCTTGTCCTTTATTACAAATAGCATTCACTATAAAGACTTTAATTTATGTAGTGATTAAAACAAGTTGATTTACGTTGTTAACCTGTTATGTTTTTATCACTACATAGATTGAAGTTTTTATAGTGAGTGATATTTGGTTTATCGTTCGTTAAAAAGCTAAAGGTTGGTATGTTAATCATGCCCACGTAACCTAACGGATATTTGAGAATCAGCATGTTCTTAATATCGGTCCATAACTTCCACACATGTGGATGAATTTTCGTCAAATTTAACACAAATACTACAATGTTATGCATACCAACATTAGGTGTGTAGGTGTAAAATAGGTCAAAAGGTAAAGCTCACGAGATCAAATCTTAGATTTAACTCCCGTATGCGATTTTGAGTATGGGGTAGTTGTCTCTCAAAGATTGCTCTAGTTTTATTTACTTTGTATGTTTATGTGTTACTGCATTTCTGATGACTGGGGTTCCTCTAATATTATTTTAACTACATCTGCCACTAAATCCAACGTTTGTCAACGAGTTTAAAAATCGATGATTTCAATATGAGTTTGTTGTTTTTTCTGTTTTCAAAAAAAAAAAAAAAAAAAAAAAAAACGGTTTTCAGCTTTTGTTGTTTTCGCCTATTCGAATATATGTGTACTGTCTGTCTGTTTATTTAGTCGAAGTTCTATTTTTAATTCATCAATGCTGGTATGTAAGTGTCACGAGAAGCAACTTGACACTCCATAGCTTTATTAAGATGATAGAAATTTAAAAAGAGAAAATAATTGTGACTTTGTTATTAGATAAAGTATTTGTCTATAAGGTGACTTTAAATTAAATGTTTATAAAATCATCTAAGGTTATAACGATTTCTTACTAAACAAAACAAAACAATAAAACCCGTCGGAGATGTGTTCTACAATAATATATCTGATATTAGATATGAATGTAGGCATGTATTTTTCAAATTAATTTTCGTATTTCAAAGCAATCATTTCCAGTCCTTGCATTTCAAGGACATTTTTTCTGATATTAGATATGAATGTAGTAATGTGTTTTTCAAAATTAGTTTTTGTCTTTCGAAGCAATCATTTCCAGTCCTTGTATTTCAAATATTTAATATTATATACGATGTTTAAGATTTTTTTTATTATTTTGTCAATATTTGATTGTTTTATACAATCAGAGTGTTTTGCGACATATATGATCTAATTCTAAAGACGAATTAGACATATGAAAGAAATATAAACCTGATATACTTGATATTTGTGTTACTTAATATTTCAGAGTAGCTTCCCTTAGATCAGAAACCACATTCTAAAATTACAAGTATAGAAAAATCTCCCTCAAACTGAATTCGAGTTGATCAAAAAACGTAAATTCCTTATGGTTAAAAATTGAAAAATTATACATCTCGAAAAAAGAATAAACAGATCTATTTTCATATCACAATCAAAAAAAATATTTTCAAATTCCAAGTCCAGTTTTTCATTATTAAATTAAACCAGACAAAAAAGTAAAGTCAGATCACATGTTTAACACAGAAAACTAAGTATTGTTTCCAGTGTTAAAAGTGAGGAGTAGTCCCAGTATGCATTTGTCTTTTCTAGTTTGTTTGTTTCTTTCTTTCGTCTGTTGTTATGTGTTTCTTAGTTTTTGGTGTTTTTTCAAGCACAATTATTTTCTTTCTTGTAGCTTAAGTTCGTTTGGAATCCTGTTACACATCTTTACTAATGTAAGGGAAGCTACTCTTAGATATTTTCAGAAACAAAAATATCAAGTATATACTTGTATAACATTTCTGCTCAATTCTTTTTAATTAGATTCTATTCACGTATATGTCGCGAAAAACTTTAACTGAATAAAACAATCAAATATTAACAAATATCTGAATAGGCTTTTTTCGGCAGCAAAATTTGTAATTTATCGGAAATATTTTAGATTTATGAGCATTAATGTTCTAAATATTGTTTTAATGTTAAAACGTTTCCTCGTGAGTTGGGAAGGGATATAATAGGTTGTAAAGTTATTTAAAGTTATTATGTGATACTCTTGAAAGCAATATCAATAAATATACAAAGATACCACAGAATGACCCAAAACATGTCACCAGAACTTACGCACTAATTCAGAAAACTATACTTTGACGGACGGGCACTCGATACCTGTATACTTTAGTAATGTGAAAATAGTATCTTGTTGTGTCATTTTGAAGTTCAACGGATTAGTTTTATGTCGAGCAAATCATTTTAAACCAGAAACATTAGTCCTGTTTCTACGTATGGAATATGAGAAGGACAATACAATAAAATACGCTATAATAAACATTTATAAAACAAAATGACAAACAAGACAAGAGGAGACAACCACATACGATACATATTGACCGATCATTATGCACCACCCCTTCATGGATAGGCATTGGAGTAAATGGCACGATTATTTCTAATGGTTTGGTGATAAACTATTGCACTTTTTTCATTAGAAGGCAACTTGGTACTTTTAGAATGTGTACTTTGAACAGATTAATAAGCATGTTTTGTTAAATAAAATTGTTGCTTGCTATGGCAAATAAATTATCTGTTGGTGATTTTTATATATAGAAATTATGTGAATTGAAAAGATTTCAACCTATATTCATGAACAACAATTTGTTAATCTTTATGAATGAAGACATTATGTCGTTCATAAATATATTACAGCTTAACCAAAAACGTGATTTGTCGTATCGTTCCTTAAGCGTAATCGGTTATTCCACCAAATATGAAAATCTAGTAAAGATGATGATAATGATGGCTGTTAGAAATTGGATTTGACGGACATTGCCATTTTAAAAAATCCTGTCCTCTAACACATGTGACCACATGCGTATTTACGTTTAACTTATCCGTGTCATATTTCCCTATAAAACACATGTAATTTAATGTTATTGGTTTATTCGATTGTCAGTTCAAATGATCGCATTATCTGATTATTGACGAAAACCATAAAATCCTGATCAAACAGGCTGAATATAAAATGAGATATTTTGTTATTTATTACATATTCAAGTCTTGATTTATAAAATGAAAGCGATAGAAAATTCCCTGTAAACAAGATAAACAGACCGCGTTACAGCAATATCGATCGATATATAGTGTATCGTTTGTAACATTAACACTACCCCGTCGTCTTGTGAGAGTTATCCCTCTTTACTTGAATCGTTACTTTTGTTAGAGTTATCTTTCTTGAATGTTCTGTATTACTTTGTGTAAACCACTCGAAATTAAAAAAAATGCCAGTCACAAGCACGACATTGTGTTGATGGGTTTTTTTTTCATTAATTACGTCCACATCGTAACCACACAACCATTAAATCGTTCACCACAAGTAACACAGGGCAAAAACTGCAAAATTTCAAATTCATACAGTAATATTTAAAATAGTACATGCATTTATTTTTTAGATTCTTGTTGAATGAGAGACGAAGTCAATACAGCTTGAGAACCATATTAACGGCTAAACATCTCTCGCTCGGATCAGTACTTTACCAGATTTGGGGCGTCTTATTGCTTACTATGTATTGACCACTGCGGTGCTCGCTTCATTAGTGTTAGGTCTTAGTTCGAACCCAAGACCGGAATCTGACCCAAGACTTGAAAGTTGGTTGTGTTCTTTTGCCAAGCACTCGGTATTTCGAAATAAAAGTCACGATTCTTTCGGATGGGAACTTAAAATAAACGAGGTCCCGTGTCACGGTTAGCATGACACGATGAAGAACCCTGCTGTATGTTGCCATCAACGCGACGCACAAGCAATATTTCTGCACTTTCGCCAATAGCTGATGTCAACAACGTCTCGATATAAGTGAGATATTATTGACTGGGACGTTAAGCAGCATTACTCAGCTCAAATCTCAAATTTATAGCACTAATATACATTAGATATTCAATGTGATCGGCCAACTAGAGGAACATCTTCAATCAAACCACTTTGGATTCTAAACTGCTGAATTTTAGGATTTTTAGCCAACAAATATATAAATATCGTCCGACATTAAGTACATAGACAAACGAGGTAAGTTATCTGACATGTTATATCAATAACAATTATATATTATTGTTTTCTTTTACTGTGATATATGTCCGTTATAATAATTGATTTGCCCACTTCTTGACGAGACCAGGGCTTCACTAATGACATAATTGTGTATAATAGACGTGATGTGGTTAGATTAAACTAGACACGATTTGTCATTTTATAGCAGTGAGATGCTTATCACATAGTTGTATATAGAGGACGTGATTTGTGATTTTGTGCCATTGAGATCCTTAACACAGAGACGCGATTTGAGGGTTTGTGGCAATAAAATGCTGATCATATTTGTACATATTAGGCGTGATTTGTCATTTATTGCAGGAAGTTACTTATCACAGAGCCGTATATATATGGCGTGACTTGTAATTTCCAGGCACCGTGATTAGTATTCTTGTCAATTTCCATGTTCCCTGCTAAATTAAAATCTACAGAATTTCCGAAAAACAGTACGACATAATACTAAAAGGCAAGTAGGAGAAACAAGTACATGTATACAGATTTTGGAGTGACTCTGGGTATAAATGGCAATCCATATGCAAAATATGTCCTTATGTCCATAATTTAAGCTATAATTGACGGATCAACGACCACGCCCACAATGTTCCGACACTGGCCGCCATTACGGTACCAAAGCAGCGTCACGACAACTAATGACGTACTAGTGTCAATGACATCATTAAATGGCGCTATTCAGGCCGGGTTTTCATTCTTTTTTGCGTGTAAATCAAGCATCCGGTCATTTAACGGAACATTGTGGGCGTGGCCGGCGATACGTCAATTCACTCCTATAGTTGTAGAGAAATTGCAATCAAACAAAAACAGGAAATGAAAAGAAAGAAAGACACACAAAGCCATGTTTTCCTAACAAACTATATTTTTTGCGTTCAAAATCCGTTTGCCGTTTTACGATTGGATTGTTTGGGGACCTTTTCCGCTTATAGAATGTCAAAGGCGAGATTGCATCCGTTCCAGGTTTTCAAATATAGTCGGTATACTTTTTTAAGATATGATAAATAATTTAGATACTTGCTATTAATTAATGAAGGTTTATAAGCCAAGCGTAAAGATCTTCAAATTAATAAGTTGATTATTATTTGTACAATTTCCCGTTATAATTTCTCATATGAAGCGTTTTCTTGTTTCCAGGTCAGTTTCTCTTTTTACCTTGAACTTAAACATATCTTGTAAATATTAACATGGAAACTTGTTTTTACTTATGTGATAAATTACCCGTTTTCACCTAGATTAATGGCGATAGTTCGTGAAGCTAATTGCTACTCGTGATTCTTGATGAGTTAGTTCATGACAAACTTATCGTCTGATATAGGTCGTACACAGTTATTTATTACAACCAATTCCCTGCAACATGATAGAGTTAAGGGATTTGGGATACGCAGTGTAATATTTTACTTTCTGACAAGATAAGAAATCAGTAATTGTCAGAAAAATATACAGGGACCGTTTCAATTAATCACTTTAATGAAACAAAATGCTCCACGAAACATAAACACATTAGGATTTGATAATAGCAATGTTATTGATACTGTTTTTATGGGATTAGTTCCTTAAATTATGAAATGAAGTCAAACTCACTTTTTTTCTGGCGAAGATTTATCATCTTTTTGGCAGTATGTTCTGGTTTATTATAATTAAAGTGTTAAAAACATGTCGGTTGCATTTTGTAAAGCGTATACAGTAAAACCTCGATTCATCGCCACCATTTGTTCAGTCATTTTTTGGCGTTATAAAGGGGTTTGGCGATAAATTGAGGGAGGCTCAAAAAGAAAAACATCAACAAAATGGATTTTGGGACTTCAAAATAGAGTGGCGATAAGGGAGGTGGCAAAGTTATCGAGGGGCATTATAACGAGGTTTTACTGTATAAGGATAACTTTATGCAGATGATGAACGCAATCCGATTTCCGTCATCAAAATCAAGTGTGAACTTTATTTTATAAGGTCTTTTTTCGCAGAATAAGCCTCGTTTATTCTTGTAAACTACACACTGTAAAAGTGTAATTGGCATGTTTTTAGATTTTTATAAAAGAATATATTGAAAAGCTGCACATGACATTTGGATAAAACACAGTCTAATTAACCTGCATTTCAACATGAGCTGTTTGCTGTGTGGAATAAAAAATAACAGATTTGATTGCTGCAATGAACAAAGAAAAATTTTAAGCTTTCAAATTCTATCGTGGAAGGGTATGCAAGGACAATTTTTCAATTGCTTGTTTCCACTTTGGTGCACTCTTAGGAATACATTAAAAAGAATTAATTCATTCATTAATTTCCCAAAATGTTTTTTTTTTTTTTTTTTCTGTTTTTTTTTTTTTTTTTTTTTTTTTTTTTTTTTTTTTAAATTAATTTCTTTACAATTTTCCCTCATGTTATTGTCAAGTTTCTTTAGAGCCGAGGTTTCACTGAATATGGAATAAGAAAAGGTTAAAATCCACTTAGACGTCCCATAGTTCCACGTTCCTTTCATTCTCATTTTGTTTTTACACGTTACGGGTGTAGTTAGTTAAACCAGGAGGTGCGTACCCTTCATTCGGAGCAACCGGTCTCACTTCCCTGATGTTTAACTTAATTTGACAGTTTTTCAAATGTTTGAATTAAGATTGTAATTTGAACATGGGCTGGTTGTTTTTAATTTACATAGCGCTTTACCCGACGTCGCCAAAGCTAGATCTGTTAAGTCTTGTCAGTGGGTATCTGACTTGTTTTATCTTAAGGTATCATCCATTGTTGTACAACATTTTTACTTTGCTTTTATCTTCTCTCGTGGTCAGTCATAAGAGATTGAATTAAACTATGAATACCAAAAGGAGATCGTTTTATCGTTCATACCATTTTATTGATCCTATGGTTTTTTTTACCTTTTCTAGTCGAAAAAGCTACAATAAGCTTGATGCAGGTCGAGAATTGCTAGAATATTTAACCATTAACCGAATCAAGTTGACTAATGCTAATTTGTTTTCCGTTATGGCTATCACTCTATGTCAAATATCACAATCAAATGTTTGTATTCCCGTTGTACTTGTACTTGACCTATATTTTACACTAAAGCAGATATTGAAGATTTCAGTAATTTTAATATTATTGCATAACTTTACGTAACAATTGTTCGGTCACTTGTGCAAACATGATTCAAGTCAACTATAGCCTACTATAGCATCATTTTTTTAACTTTACCCGCGATTGATATCATTTGGTCATTATATCAGAAGCCCGCTTGAGATATGAGTGAAATGGTGGAATTTTACGCCTATAGCAAGTCCATTTTACTTTTATCGAGGCAGTAAAGTTTGGAATGGTGGACTAACTTGAGTTCCCGGAAAAACCTTCGGCAAGTGAACCGATCAACATTTTCATACTAAGATCTGTTGCGAGTGAGGCTCAAACCTAGTATCAAATGAAGTAAAACATGTGAACATATGAGAATCTTTCAAGCTCACTGGGATAGATGACATTCCCATATTCTCCATATATAAGATTACGAGGTATAACGGCGTCTATATATCTGTATGTGAAATTGAATGGTTTGGCGAGAGTCTTCTCTGCCATTTTACTAGGATTTGTAAAATTTCTACTCCTTAATAAAAATGAAAAAGAAACAAATCAGAAATCAATGTTGCACAGTTTGTATAATTGATGCTGTGTTTTAGTTATCAAAATCTGAATTTTAAAACTATAAATAATTTTTACTTTAATCGAACGGCGTGTTCTGGCTTTTGCTAATTGCGTTTTGTGTAGCGACCATCTATTCTATTTAAGCTATTTAATATGAAGTTGAAATAAATCAAACTCTGTGAAATTAGCTTCTTTGGAAATCGTTTGGTTGGTTGGTTGAATTTTGCTTAACGTCGCATCAGCAATTTTTCAGCTATTCGCGACGAGAACTATTTAATTAATCTCTATGGATTAATCTATGAACAATTTTTGTGTATGCATGTGAAGTGCGAGTGTGTTGTATGGTCTGCCTTGTACTAGCGCGCACTCAGGGCGACTTTACCGTGCTAGCTCACAGAGTCAGTACGCCGCAGACAAGCGTACAACTCCCCCAGTCCATTATACTGATACCAGGTGAATCAGTAAAGGCCAACGGTAAGGAAAATTCACTTTCCCACATGTGGTCCGAGCGGGACTCGAACTCACAGCGGTGAGAGACCCTGGATTTGAAGACTGACGTCTGATCCATTAGGCCACCGCGCCCTCTTTGGAAATGTATGTTCTCCATATTTCCATTTTTATAGTGTAATTACTTAATTAAAAACAACTTATTCTCAAACAAACCGTCAGACTAATATAATGGTAGTTCATTTTATTTTCTATAGTTGTAAAATATAAAGAGCATTTATACGAAAACTGTGGTATCTTGACTTTCAAAGCTAATAGGCAAGATAAAGATCATCACGATAGATTAAAACACGAGAAGGTAGGTTAGCCAAAACACAATCGCGACATTGAAGGAATTTGACACACGCGTCTTTAATATTCTAACTTGTAATATAGCTCAACATTTGACTAATAAACCACACGAATTAAGAAGGAAAGAAATGGTACGATAAACACATATTGAGACGTCTGATAATGGCTATCTAGGGTTTGGACGAAAATTGGATGTAATGAAAAAATATTGGCCAATTTATATAGTTAACGTACTGTTGGAAGAACCCCAAATCTAGCCAGTGGTCATTAAAACAACCATTCTTCAGATACTGAACGACGAACCAACAGTAATAGTCTGTGCGGTTTGTGCGCAAAAAACAAAACAACAACTTAGTTGTTATAACAAATACTGTGCGTAATTGTGTCTTGTTTTCGACATTTTATGTCATTTATTTGTTTAACTTAATTTGCCAATTACTTTGCTTTGGGATTGTGATTAGGACTTTTATTGATAAGTTTGGTTTTGGTTATTTGACATCTTTTAATGTGGTTTTGGAAGTGTGGTAAAATGTTGTCCCCAGGTTTATTTGTCCTTTGCTGCAAAATTAAAACAAGTTTTGTAATAATTACAACCAATGGGCTGGTACTTCTCATGGAAAACTAAGCACCCCCAAAGATAACCATGTCAATGTCAACATAGTATTGCTAAATAAACATTGTACATAAATATTATCTTCTTCTTAATAAAATTCCTGAAAAAAAAACTAAGCCATGATTTATCGATCAAAGTATTGCCTTAGCTGAATTGAGTAAAATACAGTTTGGTTTATTTTCTCATTTCACACTCACACATCTTACACATATTCGGATTTCAACATTTTTGATCTGAAAACTACTAAGGAGGAATTTTATTCAGAAACATCCGTCAAATGCTGCAAAATTAAAACAGGTTCAGTTATAATTACCATTAATCGTTAATAACTGACTCTAATTTGTGTACCGTTATTCTTTTTATCGTCTCAGGGTACTACATGGTTTTTTATGTCGTTATTAGATAACGTTATATTGCTGAGCATCTCCAATGGCTAATGAATATGTGTATAAATCGTAGTTTTTTGGGGTTTTTTTTTTGGTTCATTGATTATAATTTGTATGCACATTTAATCGCAAGTAAAGGAAAATAAAAGAGATAGAATATTTCCTTGGAGATTTGAAAAAAACGTCTCTCCACTCAAACATTTAAACTTGCATCTGTACTTTTAATTGTAGCTGATCTGATCCTCCCGTGCTATATCGATGCATAAATGAATTGATGAAATTACTTTATATCTGAACAGCATCAAACTTGAAAATATGTTTTAATTTATATCTTTATTCAAATCAACGTATGTAATTACATATACCTGTGTTAATTTTCAATGCAAGACAGCCGTTTGGACATGGGATTTGGACATGAATTGGTATGTTTGTTTTTTTTATTATCAGAGACCACGGGTAAAGATATCTCTATTTCACACAATAATGTGAAAAATTGTATAAATGCTGATAATGGCATGGTTTTTAATATAATTAAAAATGATAATTCATTTTAGTTATGTCTAAAGCTACAGTTAAAGCATAGAGATATACACGCACATAGTATATAGTGTGAGTAAATAGGATCAAAGAACGTGTGAATAACACAATATATAATGTGTGAAAATTCTGTGTTAGAATTGTGGAGATGTGCACACCTGGTTGTTGTACAGGATATAAAGAGTATGGACACTCATTCAACAACATTTGCTAAGTTTCAGTTATGCCCTCTGTCTGTTCGTCCAAAGTTTTGTGTTTTTGTATACAGTACAGACAGACCTGTCGAAGGTTTGATACTAAGCCAACGCATAAGTGAAGAACAAGTCGGTCTCGTCAGGATTACGGCAAATGTTATCTAATTCCCGAGAGCTTTCCAGCCACTTGTTAGCAATATCTCGGCCATTTAGAGGCCGACCTTCGACTCCTTTTCGTTTACTCAATGTTAAGTTTTCGACCGGTCTGTATTGTATGTCATAGTGTTCTTGGTGACTAAGATTTATTTGCAAGTAAATTTTAAACCTAAACGTAGTCCTTTTCCTCACTTTTACAAAAAGCTAATTCATAACCATACATTTAATATTTTAGAATATCACGATACTGTTACGATCATTAATCTAGCAGAACTGGTGTTTAAGCATCCTTCAATGAACAAAACGTGATCTAGCAGCGTAAGGAAAAATAAATCAGTGACAAAGACAAACAAATAAATAACAAAACAACATCATCAATCAATATGAGCATCTGTTATATACTGCTAGATGTACAATCACTCTTTATATGACAAATGTGAGAAAGGACTTAATGAGACATCAAACACAACAAACATATGTTGTATTATTCAGAGTACAAGATGACGATACAGTGAAAAAGAGATCAAGGAATGTTTTATAACTTTATCAAACACGATTACAGTAAAGAAAAATAGGCCAATATATCCAGAATTCAATGTAACAGGGAATGTACTTAACTAATTCAATTTCATTCAAGTGTGTTATTTCAATACATTTAATACAATATCTATGTTTTTGTGTACATTGTACTTTATAAACGCACTCAATAATAGTCTTTTATGGGCGTCTGATGTGTAAGTTTAATTTGCAACACCAGTGGCATCTTTATTTCAAGCTCACTAGGATAGATAACATTTACAAATTAGGGATTAAGAGATAGATAAAACGTGATCTTTATGGATTTAAATTATTAGTTCTTTTCAAGGTTTTGCATATAGATTTCTTCAAACGAATACCGAAACAAATTAGCAATCAATATGCATGTAATAAATAGTTTTGTGCCCATTTGTATACATATGTTTGTTGGAAAATTATGTTGGGATGTTTTCTATCAAAACTTAACAGTTTGTTGATGTAATCTTCAGTATTTTTGTTAGGAATCCGATTGGTGTTTTAAAAAAATAACCAGAATCCCTTTTCAGCACTAGATTTTTGTATTTTCGCTTGCAAATAAAGATATATTTTTTATGCTCTAGTCAATATTCTTTAGACCTTCGGTAAGCGAACTAACAAACTGGATTACTAAATGTGATTCTAACCTAGGTGGTAATACGCACTTATACGAAAGCGCGCACTTAATTTACAGGAAAACCGAGGTTTCTGTTAGGAAATTGTTTTGCAGGCGACTTTTCAATGTTATATTTCATTCAATATATCAAAATTCATTAAAAGTAGGTTAGACAGTTTATATTGAATTTGCATTTAATTATTTAAAATCTACCAAAAACTGTCTTGTGGGGATAAAAGTGTTGAGTATTTCATCTTTCAAATGAAATAAACATATTTTCAGTTTAAAAACATGCACTTGGTGGTATCAAATGCTATAAGATAACAGCGGATTTTTCAGATTGTTATCAATGCAACTTTGTTCGTGACAGCAAATTATTATTTTTCATACAAAATCCAGTCTAACGTTATCAAACAAGATTTCAGTAAAAAAATCAATATACAAGGGAATGTACTTAACTAATTCAATTTCATTCAAATGTGTTACTTTAGTGTATGTAATACAATATCCACTTTTTTTTTTTTTTTTTTTTTTTTTTTTTGGTTTATATTGTACTATATGTAATACAATATCCAGGTTTTTTTTGTTTATATTGTACTTTATAAATGCACTTCAAAAATAGTCTTTCATGGGCGTCATCATTGATGTATAAATCTCAATGTAAAGCTTTATTTTGGAACACCAGTCGTACCTTATATTTCAAGCTAACTAGGATAGATAACATTTACAAATTTTGGATTAAAAGATAGTCATTTAATCCATGTGGATATGAATAAATCGATCTCTTCAAATTTAACAAGGTTTTTCATATATACTCCTTCATACGAATACCGACACAAATCAGCTACCAATATAACTAACAGTTAGTTTGTTCCTATTTGTATACGTATGTTTGTTGGAAAATTATATTGGCAAACAAACATGTTGTCTATCAAAACTGAACCATTTGTTGATGTTATCTTCAGTATTTTTGTTTGGAATCCGTTTGGTGCTTAAAAAAATAATAACCAGAATCCTTTTTCGGAACTAGATATTTGTATCTACGCTTGCAAGTGAAGTTATTTTATCCCTAGTCAAGATTCTTTTGACCTTCGATAAACAAACTAACAAACTGGATCACTAGATGAATTCGAACCTAGGTGGTAAGACGACCTGTTATACGAAAGCGCGCACTTTAATTACAGGAAAACCGAGATAACTATTTACTAGAAGAAAAATTGTTTTGCAGGCGACTTTTCAATGTAAAATTTAATTCAAGTAGGTTAGACAGTTTTTATTGAATTAGCATTTTAATTATTTAAATTCTACCAAAAACTGCCTTGAAGGGGATAAAAGTGGTTAGTATTCCATCTTTCAAATGAAATAAAGTAATTTGCAGCAAAAGAACATGCACACGGTTGTAATAAATGTTTAAAGATAATAGGGGATTTGTCAGATTGTTGTCAATGCAACTGTGCTTGTGACAGCAAAGTATTTTTTATACAAATTCCAACCTAATTGATTTACGTTTGTTATTTTTTTTTTTGTCCTTAAGCCTAATCATAGCAGACAATTGTTATGCTGATCTACAATAACAATGTACCATAAAGATCTTTACGGATAAAAGATGTTTTCGCTATGGAGGACACACAAAAGCTTATAGTGTGTGTGTGTGTGTGTGTGTGTGTGTGTGTGTGTGTGTGTGTGTTAGCGAGAGTGAGAGAGCGTTCTTTTTTCTTGTTTGCGAAGTGTTGTGGTTTGCAAAAGCTTTCTTCATATTCCATTTTAAATATAAATTGATAAAATAACCAGAATTCTTTTTTCAGCAATAGCCTTTTGTATCTTTGCTTGCAAGAAAAGACATTTTATTCTAGTCAATATTCTTTCACTTGTACACCACCAACCTTCGACAAGCGAACTAACAAACTGGGTCACTAGATTGGATTCGAGTGTAGGTGGTAATACTGTAGCAACCCACTTTGAAAAAATTACGCACTTTGAAGTATTTTTCAAACTGCGTTGAGCTGAACCATTTTTGACGCAATTTGAAAAATATTTTTAAAGTGCGTTGAGCTTGTTCCGGATTTGACGCAATTTGAAGTGCGTATTTCTTTCAAAATGGGTTGTTACAACGCACTGTTATACGAAAGCGCGCACTTAATTTACAAGAAAACCAAGGTTACTGTTTACTAGAAGAAAAATTGTTTTGCAGGCGACTTCTCAATGTAAAATTTGATTCAATATATCAAAATTCATTATAAGTGAGTTTGACAGTTTATATTGAATTTGCATTTTAATTATTTAAATTCTACCAAAAACTGACTTGTTGGAGATAAAAGTGTTGAGTATTTCATCTTTCAAATGAAATAAAGTAATTTACAGCTTAAGAACATGTACACGGTTGTAACAAATGTTAAAAGATAATAGGGGATTTTCAGATTATTATCAATGCAACTGTGTTTGTGACAGCGATTTTTTTACAAAATGCAATCTAATTGATTTACTTTGTGTTTTTGTCCTTGAGCCTGGTCATAACAGAAAATTATTAAGCTCATCTTCAATTACCATAAAAATCTTAACGCAAAAAAAATGTTTTTGTATGGAGGATTTGACGAAAGGTCCTTTCTCACAAATGCTGGTATTGTATTTTATTCTTCGTTGTATTGGTGTTTTGTTTTAAAAAGAATACGTTTTAGGTTACAATGGTAAATAATAGGTACATTTAGTGGTAATTTTGGGAGCTTTAAAACAGGTAGTTAGATAGAGAGGGGCGTGGGTTCGGTTTTTTTTTTTTTTTTTTAATATACGAATTGTTCTAGTTTCATAACCTGTTATTGATTATTAAGCCCTTTCGACTGAAATGCGCAATAATATACCATTTTAGATATAAGGGGATTTAATGTGTTTTGACGTTCGTGCTTTAGAGGTATTACAGGGTGGTATTCTCATTTTCTGTATTTTCAAGAAACAATCAATACTGCACGTTTCATTAAAATCCATTTATATTTTAATTTTAAAAATACATACAATGTACCCGTAAAGGAATCTAAATCGTACTATGTAACACATACGGTAATTGTTCAGCTGTTAATAATGCAAAATCCATACCTTTGCATTATGTTACGACTTACACATGACTTAATTTGATAAAGTATTACTTCATTTAACGGATGAAATAGTTTTAAAATATATGTTAAAAATAAGCTTAACATACTGACACATAGATAATGCACATGGGTATTCATCTTAGGTGTATGTCCTAGCTACAAAAGATATTTTAATAGAAAACATGCACTTGACAACACCCGATGCAACCAAGAACATGACATAATACATTTTAAAGATCAATACAGCAAAACTAGGCAAGATGAAGCTAAACCAATAAGAACATCTTTGATAATAATGAAGTCATCTAGTATATTGGTCATTTGTTTGTTAATATAACGTAAAGGTATATATTTAAACAGACAAATTATAATTTCCTTAGGTAAAAGTAAACTTTATGCAAATCAAGAATACATGAAATCGACTACAAACATAACTATATTAAAATGTTCATGTGTGCACTCCGCCCCTCCGTCAACATATATTTCAAATTGCAATATCTTTGCTTCAATAAAGTATTTGACATTGACTATACTTTGCAACTTCATAGACACATTGCTCCGTTCGCTGCCGTGATGACGTCAGATGTCAAATGCTCTCATAGACAGAGAGGGGACGATCCATTTTTATGAAAAGGTGAATCAAGAGCGCATTTCAAAATTGTTTTCAAATTAACATGGAAAATGTGAGACGACAATAAATTAATTTTTATAAATATTCGCCTTTTATGCAATTTAAGACAGCCCATTATACTTTGCAAGTTCATAAAGAAAATTACCTTATTTCTTAAGAAAAGTAGATTATGTATATCCTTTTATATTTTAAAGAACAAAATTATGTAGTGATTTGGTATTAAATCAAACAGCATATCCGATATTCGACATACATGATGAATGTCCAACATGTAACTATAGCTATATGCGTTTTTTAGTTTTGTTCTTTGATATATTTATAAGCTTGTGTTTCAACACGATATAATAAATTATGAATTTAAATCGCATGCAACACCCGTGGAAACATTGCACTAAAGACACAGGAACACATAAAACTGCATTGTTAGCTAAAAGTTTGTCTATAAAAATGTGTTATTCATCAGAGTGTTAAGTGCATGGTTGTCATTGGTGCATTATTATCAATGTAGTGATACGTTATGATGTGCACCCGGTTTTGCTTCCCTGGTTTAAATTCACTTCCAACTTAATTTGTCAGTTTTTTACTTTGGTTTGGGATTGTGATTTGTACATGGATTAGTGTGTTTGTTTTTAATTATGGTATATTCTTCGCAATAAAAACTGTACTGATTTCTAATTTATACTCAGTCTTAATGAAATACCGTATTTAAATACTGGTCTCATACATGAACTGGAAGATCGATTTTTGGTTAAAAAACCGTGCTGACCTTTATTCATGTCGTGGTGTGATTGATAATGTCGTTACTTTTTTCAGTTATTGGCTTTATTTTACCTCATTTGTACTTCAAAACTTTTGCAATATTGCAGATTATAAGGATCTGATCACTTTATGAAACAAAATATGTGATACCATGTCGGGTATATAGTGTTATGTTTTAGGTAAACAAGACTCGTTTTTAATATTTATTGGCCACTGGTTCCAGGGTTCCTTGGGTTCCTCCGGTAAAACTATAACTACATCACCGAACACTATTGTAACCTGTCCAAAGTAGGTATTTTTATCATTTGTGTGTAGTGCGAATGTCTTATGTTATAAATTTTATTGTTTTCTGTTCTCGGACGCATTAGCTATATTATTAAGTACCCATGTGTCTATTCATCCTTCCTATTTTAAGAGTTATTTAGAGTAAAACGGGCAGTGGATAAAATTTTATTGTCATTAAAATACATGACATGTTTTACCCATAGTTTTATAATAAAATAAATTTTCGTGATTTCGTAATTATGCAAATTAAATGCAAATTGACATTGGGTGTCACATTTACATATTGTTACAAACTATGATGGTACATGTGTCAAGAATACATTAACATTTGCTGCTGGACAGACAAATAAAGTTTGTTTAATAAAAAGAAAGATATAAATCAATTTTACATTTGTTTCGGCCATAATATTTTCTCCTACAAAACATAAACCACTGTAAAACAAATAAAACTCTAAAGCAAGTAATACGTCAACATACCGGGGGGGGGGGGCTTAAATATGTCTGTGTGCAAAATAACATACTGTGTCCACACACAATTAAAGTTCCTTTTCGCATGCTATCACGGTGGATGGTAACCATTGCAAATTGAATATTGAAAATTATGAAATATGGCATCATGATATATGCGGTGTGGAGAAATAATTTTATGAACATGCGAAACGAATGTCTCGTTTTAGAATATTTTTAGGTTCTATAGTCATAACGTTGCTTGAGTGACAGGATCCGGACGCGGTCCAAGTTTTAGAGGTAATATAAGGTACTTTATAAGGAAAATGAGTGTTTAGTCGCTTTATGTGGGATTTAGTTACATACATGAAGTTATTTCAAAGTGACTAGATGTTAGCTGTGGGTTTCATAAATCAAACATTTTTTACTTTAATAATATTGACTTACTTTATATATATAATAACAGAATTAATATTAATAAACAAAAATACATATGCAACAAATATTGTAAACAGCTTTAAACAATGAAATAATTCCACAGTTTTGAGTTTTCAAAGTATTAAAGGCTTGGAGCCTACGCCTTTTGTATATTTGACACAGCGCGTATCATATTTTGTAATATTCTAGATGTAACTGTAACAACTATCCTTATGAAACAGACAGGTAATTGTTGTTTTGAAATAAATTTGAAGCAAGTTAAAATATTTCTTATCTGTACTCGATTTTTGCCAAGTTTACAATATTATAGAAGTCTGATTTCGTCTGTGAAAAGTTTTCAATGACATTAAAGTCATTGGTCGAAATCTGCTAGATTGCAGTTAGCCCAGACATAATGTTTTTTGAAAAACTTTAAGGAACTATTACGAGCAGCAGGATAGTAAAGCGCAATTTTGGCGGAGAATACACAAACCAAATGCTTGCTACATTAATTTAACATCAAACTTGGGATATAGTTAGGAAATGTAAAAGATTCCGACTGTTTTCGAGAGATTGTTTTGGGAACCTAGATCACATTCTTGTAAGTTTTGAACGCTCAGAACGTTTTCATTGTTTCCACAGGATTGTACCTTCCCTCGAACGTGAACATCAACATCCATCATGGCGTACAATTTAGATGAAAACGAAAGTTTATCATTCTGAATAAACGGTATAATATGTTTAAAGCAAAAAGATTTCCTAAAAAAGATATAATCTAACTGACTTCTGTTAAGGCATATTTTGCTATTACCAATGGTTTTTGGGGCTTTTTCTTTAATTTGCGTTTACTTATAAGTCACTGGACAATGCCATCTTGTTTTTAATCACATCACCTAAAAGCGGGAGTAGGGTCTCGCGCGAAGAACACGACCCAAGTGCATCGATCCGGGTATTTGAGAAAAAAAACAACACGTGCTTGTGTCAAGAATAAAACTCTTAAACACAATGATCACGTTCTAGTTCATTCAAGTGTCAAGAACGGATCTCTGGAACACAAAAAAATGACAAATATAATATACATTAATAATAACAATAGCTTTCCTTTCTTACACATATATCAAATTGTTGACTCAAGGATATTGCAGCCTAGGCTTATCAAGGCCCTCAAAAAGCCTGATGGCCGTAATCATAGTATTGTTCTCTGTGTCCAGGATTGCCCTGGATATATTTGACGTCCCATAGTTCCATGTTCCTTTCACACATTTTTGATTACACACGTGGCGGGTGTAACTAGCTAAACAGGAGGTGCTTACCCTTCTGGAGCACCAGGTCTAACTTCCCTGGTGGAAATTTACGTGTCTAGCCTTACTTGTCTGTTCTGAGGTTTTTTACTTTGCTTCTGGATTGTGATTCGGACATGGATTAGTATGTTTGTTTTTTACGTAAATATCGCCAAGAAAGTTGTTTGATAGAAATCTGCTATAATAACTTATTATTCTGAAATAATGCTGAAAATCTATTCATCTGTTTATCATGGAGTGCAGATTGGTATATTTAAATTTGATTGTGGCCGAAAATCTCCAATTAAACGGGAGATGGTACAAGTTTTAGTTTCAATATAAATTACCCGTGTTAACATTTTTCAGAACTGTTTTTTTTTAAATTAAATTTTTAAAATGGTCATCTTTACAACAACTGTTAGAAAATAAGTGATATGTATATTTTTAATCCGATTTTGCTTAATATAATATATTTGCTTTAAATTATTTATGAAACAAATTAAATAAATATAACACGAGATCAGAAATACCTATTTTGCGTTGGGAACATTGTGGCAAGTGTATAACTTCATTTAGGGACACATTAATTTGAAAATGCTATACAAATAAACCGCAGACGACTGTGAAATGTTACACGGAAGTCGCCTACTTTAACCTTTAACCTATATGATGTCTGAGTACAAATTAGTGCTCAAAGAGAAAAATCTGAATGGTCAAACGATCGGATGATCATGCCAAAGGTGTGAAGCACAGAGTGAACTCGTCGTGCCTTTCAATATATTTTAGTCATTTGTATTTTTATGCACTTTATATACACTACATGACCAGTGTTTGTTTGTAAATGTTACACAATTATTGACTGTTTATTTGGTATATATAGTGTAATATTGCACGTAAAACATAATATTGACAAAGACACAAATCATTAGGAGTAATTCGAGATATTTTATATGTATTTTATTTCGTGTGATTTTGTTTTTGAATACTTTGCAAAAACTTAGTAGTACAAACCACAAGTTATACCATCTGCATTCACATAATTCAATAATCGTTTAGATAGTATATTGGAGTATTCTTCATATACTTAACTAATTTTGTCAAAGATGAAATTCTTCCGAAACATAGTTTTTCAGTGCCAATCTAAAGAGGAAAATTTGACCTTTTTTATATTTTATTCCTAAACTTCACGAAAACCCATCAAGACAGATATATAGCAGGTTCCTTTTAATTAATTACTAAATCAATATTAGTAAACACACGCTTTTCAAAGTATTCTGTTTTATTTAAAGTCTATTTACATATGCTATCAATCAAATCTGGATGCTGAAAACTTAAAAGAATTACTTGGACTACAAAATATCTTAGTTTTTTTTCTATACTCTACGCCACTATCCCTCTTTATAAATAAATCGAACGTCTTACACAAATTAATCACTGTCATTCTTTTACAAATCGGTAAGCTATTATTATCTAGTATAAAATAGTGAATCTGGTTATATTATTTTGTCAAGCACTACACGAATTTCAAACAAAAAATACCACTGATACCATCCATAAAATGTTTAAAGTTTTTGATAGACAACATATTTGTTGTGTTTAGTACTATAATTTTCGAAAAAACAATCGGTAAACCAATAGGCACGAACTGTTCACTATTGCTTTCCGATTCGTTTCGTATGGAGAAGACATTGTAAATTCCGGAGAAAGGAATGTCGCCAAAACATTTAACTCCAAATAAAGATATATAAAGGCATTCTTTCTCTTGACACCAATATTTTAGAGATCTGTGAATACCATCCATTCAAGTGAGCTTGAAAGATACGACTGATGCTCTAAGATATTTTCCATATTTAGACTTTTAACTCAATTATGACCGAAAAGCTAAAAGATAAAGCTTCCGTGTCTTTTGAAAGTTGTTCTTCGTTAAGATGGGATCACTCCGTTTAAATGTTCTGCTGGTCGATGCATATAAGGGGAACAATAGCAGGTAGGTGAAGTAAAATTATTAAAGTTTAATAACCGCAACGTTTGGATACAGTGGGTTTATTGTGGGTATAGGAAATCATTAAAAACAAACATACTCATATTCATGTCCGAATCAGAATTCAAAAGCAAAGTAAAAACTTAAGTTAAACTCGTAAACTTCTAACAGGGAAGTGGGTCCGGGTGTTTCGGAAATGTTAGCCCTTCTTATTTAGCTAGTTGCATCTGCCACGTGTGTAATCAAAATTGACTGAAAGGAACATGAACTATGGGACGTAAAATATATCCAGGACAATTCTGAACATAGAGACATCAAACTTAGCAACAATATGTGATGACGTCATAAAAATTTTGAGGACCTGATAACAATTTGAAAATGAAAAGGACTTCAGGCTGTACTTGTTTATTTGGAAATATTACTTATATTTATTATATTTATATATTTATTTAGAAATAAATCAGACATACTAGTATATATATCATCTCCATGTGTCATCATTGGCAACGATTATCGTTCTCAATCTGTATAAGTTATGGTAATAACTATAACCCATAGTGTCATGTGCTGTACTAAATACATTATAATATTTTGCTTTGTGACCTGGTCTAACAGTTTCATCTCAGTAATATAGTGCCTGATCTTCACTATGTTCCCATTACAATGCCATAGCAAAACAGGTTAAAATGATGTGTAATTGGCAATGTCAAAATATGATAAAAATGACAGTGCGATTAGACATTTATAAATACAGAAATATGTTATCATATTCGGACTTGTGTCATGTCTCGAAGAATTATGACAATTGGATTTTCATCAGTGATGCTAATGACGTATCCGTACTTGTAGGAAAATTAGCAATTAATCAATAACAAAGCCATTAAAATAGGTTTTAGTTCCCTGGTGATTAAGTGTCGCCTTAAGAGTTAGATAATCTCCATGCAAGTCACAAGGGAGGATCTGATCATCAAAGGGTGTTTGGATTTTGCATAATATAGATTCAGTCTAATAGATTCTTGTGATAGGTTTCAAATACATAATTGTCATTCATATTCATTTTTTCAGACCATTCCATTTATTTTTATGTTTTCCAAATCAAGTCAAACCTGCCTTTAATTTCACCTCTTTATAGTGTAACCTGCTCATAAAGGCCAATACTCTTTATTTATGTTATTTGGACCTGTATTTAAGTGTAATCTGCTCATAGAGGCAATTTTTGGTTCCCTTGGGTGGCCTTTGTAGACAAGTTTGGCTGTATTGATATTATTAAATTAAAACCTTCAACTATCTGTTTCGACAAAAATCCATATAACAGATTTAAAGATATATGACATTCAGCAATTCAGAAATAACTTTTGCGTAGGTAAAATATATATCATATTCAACATTTCAGTAATAAATTTTTCAGCAAAAAACAATTTTTTTTCATCATTATATTCCGTATTACCACAATTAAGTTTACAAGTAAACCACAGATCACCACAAAATATTTTAATCGCCCAATTGCAAAGCGAAACTATTTAAAATGAACGTTTTTCTGTAAGTGAACCTAAGTACAAAAAGGGAAGTCTATTATCAAAAACAAACATGCTTATCCATGTCCAAATCACAATCCAGAAGTAAACTAAAAAAGATCGACAAGTTACACACGTGAACTTCCACCAGGGAAGTGAAGCCAGGTGCTGCGGAAGGGTAGGCATCTCCTGTTTAGCTAGCTACACCTGTCACGTGTGTAATCAAAATTACGTGAAAGCAACATGAAACTATGGGACGTCAAATATATCTAGGGCAATCCTGGACACAGAGACATCAAACTTATCATCAATACTGTGATGACGACCATTTAAACTTTTGAGGGCCTTAATAAGCATAGGCTTGCAAATATTCCTGGGTCAACAATTTTTTTAGCAAGCAGCCTACTTTGTTAAATGAAGTCAACAAAATGACGGAATCAATACACACGCGGCGGGTGTTGTTAGCTAAACAGGAGGTGCTTACTCTTCCGTAGCACGCGGTCTAACTTCCATATTTGATGTTTTAAACCTAATTTACCAGTTTTAATTAATTTGCTTTGCTTTTTTATTGTGATATGGACGTGTTTTTGATAAAAAAAAAAAAAAAAAAAAAAAAAAACACGTGTATTACGTTTGTTTCAAAGCAATGATCACGGGCACATAGTTCACATACAGTCTTTAAGCAATGTTATTGTTCAACCTGTTACCACTGATATCAATCATATTAGGCAATCAATTACGAATTTAGATCACCAAGTACATTTTAGGCTCAAGGGGCTAAACATGAATATCACATACTTGATAAATAGGACACTGACACTGAAACTGAAATTAAAAATACAATTTCACTTCCCTGGGGGAAGCTCATGTGTTATCATAATATGCCAGTTTACACAGTTTTTACTTTGCTTTGGGATAGAGACTTGGACATGGACTGGTATGTAAGGTTCTGATTTATGGATTCAAAATTTAAAAAAAAGAATGTTCTGGGTGTTTGATGGATCAAAAGCAGATTAAATTGTACCACGTATATTTTTGTCCTTTAAGCAGTACTATTTTTTCAACCTGCTACCGCTAATATTTATCATATTAGGCAATCAATTACGAATTTAGATCACCAAGTAAATTTTAGGCTCAAGGGGTTAAATATTAATAATGCGCAATTGTTAAATAGGACACCGACACTGAAATACAAACAACTAGCTGTGATTTTGTTTTGGAAATTCGGTTAAAGAAACGTGTCACTTTAAAAAGCTTTTGTGTCATCTGCTCACAAATAAACTGTTGATGCAGGGAAATAGCAAGCTTATCAAGACACTTATAAGTCTAACGGCCTTTATCACATCATCGTTATCAAATATGATGCCTCTGCATCCTAAATTATATTGTATATATTTGACGTCCCCTACTTCAATGTTCCCTTCATTCTCAATTTTGTTTACACATATGAAGGGCGTAGCCAATTTAAAAGGAAGTTCATACACTTCCGGAGCATCCGGCCTTACTTCCCTGGTTGAAGCTTAACTTAAATTACCAGTTTGAACGTTTTTATTTTGCTTTAGGATTGTGGTTTTGACATAGTTCAATCGTTAACATTCTAACTATGAGACGAAGCTTTTTTGACCCGTAAATAATTTTCATAAATTATATGATCTTGTTGAGAAAAAGAATAATTGCTTTTGGTTAATAGTATTTTGTGTAGGATACATAATATAAAAAATATTTATATTCGAGTTGGATAAACAAGAGGTATTTGCCCTTCCGGAGCAATCCGGTCTTACCTCCCTGGGGGAACTCATGTCTTATTCTTAATTTTCCAATTTTGCCATTAAAGAGGTTTTGAATATATTTGACGGACCAAAGGCATAGCTAATAATGTAAACCCAATAGCTTTATAGTCTCTAGTGTGATTGGAGATGTTCGGTTGGTCAACCGAAGTTTTAAATGCACCTAAGTACATTCTATAACGAGCAACTACACGCCGGTAATCCTGCAAGTCGGCCAGTATCATAAGTAAAATATATAATTGTACATGCTTTTAAGCTTTTCTGAATAACTCCATGCAATTTAGGTGAGACAGAAGTTTATAAAAGAAAACGATAGACTTGTAAAACAGAAGAGATCTACATATCCATTGGTATTTCACTTTTATATTTATATCATCCTAATATATTATCTACTTGTTATTAAAATTGTGAGACAATTTTTACACAAAATTGGCGTCGATTTTTATATAACCATAATAATCTAGGGATATAGTGCAATTTGAAAAAAGATAATGTTCTTCTATGTATTTCATTAGCCCCTAACTAACCAAGTGCTTCGCTAACTACAAGAGACACTTATTTTTTGAGGACAAATGACCTCATTTTTCATTATGATATTAATATAAATTCATAATACTTACCTAAGAGGTCCGCAATGGCAAGGTTAAGCAGGAAGTTATTAGTAACACTCCACATTCGGCGATTTGGAATTATCACAAGTAGAACGGTTACATTACCAACAATAGCCAGAACAAACACTGGGACATACAGACACAACAAAACAAGTGTGTTTGTCTCGTGTAAAGTAAAATACGATGTTTTTTTAAAACTGTCAAAAATTCCTTGTAAATCATCCAAAGACATATTGGTGATATTGTACGGAATGTCATAAGGTAAACTGTTGATAGCCTCCATATCCGTATCCATGTTAGTTCCATTCACTGTATTGTTTTACTTCAGCACTCTTCATAACCTTCCGATCATTTTATTTGATATCTGCTTACTTTTTTTACCACTATAAAATCAGTTTCACATTCTGAAGTGTTCACAAAAAGTATCTACAATAAATGTTTGATAAGTGATATGACAAACAGTAATCTCCACATCATGCTATAATCAATGTATCACGTAGGCGTTACACAAGAATAAAGTCCTTATGTCACTTACTTTTTTCTCTTAACAAAATTTTTGCTACTTGTCAACTACACGAAGAGATATTAAAAATGCGTACACATTAACTTTTTACTTATAAATTAATTAAATATATACATGTTAAGTGCATTAATTATCACTAAATTATCACATAAGAATAATTTAAAAGCACGTGAAATATTTAACGTCTTTACCCTTTTAATATAATCTAAGTTTGCAGATTTTACATTTGAGCGTGTATATTTATACAAAAGTTCATTTGCGTAAACTTGTAACAACTTGTTAAATCATGAAGTTCCAAATAAACAAATCTTCAAAATTGTTTTGAAATACACATAAGTATTAATAAATTTTAAGCACATTTTTCTAGTCCTTTCAATCCCCATCAAATTGTACAGATAAATCTCGACATTTGTGTATTATGTGATTTAAACTTGTTAGTGTATTACACTATATACTGTACTTTCCGTGTTTCTGATTCGGAAATATTTTTTTCTAATTTATAACATCTGTTTCCCGTCTAGGTCAAATTTTTTATTCAATCATTGGATAAATTCCTATAAGACTAGTTACATGATAAATTCGATCCATTTGTTACAATATGGAACAGTTTTTTCTATTAATTGTGGCTATAGAGGAAAAGCGACAGTTATCTTTATTCGATTACGGCTCTCTTATCGATTACTCACTGTATATACACATATCCAATGACAAAATTTGATGGAACTTCCGAAGTAAATCCTTTAGATAATATCATTGTATAGAAAAATAATTACAAGACTAATTTTCCGTTTTCTGATTGGAGATATCATATCGGAGTATGAACAATGTCGCTTAACGGGCGCTATTGAAAACGCTTACTTACATATTCGTGTAATTTTTATATGTAGTCATAAATAATGCTGGTTTCAAATTATTGGATACATCTTTATTTCAAGAAGGAGATTTGCAAGTTTTTATGTCTTATATAATTCCACTGGGTCCAATAATGTATTCTTGCGATTTAGAATGTTCAATTTGAAGGCCAAAACCGCAATATACACTAACAATAGCCTATATGGTTTGTTATAAGTGTAATCTCCTAAAGAATACTATCTATTTTTTTATTTGCGCCCTATAAGATAGCGATGACTGCCCGGATATTTTAGAATTTCGTGGTAAATTCAATAAATACTAAGGAATAATTAACCATTTGGATTAGTATGTTTGTGGTTGATCTTAATACAAGTTACCACATTAGTGTATTGAATATTTCATAGTGACTTGCTAGACGAAAAACTTTATTTTATATTAATAATGAAATAATTGAAAAAAATTGGTCTAAGCACTAATGATGAGGAATGGTATTCTGGAACGGCCGTCTAGTGCTCTAACATTTAAAAAAATAACTGGTATGATGTATATTGAACTGATAAAGCTCATACATATATTTTCACTGGTTTTGTTCTTCAGTAAACAAAAACATCTCTGGCATTCACGGTGCTGCATATATTTTTTTAAAAATCAGTTATCAAAATGTCTGACACACCAATAATTAACACAGTTCTTGGTGAAATGCTCATTTAAGAAGAGCTGAAAATGTGATCTCAATGATATTTGAGACAAATATCAAATTATGGTTCCGGTAATGGTTAAAGATTATGTTAATGATGTAGAACACAATGAAAATAGTAATATAAAGTAAAATAAATAGAGCATTTAACAGTGAAGCATGAATATGAACCTTCTTATGAAATGAGAAAATAAATACTTTCACCCGATCGCTGCGCTATCTCGTGGAAATATTAATTTTCTCACAAAATAATGTTGATATTCATACTTAAATGTTCAATATCCTCTATACAACAATGAAGACGGTTCTCTTTCATATTTACATATTAGATGTTCGCCTGGTCCAATTGATTTTCAGAGTCCTATTGGTGAATTTGTAATGCGCCAGGGTACGTTTATAAGACTCTAGACTACTCGAAAATTGAAGAATTATATCAAAAGCAGACATACCAATCCATGTCCAAATAACAATCCAAAAGCAAAGTAAAACTTTGAAACTGCCAAATTAAGCCAAACACGTGAATTTTCATCAGGGAAGTAAGGTTGAATCCTCCGGAAGGGTAAGAACCTCAACCACACTATCATTATAATACTCCAAAACACATTTGTAGTTGTGGCATAATTCAGAGAACATTCTGCATTCTACATTTTTTCTCTTACAATTACACGATTACTAGCCTCAATAATAGAGGATGCTGATGTTTACACAGTTTGTTCCAGATCATTCGGTGCAAAAAAAAATATTTCTAAAATTACAAATTCAAATTAACAATTATTTTACCCAAATGGGTTCCAATCCTTACCAGAACGAAAAATAGCCATTAATACAATGTACAGCTCATAAATTCCTTTTGTTCTGAAGTGATAACTGTAATACTGTAAAATAAACGAGAGTATATCGGGTCATAACGCGTACAAATCATCTATATGATCTTCTTTTATTGGCAGTGGATTTTTTACATAACGTTTTATGATCAGTCTTTCAGGCCTTGAATTGTTATTATAGTTAAAGTGACAAAACTGTGTCATCAGACCTTTTTTCACGCAATCTCAGTTCTACATTTCCGATGCTAAATCGGAAACGTTTAAACCCGATACTGACAAAAACATCGGGAATCAAATCAATGACCACATGCAAAAGCATCAAATCACTCTTTGCCTCGTAAAAGGTGTGAGGCATAGTAGTTTGGAGGTGATTGTCGTCGTAGGTAATAAGAATTTTATTTTTAATTTCACTATAAATAGAATATAGTTAAATATTGCTCACAAGTATTTCAGGTTGAACTAAAGTAGCAACAATTTCGTGAACAATAAAAATCCATTATTGTATTTGTTCAACATAGCAAATCTATACATAGAAATTAAATATTTAAATTATAAACTTTTGCTACACTAGACTATCTTAGAAACATGTTTTCATTTTAAAATAAAAGACTTTAAACAATGTATTATTAATATTCGGGTAATATTTGTGACACCTGTTGTAGGTTGTATGGACCTTCCCTAACACCCGGCATCCCTTCCCTGTTAGAAGCTCACATGTTAAACTCAGTTTCCCAGTTTTTACTTTGCTTTTGGTAGTATGATCTTCACACTCACCTGCTGCAAAGCTAGCTAAAGCCGCCTCATGTCTAATAAAAATTTAGAATGACTACGCAAATCGATGACTGATAATTAATACTCAGAAATTAAAAGATGACTACTTGTACTATACTTTGAAGATACAAACATGGTTAATAGATGACATAAGTTTAGTTAAAAAAAATTCTGCTAAATTCTACATTTATTTTTGGCATTCTATCTACTAGTAATTCAGGCGAAAGAAACTGGAGAAAACATTTACAAATACTTCAATATCAAAAAGTAAGATGAGTGTTTAGAACCAGACAATAGTGGTAAATTTTAATATAACAAGTCACACTTTCAAAGAACAGTCAGTCATAAGCATACAGATATATATTTTATGTTGCCACTTTTATTGTGATAAAACGTGTAACTAGATACATTAAGGTACCAACTATATCTATTTTCACGATTTAATATCATGTAGCAGAAAATACATCCTAATGGAACTTTTTTCGATGTGAAAACCTTTGATGAAATCAGCCAAAAGAGAAGATAACCGTCTGAATGCTGTGATGTAATGTCTGTATTTGTTTCCCGAATTAAAATGCCACGGTTCCATTTATTACAACGAAGCAAACTGCTAACAAAAAATTGTTGACCCAGAGATGTTGCAAGCCCATGCCATTATGAAGCTTTTAAAATTTAAATATCATCATCACAATATTGTCGATAAAGTATGATGTCTCTGCTTCCAAAAGTACACTTGATTTATTTCTCTTACCATTGTTTCATGTTCCTTTCATTCTTCATTACAATTTCGTGTCTATAACAGGGGTTTCTAAAACTTTCCAGAGCACCCTTTCCTGATGAAAGTTCACGTGTTTAACTTAATTTGCAGTTTCTGAGTTTGATGTGGATTGTGATTCGGAAATTGATCAATTTGTTTCTATTTAATTTTTACATTGATGTGAATTTGTGATATGAACATAGATTGTTATGTTTGTGTTTGATGATATTATCACAAATTAAGTTTTTTAAATGTTTATCCCAATGAATATGAATAACTTATCTAGATATAATAGGAAGCTTGTAACTTTTACTCATTTCGTTTACTTTGTAATTCTAAACTAGTCATTTTGACAAATAAACACAATTACACCAAAGGGTCCATAATGGTTAGCGGGTTGAAAGATATTTACACAAAAACACGATTATTTCTGTTATATCGAGACCGTCCTATTATATATCAATATCTTGTTTCCGGAAGACTTTTTCTTATTTAAACTTCAATCACGGAGTGACAAAATCTTTGTATGCTAGTTAAGAGAGGAAGAAAGAAAATTGTAAATTTTGAAATACCAAAGACTTAGTGCACTCCCATCAAAATATTCTAATAGTCAAAGAAAATTCTTTAATTTTGATCTTTCATCGGCCTACATAAAATATCACAAAAGATCATTTTATTTCTTTTTCTATTAAATGTGTAAAGCCTAGGTATATGCATTTTTATATAAAAAACCTACAAGTGTTTAGATCACTAACACTGCAATTTATACAGTTGAGAAGTTAAAAGTTAAAGATCCCCAAAAAATTGATATATTGTTATAGGAATATTGTCGCCACAAGCAAAAAATGAATATGAATACTTTAATCACTTACCAATAAGTCTCTTTGTGCACAAGTAACAAAACAGGGTTTGTCAAAGGTTTGAAAATCGAAAGTTTTATAATCACTGGTCCAAATAGATGTTTTGTTTTTTCTTGTCATGTTTTGTTTCAAATCAACCTTCGAAATATTTGACGTCCGATAGTTCCGTGTTCTATTCATTCCTTATTTTGATTACTCACGTGGCGGTTGTAGCGTAGCTAAACAGGGGGTTTTTACCCTTTCAGAGCATTCTGCTTCCATTTCTAGGTGGAAGTTGTCGTATTTAACCTTATTTGTCCGCTTGAAAGTTTTTCACCTTGCTTGCGGATTGTGGTTAGGAAATGGATTGGTATGTTTGATTTTTTTTTTCAAGGTTTGAGTAAACAACTTTTAGTGTTCGTGTCCATAGATGCGTTGGCTATTTCTCAGTACATATTTTAGTGACAAAGTGTTGTCTTATATTAAACTTGCTTTGTATTTTTCAATATAAATTTTCTGTGATGTGATGAAATTCAAAAGTGTTACGAGTTTGGTGCTATATCAATAATTATGATTCATAAGGTATTTATAATGATAATTCTTTAGGCGAATCTTTAAAATAATATTGTATTACTGCTCAGCTGGGTCTTTATTTGTATTTAGATTTAAATCACAAATAATCATGCATTCGACCCGAAAGCACAAAGCACACACGTTTCACCATGTCATCAGGTCATCTGATATTTAGCCCAATTGAACTTAAAAGAACGAGTTTATATTTCATGCTTGTTTATACAGGAGTGACGTTTCCAAGAAACGCTTGTTCGAAAATAAGTGGATAGTTTTGCTTGTCAAAACACAAACCACACATCGATTTGTCCTAATGTTAAATGCCGATAGAAAAAGGATGTTTCATAACCACCTGGGATCTCTATCAAAACAAAAGCACTTCCTTATTCCTTTAAATTGTGTTCTCTTGCTATGACCTTGTATAGGCAAATAAAGTTTTGATTTTTCATTAGGAATATTCATATAGTAGAATCCAGTCATGACATTGGTAGTGTTAGGATTCGCGGTTAACACATAAATTGTGCTCGTGTTTAGCGTTTCTTGTTATGTAGACTAAATAAATGTGTGTGTTCCTAATAAATAATAAATATTAAAGGCCAAGCGGACAGATCAACGTTGTGCCGTGTACATTATGTAAAGAAAGTAGTCCATGTCATTTCAATAAATAGGTTCAATCTAGTACAACTGGTCTGTAAACAAAACACAGGTTATGACATTTACATTTCAGAAATAGAAAAACAATTTCGATATCAATTTTACATTAAAACAGAATTATATTTGCATATGACAAAACAAAACAGTATTTTGTCCGTTTAACCAAGTACAGATATGCTAAACAACTAGAACAAGGCTGTAAAAGAATTGATTATATTTCAATATGACGAATTTATGGACTAAATGTGATATCATAACACTCGAAATGAATATTTTATTGATGTTTAACTTGAGATGTGGTTTTCTATTTCTGAATTTTATATGTTCGTCATTATTTCTGTCCGCAAATCATAAAACAAGGCTCAGCCATATACATTTTAGGATCGAATTACTCATCATTTTTTACAGGATTTTATGTTAGAGTTACAACATATAGACCACACAACTAAAGGACCTTGACATACATCGGTTGACCTTGACACACATTTTGATCATGTCACCAGATTGTGATCTTCGTAATTTAACAAATATTTATTTTAATGAAATGATTAATAAGACAGATTTTTCCAACGGCATTATTAAACAAATCTTGTAATTTTTATATTTTATTGATGTTTAACTAAAGCTGAATTTTCATTATATCTGTCCACTTTTTGAATTTTAACTAGTAAAACTTAATAATAAAACATATCCCAACCATATCCCAAGATGCAAAAATCAATGTTACTTGTTTTAATTTTTTACAGCGTTTTGTTATTCCATTATTATCACACACACACACACACACACACACACACACACACACACACACACACACACCAATTTTGTATAACAACTGATGGAGCAAGGTTTTCTCTCTTAGTGAGGGAAACGGTCTCCGGCAAGTTTTTCGTGGTAGCTGTTCTCAAACTGAGATGGGCACATCAAAGTTTAATAAGCTAGATAGCTTTGCTTCTTGGCTTATTGTATGAGCAGGCGTTAGTACCAAGGGAAAGACTAGTCTAGTGACAAAAGTGTAAAGATAAACTCAAGATTATAAATATAAGCAATATTCCATTACCAGTTTTTGGCAAAATTGTTCAAAGATTATTCCCCATGACGGCTGAAAAAACATGATATTCCACCAAGATAGTGCTTCAAGTCACACGGCTAGAACCACCTTAGATTGCCTTATAAACCGGGTGTAAATTAAATTTGATAACGCTAGGTAAGTGGATGCTGCATCGATGGATTTTGGGACATGGGATACTTAAACGTCGCTTACAAAAACGGTGTATATGTAGTATTGTTGGTTTGAAACGGACAGTTCAGGATGAGTGGAATTAACTGGAGCAAGCTCTTTTACTACAAGCATTTGGTTAAAAAATACAAACATTAAACAAAATTGAAGAAAAAAATATGCCTAACTTTGAATAAATTGCAATCATAAATGCAAGGCCAAATCTTTAAATTATTTCAAATGCGTCTACTTCCAACAGTGAAGTGAGACCGGGTGCTCTGGCCATCTTCTGAGAGGGTAAGAAAACTTTTTCAAATACCATCAAAATTTCTGTTTCATTTTTATTATTTTAGAAAAATAGTTCATCAATATACCCTTTAAGAATTAATTTTAATGTGAATGTTTTATGAGAATTTTCTCCCGTTTTGATATCACAAAATCTAGTGCATAACCTTAAATGACCCTTTACTTTTGGACTTTAAAAATAATTCTAACTATACATTAACCAAATTAAAGATTCAACAAAAATGTGTTTAAAAATTACAAAATTAACAGCATTGTCAGTTCTTGCGGATATTAATTTTCCACAAACAGATTGAAGACGGTTAATCAATCAGGAGCAGGTGCGTGATATATAACTGTTAGTGTGATACTTCTAAATTTAAGTAGAATTTCAATTATTTTTCTATTGTAATTTCCTTTAATATATCATAATTTATTTTTGTTTGTCAAATGAACACATTGTTGCATTCGGTATCAATCAAATAAAATTTTCACTTTATTCAATACAGGTAATGCAACCAGAGACCAGTGGATTCTAACTCCTGTGGTGTTTTTACAACAGAAGAAAAATTGCAACCGAAAAAACATACATGAAACACAACAATACAAGTATTGGAATATTTTAAAACAGGTTTTTTTTTTAATTAAGGGAACATTTTTGTAGTTGTATTTTAAAAGGTTTATTTGAAATAAATATGGTTGTCAAAATATCTAAAACATAATTTCTCAAATTATGCATGTACCAAAAAAGACCAAACATCAATAAAACCAACAAGTGGTCAGAACATCTATTATAACGATTTCTTCATCAGGGAGTATTAATCAGTTTAGAACAACATGTAGTACAATCGGGACATAAACTAATCTGGCCAGAACAACATGGATTACTGTCCTTAGATTATTGACCATTTAAGTTAGAACAACAAAGTACTGGCTCTTTGATCAAGGGATATGTGGTAGGTCAGAAAAACATGTATTACAATCTCTTGATCATGTGACACAAACAAATCGGGTCAAAAAATCTTTGGTTGCAACCCATTTGTCTAGGGACATAAAACAGGTCAGAGCTTTAGACGTTACTCTTTGATCATATCAAGACAGGACTCTCATCATCAAGGGGGGTAACTTAGTTCAGAATAACACGGACTATATCCCTTTATCTTAGACCATCGAATATCACGAATAATACAACATGAATCTCGACTCTTTATCATTAAACATGAAACAAAGGGGTCAGAACAACATAAATAACAATCTCTGAGTCATCGAGTATTTAAGGTCAGTGCAATTTGAATCTCGATTCCTTTATCAAGGTACATAAAACAGTCCGGGGTTACGATCCCTTGAATAACAACAAATTCATGGCCAAACCACATTCCCAGTGCAAAAAATACACCAAGTTCCTCGATCCAAAAATGCAAATGCACACAAGAAACCACCAATTTCTTCTTCTAAACTAAAGATGATACACAAATTATATACGTTAAATACACATAAAACAAGACGGAGCATACAGCTTTAATTGACTTTCACACCGCTAACTTCCTATGAGACCAAACGAATCAATGTTATTAAATGAGTGTATTATATTATGATTATCTTATAAGACAAACGTTTATTGACATTTATATGTTTATTGAAATTTTCTTGCCTGCTAGTAGACTGTGAATATGACAGGTCTTCTTCGAATTCTTACAACACTTCATTGAAGTGCTAAATACAGATCGATGCAAATATCATTGGCAAATATTCCGTCTGTTTTGTTCGATTCACGCTTTAGAAGTCATGTGTTTAGTCAATGTTTGATTTTTTTTATTTAATTCCTTTAACCTTGTAACCATGCGGACGAGCGATTTTTATAGTAGCATTCTATGAATTAATTGAGGAAACTCAGCATTTGGGGAAATTGTTTTTACAGAGACAAAGCATCACGTAAATACTATAGAATATATATAAACATTGTTTGTTACCTCTTTTCATTACAAGAATTGATACCAATTAATTGTTCTATGTTTATTAATCAAAAAGTGCATATAAGTCATAGAAATGACTAATCCTCATCTTTTAAACATAAGACGATGTACCACATAAATTCTATTTAGCATTACATAAAACAGGACTGGTGCTGGATTAAAAGTATGTCAATGACCTTGACCATCTAAAAAACTGCAATAATCAACACTCATTTTCTCCAACAGACGTAATTATTTCAGTTATTAAAAACCGTTATACTGCTAATTAGCTACGTATCTACTTTTTTCAAAATTAAAGGAAAACGTGGAAAATTGTATGAACAATGGCCATTTTAGTAATTTTGCTATTTATAGTATGGTGGCCATTTTGGATATAGTACTAGGTACAAAAGCTTTGTACAAACGTTTCATCTACTTCATATTGTGACATTCCATACCAAATTTGGTTTCAATTAGCCTAGTACATGTAGTTTAAGAGAAGATAAAAGTTTATGCACGCACGCTTCACCATGCCATAAAATTACCTGGTTAGAACCAGTTGAGCTTATAATGAGCACAAAGTCGTTTTTTACCAACAAACAGTTATGCCAGGTTAACATACGATTTCATTTTTTAATGAATGACAATCAATTTTGTTGCAGTACAAAGCACCCTATAACCCCCGTCTATAATTGGAGTTTGTTAAATACATAATTTTGTACTTTTGCACCTTTCATACTACTTGTAGTTAAAAGAAGAAAAGAAGCTACTGTACACACAATTATAAACCACTTCACAATCAACTTGACAAGATGAATTTTTTCTTAAGTATTTGGCAAGTTTCCAGTCAAATAAAGTAACTTAAAAAAATACTTTGCAAAATGCATTTCATAACCAGAAAATGTACCAATTTTTTTTAATGTTCAAGTCAAGACTTTATATCTTACAAGGAGGAAAGTTCTTTGATGTAGCACATCGGAGTACCCGAAGAAAAATACCCATAATCGACAAATGAACTAACAAATTTACCCACACTAGGATCTGCCAGAGTGAAAAACATTTAATCGGTGTGACTTGTAAGTCGAGAGCTGATAATGAAGACAACCAATTTTTGAAAACTAGCTACTTCTCGAAAATCGTCAATAAGGTATAATTAATTTGTCATCATGAACATTAAAATATTTTTCTGAAACGAAAAAAAAATCAAACTGGTAACACGAAAATCTGATTGTTTATGACTTTGTGTTTCATGGATTTGTACAATTTTCTAAACGGACTTATATAAAGCTATTGGACTGAAATTAGGACAAAAATGATGACGGTTTTTCTATTGTCAACTTTTTTCTGTGAAGCGATGTACCCGTTTCTTCTCTTTGTGGTGCATTTGTTTCACAGTTGATATGCTATGGTAGATCTTGTGGGAGATGTATGCAACGGGGCAAGCTACTTACAAATGGATTGTTGACGCAAAGGTATTGCAGGCATGGGCTTAAGCTTGTCGGGCTCTCAGGAAGTTTTGTAGCAGTAAATAAATTTGTATATCTCTATCCAAAATAATTTGTCGTTCTGTGGTTCCGTATTCTTTTTGTTGTCAATTTCGATTACGTGGCGTGTGTAGCTAGATCAAAAGGAAACAACTAGCCTCACTTCTCTGATTAAGTTGGGGTCACGTGTTTGTCTAATTTGTTAGTTTTGAAAGTTTTTACTTTTGATTTTTGGAATGTGATTTAAACATGAACATTTTGAAGATTTCAAAGTGACTAGATAATATTCAATCAAATCGGAAATGTTAAGCTATTTGGTGTACATTGTGGTCTGTGATAGTGATCAATTACACATTTTCCCGAACATTCTAATTACTTAATATTGATAATTAACAGTCTCAATAAATGTTTATCTTTTTTCACTCATTGACCTGTGCCCTTAATTTCATTGATTATATCTAACTATATAAAATTCAGTTAAAATAACTTTATTCCCTCTTACCGGTCCTTTATATGACATGAACTTAATGTACAAACTTCGGGCACAAGTTATCGTTAACGTTAACACTGCTAAGTAATTGGACTTTTGGCCTAAATCATTTTCAAGGCAAATGTGGAATGTATTCAAGAGCCGATTTTTGTCCATCAAATCAAAATTAAAATGATAAATAACCGTATATTAGGAGTTGATTGATTGATTGAAGAAAAATGAACTGTCTTCTATATATAAGTTTATAATCCGATTATCAGTTGATGAGGGAAAACCAAACAAGAAAAACGACATGTTAGGCTCCAAATGGCAAATTAGTCTGCTTGATTTAACCATCATGGCGTTAAAACAATATTCTTTGTCTTTTGATGAGAGAAGTTAGTCAGTTCGGAAAGTTTAAGCATTCTTAGTTGTGCTGGGATGTTAAACATAAAATCAAGGTCGGTAAAACAAAAACAAAAAACAAATATTCGTAAAAATAAACAATTCTGTTAACAACAGGATATATATAATATAACTCATATATTTGATGGTTTAAATTAAAATTGTCAATATACAAAATAGAGGAAGTACTTAAGTCTAAGACGGATATTGAATTGATTTCTGTATTAAAAACAAAAGTGTTTTGTCAGTACCGAGTTAAGAAATATGCTTTTTGTCATCTAATCATAAAAGTATAAACAACAGGAAAATGGCACTGCAAATGATACCAATCTGCAATCCTCATACTATGTTTAGTTCAATTATCCTTTATGAAAAAATAAGTTTCTACAAAAAATGCGAAAGAATCTTCAGAAATAGCGGTTGATTAACCAGACAGCATAATACAATAAACAAAAAAGTTATGAACTTTTGCCTTCTTATGGACAACTGATTATGAATTAAGAAAGATGACCTAGGGTCCTTAATAAGTACAATAACACAATCAAGTGACCTTCAAAGGCGGGACTACTGCAATCAGTGGTCCCACTGTGTTTTTCTTTTGTTCTGTCTTGCATGCATGGATTACCCTTGATATATTTGACTTCCAACAGACCCATGTCGCTTTCATTCTCAATTTTGATTACACACGTTGCGGGTGTAGCTAGCTAAATAAAAGGTGCTTACCCTTCCAGAGCACATTACCTCACTTGCTTGGTGGAAGTTCACGTATTTAACTTATTTGCTAGCTTCTACGTTTTTGCTTTGCTTCAAGATTTAGACATGGATTGGTTATGCTTGTTTTTTATCTATTCTGCGTTTATTTTTGTTTTTCAAATGTAATTTTTTTAAATTTTTTATATTTAAAGACTAATTTTCATAACAAGTATGCAGATAGTTCCTTGCTTGTTTTTCAACTGTTACAACTGTTTTCAAGTAAATTTTACTTTATTCAATCTGACTTTGAACAATAAAACAAACATCCTTTCAATTTACTACAAAACAAATTTATCTTTTAAAACAACCAGTAAAGCGATATTTCAATAAAAAAAAAAGTAATCATGACGGAAACTTGCACTTTATTGAAGCAAACTTTGGCAAAGATTCAGCCTGTCTTGTTCGATTAACACTTACAATATTGTTCAGTTAACTCAATTTTTCACATCATTTACTTAATTCTTTTAACTTTACTAACCACTTTGGCAAATTCAATAGAAAATTATTGATTGTTAAACTAAACATTCAAATTTCATCATCACAGTTATTAGTTAATTGTTAGATAAGCATTCTGTAAAGTACATACTAGAGATGATATATTAAGACTGTTATTTCATTTGATTCGGTGGTCATTCTCTTCAGCAAAATAACTATACACAGTGAATCGACCTAGTTTGTATTTTGGGTAAAGGCATTTCATAATCATATAAACGATTGAAGTCCCAGATTCGTCCATAGAATGATGATTGAAACCCGACTGAATGAATCCTTCGACCTTCGGCAAACCAATTGAGAAATTTCGCCGCCGAGACTATGGTGTGTAACCTGATTGTAAACGCTTTGGGCAATATGCAGGAAAACAACGGTTGACGTTACACCGGGCATCAGTTTAAAGGTCGCTTCCGAAGGTCCCATGATTTTCATTTTTAAATGTGGAGTGCTTTGCTCTGCCTATTTTTGATTCTTGGTAAGACACCAGAGTTTGAACCCTGATCTCCTACATACGAAGCGAGCACATTACTAACTGAGCTACCGTAGTGGTTGGAAAACAAACTGATGCAATTGTAATATCATAAGAAAAGCTAGTGGATAGAATTGCATTATAACTCGAAACAGTGGGATTAAAAAATTTCCTACTACAGTGATCATTTTAATGGTGGAAACACAGCACTTTTTACATCAAAAGGGACATGCTTTGTAGACAAATTGTTTCAGAGTTCTGAGAATTGCGGGTAAGAAACGATCTAGATCAGGATGAATAAATTAAGCGAGAAAACATGACCTAGAATTGGATTAAACCAAAAACAATCGTATTATCAAAAACTAAAAATGTCAATAACTAGTTGAACTCGCCAATGACCTGATTCTTCACATGGATTGACACCATTACATAAAGCACTTAAAACCGAATTCAGAAAAAGCACGATGTTAGGGGAAAAAACGCGAATAAAGGCCAATATATAATGAGATTTACTAGTGTGAAATCAGAAAAAAACAAATAATGATCTTGTATTACGAGTGAATAAAATATAATGATGCTAAGAAGGAAGATGAACAATCTAATATGTCACGTCCTAATGTGTCAAAGATTTGCACTAAGAGGCCATATTAAAACGCCAATTACACGTAATGACTAACACCTATTCCGTTTTATGGCGGTCTTGGTTATAAATCATACGAACGAGGAATTAAGACATACATAAAACAAGCAATCGATCATTAATGTGAAAATTATCAGAAACAAAAAATTCTTTTGAGTCAACAATTCAATCATTGTTGTTACTCGTTGACCTTGGAAACAGAAACATATTCTTTGAGCAAAAGGTGATTGTACGTTTGCTGTATTTAAACTTTTTTATCAGAAAAGGAAAGCAAACATTTCAAAATTGTCGAACTTAAAAACGTAAACACGTAATCAACCACCAGGGAAGTAAGACCGGGTGCTCCCGATGGGAAAGCGTTAAACATTTGAATTTATGTATCATTTTGATACACGGTTAGAGGACAAATTGGGCCTCTTACAGGTATAAGGTAGTATGAAGACGATCTAGTTCAGGGATCAAACCTTAAGTACCAACATGCCAGGCACATTAGGAAAATGCAAAATTCACAGCTTGAAACAAGGACTCCATTTGTCGGCACAACACAAGACGTAAAATTCAAAAACGTTACAGTATTCCGATTTTCATTAATCATTCTCAAAATTGTGTCTCTAAACGCGATAGGTTAACATAACCCTAGATTTGATTTAACCTAAAACGTCTTAAAACTTCAACTCAAATAAAATGTTATGCAATTGACGTTAAAAGCTCGTTATCTATATTTAGATGAATTCTATCTATCAACCACATGCCGCCATAGACCCCATAGATACCAAAGTAATATTTGCTTCCAACCGTCGGAAAATATCTTGAGTTTCTGTTCATGAGGGCATCAAAGATTACTGTTCAAATGAATATTATGGAAATCAAACTTGTTCTTGTAATTCATACGTCGAAGACACATACTAACGTGTTTAATATTGTCCAGAAATCAATCTGTTTACAGTCTGACAATTTTGATAGTTGTACTTGTATAACCTCCAACTTTGGCAGTATAAATACAATCGCCATTGTATGTTTTCTTCTGAATCTTCTTTAGGTGGGGTACTTGACATGAACACAACATTCAAAGATCAAATATTTATGAAAATCCTGATAATAATTAATACCACTGAAATGCTAAATCTTCAAAGTAATCTTCAACTTGTTGCACTGTCCCGTACTTTCTTAAACAATCAATACATGCGACAACAAATATGGTATATTCAGGGGTATAATCGAAATTACAAGCCACTTAAAGGCAATAATGTTTTTTTGTTTTCCTTTTTTTTTCTCTTAAACTGATACATTTGATATTTAAAATCGAATTACAATGCTGCATTAACCATCGACCAGTTTTACATTTTTGATTACTTTTAATGTGTTGTGTTCTCGATTGCTGTTGACAACCACATGTTTTCAAATACAAATTATTTATTCTATATTGAATATATTATGCAACTTTTTGACGGTGAGCGATGAGTGTCGTAGTGATCCGTAAACCGATGCTTTTGGTCACTCAAAATTATCCGGTATATGTTATCCTGCGTATATTCGACGTCATACATGTAGTTCTATGTCCTTTCATCCATAATTTTGATTTCACTAGTCATTGGGTGTAGCTAGCTAAACAAAAGGTGCTTACTTACCCTTCTAAACACTTGGCCTCATTTCTCATGTGAAGGTTCATATGATTTAGTTTATTTTAACTTTTCAATTGTTTTTTACGTCTTAACGTCTGCCTTTTTACCATGAACCGGTATTTTTGTGATTGATTCCATATCCGTTCATATGAGATAGAGTTCTTTGCAATGTGAAATACGCGTTTATTATACCCTTTCATAAGCGTTTGGGTAGATTTAATGTCAACCTCGGATTGCAGTAAATCTTACGTCACAGGATGACATTACCTGAGCGGTTGACATTACGAAAAATATCACGTGCGCAGACAAAATGCGTATGCGGTTCAAAACCATTCGTCTTCTAAATCAATAAAAGTTTTTTTATATAGTTTTGTTAAATATGATTTATGTTATAAGCGTCTCACAAGTCGCTTACAGACTACAGCTGTCATGATTTTCAATCCAGTATACGTTAGTTGCACAGTATAATAAACACCAACAATCGGTATAATAAAATAAATATTACATTTCTAATAAGGTGACAGTCCATATTGTCACACCTCGAAATTCATTGTCATCGAGGAATTTGCCCTAACTAATTTGACTGTAAACCGAGACGAAGACGAGGATGACAATGAATTTCGAGGGTGATAATATGGACTGTCAACCTATCAGAAATGTATTAATATAGTCTCAGAGAACTACTTGACCTTAGCTGACGTCGTATTCAATAGATACTCACAGAAGGTCATCTTGTGTGGAACGTGAGGTCATCTTGCGGGAAAATGACATCCGAGTCGTCAAATTTATAAATTTCTAATGCATTTCAAATTTTAATTTTGTAATTGAAGAATAGATACCTTTGTTCTTTTTAGTTCATACTTTTTGTATAAACCGAAATTAGGTACATTCATCCAGATGGTCATATTTATTTTGATGTTTAATGTTAAATAACAAAGTTCGATTTTATCAACATGGGATCTACATCTCGGCAAGCTTCGTCTCTAACTGAAATGTTTAACACTTGGGATGAGATTTTCCTATCCTACATGGATACTCATAATGGATTCTTGTATCATTTAAGACACCTTTCATATGGTTTCCATGCGGTTTCACACGAACTTTAATTTACCATGACGTCCCATAGTTTCATGGTTCTTTCATACTTCATTTCAAAAGTGGTAGATATAGCTAGCTAAATACGGGGTGATTAACTTTCCGGAACAACCGGCCTCACAGCCCAGATTAAAGTTCACATCCTTTGCTGATTATGCCAGTTTTAATTTTTGACCGTTGTTTACGGATTCTATATGGTTTACAATTATCTTTCATAGGGGTTCTATGTGGTTTTATGTGGTTTGTACAGCACATGTTTTATGCAAATAAAAGTTTTCATCATTTAGATCGATTAACAAATATTATCGTATGCATTTTCATTGGCATTAACTGTATTGGTTAAGTAGTACTGATAAAGTACAATGAAAAGATAATCCATCGAAAAATAACATTAAAAAAAATAGTATTATCAACGTGTTAATAGATGTCGCCCGCATAGATATTTAGAAATAAAACAAATCACTTATTGTGTAATGATAGTAATTTAGATTTTCAAATAATGATTTATACTTAAAACGATGTTAATTTAAATTTACATTTACAACCAAAACCCTCAAGTCTGAAATATTTTGCTCTATGTCTTTAATCACTCATTAAGCATTATTGTTCCATAAACCTTTATAAACGGGTTTTAATGATGATTAAATATTATGAAACACCTACAGTACATGTTCTTTTTTCGCTCGACCTTTTATTGAGATTATTATAGTAAAAGTCAAACGTATTTTAAGATGATTACTTCCACTATAATATAGATTTAGTGATTCAATTAGAAACGAAACTGCAAACTTTCTTTCTTGATGGGATATTTTGTATTTTTGAGGGAAACTGCAGTGCTTAAATGGGGTATTCCTGTTTTTCTTATTATTTTAATAATGTCAATTATGACATAATCCAAAAACCAACAGTTGTATCTATATTGTGTCTTTGGCGAATGACAACTTGATTTTACTCTCGGTCCTTGTGTTCGCCAAGCTGCCTACCAACGATCTAGAAACTCCGTTTAAACTCCGCGTCATTTTCGTCTTTCTATTCGGATTTCCCATTTTTGTCTGTCACTTTAGCAATTTTTGACTGCGTTTTGAAATCTAAATGGTAATATTGTAAGGTTTTAATAAACTCTCCGAGTTCAGTGTCTGCGAAACCAAAACACAACTTTTGGCGTTTGTCGCGTCAAAGAATCCGACGGATAAAAAACGGAAATCTGGAGATTATCAGTGAAAGTATGATTCAATTTTAAATTTTTAAGAGTAAAATGTAGGAGTCATGCCATGAAATGAAATTTAAAATGGACTGTGGTTTTAATATTAGTCAAACATTATGAACCACTAAAAGTACACGTGGTTTTTTTTTGTCGTTCGTCCGTATTAAGATTATAATGGAAGAGTCAAACGTATTAAGAAAGTTTTAAGATGATTACTTTGACCATGATATTAGTTCAAATAACTATAAACCCATTGATTTAGTGATTAAATTAGAATTCCAACTGGAAACTTGATTCCTTGATGGGAATTTTTTTTTTGTATTTTCGTGGGGAAAACCTTTGAGCACTATTAAATTATTTCAATTGCTGCTACGTGAACAACTTTTGAGAGGGTAAGAAAAAGTTTTTTTTCAGAAAACATTAAAATTTCTGTTTTACTTTTATTATTTTAAAGTATTATTATAGAATAATAAAAGTCAATCAATATACCTTCAAGATTGTTTTTTGTGAATATATTTATGATAATTTTCTCCCTTTTTGATATCGCAGTATTTAGTGCATTAAGTTTATCCTTTACTTATGGAATTTACTGATAATTATAATTATATTACTCAAACTAAAGATTCAACAAAAATGTGGTTAAAAATTATAAAAATTAACAGCATTGTCAGTTCGTAAATATCTTGCGGATATTAATTTTCCATAAACAGATTGAAGACGGCTAATCAATCAGGAGCAGGTGCGTGATATATAACTGTTAGTATGATACTTCTAGATTTAAGTAGAATTTCAATTATTTTTCTATTGTAATTTCCTAATATATCATGATTAATTTTTGTTTTTAAAAAAAACATATTGTTGCATTCAGTATCTATCAAATAAAATCTTCACTTTATTCAATACGGGTGAATGCAACCAGAGGTCTGTGAGTTTTAACTCCTGTAGTATTTTAAAACAGAAGAAAAAATTGCAACCGAAAAACATACATGCCAACATCGAACTCAACGTGAAACACAAGTATTACAATATTTAAAAAAAAAAAATTCTTCAAATTAAGGGGAAACCTTTTTGCAATCGTATTTCAAAAGGTTTATTCAAATTAAATATAATTTGTCTTAGGGATTCGAAATTTTAAATATCTAAAACGTTAAAAAGCGTGGTGTTTTCATTGACCTAATCAAAAACAAACATACTAATCCATGTGTAAATCTAACGTTATTTCGGTATATATTCAAGAAGTCATCAAAACAAAAACCAGCAGTCATTATGGTTACATAGGCTTGATATATCGCTTTTGGTATTGTTGGGATTTAACGAAAAAACTTAGTAGAATTTGTCCCCAGATTTAATTTATACCACGTTTAATGAAATTATAAAAATCTCGGTTCAGATAAATCGTTTAAGTAATGCACAGTTTACATGCGCACAACGGACGACACACGCTACCCGAAGAACATTTAACTTAAGCAATAGACAACTCAAACTAACCCCACATCTTGTAGGAAAAATCCCAATTTCTTAAGCATTTTTCATTTAAAGTATGTTGAATAAACCAAAAATGAAACATAAACTTTTAAAATTTTAATGAAAATCAGATACAAGAAAATATGTCATCAGTATTCGAATGATTTGAAGGCTTTTGTCATTCTATTAACATTTTAAACTTTTAACGATACGGTCAAATTATGCATGTACCGAAAAAAGACCCAAACATTAAAAAACCAACAAGTGGGTCAGAACATCTATTATAACGATTTCTTCATCAGGGAGTATTTATCAGTTTAGAACAATATGTAGTACAATAGGGACATAAAAAATCTGTTCAGAACAACATGGATTACTATCCTTAGATTATTGAGCATTTAAATTAGACAACAAAGTACTCGCTCTTTGATCAAGGGATATGTGGTAGGTCAGAGAAACATGTATTACAATCTCTTGATCATGTGACACAAACAAATCGGGTCAAAATATCTTTGGCTGCAATCCCTTTGTCTAGGGAAATAAAACAGGTCAGAGCTTTAGACGTTACTCTTTGATCATATCAAGACAGGACTCTCATCATCAAGGGGGGGGGGTAACTCAGTTCAGAACAACACGGATTACGATCCCTTTATTTTAGACCATCGAATATCACGAATAACACAACATGAATCTCGACCCTTCATCATAAATAACAATCGCTGAGTCATCGAGTATTTAAGGTCATTGCATTATGAATCTCGATCCCTTGATGAAGGGACATAAAACGGTCCGGAAAAGATGAATTACGATCGTTTGAACAAAAAAAAACAATTTCATTGTCCAAACCAAATTCCCAAAGCAAAAATGCACTAAGTTCATCGATCCAAAAGTGCAAATGGACACTAGAAACCTCCAATATTTTCTTCTAGCCTAAAGATGACGTGCAAATTATTTACGGCGAATAACACATACAACAAGACGGAAGCATACAGCTTTAATGGACTTTCACACCGCTAACTTCCTATAAGATCAAACGAATCAATGATGTTATATAAGTGTATTATATTATGATTACCTTATAAGACAAACGTTTATTGACATTTATTTGTATATTGTAATGTTTTTGTCTGCTAGCAGAGTGTGAATATGACAGGTCTTCTTGGAATTCCTACAACACTCCACTGAAGTCTTAAATACAGATCGATGCAAAAATCATTGGCTAATATTCAGTCTGTTTTGTTTGATTCACGCTTTAGAATTCATGTGTTTAGTCAATGTTTGATCTTTTTATTTAATTCCTTTAACCTTGTAACGCCAGACGGACGAACGATTTTTATAGTGGTATTCTATTAATTAATTGAGGAAACTCAGCATTTGGGGAAATTGTTATTACAGAGACAAAGCATCACGTAAAGACTATAGAATATATACACACATTGTTTGTAACCTCTTTTCATTACAAGGATTGATTTTACCAATTAATTGTACTATGTTCATTAATCAAAAAGTGCAAATAAGTCATAGAAATGACTAATCCTCATCTTTTAAACATAAGACGATGTGCCACATAAATTCTATTTAGCATTACATAAAACGGGTCTGTTGCTGGATTAAAAGTATGTCAGTGACTTTGACCATCTAAAAAACTGCAATAACCAACTCTCATTTTCTCCAACAGACGTAATCATTTCAGTTATCAAAAACCTTTATAATACTAATTAGCTTAGTATCTACTTTTTTCTTTTTCAAAATTAAAGAAAAACGTAGAAAATCGTATGCACAATGGCCATTTTAGTAATTTTGCTATTTATAGTATAGGCGGCCATCTTGGATATAGTACGAGGTACAAAAGCTTTGTACAAACGTTTGATCTACTTCACTTTGGGCATTCCACACCAAATTTGGTTTCAATTAGCCTGGTAGTTCGAAAGAAGATAAATGTTTACGCACGCACACTTCACCATGCCATAAGCTCACCTTGTAGTTAGAGCCTGTTGAGCTCATAATGAGCGAAAAGTAGTCTTTTACCATAGGCAGTTGTGTTAACATACGATTTCATTTTTAAATGAATGACAATCACCTTTGTCGCAGTACAAAGCACCTTATAACCCCCGTCTATAATTGGAGTTTGATAAATACGTAATTTTGTACTTTTGCACCTTTCATACTACTTGTAGTTAAAAGAAGAAAAGAAGCTACTGTACACACAATAATAAACCACTTCACAATTAACTAGACAAAATTAATTTTGGCAAGTTTCCAGTCAAATAAAGTATCTTAAATAAAACACTTTGCAAAATGTATTTCATAACCAGAAAATGGACCAATTGTTTTTTTATGTTTAAGTCAAGATTTATATCTTTCGAGAATGTAAGTTCTTTCATGTAGCACATCGGAGTACCAAGAGAAAAATATCCATAATCGGCAAATGAACTAACAAATTTGCTCATAATAGGATCTGCCAGAGTGAAAAACATTTAATCGGTGTGACTTGTAAGTGTGATATTGGACAATTAGGCTATCGAGCGCTAATAATGAAAACAACTAGTTTTTGAAAATTAGCTACTTCTTGAAAATCGTCAATAAGGTATAATTAATTTGTCATCATGAACATTAAAATATTTTTCTGAAACGAAAAAATCAAACTGGTAACACGAAAATCTGATTATTTATGCCCTCGTGTTTCAGAGATTTGTACAATTTTCTAAACGTGCTTATATAAAGCTATTGGAGTGAAACTAGGACAAACATGATGACGGTTTTTCTATTGTCAACTTTTTTCTGTGAAGCGATGTACCCGTTTCTTCTCTATGTGGCGCATTTGTTTCACAGTTGATACGCTATGGTAGATCTTGTTGGAGATGTATGCAACGGGGCAAGCTACTTACAAATGGATTGTTAACGCAAATGTATTACAGGCATAGGCTTAAGCTTGTCGGGCTCTCAGGAAGTTTTGTAGCAGTAAAATAAATTTGTATATCTCTATCCAAAATTATTTTTCATCCCGTGGTTCCGAATTCCTTTCGTTGTCAATTTCGATTACGTGGCGTTTGTAGCTAGATCAAAAAGAAACAACTAGCCTCACTTCTCTGATTGAGTTAGGGTCACGTGTTTGTCTAATTTGTTAGTTTTGAAAGTTTTTACTTTTGATTTTTGGAATGTGATTTAAACATGAACGTTTTGAAGATTTCAAAGTGACTAGATAATATTCAATCAAATCGGAAATGTTAAGCTTTTTGGTGTACATTGTGGTCTGTGATAGTGATCAATTACACATTTTCCTGAACATTCTAATTACTTAATATTGATAATTAACAACCTTAATAAATGTTAATCTTTTTTCACTTATGGACCTGTGCTCTTAATTTCATTGATTATATCTAACTATATAAAATTCAGTTAGAAATAACTTTATTCCCCTTTTACTGATCCTTCCTTTGTATCAGATGAATTTAATGTACCTACTTCGGGCACAAGTTATCGTTAACGTTAACACTGCTACTTAATTGGACTTTTGGCCTAAATTATTTTCAAGGCAAATGTGGAATGTATTCAAGAGCCGATTTTTGTCCATCAAATCAAAATTAAAATGATAAATAACCGTATATTAGGAGTTGATTGATTGATTGATTGAAGAAAAATGAACTGCCTTCTATATATCAGTTTATAATCCGATTATCAGTTGATGAGGGAAATCCAAACAAGAAAACAACAAATCTAGGCGCCAAATGGCAAATTAGTCTGCTTGATTTAACCATCATGGCGTTAAAACAATATTCTTTGTCTTTTGATGAGAGAAGTTAGTCAGTTCGGAAAGTTTAAGCATTCTTAGTTGTGCTCGGATGTTAAGCATAAAATCAAGGTCGGTTAAACAAAAAAACAAATATTCGTAAAAATAAACAATTTTGTTAACAACAGGATATATATAATATACCACATATATTTGATGGTTTAAATTATAATTGTCAATATACAAAATAGAGGAAGTAATTCAGTCTAAGACGGATATTGAATTAATTGCTATATTAAAAACAAAGGTGTTTTGTCAGTACTGAGTTAAGAAATATGCTTTTTTATCTAATCATAAAAGTATAAACAACAGGAAAATGGCACTGCAAATGATACCATTCTGAAATCTTCATACTATGGCTATACGCTCGGTTGAATTATTTAAAATGATTTGAGTCATCCAAGAGGATAATTATCCTTTATGAAAAAATAAGTTTCTACAAAAAATGCGAAAGAATCTTCAGAAATAGCGGTTGATTAACCAGACAGCATAATACAATAAACAAAAAAGTTGTGAACTTTTGCGTACTTATGGATAACTGGTTATAAATTTAGAAAGATGACCGAGGGTACTTAATAAGTACAATGACACAATCAAGTGACCTTCAAAGACGGAAATACTGCAATCAGTGGTCCCACTGTGTTTTTCTTCTTATCCTGTCTTGCATGCATGGATTACCCTGGATATAGACCCATGTCTTTTTTCTCAATTTTGAGATTTGAGTCGTTGCGGATGTAGCTAACTAAATAGAAGATGCTTACCCTTCCAGAGCACATGGCCTCACTTGCTTGGTGGAAGTTCGCGTGTTTAACCTAATTTGCTAGCTTCGACGTTTTTGCTATCCTTCAAAATTTAGACATGGATTGGTTATGTTTGTTTTTGATCTATTATGCGTTTATTTTGTTTTTCAAATGTAATTTTTTTCGAATTTTCATATTCAAAGACTAATTTTCATAACAAGTATGCAGATAGTTCCTTGCTTGTTTTCAACTGTTACAACTGTTTTCAAGTAAATTCTACTTATTCAATCTGACTTTGAACAATAAAACAAACATCCTTTCAATTTACTACAAAACAAATTTATCTTTTAAAACAACCAGTAAAGCGATATTTCAATAAAAAAAGTAATCATGACGAAAACTTGCACTTTATTGAAGCAAACTTTGGCAAAGATTCAGCCTGTCTTGTTCGATTAACACTTACAATATTGTTCCGTTAACTCAATTTTTTACATCATTTACTTAATTCTTTACACTTTACTAAACCACTTTCGCCAATTCAATAGAACATTATTGATTGTTAAACTAAACATTCAAATTTCATCATCACAGTTATTAGTTTATTGTTAGATAAGAATTCTGTAAAGTACATACTAGAGATGATATATTAAGATTGTTATTTCATTTGATCCGTTGGTCATTCTCTTCAGCAAAATAAGTATATACACAGTGCATCGACCTAGTTTGTATTTTGGGTCAAGGCATTTCATAATCATATAAACAATTGAAGTCCCTGATTTGTCCATAGAATGAGGGTTGAAACCCGACTGAATGAATCCTTCGACCTTCGGCAAACCAATTGAGAAATTTCGCCGCCGAGACTATGGTGTGTAACCTGATTGTAAACGCTTTGGGCAATATGCAGGAAAACAACGGTTGACGTTACACCGGGTATCAGTTTTAAGGTCGCTTCCGAAGGACCCATGATTTTCATTTCTAAATGAAGAGTGCTTTGCTCTGCCTATTTTCGATTCTCGGTAAGACTCCAGAGTTCGAACCCTGATCTCCTACATACGAAGCGAGCACAATACTTACTGAGCTACCGTACTGGTAAGAAAACAAACTGATGCAATTGTAATATCAGATGAAAAGCTAGTTGAAGGAATTGCATTATAATTCAAAACATTGGGATTAAAAATTTCCTACTACAGTGATCATTTTTATGGTGGAAACACAGCACTTTTTACATCAAAAGGGACATGCTTTGTGGACAAATTGTTTCAGAGTTCAGAGAATTGCTGGTAAGAAACGATCTTGATCAGGATGAATACATTATGCGAGAAAAAATGACCTAGAATTGGATCGTATGATCAAAAACTACAGATGAACTCGCCAATGACCTGATTCTTCACATGGATTGACACCATTACATAAAGCATTTGAAACCGAATTCAGAAAAAGCACGATGTTAAGGGAAATGTCGCGAATAAAAGCCAATATATAATGAAATTTACCAGTGTGAAATCAGAAAAAAACAAATAATGATCTTGTATTACGAGTGAATAAAATATAATGATGCTAAGAAGGAAGATGAACAATCTAATATGTCACGTCCTAATGCGTCAAAGATTTGCACTAAGAGGCCATATTAAAACGCCAATTACACGTAATGACTAACACCTACTGCGTTTCATGAAGTACTTGGTTATAAATCATACGAACGAGGAATTAAGACATACATAAGACAGGCATTCGGTCATTAATGTGAAAATTATCAGAAACAAAAAATTCTTTTGAGTCAACAATTCCGTCATTGTTGTTACTCGTTGACCTTGGAAACAGAAACATATTCTTTAAGCAAAAGGTGATTGTACTTTGTTGTATTTAAGCTTTTGTATCAGAAAAGGAAAGTAAAAAAATCAAAACTGTCGAACTTAGTTAAACACGTAAACAACCACAAGGGAAAAGAGACCGGGTGCTCCGATGGGAAAGTGTTAAACAATTAAATTTAAGTATCATTTTGTTACACGGTTAGGGGACAAATTGGACACCTTACATGTATAAGGTAGTATGAAGACGACCTAGTTCAGGGGTCAAACATTAAGTACCAACATGCCAGGCACATTAGGAAAATGCAAAATTTACAGCTTGGAGATGACAAGAATTTAATCCGTCCAATTCAAACTTCAAATCAACATGAAAAAGGAGGATTTGTAGCCAGCCCTTCTCAAGAAATGGCCAAGCATATGTCGGCTAACTTTCTGTTTGATGTTGCACTGACAGGATTGAAACAAGGACTCCATTTGTCGGAAGCACACAAGACGTCGAATGCAAAACATTACAGTATTTCGATGAATTTTCATTAAATATAACTTAAATCTATTTAATATAGTCCGGAAATCAATCTGTTTACAGTCTGACAATTTTGATACTTGTACTTGTATAACCTCCACATTTGGGAGTATAAATACAATCGCCAATGTATGTTTTCTTCTGAATCTTCTTTAGGTGTGGTACCTGACATAAACACAACATTCAAAGATCAAATATTTATGCAAATCCTGATAATAATTAATACCACTGAAATGCTAAATCTTCAAAGTAATCTTCAACTTGTTACACTGCCTCGTACTTCCTTAAACAATCAATACATGCGACAACAAATACCACGAATATACTATATTCAGGGGTATAATCGAAATTACAAGCCACTTAAAGGCAATAATGTTTTTTAGTTTTCTTTTTTTTCTCTTAAACTGATACATTTGATATTTAAAATCGGATTACAATGCTGCATTAATCATCGACCAGTTTTACATTTTTGATTACTTTTGATGTTTTGTGTTCTCAATTGCTGTTGACAAGCACATTGAAAACAAATTATTTATTCTATATTGAATATATTATGCAACTTTTTGACGGTGAGCGATAAGTGTCGTAGTGATCTGTAAACCGATGCTTTGGGCCACTCAAAAATATCCGGTATATGTTATCTTGCGTATATTTGACGTCATACGTGTAGTTCTATGTCCTTTCATCCATAATTTTGATTTCACTAGTCATTGGTGGAGCTAGCTAAACAAAAGGTGCTTATTTACCCTTCTAAACACCTGACCTCATTTCCCATGTGGAGGTTCATATGTTTTAGTTTATTTTAACTTTTTAATTGTTTTTTACGTCTGCCTTTTTACCATGAACCGGTATGTTTGTGATTGATTCCATTATGGTTTTCGTATTTCTTCCATATCCGCTCATGTGAGATAGAGTTCTTTCCAATGTGAAATACGCGTTTATTATACCCTTTGTTTAAAGATGATTAGTTTATAAGCGATTGGGTAAATTTAATGTCAACCTCGGATTGCAGTAAATCTTACGTCACAGGATGACATTAGCTGAGCGGTTTACATTACGAAAAATATCACGTGCGCAGACAAAATGTGTATGCGGTTCAAAAGCATTCGTCTTCTAAATCAATAAACGTTTTTTGTATAGTTTTGTTAAATATGATTTATGTTATAAGCGTCTCACAAGTCGCTTACAGACTACAGCTGTCATGATTTTCAATCCAGTATTCGTTAGTTGCACAGTATAATAAACACCAACAATCGGTATAATAAAATAAATATTACATTTCTAATAAGGTGACAGTCCATATTGTCACACCTCGAAATTCATTGTCATCGAGGAATTTGTCCCGACGAATTTGACTCTAAACCGAGACGAAGACGAGGATGACAATGAATTTCGAGGGTGATAATATGGACTGTCAACCTATCAGTAATGTATTTATATAATCTCAGAGAACCACGTGACCTTAGCTGACGTCGTATTCAATAGACACTTACATAAGGTCATCTTGTGTGGAACGTGACGTCATCTTGCGGGAAAATGACATCCGAGTCGTCAAATTTATAAATTTCCAATGCATTTCAAATTTTAATTTTGTAATTTAAGAATAGATACCTTTGTTTTTTTTAGTTCATACTTTTTGTATAAACCGAAATTAGGTACATTCATCCAGATGGTCATATTTATTTTGATGTTTAATGTCAAATAACAAAGTTAGATTTTATCAACATGGGGACTACATCTCGGCAAGCTTCGTCTCTAACTGAAATGTTCAACACTTGGGATGAGATTTTCCTATCCTACATCGATACTCATAATGGATTCTTGTATCATTTAATAGACCTTTCATATGGTTTCCATGCGATTTCACACGAGCTTTCATTTACCATGACGTCCCATAGTTTCATGGTTCTTTCATACTTCATACTTCATTTCAAAAATGGAAGATATAGCTAGCTAAATACGGGTGCTTAACTTTCCGGAACAACCGGCCTAACAGCCCAGATTGAAGTTCACATCCTTTACTGATTATGCCAGTTTTAATTTTTGACCGTTGTTTACGGATTCTATATGGTTTACGAATATCTTTCATAGAGGTTCTATGTGGTTTCATGTGGTTTTTACAGCACATGTTTTATGTAAATAAACGTTTTCATCATTTAGATCGATTAACAAATAGTATGCATTTTCATTGGCATTCACTGTATTGGTTAGGTAGTACTGATAAAGTACAATGAAAAGATAATCCATCGAAAAATAACGATAGTATTATCAACATGTTAATAGATGTCGCCCGCATAGATATTTAGAAATAAAACAAATCACTTTTTGTGTAATGATAGTAATTTAGATTTTCAAATAATGATTTATACTTAAAACGATGTTAATTTAAATTTACATTTACAACCAATACCCTCAAATCTGAAATATTTTGCTCTATGTCTTAAATCACTCATTAAGCATTATTGTTCCATTAACCATTATAAACGGGTTTTAATGATGATTAAATATTATGAAACACCTACAGTACATGTCCTTTTTCGCTCGACCTTTTATTGAGATTATTATAGTAAAAGTCAAACGTATTCTAAATGATTACTTCCACCATGATATAGATTTAGTGATTCAATTAGAAACGAAACTGCAAACTTTCTTTCTTGATGCGATATTTTGTATTTTTGACATGATCCAAAGACCAACAGTTGTATCTATATTGTGTCTTTGGCGAATGACGACCTGATTTTACTCTCGGCCATTGTGTTCGCTCAGCTGCTACCAACGATAAAGAAACTCCGTTTAAACTCCGCGTCATTTTCGTCTTTCTATTCGGATTTCCCATTTTCGTCTGTCACTTTAGCAATTTTTGACTGCATTATGAAGTCTAAATGGTAATATTGTAAGGTTTTAATAAACTCTCGTACAATACAATCGTATTTCCAAAGGTTTTTTTCAAATTTACTATTGTTTGTCTTAGGGATTCGAAATTCAAAATATCTAAAACGTTAAAAGCGTAATGTTCAAGATCATATCAGTGACCTAATCTAACGTTATTTAGGTATATTCAAGAAGTCATCAAAACAAAAACGCAGTCATTATGGTTACATAAGCTTGATGTAACACTTTTGATATTTTTGGGATTCAACGAACAAACTTAGTAGAATTTGTCCCCGGAATTCATTTATACGACGTTTTATGGAATTGTAAAAATCTCGGTTTCAGATAAATCGTTTACAGGCGCACAACGACCGACACACGGCACCCGAAGATAATTTAACTTAAGCAATAGCCAACTCAAACTAAAGCCTAACTAACTTGTAGTTAAAATCCCAATTTCTTAAGCATTTTTCATTTAAAGTATGTTGAATAAACCAAAAATAAAACATAAACTTTTAAAATTTTAATAAAAAAAAGATACAAGAAGATATGCAATCAATATCCGAATGATTTGAAGGCTTTCGTCATGCTATTAACATTTTAAACTTCTAACGATACGGTCAAATTATGCTTGTACCAAAAAAGACCAAACATTAATAAAATCAACAAGTGGGTCAGAACATTAATAATAACGATTTCTTGATCAGTGTGTATTAATCAGTTTAGAACAACATGTGGTACAATCGGGACATAAACGAATCTGGCCAGAACAACATGGATTAATGTCCTTAGATCATTGAACATTTAAGTTAGAACAAAAAAGTACTGGCTCTTTGATCAAGGGATATGTGTTAGGTCAGATAAACATGTATTACAATCTCTTGATCATGTAACACAAACAAATCGTGTCAAACAATCTTTGGTTGCAATCCCTTTGTCTCGGGAGATAAAACAGGTCAGAGCTTTAGACGTTACTCTTTGATCATATCAAGACAGGAGCCTCATAATCATGGGGGCTAACTTAGTTCAGAACAACACGGATTACGACCATCGAATATCACGAATATCGTATTATGAATCTCGATCCCTTGATCAAGAGGCATAAAACGGTCCAGAAAAGATAAATTACGATCGCTTGAACATAAAAACAAATTTATGTCCAAACCGTATTCCCAAAGCAAAAATACACTAAGTTCATTGACCCAAAAGTGCAAATGGACACTAGAAATCACCAATCTCTTTTTTCTAGCCTAAAGGTGATGCACAAATTATATACGGTGAATAACATAAAACAAGACGGAGCATGCAGCTGTAATGGACTTTCACGCCCCTAACTTCTTATAAGATCAAACGAATCAATGATATTATATAAGTGTATTATATTATGATTATCTTATAAGACAAACGTTTATTGACATTTATATGTATATTGTAATTTTCTTGTCTGCTGGCAGACTGTGAATATGACAGGTCTGCTTCGAATTCTTACAACACTCCATTGAAGTGTTAAATACAGATCGATGCAAGAATCATTGGCAAATATTCAGCCTGTCTTGTTTGATTCACGCTTTAGAATTCTTAAGTGTAGTCAATGTTTAATCATTTTATTAATTCCTTTAACCTTGTAACACCAGACGGACGAGCGATTTGCATAGTCTCATGCTATTAATTAATTGAAGAAACTCAGTATTTGGGGTAATTGTTGTTTACAGAGACAAATCATTACGTAAAGACTATAGAAGATATATAAACATTGTGTGTTACCTCTTTTCATTAAAAGAATTGATGTTACCAATTAATGGTACATAGTCTTAGTGCAAATATGTCTTAGAAACCGTCAAAACCTCATATTCTTAATTAATATTGTACCACATAATATATTATTTAGGATAACAAAAACAGGACTATTACTGGATTAAAAGTATGTCAATCACTATGACACCTTAAGAAGGCTGTAAAAACAACTTTTTTCCTAAAACAGAAGTAATGTGTTCTCTTACGTATCATGTTAATACCGATTTCCCTTGCGGATGGAGATCACCAGTGTCAAATAAGAGAAAAACAAATAATTGTGTCACAGGGTACAAATGATTAAACTTTTTTAACAAATATATAGCGATCAAACAGTTGTGCTTGATCATCAAGAGGCTGTCATAGATTAATGTACTTCATTACATAATATGAATGACGATTACTTTTGTCGCAGTACAAAACACATTATAACAGCTGTCTATAATTAAAAGACAAATTTTTTGAAATGCATAATTTTATACCTTTGCACTTTTTCACACCACTTGTATTTTATTTAGAACAAGAGAGAAAAAAGAATCTATTCTATACATAATTATCAACCACTTCACTATTAAAAGATTTCCATTGAAATAATAACCTGTCATAACTTATTATAGTTACATTAATATGCGTTAACACTTTGTACTATATTATAATTATATTTTAATACTGTAATGTAATATCAGTTAGCCAGTATTCTAAATTATGTATTATATCGTATGCCCTCATGCTCCACTCTTGGAGTGGTTGAGTGATTAAATGAAATAAATTACAAAACAATGAGTCTTTTATATCTCAGTCGTATTTATGAAACTGACTTATGTCCGTCAAATCAATATCTAAATCATAAATAGCCGTCTATTTAGAGCTGATTGATAGAAGAAAAATAAACTGACCAATATTTATAAGTTTATAATCCGATTATCGTTTACAAGTAAAAACAAATAAGAAAAACAACATTTATAGTCTCAAAATGGGTTATTAGCCTGCTTGATTTAACCCTTATGTCCTTAAAACCATATTCCTTGCCCTTTGATGAGGGAAATTAGTCAGTTCAAAAAGTGTAAGCTTACTTAGTTGTGTTTGGATGTTAAACATAAAATCAAGGACGGTAAAACAAAAAACAAATATTCGTCAAAATAAACAATTCTGTTAACAACAGGATATATATAATATACCTTATATATTTGATGGTTGTAAATATAATTGCCCTTATGTTCTTATTCGTTCTACTCAAACGAACATCAATTATTTATAAATCAAACTAAAACACTAAATAGGATGAGAAGCGCTTGAGAGTGCAACATTTACTTCTGCTCATAATTACAGAATACATTTCACATCTATATCTGCCCTTTCGAAAAAGCAAAAGTGATGAACATCATTATAAATCTACAATAAACAAAATACATATTTAGTATCATGTACATGAAAACTATAGGGGCGGGTGGGGGGAATAAATGCGTGTTGCACCATAGAAGACAGAGCCTTCGAATGGCTATATAAGTTAAAACCCGTGAAACAGTGATTACCGAATCACCCGTGCGTAAAAGCATAACTGTCGTACGACAGATATGACGATATAGAATGTAAACAAACACAAGTGTTTAAGTAGCAACACTTAATAAATTCATATATAAGATAAAGAAGGTAATTAAGTCTAAGACTCTAAGACGAATATTGAATTCATTGTAATATTAAAAACAGAAGTGTTTTATTTTCAGCTCTGGGTTAAACATTATGAGTTTTTTATGCCATCTAATCATAAAATGTAAGCAACAGGAGAATGACACCGCAAATGATACCTGTCCAATAGTTTTATTCGTCTCAAATTCTCATGTCTAGATCATTTGATGAGATACGTTTGGTTAAAATATAAAAAAACGACTTGCATGTATGCCTACAAAGATAATAAATAATTAAAAGTCTTTTGAGATGAATAAAAAGTTTATACTATAAACATATAAACATTGAAAGTTTCTAAAATAAGTGAGATGACAGAGAACCTGAATAGAATGAATAGAAATATAACTTATTACTGGGAATATACTCCGATGCCCTCCATTTTACAATTAGTATTCTCAATATGCATTTTGTTCTTTCTAGTATTGTATGGTTATTTCTATTATTTGCTTATTTCTTCTAAATTTCATCATCAAGGACAAATGTCTATTGTAAGTATACATGCTTATTTTTTCTGTAGATTTTTCTGTTATCTGTTTTTCAACTGTTACATGGTTTTGAAGTACAATTTACTTTATTCCAATTGACTTTAAACAATAACACAAACATCTTTTCAATTTACTACAAAACATACAATCAGTTAAGCGATATATCCCAATCAATACAGAATTAATCATGACGGAAACTTACACTTTATTGAAGCAAAATTTGGCAAAGATTAAGTCTGTCTTATTCGATTAATACTTACAGTATTGTTAAGTTAACTTCATTTTTTTGTCAAACTATACATTCAAATTTAATCACCACAGTTATTAGTTAATTGTAAGATAAGCATTCTGTAAAGTACATACTTGGGATGATATATTAAGATTGTTATTTCATTTGATCCGTTGGTCATTCTCTTCAGCAAAAAAGGTATACACAGTGAATCGACCCAGTTTGTATTTTCGGCCTAGGCATTTCATAAATACACGAGTGCAGTTATAGTGTTCACGTTCAATTCCTGATCCGTTCATTGTTCTGGGATGCTGGTAGAAACCCGAATGTCTGAATCCATCGGCCTTCGGCAAACCAATTGAGAAATTTCTAGAAAGAGATATCAAGCGAGTTTTGAAACTCGCCGCTGAGGCTGACTTGTAAACTGTTACTAAATGCCCACGACAATATGCTAGAAATGGTCTTTAACGTACCATGGTTGCCGTTACACGGGTCATTGGTTTTTAGTGTCGCGTCCGAATGTCTCCATGACTTTAATTTCTAAATGGAGAGTATTTTGCGAAAGAAAAGACACTGCCTTTTTTGAGTCTTAGTTTTTGACACCATTGATCGAACAGTGATCATCTACATACGAAGCGAGGACATTTTTACTAAGCTACCATAGTGGTTGAAAAACAAACGGATGCGATAGTATATCATCAAGCCATAAAGAAAAAAAGTGGACAGATTTGCACTATAACTCGAAAGAGAGGAATTCAAAATAAACCTACTACAGTGATCATTAAAATAGCGGAAACCTAGCACTTTTATATCAAAAGGAAGATACTGATAGATCTATTTTTCAGACTTCTAAAATTTCGGATAAAAATAATTAGCAAGAAAATATAGCCTAGAAATTTGTATTTAAAACACAAAAAACTCATGATTAAAACGACAAATGGCAAATAACAAGAGGAACTCTCCTATGACCTGATTCTTCACATGAATTGACCCAATTACATTAAGCCGATTCGGAAAAAAGCACAATATATATCTGAAAATGCGAATAACGACAATAATAATGAAAATTCCCAGTGTGAAATCAAACAAAACAGATAACGATGTTGCATACGAGTTGATAAAATATAATGATGCTAAGAAGGAAGATGAACAGTGTAATATGTCAGTTCATGTTTATAAACAATGTGTCAAGATTGCACTTGGGTCATATCAAATGCAAATACACGTAATGACTAACACGTACACGTTTTATGAAGTACTTGGTTATAAATCATACAAAACGAGGATTTAAGACATACATCAGACAGACATTCAATCAAAATGTGAATACTAGTATTATCCAAAACAAAAAAGATATTATTTCAAATGAGTCCCAATTCCATCATGATTGTTGTTTTTTTTTTTTTTTTCTCGTTGACTTGGAAACTAAAACATTTTCTTTGAGAAAAAAAAAGTTGATTTTACTTTTGTATAAAAGTTTTGTATCACAAAAGCAAGTTAGAACTTTGAAAACTTCGAACTCAGTTAAACACGTAAACCGCCACCAGGGAAGTGAGAGCTGTTGCTCCGGAGGGAATGACCTAGACAACTTAAGTAACGACATGCTAGGCACATTTAGAAACGCAAAATACACAGCGTAGAGATGACAAAAGTTGATTCCATCCAATTTCAATTTTGATAATCAATCTCAAGTAGAAGGATTTGAAGCAAGCCCTTGTCAAAAAGAAACAAAGATATTTGTCGACTAACTTCGAATTTTTAAAAACCAATATTTTTATCAAATATTTTTTGCTCCATGCACTGAAAGACTAAAACGATGAATCCATTTGTCGACAGAAGTCAGAATGTCTCGCATCATCTCCGTGAAGCGATAGTAATCAAAAACAAAGATTACTAATACATGTGGTCGAATCACAATCTAGAAGCAAAGTAAAAAACTTTGGAACTGACAAGTTAGATTAGACACGTTAATTTTCCCCAGGGAAGTGAGGCCGGGTGCTCCGAAAGGGTAAGCACTTCCTGTTTAGCTAGCTACACCGCCACGTGTGTAATCAAAATTGTTTAAAAGAACATGGAACTATGGGACGTCAAATATCTAGGACAATCCTGGATATATTTGACGCTAAATACGTCTAACCAGTCCAGTAAATATTACCCTAGATTTTGATTTTTAACCTATAAAAATCCAAAAACCTGAAAAGGTCATTTTATATACATTTGGCGAAAACGCTCGTTATCTATATATCGATGAAATTTATCTATCAACCACATGTCATAGACGCCATAGATACCAAAGTAAGTTTGGCTCTAACCCTCGGAAAATATCTTTAGAGTTTCTGTTCAAGAGGGCATCACTGATTACTGTTCAAATTGATATTATGGAAATCAAACTTGTTCTTGTAATTCATACGGCGAAGATACCTTAAATATAACTAATTGTGTTTAATATTGTCCAGAAATGTTTGATGCAATTTTGATTGATAGTTGTAGTTGTATAACCTCCAACTTTGGGAGTATAAATACAATCGTATGTTTCTTCTGAATCTTCTTAGGTAGGGTACCTACCATGAACACAACTTTCAAAGTTCAGATATTCATTCAATCATCTAAATAGATAGCACTGAAAAGTTAAATCTTCATAGTAACCTCAACTTGTTACACTGTCACCGTACTTCCTTAAACCAGCCAATACGTGCAATATCAAATACCATAAATATAGTATTACAGTATAATCAGGGGTTATAATAGGGATACAAGCCACTTTTGTAGTTCTCATTTTGTCTCTTAAACTGATAAATTTGACATTATAAGCGGATTACATTGCTGCATAAACATCAATCGGTTTTACATTTTTAATTGCTTTTGATGTGTTGTGTTCTCGATTGCATAGAATGTCGACAAGTAAATGTTTTTCAATTGAATATTCTTTCTTCTATACTGCATATTTTATACAACTGTTTTGACGTTGTCCTATGTGTTGCGTTGTGATCCGTAACTCGACACTTTTGGCCACTCAAAAAGATCACAATACTGTTGATGATATTTCTGTATCCAAAATAATCATACCGTTCGCTTCTTTTGAGATCAAACGAATCAATGTTATATAAGTGTATTATATTATGATTATCTTATTAGACAAACGTTTATTGATATCTGTATGTATATTGGTATTTTCTTGTCTACTGCAGAACGTGAATATGACATGTCTTCTTCGAATTCTTACAACACTCCATTGAAGTGTTAAATACAGATCGATGCAAAAAACATTGGCAAATATTCAGCCTGTCTTGTTTGATTCACGCTTTAGAATTCTCGAGTTTAGTCAATGTTTTACCTTTAACCTTGTAACGCCAGACAGACAACCAATTTTTATAGTGTCATGGTATTAATTCATTGAAGAATTTAGCATTTGGGGTAATTGTTGTTTACAGAGACAAATCATCACGTAAATAATATATAAGATATATAAACATTATTTGTAACCTCCTTTCAGTCACCAATTAGTTGTACATAGCCTAAGTGCAAATAAGTCTTAGAAGCCGTCAAAACCTCATCTTCTTAACCAATATTATACCACATAAATATCATTTAGGATAACAAAAACAGGACTATTGCTGGATTAAAAGTGTGTCTATCACTATGATCCTAAAAAGACTTTAAAAATCAACCTTCCTTTTCCTTAAACAGACGTAATGTGTTTTCTTAAGTATCATGTTTAACCCGATTTCCATTGTGGATGGAGATCACCAGTGTTGAATAAGAGAAAAACAAATAATTGTGTCACAGGGTACAAATGATTAAACTTTTTTAACAAATATATAACGATCAAACAGTTGTCCTTGATCTTTAAGCAGCTGTGCTAGATAAATAAACTGCATTATAGACTATTACATAATATAAATAACGATCATCTTTGACGCAGTACAAAACACATTCTAACCCCTGTCTATAATTAAACGTCAGAGTTTTTGAATTGCATAATTTTATACCTTTGCACTTTTTCACACCACCTGCATTTCATTTAAAACAAGAGAAAAAAAGAATCTATTTTATACATAATTATCAACCAATTCACCATGAAAAGATTTCCATTGAAATAGTAACCTGTCATAACTTATCATAGTTACATTAATATGCGTTAACACTTTGTACTATAATTATAATTATATTGTAATACTGTAATGTAATATCAGTTAGCCTGTATTGTAAATTATATGTATTATATTGTATGCCCTCATGCTCTACTCTTGAAGTGGCTGGGTGATTAAATGAAATAAATTACAAAACAATGAGTCTTTTATATCTCAGTCGGATTTATAAAACTGACTTATGTCCGTCAAATCAATATCTAAATCATAAATAGCCGTATATTTAGAGCTGATTGATTGAAGAAAAATTTAACTGACCACTATTTATAAGTTTATAATCCGATTATTATTTACAAGTAAAAACAAACAAGAAAAACAACATTTATAGTCTCAAAATATGTTATTAGCCTGCTTGATTTAACCCTTATGACTTTAGAACCATATCCCTTGCCCTTTGATGAGGGAAATTAGTCAGTTCAGAAAGTGTAAGCTTTCTTAGTTCTGTTTGGATGTTAAACATAAGATCAAGGACGGTAAAACAAAAAACAAATATTCGTCAAAATAAACAATTCTGTTAACAACAGGGTATATATAATATAACGCATATATTTGATGGTTGTGAATATAATTGCCCATATGAGATAGAGAAAGTAATTAAGTCTAAGACTCTAAGATGAATATTGAATTCATTGTAGTATTAAAAACAAGTGTTTTATTTTCAGTTCTGGGTTAAACATTATGAGTTTTTATGCCATCTAATCATAAAGTGTAAGCAACAGGGGAATGGCACTGCAAATGATACCAATAGTTTCATTCGTCTGAAATCCTCATATTTAGATCATTTGATGAGATACGTATAGTTTAAATATAAAAAACGACTTACATGTATGCCTAGATATATAATAAATAATTAAGAGTCTCTTGAGATAAATAAAAAGTTTATACAATAAACAAATAAACATTGAAAGTTCTAAAATAAGTGAGATGACAGAGAACCTGTATCTAAGACAATCCTGGATATATTTGACGCTAAATACGTCTAACCAGTCCAGTAAATATTACCCTAGATTTGATTTTTAACCTATAAAAATCCAAAAACCTGAAAAGGTCATTTTTATACAGTTGGCGAAAAGCTCGTTATCTATATTTCGATGAAATTTATCTATCAACCACATGTCATAGACGCCATAGATACCAAAGTAATGTTTGTCTCTAACCTTCGGAAAATATCTTTAGGGTCTCTGTTCCAGAGGGCATCACTGATTACTGTTCAAATGAATGTTATGAAACATCAAACTTGTTCTTGTAATTCACACGGCGAAAATAGTTTTGACCAGAAATCAATCTGTTTGCCAATTTTGAAACGTGTACTTGTATAACTTCAAACTTTAGGAGTATAAATACAATCTGTATATTTCTTCTGAATCTTCTTTAGGTAGGGTACCTAACATGAACACAACTTTCAAAGTTCAGACATTTATTCAAATCCATCTAAAATAGATACCACTGAAATGCTAAATCTTCATAGTAATCTTCATCTTGTTACACTGTCACCGTACTTCCTTAAACCAGCCAATACGTGCAATATCAAATACCATAAATATAGTATTAACGGTATAATCTGGGGTATAATAGGGATTATAAGCCACTTTTTAGTTTTCATTTTCTCTCAAACTGATACATTTGACATTTATAATCGGATTGAATTGCTGCATAAACCATCAATCGGTTTTACATTTTTAATTGCTTTTGATGTGTTGTGTTCTCGATTGCATCGAATGTCGACAAGTACATGTTTTTCAATTGCAAATTCTTTCTTCTATACTGCATATATTATACAACTGTTTTGACGTTGTCCTATGTGTGGCGTTGTGATCCGTAACCCGATACTTTTGGCCACTCAAAAAGATCACAATATTGTTGATGATATTTCTGTATCCAAAATAATCTTGTGTATATTTGACGTTGTAGTTCTATGTCCTTTCATCCTTTGATTTCACAAGTGATTGGTGTAGCTAGCTAAACAAGAAGTGCTTAATCTTCCTTAACAACAGTCCTCACTTCCCTGGTGGAAGTTTACATGTTTTACTTAATATGTCAGTTTAAAAGTTTTTACTTTCCTTTGGTGATAGCTATTTAACAATAAACCGGGATGTTTGTGGTTGATTCTATATGTTTTACGAATATCTTTCATAGGGGTTCTGTGCGGTTGCATGTGGTTTCTAAAGCGCATGTGTTGTGTAAATAAAAGTTCATTTAGATCGGTTAACAAATATAATCGTATAAATTTTCATTGGCATTTTTATATTCAATCGGTTAGGGAGAACTGTTGAAGTACAATGAAAATTTTATTTGATAATCCGTCAAAAAATAATGATAGTTCTGTCAACATGTTAATAGATGTCCCCCGCATAGATAAAACAAATTATTTATTGTGTAATAATTAAGGAATGATTGTAAATTTTTTTCTATCTAAGGGGTCATAGACAAAATTATTTGGTGCACGCGGCATAACACCGCGAAGCGGTTTATGCATACGCGTGCATCAAATAATTTTGTCTATGACCCCATAGATAGAAAAAAATACAATCATTACTTATAATTAAATTCAAAAATAAGTTCAATATTAATAACATTCATGTAATATTTAAATTATTTACATGAAACAAAAAATCAGCACATTAAAACATAAAATGGCGCATTAATCTAAAAGCGGAACACAGCAGATTGCCAATGGCAACCGTCGGTAGCTAGCCTGGCATGAACATTTTCTGCACAATATGACGTCAAAAAATTCTGTCTATGGGATCATAGATACAAAAAATTTACAACACTGGATAGTATTAAAATTTAATATTCGCAAAATCTCCAATTCTTTCATACTTCCATAACAAAAAGAAAATTTTACTTCATTTCTTATAATTCAATTTATAATTTTAAAAAACCAACAAATAAATGTATGTGATACTTTTACAACTTCATGAAAAATTATTTGGACATCGCCATGGCGTAAGAATACAATTGTTTGTTATGCGTCGTCCATGTAGTTCCGGCAATGAAAGTTGGAGAGGAGCCAATTCTGTCATGGAAAAATAACACAAAAGATCTGACCAATCAAAATGCTTGAAACAAACGAAAATTGAATTATTAGTAGTTATCGAAATTTTCAAATAATGATTTATCCTTAAAACAATGTTGGTTTAAATTCTCATTTAAATTAAAACCCTCAAGTGTGGAATATTTGCACTACGTCTTGAATAATCCATAAGGCATAATTGTTGTATAACCATTACGAGGGCAGGTCAAAACGTTCATAGAACGGGGTATATATTGCCGCAACAAACCATACATTTTATTATTATTTTACAATATAGTCCCCATTTACCCCAATGCACTTAGCTCGGGTTTTGAATTTCTTTGGTGGAGGTTATCCAGGGTGCTTCCATTGCTTGGACTCTTTTTTGGTTTCTGGGTCCCAGTGATGAATCCTTGTTTCATCACCAGTTACTAAACGTAAATGGAAGCTCTCCGGGTTATCATTATAAATGCTAAGAAGCTCCCGACTTAACTGGAGTGTTTGGAAGCGATCCTACGCATTAAGGTATCTGGAGACCCTTCTTGCGGATACTTTTGACATCCCAAAATGATTGTGGATAACTGTGTATACACTTCCATGTGAAATGTCACACTCCCTAGCTATGCCATCAATCTTAATTCGACGATCATTCATGATAAGGGTCTCCACAGACGTGACAATTTCCTTTGTGATGGCATCAGCTGGCCGACCTGACCGTGGGTCATCCTTCAGTGAGGTGCGGTGTTTAAATTCAGCTGACCATTTTGCCACTGTGGAATATGCAGGACAACTGTCACCGCCATTCGACAGTGAATTTCATTGACATTTGATCCCTCTACTGCGAGGAACTTTATTACTGCCCTAAACTCAACATTTTGGTTTTTCGTCATTGCTTGATGGTCACCAACTTTGAATGCTTTTGAGAATTACACAAATATGCTGTGACAAATAAACTTGATATGTTTAAAATGGCGGAATGTTGTGTTGGCTAAAAAGTAAAGAAAATATGTGTTACGCTTGGCTGAATACGCTGTTCTATGAGCTTTCTGACTCCCCCTCGTATAAACCTTCGTACATGAAATTACGTTTAAGTTTTGTTTAAATAATGATCTAAATATATATTATACCAGTTTTAATTTTACAGTACGTGACGACCGTTTCGGAATACAAATCCCCATCAGTAGTGCTTGAACCAAAATTATGAAACCAAAATTGTTATCAATATGTTTTACCAAATTTGGCTAAGAAAATACTTTGCATAAGGGTGTTTACCTTAGTTTTTCAGAAACACTTAAATATTAAATATCATGAAACACTTAAAGTACATGTGCTTTTTCGCTCGACATATGAGATTATTATGGTAAAAGTCAAACGTATTAAGAAAATCCTTACATGATTACTTCCACCATTATATAACTATAAACCCAAGTTATCCGGTGATTTAATTAGAACCACAAACTTGATGGGATTTTATATATTTTAGCGGGGAAAAGCTGCCTCGGTTAGTAGGGTGCTCTTGCTTAACTTACTACCTCAATCATGTCGATTTTGACAAAATCCAAAAAAACATACATGTATGTATGTTGTGTTGGCGAATGCCAACTAAATTGTACTCTGGTTCCCTTCAAAAGTGTTCGTCCAGCTAGCTAACAACGATAAAGAAACTCCGATGTTACTCCGCGCCATTTTCGTCTTTCTATTCGGATTTTCTATTTTCATCTGTCACTTTTTCAATTATTGACTTTGTTTTGATATCTAAATGCTAATATTTTAAGGTATTAATAAATTATCCGTCCGAGTAAAGCGTCAACAAAACCAAGTAAATACAACATTTGGCGTTTTGTTGCATCAAAAAACTTTGTTAATAAAAAAATCGCGAGTCGGCAGATTATTAGAGAAAGTATAATTCAATTTTTTTAAATTAACTAGAGCAATATGTAGAAAATGCCATGAAATTAAACAAGGTGTTGTTTGAATTACGATTAAATATTATGAAACACTTTAAGTACATGTCCTTTTTCGCCTGACATATGAGATTATTATGGTAAAAGGTAAACGTATTAAGAAAATCCTTACATGATTACTTCCACCATTATATAAATATAAACCTCAGTGATTTAGTTATTTAATTAGAAACGCAACTGCAAACTTAAACTTGATGGGATTTTTTATATTTTCGCGGGGAAAACTGTGGTATTTAGCGGGTTGTTCCTGCTTAACTTATTAACTAAATAATGTCATTATCCAAAAGTAAATACTCCCATGCATTTATGTTGTGTATTTGGCGAATGACAACTAAATTTTACTCTGGGTTCCTTTAGAAGTATTCGCCCAGCTGGCTACCAATGATATGGAAACCCCAGTGATACTCCGCGTCATTTTCGTCTTTCAATCCAGTTTGTTTTTCGTATTTTCAATTTTCATCAATCACTTTAACAATTATTGGCTTCGTTTCGAAGTCTAAACGCTAAAACTTTACGGTTTTAATAAATTCTCCGTGTTAAGCGTCTACGAAACCGAGTAAATACAACATTTGGCGTTTCGTTGCGTCAAAGAAGCTGGCGAATAAAAAAGTCGGCTGAATATCAGAGAAAGTATATTCAATTTTAAAATTTACTAGAGCATTATGTAGAAAATGCCATGAAATTAAATTTAAAATGAAGTGTGATTTAAATTACGATTAAATATTATGAAACACTTAAAGTACATGTCCTTTTTCGCCTGACATATGAGATTATTATGGTAAAAGGTAAACGTATTAAAAAAGTTCTTACATCATTACTTCCATCATTATATAACTATAAACCCAAGTGATTTCTTTGGCGAATGACTTTTGTCCTGAAAATAATCAAGTATTCGCACAGCTGGCTAAGAACGATGAAGCAAGCCAACTCCGGATATACTCCCCGTCATTTCCCGGTTTATATTTCATATTTCCCTGTCTTTTTTGTCCGTCACTTAAGCAATAATTGACTTCTTTTTTAGTCTAAATGTTTATATTGTAATGTTTTTTTTTACAATTTTACAAGTAATAACGTCTACGAAACCAAGTTAGCACAACATTTAGCTTTTTACAGAACCTGACGAATAGAAAACACAAGTCGGCAGAATTTCAGTAAACGTATGATTTAATTTTAATTTTATAAGAGTACTTGATAGGAAATGCTAATGGACAGCTTTCGATATTTTCCTTGTATGATTTTCCTTCTATGACTCTTAGAAAATTTTTAGTGAATCTAACTGCACATTTAGTAAAGGAATTTAGATTTTAGATTTGTGTATAAGACTTTACTATAACATCACCGCATGTGTTTTCATATATTTTTGGTACTGCTTCAAAAATAACTGGTCATAGACTGAGCTAAAGAGCAAGCATCACTTTCATTTGAGTTGATTTATTTATAAATTTTTTCAACCCATCACACCGTTTCCTGCGAGCAGTAAAGACAGTCTTACCATCAACACTTTGACTGGAATTTGAAAAAAGTTGGATAACTACATGTACTATAAAAATTATTGATCTTAATTACAGCCGTTATTATATCCGTCTGTCTGTTACAAAGAAATACATGTGCGTCTTCCCATAAAGAACGTATTGTGAGAAAGCTGATGATGACATTTTGAGCTTACAGAATACCCAAAATAAAAAATAATTATAACTATGTCTACACGCATTGACCTCAGGGGTTTGATTGTACTGTGAAATGTTGCCTAATTACACCCGATTTCATAGAAAAAACATTAAATTGCTTTGATCAGCTGTTTTGGTCACAATTTGCTTTCATTTGATGAGTAAGCGATGAATTTATATAACAAAAGATGTCATGTTTAAAAAGGTCAAATACGAATGGTCAAGATACACCATATGTTAAGTCTATCAAGTATTGCGTTGGTGGTCAATGGATGCCTTAAACCATTTATAATGAGGAATTATGTGAAATATTTTAGGAATGGTCATCTGGTAACTTTCGCGTATGTTTATTCTCAGGTTAAATATTAGATTTTTATTATTTTGTCCGTTAATTATCTGACATAACCTATTGATCAGCTTTTCCCACCACAATGACTGGTAATAAAGGCTATGATTGGTGACATCAGGGATAAAATGTCGAAACAAGAATAACTAAATATCGAAAATAACCAAATCAGCCGTGGTTACAATCCGCGGTATTAAAAACAAACATACCAATCCATGTCAAAGTTTTATAAAGTTGTCCTTTTTCAAATTATGTTCATTATTTCCATAAGGTATTTGTACTATCTATATGGGTTACACTTGAGATAGGATCAAGGCCCAAGTTAAGCTAATCTCATTTAGATAGAAACAGGGTGACCGTGAAACAACTTAACTTAGACAAGTGAGCTAAGAAACTTTGCCACACTAGGATTAGCCAGAGGGGTGTTCGAATATAAGTTCTCACGGTAGGACCTTCTCGGAACTGGCAGTATAATATGCAAACCGGTTTACATACAAGATGTTACAAAATATGATGTGGTCAAAGATTATTGAAGTCTCGACATTGGACATGCACTTATCCTTGTGACAAAATGTTTTATCGTTGTGTTAACACTTGAAAGATCAAACATCCAACTTATTTCACTCATGGTCCTTATTGTGTTTATATTCACTATAGGGATTATTTAGCAAACCGTAAAAATCATCGACACGATAACTGACAAACTATCCCCAGAGTTGGATTTGCAGGAGTGGATTTAGAAAAAATAGGAGTTGAGAATCACTGTGATCCGTAAGCCCGCGGTTGAGACCACTTCGCCACCGAGACCCGAGCTTCCCAACACATGTTGGGATTCAACTCAAATTCGACTTTGTAGGGGCAACAGAATAAATGCCCAATGTTAAAACTGAAATATTTTTTATTCACTTTTCCTTGCTTTAACGAAATAAGGAAAGGGTCATAACATGTTGAAATTGATATTCAATAAAGATTTGGTTTTATATAGAAACCTTGACATAAATAGCATAAATAAACACACTAAAATAAGTACAAAACACTTATACAGATCGATAGTAAATTATTACCATGGTATTAATAACACAATTTTCTCTGCTTTACGTTTATCGAAGTCTCTTTATCAGTCAAGTGTACATTTAACAAGTATTGTAACACTGCCTTATCATAACGTTTTGAATTTATCTTGTGGCAAAAATGTGTGATATGCTGAAATGCATATATTCATACGTCTACGAAATCACTTGCATTGACATAAATAATCCATTTTAAGAATAATTGGATTTATTATTAAATCTGCAATTGCATTTTCTAGCTAATTTTGTTGGTTAGCCATATTAATACATTTTATATCCACTGAAGTATAATCAAGTCTATAGACAGCATGGTGCACGGTTGTGTGTGTATGAAAATTTACTGGTCACTAGCCAGACATTTCATAGATACTTTCTGTTCATGTTTTGCACATACAAAACTAGCGCACAATTTAGTTCGATCAAGAGTTCAAGTCTCACGAGACAATAACCGTGCTCATATCAATCCCGAACCTATTAAACCACAAGTTTTGCAATCTGGCATCTTGTATATCCTTTGCAATATAATATCTTTTAAACATATTTAAAAGTTCTATGTTTACAGTAATAAGCATGTAACCATAGACCAATGTAATAATGCTTAAAGTTAACATTAAGGTGCAAATTTCCTTTCAATATTATAGTGCTCTATCTTTTAGCAGTACATTTAAATTCGTTTTGTTTGCTTAAAAACAACTTCCGACATAGATGTAGAAATGATGTATTTTTCTGTATTGAATACCATACAGTCATTTATCATAACCAGGACACTAATAGGAAAGTTAGAGTTTGTTTGTTTTTGATTGAATAAGACGCATTGTGCTGAGCACCAAATTACCTTGAAACCAGGTCATGGACGACAAAGACAGACAAGACGTGATTCAATATTGTACGTAAACAATTGAACTCTTATATTTTGACCTTTTTTATTTAAAATCAAATTGAGTCTCACAAAGACAAAACCTTTTTTATTATTCACTACACTATCACGAAACAATATAAGTTCTATAACACTGTTATCAAATAACTATATATCTAGATATATCAAAATCAAACATACAAATGCATGTCCAAACCACACTCCAAAAGCAAAGTACATTTGTACAAACTTTGAAGCTGAATTAGGTTAAACATGTGAACTTTCACCAGGTTAGTGAGACCGGGTCTCTTGAAGAGTAAGTACTTCCTGTTTAGCTGGCTGCATCGGCCACATGTGTAATTAAATGTTGGAATGAAAGGAACATGGAACTATTGGACGTCAAATATATTCAGGGTAATTTTGGATACAAAGATATCAAATAATTATACTTATCAACGATATTGTAATGTGGGCCTTGGTGATGGTTTCTCCATCATTTCAAACAAGACTAACCATCTTTACTTTGGTGTGTAAATGATTTTTGTTGTTCTAATTTCCCTTGACAATAACGTTTAGGAAGGTTTTAGGTGCCATATGGAACACAAAACTCGTATTTGTTACCTTGATATTGGTAACTCACAGTATGTAAATGAAATTTGATATGACAGTCTATTAATTTCGTATTACTTTGTCGGAAACAAAGACATCCTCGTAAAATTTAATAATCACATCACGCACTCATGGTGTCAATAGCGGTCAATGCCTTAACAGTATATGACAAGATTTTGTAGAAAACAGGCGAACAAGAATAACACAAGGATGATTTTCAATTACAAAGATGTAATCAAGCTGATCCTTATGTATGATATAGGTAGACAGGTCAAAAGTTCAGACCATTTTTCGCTTATATTTTTCTTTATGTGGTAAAATCTATTAATATCTCAATGGGTGTTCTTTATGTAGTTCATTAAACTGTATTGTTTTCAACTGCTTGTTTTCGTTGCTTTTGCCAAATACATGTTTAAGGTACATTTTTATCATGTTACTTGTTCATGCTATTTATATCATACATTATATTCCCATCATACATAATGACGACGTATTTTTACATATTATACCAGTGATAATTTTACAGCACTAGGCGACAAACGGCATACAATCCCTAATCAGTAATGATAAGATCAAAATTATGGAAAATAAAATATTTCTAAGATGTTGAAATGAGAAAAAAGAAAGACCAAAAAATATATTAAAATAATAGCTAAATAAAATTGTGAGAATGTAAGTTGATACATGACTATGAAACCAAATTCAAGATGTGAAAAAATATCCATAGGTAAATCAAAATTACGTTGCATGAGGGAGTATACCTTAGTTCTTTGTAATTTTAGATTTAAACTATCATCAAATTTCGACACAAGCATTATGCTATTATCAGCACACTTATATCTGCATGGCTTTGCTTTTATACATATTCAAGTGTGATATTGATGCCTCCCATATTAGCTGGTTAAACAGGAGGTGCTTACCCTTCCGTAACACAGGGCCCCATTTCCCTAGTGAAGGTTCACTGTCTAACCTGACTTGTCAGTTCCAAACTTTTTACTTTGCTTCTGGATTGTGATTCGGAAATGGATTTAGTATGTTTGTTTTTTATTACATTATCGCTTTGTAAATCCACAAACTTTCCGATTGTGTTTTTCTTTTGCAATTCGCATGTTGTACTGTTTTACTCCCAATGCTATAGATTGACATACACTGTATTATATGTCCGTTTCAGCTTGATGTTTGGAAAATGTTTTAGTCTTTTAAAAATAAATGTGTTAGAGTTTTAGAGTTAAGCATATTGTTTGGATTAAATATAGTTTTTTATATGTAATTTAAAGACAAAACTCATGCTGATTATGTTTAATACATGTTTGTTATTTCATGGCAAATACTAATAACTATTCCATTTTATTTACAAATAAAATAAAACATGTCCTTCAATTAAATGCAATTTCGTTTTCCAGCGTTAAACTGTGAAGTTTGACGTCCCATAGCTCTATGTTTCTTTCACTCTAAATTTTGATTACACATGTGACGGGTGTACCTAGCTTATCAGGGGTTGCTTACCATTCCGGAGCATCGGTCTCGGTTCCCTGGTGGAAGTTAACGTGATTAACCTAATTTGTTAGTTTCAAAGTCTGTACTTTGCTTTGGGATTCTGATTTTGGCGTGGATTAGTATGCTTGTTTTTAATTTCATTACAAAACGTGGTACAATTTACTATTTCAGCTCCACAAAATGTAAACTTTGCATTTGGTATCTAGATTATTATGTATAGTTTTTCTTCTATTTCCTTAAGTTGTGAGAGAAACAAAAAGTACCATTAGAATGAGACGTGAGCTGTAACTCACAAATACTCATAAATGCAAACAACGGATAAATTAGCACGATCTCTCATTACAGGGACAAGTGAAAGTGTGAAAAATTAATTATAATCATAATACTTCACCATATATTATCTCCCTGGATCCGCGCTCTGTCACCAAAACTTGTCAACAACTTTTTAAACAACACTTGAAGCAATTAATATTGCATAATCGTAGTAGTTATTGTGAGTTTCGTGTTATTTTGATCTTGTCGTTACATTTAAGAGGTTAATTTAGATAATGAACTGTCTGTAGTTAATCAAAATTTATTACCAGGCATGATTTCTCTGGCACACAAACAATTCTGAAATGCACTGATTCTCTTTAATATGTTACAAAATTAATAAACTATTTATATCAAAGGGACAAGTACATAAAAATCACAACCTTCAATTCATCACGGGCACTTTGTTTTAACCAGAAATGTAGTTGTTTGTTTCTTTCTTCATTAAGTATTTAGGGTTACAAACCCATATTTCAATTATATTTTATATATTTTAACACAACCATAGCGTTTGAATGGCATTTAAATGCTTAATTTCTGATATATACACATATATAATACAATACATGAGCATCATCATAATCAGTATTTTTCCGCAGTATCGTTATCTTAATATACCAGAAAGTGGAAACGCACTTTTCACTGTTTTACACACATCATAATTAGTGGCTTGCAACAATTTTAAAATTTTAAAACTTATATAGAATTTATATATATTTCATTAACTTTGAAAGCTAAGAAAACACACTTCCCCAATATATACAAAACATACTAGTGAATGCTTTTATAGCAATGTAGTTATAATACGTTTAGTAAGTTTAAAACCAGTGTTCCTTAACAGTCATTCAAATATTAAACATAGGCCATATGAACAACAAACATGTTTTCATGTTTTCTTTCACCGATTTAGACTAGATAATTAGTCCAATGTATCATAAATTGTAATATTGTTACTTTGTTTATGTTTCTCTATCGATTCAAATATCCGCCTTAATCACCAAATGTAGTCTTGTTTTGACAATGTCAGGACATTGCAACATTAATACGGTTTTAAACATATATTGTTTTTACGCAATTTGTTTTTCTATTGTAAATGCGTATCGACTCTATATAAATATTTGACCTATTTTATTTCTTTGTTGTTTTTAAAGTGAGAAAAATAAAAACAAATTATCATTGTCATTTAAGATTCGAACACTTTATTTAAGGACTATAAGATGGAAGATTGGAGCCTTCTAATAGTGGTATAATCATACTACTGGACATCTGCTTTATTTACCTTCCGAAGTCGAAGTGTAGAAATGATGTTTTACTGTCTCGTCGGATTTTTTTACGTATATTGAACCGGTCAGTTCTGGGATAATAAAAGAACCAAAGTATTCAGAATATAATATAATATAAAATAGTCAAAAACATGTCCGAATTACAATCTAGAAGCAAAGTAAAAACTTTGGAACTGACAAGTTAGGTTAGACACGTGAACTTCCAGGAAAGTGGGGCCGGGTGCTCCGGAAAGGAAGGCACCTCCTGTTTATCTTTTTCAGGGCGTTCAAACACTCTGTAATCTAGTCCATATACAGAAGTATTACAATCAATTCATCCTATACGAGTTGGGCTTTATGCTTGACTGTGGATATTTTTAATCATAGATTACGTTCTTCGTTTCGTTCACTGTTGTGTTGCCTACGTTCCATCTACGGGAACTTTATACACAGACGTAAGCTGTTCAAAAAGACATTGTTGACACGTGACAAGCCTAGGCTCATGAAGGTTCATAGAAAGTTTTATTGCAGCCATCAAATATTGTTGATAAGTATGATGTCTCTGCATTAAATATTATACTCATGTTTATATTACAGCACTAGACGGCCGTTTCGGAACACAATTTCTCAATAGTAGGGTTTGGATCAAAATGTTTAAACCAAAATTTATCTAGATATGTAACGTCTATAGTTCCATGTTACTTTCATTCCCGATTGTAATTTTACACGTAACGGGTTTAGCTATCTAAACACATTTTGCTTATCCTTCCAGAGCACCCGGTCGCACTACTATGGTGGAAGTTCTTGTGTTTAACCTAATTTGTCAGTTTCAAAGTTGAAATGTAAATCAGTCCATTTGACTCACAAAAAGATCAAGTCGATATTAAACCTATGACTATGAAAATGGAGTTCTGTATTCTTTACATTTAAAATATAGGGCAAAGTAAACGTCACCTTTAAGAACTGTAAAATACAGACGCTAGTCTTATTTTCAGTCAAACAAAATGCACTACATAAACGGTATGGTTTGCTTCCAAGGATTAATTTCCTTTTGCGTCAGTATTTCTATCTTTGTCAGCATATATGACGCGATTTGACAGAAATGTCGTGGATATTACAAAGTGTTTAATACTTTATTGCTGTTTATGGGACATATATCTATTAACGGAACTACTGATGTTAATGAGGGTATGTGAGTGATTAATAGTCCTGCCATCCTAAGATTTAGGTTCACTTTCCCGTGTTATATTAATTGCGTGGTTGGTTGGTTGATTGCATCAGCATTTCTAAGATACTTCCGTAAAGATATACTACTTTATCTAACATTAGACTAATTTTTCTATCAGATTTAACGAAATACAAGTTTTATCGAAAATGTATGCTACAGAATTTTGTATCACCACACTGTGGTGATACAACATTGGCGGTAAAGTACACGTGCATTTCTCATTGTGACGTCATTGGGGAATCTCCGATTTGTCAAATGGAAACATTGACGTCATTACTACAGAACATGTCATAACATAGTTCAGTGGTTTACTGTGGTAAATGTATTTTTTTCACATAAAGTATTGTCTTTTATTATTCTAAATAACCTAATTGGAAATGTTAGATAAAAATATCATATACACAGTGTTTATGTACAACCATTCTTATCAGGTCTCGTCCCTTTTTTGAAGCTGTGTCACTACTCGTCGCGCAAGCGCGAGTCGTAGTGATACGACTACGAAAAAAGAATTCAACCTGATACTGAGGTTGTACATACACACTGTGAATATAATATGTATTTATTAATCGCATCGCAAGTGTTGGTGTGGTGCACAGGTTTCTGACGAATGACGGCCATTTAACGCTTTGAAGACCATGGTAAACCTAAACTTGCAACAGTCCCGAGTCATAATATGTGCTAGTTATTATTGGTTATTTTCCTATAATTAAGTTTGTAAAACATGTTAAGTTTTGTTTAGAATGGTAACTTATAAGAATATGAAATTGCATTTTATCAAAAAAATTAATTTCTCTTATCTCGAAAAAATTTCAAAGGCGAAGTAGAAAACATCATTTCAGTGTCTGTCCGAATAATTCATACTACAAGATAAGTATAAAAAGATATATACTGATGACATTTTGTAATATTCCAATACATTATGATTTGTCATAAAACGGTACAAATAGTTTATATGTATGACAAAGAAACATGAAACTTTACTTTGTTTAATCTCTTTCTAATGTTCGCAAATGATAACGTTACCAGTTCTGGGTATCAAGAGTATTAACTAGCGGATGTTGTATTAGATAAGTGACAAGTTTAGCATAACTTTATATTCCATCAGTACCTTGCTCTATATATCATTGTCATTTCTTCGTCCTTTGTATAATTGATATGTAAATGTGACCTATATCCAGACAGACTGGTCAGTGACAAAGGACTTAATTTATATGACAACTAATGCATCAACGATCTTAAAGGATTAGCCATAGATATTGGTAAAGGACGGGACATTTGTATATGTCTTGTTTGGTTGGCAAATGGTTGGATACTTATAATTAGTATCACCCTTTATAGAATTAATGGTAGATAACCACGCATAAAGCGGATAATAACCATTTGTACGATATTTTACCTTACGTTATGAGCCTCTGGTTCAACAAAAAAAAATAATTTTGAAGACCTGCTTTTATCATTGTATATATAGACTTAAAAATCATGATAAAATTCGTTAGAACAAATCCAACTGGGAAATACACTCTTCTTTCATCCTGCCTCTAGAAAACTTAAGTGATTTATTCGAGTACACCCCTCGATCATTTTCAATTTTTTCAAACCCCTCAATTGTCGTCAAAAATATTTGTAGTGCTCGCTATTATGTACAGCTCAACAATTTTTAAGACAATATTTGTGTATTGTTGCCAGAAGTATGCTATTGACGAAATTTGCTAGTAGTTAAAATTTGAAATTCCAAAAAACTAAGGTATACTCCCTCGTGCATAGTATTTCCTTATCTGATTTTGGAAAAATATTTGTGTCCTTTAGGTTTCTTTTCAACATCTTGGAAAAAAGTTTTGGTTTCATTATTTTCGGTCCGAGCACTACTGGTGAGGAATTGTATTCTGAAACGGCGGTCTAGTGCTGTAAAATTAAGACTGGTATAATATGTAAGTAAAAGAAGATGAAGCAGCCTTAAATTAGAAATTAATGGGTCGGAGTTCACTTTCCCAAAAATGTTATTTTTGGGTTGTTTTCTAATATTTTATCCGAGTTGGTTGCCTTACACTGCACCATTCAATGAGTACGTTGAATTTATGTCACGAACAATTTTATCATCAAATAAAGAGTTAACTTTATCTCTATTATTACCCCTTGATATTCTGAAATTATTGAATTTCCAAAAATACTTTCACAATAAGTGTCAGACTTTGGTTGCTGGTCATTCCTTGCGTTTACAGGCTGTTGCTGTGCAAGTGAGACAAACAAGATATGACTATTCGAATATAAATTTTTATCTATTGATTTTGGACTTATCTCAACAGATTAAGTGTTTTTATGCAAAATTGATCGTTTTAAGTGTTTTTGTACTTGAGTTTAGAATTTGTACTTCAAGGTCAAAATATTAAGATGAACGAACTGAAGTTATTTGTAACAAAAAGGCCTCGACTTTACCAGGGTCATTGTAACCAACTTCAAACAGAAAATCGGTCAAGCAAATACTTTGTATATAGACTACTTATTACACTATTGTTGACTGGATGTAGTATGTCCACTGGCGTGGTTAATCGTTTTACCACTATTGCATACAATACCAGTGGTATTGTACACATTATTAGAAAGAAGAATGATAACAACGTGGCAATATTTTATAGATGGGCCACTTATAAAAACAACTATGGACTGGGTATAATAAAAAAAATTATATGATGTGATTAATCATTTTTATCACGAGTGTAAACCATACCAATGGTCACTAATACACATATTAGAACGAACAATAATAACCAATAGACATCCTGATAAGTACACTCGAAGCAAGCTATAAAGAAAAACAAATACGGAAGACGGTATAGATATTTCAAGGTCAAAATATTAAGATGAACGAACTGAAGTTATTTGTAACAAAAAGGCCTTGACTTTGCCAGGGTCATTGTAACCAACTTCAAACAGAAAATCGGTCAAGCAAATACTTTGTATATAGACTACTTATTACACTATTGTTGACTGGATGTAGTATGTCCACTGGCGTGGTTAATCGTTTTACCACTATTGCATACAATACCAGTTGTATTGTACACATTATTAGAAAGAAGAATGATAACAACGTGGCAATATTTTATAGATGGGTCACTTATAAAAGCAACTATGGTCTGGGTATAATAAAAAAAATATATGATGTGATTAATCAACTTTACCACGAGTGTAAACCATACCAATGGTCACTAATACACATATTAGAACGAACAATAATAACCAATAGGCATCTGAAAATACATATCCTGATAAGTACACTCGAAGCAAGCAATAAAGAAAAACAAATACTGAAGACGGTAAAGTTATTTCTCACATTGGTTTAAAAGTTATTTCTTAAATTGCTGGCCATTATCATAATAACAGTTATATCAATGATATCGATATGTTAAATTAAAAACGATAGCTTTTAAATGCTTAATTTGCAAATATATTGCTTTCATTTTGCATTGAATGCACATTACAGGTTAGCAGTAGTTATGGGAAAATAAGTGAAAACGCTTCTTAAGATTCAAGATATCCCATCAATGTCAATAAATACCGGCTGTTTCAAAAGTTTCTGTTGTGCTGTTGGGTGTTTTGTAGACACATTCAAACAAATATATTTTGTCGTATTCTACATTCATACGGATTAATAAAACGCAATATGAGACATTGCAATTCGTTCTGACCATTACTGACAAAAATGTCCAAACTAATGTCTGTATAATGCAGGTGTCGAACATTCTAATTTTTTCCAATTTAGTTGAAAATTCCTATTTTTCAGAAAGTTCCTTTATGACATTTTTCTATGTTTGCTTGATATCCTAAATAGCTGTTGAGATACTTTATCTGACACTGATATTCCAATTTTTCAGAATCTCAAAAAGTAAAACTTAGTGGCTAACATGTTATATATATTATATGATATATTTTGTGTCATTTTACCAGTTGTTTATAATCTTTGTTTAACTCAACAAATTACATATTACACCAGTGTAAATTTAACAGCACTAGACGGCCTTTTTGGAATACAATTTTTCACCAGAAATGCTGGGACCAAAATTATTGAACCAAAACTTTTCAAGGTGTCAAGTGCACGGTATTGTTGAATGGGTGTTAGGAGCCTATCGAGAAGTAACATTTTAACACATACTTTTAAAAAAAATAATATTTTGCCAGCATTTCAATTCAATTTTCCTATTTTTACATATTGTTTAACTTGGCGCCCTGATAATGAACAATCCTGTATATATATATATATTGGGGGTGTGTATTGTTTGATTTTGATTGGAGATATCCATACAATCTGTCACTGTAAAACAGTAAAATCCACAGTATGTAACAAATTTCAACTCAAAAGGTTAAGCGGTTGGTTTGTTATTGAATCTTAATTTTAAAAATTATCTTTTTGGTGGCCATATTGGATTTGGAAGCCATATTTTCATTAAAACGAAAAAAGCCAAGGTGGAAACATACCTAGCCTAATTAGGTATATATATATTAAATACAATACATGTACATTGGTTTTATGTCATAAAATAATGACATCTTTTGTTGTATTTGATTTAAAATGTAGAACGATGATTATAAGACGGCCATCTTAAAAATGGCGGCCATATTGAAGTTTACAACCAATGTTTATTCATGGAAAATTAGTATAAATATTTAATTGATAAAATACTAAATTTCAACTAAAAAGGTTAAGTAGTTGATTTAATATTGACTTTTTATACTTTAATTATCTTTTTTAGCTGCCATCTTGGATTCGCAGCCATATTTTCATCAAACAGAAAAAGTCAAGGTGGAAACACATCTAGCCTAAGTAAGTACATATAGGACAATACGATCCACCATGTTTCCTGCTTTTAACAAAAAAGTTTAGGGGGTCAATAAAGAGGCTACTTTTTTAGATCTGCTACTTTTTGAGATCTACCCCCTGACTATACTTTTTGTAAATTTAAAACCGGTTTTCCTTAAAAGTCATTCAAATATTAAACATAAGCCATATGAACAACAAACATGTTTTCATATTTTCTTTCACCGATTTAGACTAGATAATTAGTCCAATGTATCATAAATTGTAATATTGTTACTTTGTTTATGTTTCTCTATCGATTCAAATATCCGCCTTAATCACCAAATGTAGTCTTGTTTTGACAATGTCAGGACATTGCAACATTAATACGGTTTTAAACATATATTGTTTTTACGCAATTTGTTTTTCTATTGTAAATGCGTATCGACTCTATATAAATATTTGACCTATTTTATTTCTTTGTTGTTTTTATAGTGAGAAAAATAAAAACAACTTATCATTGTCGTTTAAGATTCTAATTCGAACACTTTATTAAAGGACTATAAGATGAATGATTGGTGCCTTCTAATAGTGGTATAATCATACTACTGGACATCTGCTTTATTTACCTTCCGAAGTCGAAGTGTAGAAATGATGTTTTACTGCCTCGTCGGATTTTTTACGTATACTTAACCGGTCAGTTCTGGGATAATAAAAGAACCAAAGTATTCACAATATAATATAATATAATATAGTCAAAAATATGTCCGAATTACAATCTAGAAGCAAAGTAAAAACTTTGGAACTGACAAGTTAGGTTAGACACGTGAACTTCCAGGAAAGTGGGGCTGGGTGCTCCGGAAAGGAAGGCACCTCCTGTTTATCTTTTTCAAAGCGTTCAAACACTCGGTAATCTAGTCCATTTACAGAAGTATTACAATCAATTCATCCTATACGAGTTGGGGTTTATGCTTGACTGTGAATATTTTTAATCATGGACTACGTTCTTCGTTTCGTTTACTGTTGCGTTGCCTACGTTCCATCTACGGGAACTTTATACACAGACGTAAGCTGCTAACAAATACATTGTTGACACGTTACAAGCCTAGGCTCATGAAGGTTCATTGAAAGTTTTATTGCAGCCATCAAATATTGTTGATAAGTATGATGTCTCTGCATTAAATATTATACTCATGTTTATATTGCAGTACTAGACGGCCGTTTCGGAACACAATTTCTCACTAGTAGGGTTTGGATCAAAATGTTTAAACCAAAATTTATCTAGATATGTAACGTCTATAGTTCCATGTTCCTTTCATTCCCGATTGTAATTTTACACGTAGCGGGTTTAGCTATCTAAACATATTGTGCTTATCCTTCCAGAGCACTCGGTCGCACTACTCTGGTGGAAGTTCGTGTGTTTAACCTAATTTGTCAGTTTCAAAGTTGAAATGTAAATCAGTCTATAACAGATCATTTGACTCACAAAAAAGATCAAACCGATATTAAACCTATGGCTATGACAACACAGTTCTGTATTCTTTACATTTAAAATATAGGGCAAAGTAAATGTCACCTTTAAGAACTGTAAAATACAGACGCCAGTCTTATTTTCAGTCAAACAAAATGCACTACATAAACGGTATGGTTTGCTTCCAAGGATTTATTTCCTTTAACGCCAGTATTTCTATCTTTGTCAGTATATATGACGCGATTTGACAGAAATATCGTAGATATTATAACGTGTTTAAGACTTTATTGGTGTTTATGGGACAGATATCCATTAACGGAACTACTGATGTTAATAAGGGTGTGTGAGTGATTAATAGTCCTGCCATCCTAAGATTTAGGTTCACTTCCCGTGTTATATTAATTGCGTGGTTGGTTGGTTGATTGCATCAGCATTTCTAAGATACTTCCGTAAAGATATACTACTTTATCTAACATTAGACTAGTTTTTCTATCAGATTTAACGAAATACAAGTTTTATCGAAAATGTATGCTACAGAATCTTGTATCACCACACTGTGGTGATACAACATTGGCGGTAAAGTACACGTGCATTTCTCATTGTGACGTCATTGGGGAATCTCCGATTTGTCAAACGGAAACATTGACGTCATTACTACAGAACATTTCATAACATAGTTCAGTGGTTTACTGTGGTAAATGTATTTTTTTCACTTAAAGTATTGTCTTTTATTATTTTAAATAACCTAATTGGAAATAAACTCCAGGTATTGTTGAGGATTTTATAGATAATAATAAAATAAACACTAACGACAGCATGATTCTTCATATCGCAATATATTTCGAATACACAGTATTCCTTATCAAGCTTACATTATAACTGACTTAAAATTACAAAATACAAGATATATTTATAGAACATTATTTACAAATTATACAATCTAATTACATAAAAGTGTCACCTGATTAAGTGAAAAACCAATTAAGGTTTAGCCTAAGGGTTATTGGAACACATTCAGTAAGAAAGTTGTCCCATCACCCGCTAATTGTTTATTTAGGGTAGGCCTTTCATCTTTGATATGCAAAGCCTCCAGGATCACCAAGTCAAAGTCTGAATTACCTTTATTCAGAGTTTTGAAACACTTGGCTTTATGGGATGGCGAAAGTTCACAAACCACAGTGTCCACTTCGTCCAGTAGTTAGTATGTTAAATACGGCAGAATACCACCTTGCAAAATTCCTAGATAAATTCATAAAACCGAACATACCAAACCAATACATGTTAAACTCAACCCAAGAACTTTTAGAGGTTTTAGACGAAAACAAAAGTAATATTAAAAAAGAACAATTTATTATCAGTTTTGATGTGGTTTCCTTATTCACTAATATACCTTTAGAAGAATCAATTAATTTAGCAGCGGATTATGTATATTCAGAAAATTCTAACAAAATTCCAAATTTCAGCAAAGATGTATTCAAAAAATTGTTAAAATTTGCAACCGGGGGAATATTTACATTTAATAATGTTTATTATCGCCAGACTGACGGTGTCATGATGGGCAGCCCATTAGGGCCTACCTTAGCAAATTTATTTCTTGGACATTTGGAACAAAACTGGATGAATGAGCAATTTTCTCGTTTGATTTACAAAAGATATGTGGACGATATATTCTGCATCTTTGAAACTAAACAAGATGCATTCAAGTTTTTTAAATTCATAAATTCAAAACATAAGAATTTGGAATTTACTTATGAAGAAAACCAAGACAATACTTTACCTTTTTTGGACGTTAACATTACTATCAAAGATGACAATTTGGAAACAAACATTTATAGAAAGAAAACTTTTACGGGATTATTATTAAACTTTAATGCAATGTGTCCACCCCAGTGGAAAAGAGGATTAATTTTAGGACTTCTGCATAGAGCCTATTTAGTTTGTTCATCTTGGTTATCATTCAACGAAGAAATTGAAAAAATAAAAAACTTTCTTATATCTAACGGTTATCCAGAAGATTTCTTTTACAATATTGTGAGAAAATTCATTTCGGACAAAATTTCGGGAAATTATAATATATTCGGGACTAAAACTAAAGAGGATATTAAATACACTTTTCTTTTACCGTTTATTGGCAACCCTTCACTAGTATTAAAGAAAAAACTTCAAAATATTTTCAAATGTAAAAATATACAGGTCAATATAGTGTTTTCATCATTTAAGGTGAAAAATTACTTCTCACTAAAAGACAAAAGTAATAGCGTCCTGAAGGTATCTGTGATTTATAAATTTCAATGCTTGGAGGATCCAAGTGTTACCTATGTAGGTAAAACTAAAAGATTCCTTCAGAGACGCATTACTGAACATAACAAAACCGGTAGTGCCATATTCAATCATGTGGAAAATTGTAAGAGATGTAAAGAGTTCGGGATCACCAAGTGTTTCAAAACTCTGAATAAAGGTAATTCAGACTTTGACTTGGTGATCCTGGAGGCTTTACATATCAAAGATGAAAGGCCTACCCTAAATAAACAATTAGCGGGTGATGGGACAACTTTCTTACTGAATGTGTTCCAATAACCCTTAGGCTAAACCTTAATTGGTTTTTCACTTAATCAGGTGACACTTTTATGTAATTAGATTGTATAATTTGTAAATAATGTTCTATAAATATATCTTGTATTTTGTAATTTTAAGTCAGTTATAATGTAAGCTTGATAAGGAATACTGTGTATTCGAAATATATTGCGATATGAAGAATCATGCTGTCGTTAGTGTTTATTTTATTATTATCTAATTGGAAATGTTAGATAAAAATATATACACAGTGTTTATGTACAACCATTCGTATCAGGTCTCGTCCCTATTTTGAAGCTGTATCACTACTCGTCGCGCAAGCGCGAGTCGTAGTGATACGACTACGAAAAAAGAACTCGACCTGATACTGAGGTTGTACATACACACTGTGAATATAATATGTATTTATTAATCGCATCGCAAGTGTTGGTGTGGTGCACAGGTTTCTGACGAATGACGGCCATTTAACGCTTTGAAGACCATGGTAAACCTAAACTTGCAACAGTCCCGAGTCATAATATGTGCTAGTTATTATTGGTTATTTTCCTATAATTAAGTTTGTAAAACATGTTAAGTTTTGTTTAGAATGGTAACTTATAAGAATATGAAATTGCATTTTATCAATGAAAAAATTAATTTCTCTTATCTCGAAAAAATTTCAAAGGCGAAGTAGAAAACATCATTTCAGTGTCTGTCCGAATAATTCATACTACAAGATAAGTATAAAAAGATACATACTGATGACATTTTGTAATATTCCAATACATTATGATTTGTCATAAAACGGTACAAATAGTTTATATGTATGACAAAGAAACATGAAACTTTACTTTGTTTAATCTCTTTCTAATGTTCGCAAATGATAACGTTACCAGTTCTGGGTATCAAGAGTATTAACTCGCGGATGTTGTATTAGATAAGTGACAAGTTTAGCATAACTATATATTCCATCAGTACATTGCTCTATATATCATTGTCATTTCTTCGTCCTTTGTATAATTGATATGTAAATGTGACCTATATCCAGACAGTCTGGTCAGTGACAAAGGACTTAATTTATATGACAACTAATGCATCAACGATTTTAAAGGATTAGCCATAGATATTGGTAAAAGAACGGGACATTTGTATATGTCTTGTTTGGTTGGCAAATGGTTGGATGCTTATAATTAGTAACACCCTTTATAGAATTAATGGTAGATAACTACGCATAAAGCGGATAATAACCATTTGTACGATATTTTACCTTACGTTATGAGCCTCTGGTTCAACAAAAAAAAATAATTTTGAAGACCTGCTTTTATCATTGTCTATATAGACTTAAAAATCATGATAAAATTCGTTAGAACAAATCCAACTGGGAAATACACTCTTCTTTCATCCTGCCTCTAGAAAACTTAAGTGATTTATTCGAGTACACCTTCGATCATTTTCAATTTTTTCAAACCCCTCAATTGTCGTCCAAAATATTTGTAGTGCTCGCTATTATGTACAGCTCAACAATGTTTGTGTATTTTGCCAGAAGTATACTATTGACGAAATTTGCTTTTAGTTAAAATTTGAAATTCCAAAAAACTAAGGTATACTCCCTCGTGCATAGTATTTCCTTACCTGATTTTGGAAAAATATTTGTGTCCTTTAGGTTTCTTTTCAACATCTTGGAAAAAAGTTTTGGTTTCATTATTTTCGGTCCGAGCACTACTGGTGAGGAATTGTATTCTGAAACGGCGGTCTAGTGCTGTAAAATTAAGACTGGTATAATATGTAAGTAAAAGAAGATGAAGCAGCCTTAAATTAGAAATTAATAGGTCGGAGTTCACTTTCCCAAAAATGTTATTTTTGGGTTGTTTTCTAATATTTTATCCGAGTTGGTTGCCTTTCACTGCACCATTCAATGAGTACGTTGAATTTATGTCACGAACAATTTTATCATCAAATAAAGAGTTAACTTTATCTCTATTATTACCCCTTGATATTCTGAAATTATTGAATTTCCAAAAATACTTTCACAATAAGTGTCAGACTTTGGTTGCTGGTCATTCTTTGCGTTTACAGGCTGTTGCTGTGCGAGTGAGACAAACAAGATATGACTATTCGAATATAAATTTTTATCTATTGATTTTGGACTTATCTCAACAGATTAAGTGTTTTTATGCAAAATTGATCGTTTTAAGTGTTTCTGTACTTGAGTTTAGAATTTGTAATTCAAGGTCAACATATTAAGATGAACGAACTGAAGTTATTTGTAACAAAAAGGCCTTGACTTTGCCAGGGTCATTGTAACCAACTTCAAACAGAAAATCGGTCAAGCAAATACTTTGTATATAGACTACTTATTACACTATTGTTGACTGGATGTAGTATGTTCACTGGCGTGGTTAATCGTTTTACCACTATTGCATACAATACCAGTGGTATTGTACACATTATTAGAAAGAAGAATGATAACAACGTGGCAATATTTTATAGATGGGCCACTTATAAAAACAACTATGGACTGGGTATAATAAAAAAAATTATATTATGTGATTAATCATTTTTATCACGAGTGTAAACCATACCAATGGTCACTAATACACATATTAGAACGAACAATAATAACCAATAAACATCAGAAAATACATATCCTGATAAGTACACTCGAAGCAAGCTATAAAGAAAAACAAATACTGAAGACGGTATAGTTATTTCTCATATTAGTTTAAAAATTATTTCTTAAATTGCTGGCCATTACCATGATAACAGTTATATCAATGGTTTTGATATGTTAAATTAAAAACGATAGCTTTTAAATGCTTAATTTGCAAATATATTAGTTTCATTTTGCATTGAATGCACATTACAGGTTAGCAGTAGTTATAGAAAAATAAGTGAAAACGCTTTTTAAGATTCAAGATATTCCATCAATGTCAATAAAGACCGATTGTTTCCAAAGTTAATGTTGTGCTGTTGGGTGTTTTGCCGACACATTCAAACAAATATATTTTGTCGTATTCTGCATTCATATATTAATAATACGCAATATGAGACATTGCAATTCGTTCTGACCATTACTGACAAAAATGTCCAAACTAATGTATGTATAATGCAGGGGTCGAACATTCTAATTTTTCCAATTTAGTTGAAAATTCCTATTTTTCAGAAAGTTCCTTTATGACATTTTTCTATGTTGGCTTGATATCCTAAATAGCTGTTGAGATACTTTATCTGACACTGATATTCCAATTTTTCAGCATCTCAAAAAGTAAAACTTAGTAGATTACATGTATACATGTATACTTGTATATATGATATATTCTGTGTCATTTAACCAGGTGTTTGTAATCTTTGTTTAACTCAACAAATTACATATTATACCAGTGTAAATTTAACAGCACTAGATCGCCGTTTCGGAATACAATTCCTCACAAGAAGTGCTTGGACCAAAATTATTGAACTAAAAATGTTCAAGGTGTCAAGTGCACGGTATTGTTGAATGGGTGTTATGAGCATATCGAGAAGTAGCATTTTAACGCATACTTTTAAAAAACATTAGTATTTTGCCAGCCAACATTTCAATTTTCCTATTTTTACATCTTGTTTAACTTGACGCCCTGATAATGAACAATCCTGTTATATATATATTGGGGTGTGTGTATTGTTTTGATTTTGATTGGAGATACCCTGCAAGGTTAACGTTTTTGTAAGCAGTTGGGTGCTAATGTTCCCATTATTAAAAGTGTCCGACTTCGCACAAACGATATTGAGTTATGTAATTATCTTGACCGAGGACCTTTTTTCACGTTGTCAGACATGTGTGACTCTGCTTTCTGCGTAATGAATTGTGTAACTTGGCTTACTTTGACCACACGCCGTGTTGATGTATAACAATTATTTAGTATAATCAATACAGTATAAAATAACATGACGTCCAATTGTTTCCAAAAGCTCCACTCTATCCAAGCATAACGTTGTCGCACTCTTTAGTAAGAAATAAAATCTGTTTAAAAGACCTCCACATAACATGGTGATGCAATATGCCAATATTACCTAAGCCCCATTATAACATGTAAAGATGTAATATTTTATATAATTCTTTTGCAATTTAATCAAGAAACAAGAGACCCAATCTGGCCTGCGATGAAAGGGAATATATAAGAAGATAAAAAAATTGCACACTTTTCACAATAACAAATGTACTGACAAACAAAGATGATGCTTTCGAATGTGTCCGCCAATGATCGTTAACAGTCAATATAGAGACCAGTAAGACTGAATGTTGTGAAGGTTCATTTAACCGTCAGTAGGGTGTGATAATTCTTTCTAACCTTTGTACTTCTCTTCAGCGTATTATTAAACTTATGATACTAAAAATAATAAGAACTAAAAAAAACTATTAAAAATGAAAAACACATACGAGTGCATGTTTAAAGTGTAAAAATAAAACAAAGAAAAAACTGGCATATTTAGTAAATCATGTTTACTCTCAAAAGGCGAGACCGGTTGCTCCCGAAAGGTAAGCACTTTCTGTTTTGCTAGCTACGTGTGAAATAAAAATGGGTGTATGATTTTTTTTTAAATCATGGATGACATAAACATGTACATATTGTTTTATTTGGTCTTCTCAAGTATATATTTCTTTATTTAAGATGTCTTTCTTTTATTTGACTTATATTAGTGATCCTTTTTCAAATATTATTATAAAAATAAGCACATGCTTATAAGAAAAGGTTTGTCTGTAAGCATTTCTAGAAACGTGTTTGTCTTAGTATGACATTAACGGCGATAGAAGGTAATGGAGGCAAATCGAAATAAAAATCACCGTCTGGCTGCGAAGAAATAATTTTTTATTTACTTTAAACTGCAGTTTACTTTAACTTTTCTCACCTAGACAATAAATCCTAGATTATATATAATTCCATACAACATCGTCTTTATCGACATTGTAAAAGGAAACCTATTATGCAATAATACGGAGGCAATTAAACACGATTAAATCATAAATGGAACTAGAAATGACCGTTGATTTGCCTCAACTGCTCCATTACTGCGTCTGAATATAAATGTCAAGGGTCTTCCATTATTAATTCTTGTCGACAAATTGCATTTATTTTACCATAGGGAGATTATATTTTGTGACAGTTGCGCCCACATAATAAGTTTCCTTTGCAATATTACACAATAAGTGTAGTTATTTTTCGTTAAATGCAATACAGTAAGCAAAAATAAAGCTCTGTAAATGTCTGATGCATTTGAACAATGTAATCAAATATATACTCATTCATGTCCCAATCATAATCCAAAAACGAGTAAAAACTTTGAAGCTGGCAAATTAGTCAACCACGAGAACTTCTGACCAAGGGTGTTTATATGAGATCGGAAACCCTCCCCCAGTAAAAACAAAATGGAACCTGAGGTGATTACCTTTCCGGAGCAACTGACCTCACCCCTCCCTGCCGGTTGTTAACGTGTTTAACCTAATTTGTCAGTTTAAGAATTTTAACTTTGCTTCTGGATTTTGATTTAAACATAGATTAGTATGTCTGATTTGTTTTGCTTATATGGTTGATTGGAAATTTCCATCCAGTCCGTTCTAATATCCAATGTAAATATTGCAAGTGGCATGCTTTAAAATAGTGGTTATATTAGGCACTTCTAGTATTTAAAATTGAGCAGAATTACAATATTGGCATCTTATCTTATAACTTAACGTTATGATTATTGCGCACAAAACCGAAATTCTCCACGAAGAAGTACTTAAACTGTTATTTTCAAGGACTAATTGGAAAACCATTTAAAAAAAACAAGTTTCACTACTACTTTTTAAAAGAAATTGTGAAAGCGATGACAATCTTTTTTATAAGAGGATTATGTTAAATCAACCACAAACTTACCAATTAATGTTCAGGTCACAATCCCAAAAGCAAAGTAAAAAGTTTGAAATCAGACAAATTGAGTTAAACGTGATTTTTTATCAAGTAAGTGGATCTTGGTGTTCGAGAGGGGTATGTACCTCCTTTCTAGCTAGCTACGCCAGTCATAAAATCGGAATTAATAAATAAAAAACATAGAATTATAGAACGTCAAACCAATCCAAGATAAATTTAGATACAGAGACACCATACGTATCAACATTATTATGATGACGGTCAAAAACGTTTTGGAGCCTTGATGAGGCCACGCTTGCAATATCACCGAGTCAACAATTTAATTGTTAGTAGCTTGCCTTGTTGTATAAAGTTCCTGTATTGTGAGTCTGATATTTATCTATAAAATTGTTTGAGAACTGTAAGGTTTGATAGAGGATAATCGCAAATGTTGAATTAAAAACAAAGATACCAATCCATGTCTAAACCAAAACCCCAAAGCAAAGTAAACCCTTTTAAGCTGGTCAAAAGGTTCAACACATGTTCCTCTACCAGGAAAATTGGACTAGGTGCTCCAGAAGGGTACGCACTTACTTTTCAGCTAGCTACATCTGTTATGTTTGTAATTAAAATTGGAAAGGAAAGAAACATGGGACGTCAAATATATTCCAGGGTAATTTTGGATACAGAAATTTCATACTTATCAACAGCATTGTGATGACGAAAATTTAACTTTTTGAGAGCTTGATCAGCCTAAGCCAAGTGATTATTTTCTTTTTTTATATTCTAAATTACTAAAGCGATATAATTTAATAAACAAAAGAAATCTTCAGTCCAAGAATTCCAAATATGATATCTCATTTGAACTTCATTTTCCAGTTAATTGTTAAAAGTAACTGCAGTAGGAACTCTTTAAACTAATGAAGCGATTACAGTTTAATAGGTATATCACCATGCTAATAAATCATACTCATTCCAAATGGGTGTTCTATTTAAATTAAGTGATGTTGTAATGCTGCTTACAAGGTTTTTAATCTGTTAAAAACTGTACTTCGTCTTCAGGGCTTAACGGTATAATTTCAACGGCTTGTTAATCATTAGATATTACCCTAGACATCTTTCTTTTTCAGTGCCATTAGTCTTGAGAGCATGAAAAATTTAATTTATTTTTAAAGAGACAACATACAAGATATTGTACAGCATGATACAGTTGAACTGCATTGTTTCAGTTGGAATTTTTTTTTCTTTAACCTGACATGCCACTTATTTTCGTACTTTAATGTTTAAAATTGAAAATGGTTAACAAAATAAAAAAAAGAAGGATGTCAAATATTTCTGTAAAATAATTGAGATTGGCATGAAAATTCAAAGTGCAAGAATATTTTAAAACTAAAACCCGATATATCAAAGTTTTGAATACAGTAGTTACGTACATAAAGCATGCATTCTTACGGAGTTTAAGAACAACATATAAAATAAAGGAATTCAATATTCCCTTTTTCATATACTGATAAAAGAAAAAAATTGCAAATTTTTCACAGGCGCTCAGCAAAAGAAAAATAACCGATGGTCTATTTTGTGATAATGATTTAGAATTTTTAAGTCAACCGGGTGTCGTTTTGAAAAGTAAATTCAATTTAATCTTAATGGCATTTTAATGGAAACCATGGATTTACAATCTTATTCTTATATCTATATTATAACTCATTTATTATTTATGAATGCAAAGTTCTTTCCAAATTTCTATTCTTTAGAAATTATGAAAGATTGTAAAGGTTTAATTGGTTTATGATGTAACCAACACTTATAGCATTTCCAAAGGGAATATACATGCTACTCTGACAGTTAAATTTTACGCTTGATACTCAATATATATCTTCATTATCGATGCTTTTGGGGTTTCATGATTATGCAAATTGCAGAAAAATATCTTTTTTAATAAGACAAATTCGGTTTTTGTGCTATTTTGTTGTTCAATGGCTATAAATGTTATATTGACAATAACCTTTTTTGAGTGTATTTAATATAAAATTAAAACCCCAGTTTCGATTGATTTGACTAAAGTTTTTTTCTAATTTAAATATTTACCTCGATGCCATATTTTGACAAAATTTTACTGATACTGAAAAAACTGCCCTTAAAGACTCTTGTATAGAAAGCATATACTTACATTTTTTGCATTCTTCGTTGGTATTCTTGATTCAATTGTACAAATCGAGGTCAGAAACAGAAAATTCCACTCATAGTTCTCATTTTCCTTTTTCCTTACTAAACTTCTTTTTTGTATTTCAACTTCAAAGGGACTCTAAGAATGTTATACTACGTTGTTATCTTAGTGCATAAGTACCGATAGATTTGTTACACATTTATCTAAGGCTTTAATGAGATTATTAATATGTGGACATGGTAGCACACTTATTAAGGATGAAAAAAAACTTTGATAATCAATAAAATTAATTAATTTAAATCCGTATGTCAATAAGTAAATCCCCTAGAATCTTGACTTAATCGCTTTTATTAATTTCGCTTTTATTTTTCTCTCTCAGATTAGTTTTCACTTTTGTGTTAAAAATGTATTTTATTTTTAGTATGTCAGAAGCAATTAATTCTATTTGATTGCCTATAATAATAAAATAACACTTCAAGTGCAGTTGGTTATATCAATCGTATGTAACAAACTGTATATTAAGGGTTCCGATCTATATTGAACAATAGCTGTTGAGCAGCACTAGATGTCCCATTAGAATTTGGCCGGACACAATTGGTCCAACCAACTTACTGGACGTATGTTATTCAGTTCAACATTATTTGAAACTGATTCTTTAAATATACCTCTGCACATTAGCTTTCCAAAGTTGTGTTTAATTATTTGTTGTGTATGTGTTTTTCTTGTTTTGTATTGTTGGGTTATTTCTGTCATTTACTGTTGATATGTTCTTGGTTGCGTTAGCTGTTGTTAAATACACATTATTCGTTTACACATAAATTCTTATTATTACTTACTCAACATTGAATGTTTTCGAAACAGTCGTATTGCATTCAACAAAAGTATTATCATTGAGCATTAACCATTTGATATGATATATTGCTTGCTATTACCGATTTTTAGTGAGAATATTCCAATCATGGATAATATAAAGTACATACATGTCGAAAGTTAAACTAATGCATTTCACTGTGTCCGAATCATAATTGACGTTTAAGCGCTCGGTTGAATAATTTTACAGCCAAGTACGAACAAGTTCTACTGTCATATACGACTCTTCTTTTTATGTGCTGTGACGATAACACCTACCCATGATATATATGATTTATGAAAATTCGAAATCGTCCGAGAGGAGCGATCAACTTGCATACCGATTGTTCAAACACTTTAAATGGGGTACCCTAAAATCAATGGCAGCATATGCATAAATATGTAATTTTGAACTGATACCGCGCAATAAGCTAGTTGGAGATTCTTACACTTCCCATAAGGACCACCCGACCTCGCTGCCATGTTAGAAGTTTAAAGGTAATAATTATTTGCCAGTTTTCAAAGTTATTGCTATTTAGAGCGGTTTCATCATAGAACTGTATGTATCTGTTTGGTTAATCCCGTTATCTATCCGTTTCAAATAGTCAACAACGTACACATCATATATTCCATCACTAAGCACTCCCGAGTATACCATAAACTCGGTTAGCAATACTTTTTGTATTGTCAAAAATGTACTCTGTTAATTAAACCCTGAAAATACTAAAAATAAAACTAACGTATACTCCTTTATGCAAAGTATCTTGAATATCTTGCTTCTAATACTTTATCGCATGTAAAAAGTATAAAAACATTTGATTTTTCTACACTATACACCACTTTCCCTTATTTTAAATTGAAAGAACGTCTTAAAGAAATTATTCACTTGTCTTTCTTTTACAAAAACGGATACCCAAGATACAAATATCTGGCGCTGAACAGGGATTTTGGTTATTTTGTCAAGCATATACGGATTCCAAACAAATATACTGAAGATACCATCAACAAAATGTTGGAGTTTTTGACAGATAACATATTTGTTGTGTTTGGTAATATAGTTTTTCAGCAAACAATCGATATACCAATGGGTACAAACTGTGCACCATTGCTTGCTGATTTGTTTCTTTATTTTCATGATGCAGAATTTATGCAGAACCTTGTTAAATCTGAAGAGAATACTGTCGCCAAATCATTCAACTCAACATACAGATATATAGATGACGTTCTGTCTCTTAACAATCCTAAATTTGGAGACCATGTTAATGTCATCTATCCTAGTGAGCTTGAAATAAAAGACACGACTGATTCCTCAAGTTCTGCTTCATATTTAGACTTATACCTGAATTATGACGCACACGAAAGGTTATATTTGAAACTTTATGACAAACGTGATGACTTCAATTTTTCTATTGTCAACTTTCCTTTTTATGCAACAATATACCTGCTTCTCCTGCTTATGGTGTATTTGTTTCCCAATTAATACGCTATAGTAGAGCTTGTTCCCACTACGGGGACTTTGTACAACGAAGTAGGCTGCTTGCAAATAAATGTGTTGACTCAGGGATATTGCAAGCCTGGGCTTATCAAGGGCCTCAAAATATTTTATGGCCGTCATCACAATATTGTTGATAAGTTTGATGTTTCTGTGTCAAGGATTGCCCTGGATATATTTGACGTCTCATAGTTCCATGTTACTTTCCTTTTATAGCTAAACAGGAGGTGCTTACCCTTCCGGAGCACCCGGCCTCACTTCCCTGGTGGAAGGTCTCGTGTCTAACCTAACTTGTCAATTCCAAAGTTTTTACTTTGCTTCTGGATTGTGATTCGGACATGGATTAGTATGTTTGTTTTTGATTATTTCATATATTTTGTTACTACTTAATTGCTTTCAGAATTGTTGAGCTGCATTTTATTCAAGATTATGCTGTTAAATATTGTTCTAGATGTTTACTTCAAAGGGTCAATGTCTAACAGTATCATTCCCCACCAGGTGCGCGTTAATCATTTCACCTAGACCACGGTAATCGACGTGACAACGTATGTCAAAAAATGTAGTCGAATGATTTACAAGGCTATTATTTACTTAGAAAATATATATGTATTCAACAAATATTGTTTCCTTCGGCGGAATTCTTCAGGTGACTTTTTATCCCTCCCCACTTACCTAAAGAACAGTTACCATCATTGTTGCATTATGAATGAGAACTTTGTGTGTGGAATGTTCTTGTCATGCCAAGATCGCAATATATTTAATCGTTAATATAAAAAGCGCGGAAATGAAAGTAGTAAATACACCATACACACATAGCACGAAAAGTTATTGCGCATAATTAGTGTTAACCGTCTTTGATTTTTTTGGAAACATAAACTTAAGACTTGTTGCAAATTACATTGGATGATTCGGATCCTCATCTTATGTCTAGTTCCATTTCCATCCGGAGTTTAATAGTCAGTAAACTGCACTTTTATCAGGTTTTATTTCTTTGGTTTTTATTGCAATGGTCAAGGATGATTCAGGTAGCTAAAAAGCAGATACTTCCGGAGCACCCAGCCTCACTTGCCTGATGGAAGTTCACGTGTTTAACTTAACATCAGTTTCAATTTTTTTCGTGATTTGATATGTTTGTATTTTATTTTATCTATGATTTTATGAATATATTCGTCTCATACAAAGTCAAGCATTTTACACAAATACGAAATTAAACCTTCGGTGTATGCTATATCACCACCTTCAATAATCAACCTGGTACATATATAACCCTTGTATTTAAACTCCTTAGAATTTAAATTTGAAATGTTACATCAATAAGCCGATTAAGAATTGCTTAATACGAATTTTATTGAGGATAAATTTGTGTCATAGTCAGGAGTTGTTGATTTCCATCAAACGATTTTATAACTGTTATGGAGATGAAAGGAAATGTATATTGGAGTGTTATTGTTTACTTCCTATGAATAATTTAACAAAAGCGTGTAGGAGTAACCGGAAAATTAGCAAAGAAATTACAACTAAGGAATAAAATTAGTAAGCTTTTAGCAGAATGGCATCAAAATCATGCGTTTGAATCAAGGGACGATAATTTATGTTTTTTATAGATTAATGGTTCTATTAAATGATTATCATGGTAATTAGACAATTATACAACGAAGAAATTCTACACAAAATTTTTTTTTAAAATAATGGGCACAATAAGAAATTCAAAGAAGCAATATACACGATGACCCGTGGTATTCTTTAAACTAAGTCAGTTTGGATAATTACACATCACAAATATCAAAAACAGAAAACATTTACATACGAATTCTATAAACTAACCTGAAAAGAATATAACAGTCTCCCACAAAACAACAAAACACGTTAACTATCCATACATTTTATAGGGCAAATCCTGATTTAAAATGTATCAATTTATTTCTGTTTAGCTTCAAAGTTCATCAAAAAAGCACGTGCTTAATTATGCAAAAACTCCATTAGCTAAAAGAAATAGTTATTGAAATTTTAATTTTTTCAACATGGATTAGTATGTTTGTTTTTTATTCGATTGAGATCAACAGTATTAATGAATATGGTATTTTGGTATTTTACATAATTTTACTAAAATCAGTTGGAAAAGGGATGAGCTTGTAGAGAAAACACAATATCGCAGTTTTCCCATGACGCATAGGCTAAAATATGCTTAATAGGAAGATATTAATCAACTATCAATCTTATAACGATATCAGAAAGCAACTGACCCTTAAAGAAACATCCAGCCTTGTACTAACGTAATAGAGACTGAAATCTGACTGTAAAAGATTGAAAGAAACATATTGTCACTTTTAAAAAAAAACTTAACGTTGTGTCTACAATGTTCTTAATAATTTCATGAAAAAGTTCAAATTATAGGAATACTGCCTAAAAGGGGGACTTGAAGAAACGGGTATATACATTAAACAGATTTTGAAACTAACTTTTGTATTTGTTACACTTATTCAAAATCTCAAATCACAGACCCCGCAATTACACATCCAAGAACACCAAACTAGCACACAAGGCAAGATAAACAAAATGGTTTGACAGCGCATACAGTTCATTAAACAACAAGAATATCCTTACTGTGCAGTAAAGATTATAGGACCAGTTTCAAGAACGACACAAAGTACGAAAGACATACTTTGACAAAAATTAACATGCTTCCACATACAATCTATAGTATGAAATAGCAAATTAACATGATTGAATGAAAAATTAATATTCTTTTTGATTGCAGTTGTTCAATATAAAGTGAACGGAACTTTTAAAAGAGATTGACCTTTCCTTTCAAAATGCTTGAAGACATGTTAAGAGAAATTCATTTGCTCGGAAAATTAATTTAATATTAAGAAACAGATTACTTTTAATTTGATAAATCACTTTCAAATTCCTTCAACAAGAAGTGTTTTATATAAAACACTTGGTTTTAAAGGAAGCCTTATGTATTCTAGATCTTATAAAACTGTTACAGAAATCTTTTAACGTTACATCCTTCATTCTGAAGGAGGAAGTAGTCTAAGATTCATACATTATTTCCTGTAAATAGCAGAGTATCAATGATGTCTATCAAAAACCCGTCTATCATATCGAATATCCTAAAACTGCTTGTCGTTTATCCTTATAACTTTTTTCTCTTCCGTCCTTTATTAAAGATGTCTGTATTTTATAGTGTACCGTCTGATATTGGAAACAAAAATGCCTTCATTTGTCATATAATCAGATATTCCAAATGCTTTATTTCTCCAAATTTTGCGTAATAACTTGAACAAAAAACTTTTTAATAAAAGCAAATAGTATGGTATTAGTATTGAATCTTAATAGTTTCGATATTAGCGTGGAAATACTTGAAACTTCCGTGTCCAAAATGTTAAAGCGATTTGCACTTTTAAATCTGTACTTAAAAGACAACACATGACACTATATCGATATATATATAAAGAATATTACATGGTAGTTATTAATCATATCAGCAAGTGTATCCACCCACCTTAGGTAATACCTACCATGTAATACCCTAATTGCAATTGAAAATACTGTCATGATTAACTAAAAAACAAACATACCTTATCTTAACCATACTACGAAAGCTTAGAAAAAAACTATGAAAACTATGAAATTGACAATTCCGGGTAAACACGTGGACTTCAACCAAGGAAGTGAGACCGGATGCTCCGGAAGAGTAAGCGCCTTCTGTTTAACTAGCTACACCAGCCACGCATGTAATTAAAATTTAGAATGGAAGGAACATGAAAAGTGTGATACTATTGTTATTTTAAATATAGGATAGTATGGCCGCCCTGGGTTTTGCATTTTCTTCGATGAACCACTCTTGCCACTTTAATTGTGAAAAGAGGGAAATGTGAAAATCGAAAAACGTGAAACTCATTTGTACTTTTCAATTTTTACTTAGAGAATAACACATCACACTATTTTTGATATATTATATAAGAATATAACGTTGTCGTTTTGTTTGCAGCCTTGGTATGGGTTTAAGCCTGTGGGTATTACCTACATAGTACCTCGTTATATTCGTACCCTGGACAATTTGGAGAACGGTCATGTGTATACTTTGTTTTGGTCAATCTTTGTAACATTGGCAATTATATTGGTTATTCGGGATTTTGCTAGGTTTATGGGGGTAGTGTGATTGTCCTGTGTGTTGTTTTTCATAAGGCGAACCACTATTAACACTTTAATTTTGCAATTTTCTGATTTTATTATTTTATCTACTGTAAAACGGTGTCATGGTTCCAAGCGGAATCGGTGATTTAATTATAATCGCACAATCTCAAAATACCTCATATATTAAAGAATTCGTATCTTTTTACGATTTATACATGTATACTTTAATGACACAGAAACAGTAGTTTGAGAGTTCCATTTGATAAAAACACAACACTGACAAACAATTCTTTCCAGATGAACTCCCTTGGTATCCCAAAACATCTTTTCTATCTTCTGAGTGATGCCGTCATTGCATATCACCTTTCAATGACTTCACCATTTTTTCTTATTTATCGTGAACGAAGGCAGATTGCTGAAATTCGAATTTTAATTTGCAACATTACAAACACTGGAAAAAGATTTTCTAATAAGACCTAAATATTCTTAATATACTTGTAGTCAGGTTAATGACCAACCATTTTTTCTAGGTTTTTTTTCTATTTTATAGGCATATAAAGAATAAGAATGCAGCACAGACATTTAAAGCACCATCTATGTAAGCAGTCATAACAGGATTGAATTGAACCTAGAACCTCAATATATCGTTTATGTGATCCGTATCACCCGTTTGCTTTTTAGTGCGGTCGTGTATAAACTAGTCTTTAACCGAGAGAAATGTGCAACTCTTCATTAAAGGTTTTCCCTCAGCACAATAGATTTACAAATTTATCTTTGTACGGTTAATTACATAGGTTGAAAGTCGTTTTATATGGTATAAGGACAATATGAATACAACAACGTTTCAAGTTATTGACAACATATTGTAAAAAAAATCCTTTTTTGAAACAAATAAAAAAGTAACAGTTGAGTTTGACAGTAACATTATTTTATAACCCAGGGACATAGAATTATAAAAAAATCTTTATAAAACCTGTGACATATTTTAATTGTAGGTGCAAAACAACACAAAAACTCAGCTATCCGAGATGAATAACCTTTTTAACAAAAAGAGAAAAATAACATGTTTGTCACGATATGAAAATAAAATATGCTTACAAGACAGGTGTAAGAGAAAACGTATAGAGGCTTTAGAGAACTCAGACTGTAAAATAAGTTGCTTTCGCCAACTATACATAATACACAAAACTTGTCATATATATCAGCGTTGATAGAAGTTCAATGGTTCTATTTGTTTCCAATGCGTCTCATTTTCTTTTTTTTTTTTTTTTTTTTTTTTTTTTTTTTTTTTTTTTTTTTTTGTTTCTTGTTTTTTATCGCATTACTAGTAGTTATAGCCAAGTATGTGTATTACTATTTCTATTATAGAAATAAAATCCGTTACGTTGGGTTTTTAAGACCATGCGGACCGATTTTTTATTGTTTTTGATTGCAAATGATTTAAACGACACGTAAGAAGAAATGGATAGTTGAATATTCATTGACGATATCCCATTAATTGTTAAGATATAAAAACCAAACACACCAATCCATGTCCAAATGACAACCCCAAAGCCAGTAACAACTTGGAAGTTGAAAAATCAAGTTAAATACGTAAACTTCAACCAGGAAAGTGAGGTCTTTATAAAGAAAGAACAGTGTATACCGAGTGATTTCAACGTATGCATTTACAAACACTACACGTCACTTGTGCACCAATGTGTATGTACCGTTTACATCTAAAGCGCCCTCGTCTTTACCATTAACTTAGTACAGTGTATTCTTTATAATTCAGATGTTGTCACCGTTGGCATCTACAGTGCCAGCATCCTCAACAACAGTTAACTTCAGTACACAGGAGGTTTTTAATTTAAGATATTGTAACTGACAGCTGGAGAAAGGAAATCACACCCAACATGACATTACAAATATAGTATAATTGTTTTAAGTTCAGGTACAAGTAGGACCATTGACTAAATATGAATTGTTTTATTAAAATTTATTCCAGATATTGATTTAAATAACATTCTATTTGAGTGGATTTTATTGGTATTATGAATGAGAGTCGGGAATAGCAAATGCAAAACTCCGAACTCTCGCAACCTCATTAATTTACTAAGTATTTTTATAATGTTTTTGTTTATTGGCATAGAAAGGTACATAATGATAGTTTTTATAATTTTACATATATAATACATGTATTATACATAATTTGCTAAGCATTTATCACTAGTCTTAATTCCGATTTTCACTCAGATAGAATGTTATATATATATAGTCACAAAAATATTGTTAGCATTACAGAAATTTAAAATTAACGCTATAACAATTCAGTGTATTCAATATTCCGACAAATATGTTATTGATGAAGGAACAAAATCCATTGTCTGAATAATTATAATGATATTAACGTCGGCTAAGGTTTGAATGGTGTCCAAACAATGCAAGCCGTAATAGGTTGTTATTTGGTGACGTTATCGGACAGTTAAACGTTATGTAATCAGATTGTACGACAACGTTGTATTTCTATTGTATATGTTTCTAAGGACGTCTCATTTCCTTTTATTTCTGTTTTTTTCTTGTTTCTGGTTGTTTCTGTTTAGTTATAACCAAGGACATATTATCAAAAACTAAAATACTTATCCATGTCCGAATCACAATTCAGAAGCAAACTTTGAGACTGACAAGTTTGGTCAAACACGCGGACGTCCACCAGAGAAATGAGGCCGGGTGCTCCGGAAGGGTAAGCACCCAATGTTTAGCTAGCTACACCCGCCAAGTGAGTAAAAGGAACATGGAAAAATGGGACGTCAAATATATTCAGGGCAACTCTGGACACAGAGACATCAAACTTATCAACAATACTGTGATGACGGCCATAAAACTGTTCTAGGGCCCTGATCGCCCTAGGCTTGCAACACCTAGGTCAACAATTTATTTGTAAGCACCTTGCTTCATTGTATAAAGTTGCCATAGTGGAAACAAACAAGCTCTACCATAGCGTATTGATTTGGAAATAAATACATCATAAGCAGGGGAAGCCGGTATATCGCTGCATGGAAAAGGACAGTTGACAATAGAAAAATGAAAGTCATCACGTTTGTCGAGCAGTTTCAAATGTAGCTTTTCGTCGTCGTGAGATATACGTCTAAATATATATATTATTTTTCTATAATAGAAATAGAATTCATTAAGATAGATTTTCAAGACTATACCGACAGAATTTTTATTTCAGATGATTCATAAGATTATTAGAAGGAATGAGAGTTGAATATTAATCATCGATGTCCCATTAATTGTTAGTTTTAAGAACAAACATACACATCCATGTCCGAATCATAACCCCAAAGCAAAGTAAAAACTTTGAAACTGGCAAATTAGTTAAAACACGTGAAATTCCATCAAGGAAGTGAGGTCTTTATATTTGGTGTTTACTGAATGACTTTAATGTGTGCAACTGAGTACTACACATTACATGTGCACCAATGTGTATGTACTACCGTTTACATCTAAAGCGACTCGTCCTTACCACACACACACACACACACACATATATATATATATATAATTTCAGATATAGGTAGAGCGACCGCATACTTTACAACAGCTATGTTAAGAACAAAGACTTTTTTTAAATTCCATATGTTGTTACTGACGGCAGGAGAAAGGAAATTACATCGTACACGACATTATAAATATATAAATATAGTACATGTATAATTGTTTTAAGTTCAGGTGCACGTAGGACTACTAACTAAATAAGGATTATTTTGTTTAATTTCAGATTTTAAAAATAACATTCTATTTGAGTGCATTTGATTGGTATTTAGAATGAGAGTATGAATAGTAAATGAATTAACTATCAAAGCAGTTCATTGAAATTTCTATCACTGATATTCTATTCGCAATGTATGACTGAGTCACAATAATAGGATGGAAAAAGTACACTTAAAACGAATGTCATGTCTTACATTTACATTAATATAAGCACGACAGAAAATTAAAAATTACAGCTACAATTATTTATTTTATCCATGAATTCGACACGTATGTGAATGATTGAACAGCCTTTTTCCAAATTAGGACAAATACGGCCGACTTTGGGTTAAAATGCTAACCAATCAAACAATGTAATACGAAATAAGTTGATAGAATATAAAACGCTACGTAATCAGAGCCGTTGATAAACAATATACAATGTATTAACAAGCAATTAAATGCCAGCGGAAAAAAACAAAACATTAACAAGGTCAATTTAAATTATTTAAATAGTATAATTTACACATAAAAAACAAGCATATCAATAGATATCCAAATCACAATGCCAAAGCTAAGTAAAAACTTTGAAACTGGCAATTAAATTAAACACGTGAACTTTTACAAGAAAATTTAGACTATGTGCCCCGCGCGGCTCTTGTAAAGTTAACTACGTGTATACACCACACCCACCACGTATGTAATGAAAATTGGGAGTGAAAGGAACAAGGAATTGTGAGTTGTCAAATATCAGGGATATTGTGGGTACAGAGAATTCACATAATCTGAACTATCTGGCGTTTTAAGAAACTTTACTGAACTTTGTTTTAATATGCCAATACTTCCAAACTAAACTTTAATTTTGTATTAATACTATTCAAACTCGAATACTTTATTTTATACTAATGTTATATAAACTGTAGGCTGAATTATCGGTATGTATATCAGATGTAGACGTTACTGTGCACAGTCGTTATATACAATGTTGATGACAATTCCATTTCATACCTAAATTTCATATCTACATTTGTTGCTAGTTAAAATCTGAAATTCCTCAAAAACTAAGGTATACTCTCTACTGCAAAGTATTTCCTAAGCTGAAAGTGGTAAAATTTATTTTGGTCTTTTGGACATTTATTCAACCCCTTGGAAATTTTGGTTTCACAATTTTGGTCCAAGCACTACTGATGCGGAATTGTATTCCGAAAGGTCCGTCAAATGCTGTAAAAATTAACACTGTTAGAATATATATGTAATAGCATAATATTTTCTTTTAAGATTTTTTTTCGAATACCTATCAATGTCTTATATGTTTTTATTACATTCATCGTGAACATCACTATGTCAACATTTTAGAAATTATAAGTAAATATCATTTTCTAAATTTTCCCCATTTTGTTTTTTGAATTTACACCATATTCTTATATAGAAGTTTCATGTTTCTATACACAGCTAGATGTCATATATTATAAAGGGTTTATGTTTAATCCTTTACTTTCCTTTCATTTGATATATATAAATCTGTCATTCTTTGGCGGCTGAGACCGGACTCTGACCCAACTTGATCCTATGTTAATTTTTGATATTGATTACATTGTCGATTTCAATTTCCTTCTGTTATTAGTTTTTGACGACATCGGCTTATAAGATCAACTTGTGGTGTTAAAAGATGGTACATATATGACTAGTTATAAAGAACCTTTATACCAGTATCTATAGATGATATATAAGGTAGTAGTAAATATGTCAACGGGGAAATAGAGGCAAAACACTAAATCACTCGCGTCAACAACACTCCTTAACTAAATATATGTTACCAGTCGTTTGATGGATAACTACTAAAATACCGGAGAGAGAAAAAAGGTTCTGGAAAGTCGATAAGCAGAATGTACCTCAAAATTATTAATCACAACATGTGATTTGAGAAGTCCATAGGCTTTTTGTAGTCGGTCATTATGAAGTCTTCAATATGACTTAGGCTGCCCGGCGCCACAAATCACTAAGGTGTTTTATTTAAAAGGATGTAATAAATACAATAAGACAGAACCTGTTTTATAATCAATCTTTATTTCTTTTTATACAGAGATTTGTTGATGAACATTTTATAACAATATATGTAACATAAACAAAAATAAAGATACTAGTCCATGTAAAAACTTTGGAAACTGTTAAACACATAAACTTCCACTAAGGAAGTGAGACTGGTGTTTTGGTTGACTAAAAACCTCCTGTATAGCTAGCTTCACCAACCACGTGTGCATTTCAAGTAACTTGAGTAAGGTGAAGTTTTTCCACTTTTAGATTAATAACGAAAGACTCAATAATTCAGTCAACCTATAGTGTAACCTCAAACTAATTGCAACAAGATATATTGTGTCACTAATATGCTCTTATATACTTAAAATGTTTATGGTAAAATCTACAAAAAAGAAAACAGTTTTTAAGAGTTTTAATTTCGTGTGGCTTTTTCTATAGTCAAGGAACATAACTCGTGTAAATCAGATGGGGTTTAAGTCCCATTATCATATAAGTCTTTCACAATCCAATATTTTAGTAAAGAAGAATTAATAACGAATACTGTAGAACAATAAAAAAATGTTTTAACCCAATATATACTTATATTATCATTTGTGTGCATATTAAAATATATCTAAGGTTAATTATTTTTTTCACCTTTTCACCATTCCCTTATTGCCGTTTTGCATGAAGTCATTCAGCAAATTTTCTTTTTCCATTCCATATACATATTGCATTCAAAATTGTTTTAAATGATTAAGTTTAAATTCGCATCTGATTTATAGGTTGTTTTTCATATAGCAGCAATTTTTGAAATTCTGTATAAAATTTAAGCTCATAGTACAGAGTTATCTCCTTTTTCAATAGAAAATGCTATTTACTACAATAATTGTTAAGAAAACCAATTGCAATGAATTGAGATTGCTGTTAGATTTTTATGGTGAATAATAGCACTTTTCACAAACCAATCACATAAAAATATTTCCTGTTGCAATTACTTTGAGGTTTGACAATATTTTTTCATAGATTGACTGGACTAAAAGCACTCCCTTATGGTTGGAAAGAATATTATCTTTGATAGAATTAGAATTCTCTGATACAGTATTCAAACCAGGCTACTTAATAAGACATTCAAGGTAGAATCTCTTACAAACAAGAATAATATTATCGGAAACCTTATCAGCAAAAACAACAACAAACTTGTTATGTTGTCTGTAGGGATTGTAGAAATCTTATGGTCTCTGAGTAAAAAAAAGGTTGTTTCCCAATTAATACGCTATGGTAGAGCTTGTTCCCACTATTGGGACTTTGTACAACGAAGTAGGCTGCTTGCAAATAAATTGTTAACTCAGGGATATTGCAAGCCTAGGCTTATCAAGGCCCTTAAAAAGTTTTATGGACGTCATCACAGTATTGTTGATAAGTTTGATATCTCTGTGTCCAGGATTGCCCTGGATATATTTGACGTCTCATAGTTCCATGTTCCTTTCACACAATTTTGATAACACACGTAGCGGGTGTAGCTAGCTAAACAGGAGGTGCTTACCCTTCCGGAGCACCCGGCTCACTTCCCTGGTGGAAGTTCACGTGTCTAACCTAACTTGTCAGTTCCAAAGTTTTTACTTTGCTTCTGGATTGTGGTTCGGACATGGATTAGTATGTTTGTTTTTGATTTAAATTACATACTATACCAGTCTTAATTTTACAGTTTAGCCGGTCCTTTTGAGATATCACTCCTTATCTGTAGTGCTTGGACCAAAATTGTGAAACCATAAATTGTATAGAGTTTGAAAAAATATCCAAAGGACCAAAATATATCTAACCAAATTAAGCTAAGGAAATATGAGAGAAATTACCTTAGTTGTTGGGGATTTTCAAATTGTTACAAGCACATCTGATTTTACACCATATCATTCAACAACTCAACGATATTTTTGAAATTCTGTCCCCAACTAAAAGATTGAGCATCCCTGTATTTGGACATTTTGAAAGGAACTAGACATCTTACCTTAGTGTTCTGAATTATTTATAAGTTATTACATATCCAGTTGGACCATAAAGATGGGGGAGATGAACAAGAGCGGGTAGGCAGAGTTAAATTATAAACATTAAGACAATGTAATGTTTGTAATTAAATAGTTGGATGCAATATGTGTTGGAAACGAAAGATGGAGAGTTCTATTTTAAATTAACAGATGATGATGCGGGTAACAGGCAGTTACAGAATGAGGGTCGAAATGTCGCCCGGGCATGAAGCTTTTTGTGGTTTCTGTGATATCAGTATCTTGAACATTTCTTTAGTTGACACGCTGATTTTCTCAGTTCCACATTAAAATAAATTGAACTGTTTCTTTCCCCTCCTTAGTCAACTACGTGAATTAAAATTCTTACACGTACTAGGAACTTGTTTTTTTCTTTTGCAGTTTGTTCACTATGTTCTTATATCATTTTACTATGCAAGAATGTGTTTGTCGAATCTGATACCGTGTATCTTCTTTTAACCTTCCAATTGACTTTCTTTTCTTTCAACAGTTGCTTCCTCTCCAACTCAAGCCCTTTCCTGGTGATCAATACTGTCATGGAGGCTAGATGCTGTATATCTTCTTTCACTGGTTTTGATGCTGATGAGGTCCACAAGTCTATAGAGGTCTCACTATTTGTGTTGTATTTCAAATTTTGATGGCTCTGGTTATTGCCAATTGCAGGTAATATAGAATATATAGGTAACGGGATAACTTCAATTTTTCTAATGTCAACTTTCCTTTACTATGCAGCAATATACCTGCTTCTCCTGCTTATGGTGTATTTGTTTCACAATTAATACGCAATGGTAGAGTTTGTTCTCACTACAGGAATTTTATGCAACAAAGCAAACTGCTTACAAATAAATTGTGGACACAGGGATATTGCAAACCTAGGCTTATCAGGACCCTCAAAAACCTTTATGGCCATCATCCCAGAATGAATTGTTATTGCCCAAAGTATATTTGACTTCCCCATAGTTCCATGTTCCTTTCACTCTCAATTTTGATAACAATGTGGATGTTGTAGCTAGTTAAACAAAAGATGCTAACTCTCCATGAGTAACTAACCTCACTACCCTGGTGGAAGTTCAAGTCTTTAACATAATTTGTCAAGTTTCAAAGATTCAACTTTGCTTTGGATTTGTTATTCCGACATGGATTAGTATGTTTGTTGTTGCATTTAACTTTAATGTTCTTTAATTTAAGATAATCAAATTAATGTGTATGTCATAGACATTTCATTTAAACTTAATTTTTATTAGAAATATTAACCAAAAACCTTTTGCTACGGTTAATAATATAAAATTGTGCAAGAAGTAATTGAGTTTGTATATACTATTACTTTAAGCTCCTTTAACAAAAGCTAGTATTGATATAAAAGATATATAAAATTACATTGATAGATTTAATAGTTTTAAATGCTTGCTTCTTTGCGGCACTTCTAGTATTTCAAAATGCAATGACATAATTTCCTGTTTACATCTTACATTCATGGTTGAAAGACATCAATATCGTGTACAGGATTTAAATTCAAAGTTAATATTTTATCACTGAAAAATTTAACTATAACAGGTCAAATAAGAAATATAACAAATAAATTCAGTGAATTAGTTCTTTTTGTGATTTTCACTTACTCCAAGAAAAATTAGCAAACCAACTCTGGTTAATGATATGCACATCTCCTATCAATGCTGATGCTTTGCACCAAGTTTCATGAAGTAGTACTTCATAGTTTTGGAGAATTCCTGCAGACAAGAATTTCGGACGGAATTTAATATCGCCTCTTTCTGCAAAATGCGTGAGATAAAAACAAAAGTCAAACATAATGGAAATGTTTTATTTTACATTTCAAAAACATTTATTTGATCATGAGTTTTTTGCAATGTTCAATGAGCAATGGTACAAATGGTTTTAAATAACAATATAGTCATGCCATCATATATATTGGTACATGCAATTTACAAAAAATAAAAATTATGTTGATAACAATTTTCATTGTACAAACAAAACAAGAGGCCCATGGGCCTTATACGCTCACCTGATAACTAATGGCTAGCCGATAGATTTAAAGACAACGTAAATACTAAACCCCAATGACCCCATTTTTTCTTTACATCAAAATGATCATTGTATCAATACCTACAACATTCTAATATACATGCCTATACAAAACGTTTATAGTTTTCAAGATAATTAACCATTTCAGTATTGTTTTACATCTGTGACCTTGACCTTTAAACCCATGACCTTTTCTATACATCAAAATGATTGTTTTATCGATACCTACAACATTCTAATATACATCCTTATACAAAAAGTTAATAGTTTTCGAGATAATTAACCATTTCGGTATTGTTTTCGCATCTGTGACCTTGACCTTTGAACCCATGACCTTTTTCTTTACATCAAAATGATCGTTGTATCAATACCTACAACATTCTAATATACATGCCTATACAAAAAGTTTATAGTTTTCGAGATAATTAACCATTTTGGTGTCGTTTCGCATCTGTGACCTTGACCTTTGAACCCATGACCTTTTTCTATACATCAAAATGATTGTTGTATCAATACCTACAACATTCTAATATACATGCCTATACAAAAAATTTATAGTTTTCGAGATAATTAACATTTTCGGTATTGTTTCGCATCTGTGACCTTGACCTTTGAACTCATGACCTTTTTCTAATACCTACAACATTCTAATATACATGCCTATACAAAAAGTTAATAGTTTTCGAGATAATTAACCATTTCAGTATTGATTTGCATCTGTGACCTTGACCTTTGAACCCATGACCTTTTTCTATACATCAAAATGATCGTCGTATCAATACCTACAACATTCTAACATACATGCCTATACAAAAAGTTATAGTTTTCGAGATAATTAACCATTTCGGTATTGTTTCGCATCTGTGACCTTGACCTTTGAACCCATGACCTTTTTCTATACATCAAAATGATTGCTGTATCAATACCTACAACATTCTAATATACATGCCTATACAAAAAGTTTATAGTTTTAGAGATAATTAACCATTTTGGTATTGTTTCGCATCTGTGACCTTGACCTTTGAACCCATGACCTTTTTCTATACATCAAAATGATCGTTGTATCAATATCACAACATTCTAATATAAATGCCTATACAAAAAGTTTATAGTTTTCGAGATAATTAACCATTTCGGTATTGTTTCGCATCCGTGACCTTGACCTTTGAACCCATGACCTTTTTCTATACATCAAAATGATCGTTGTAACAATATCTACAACATTCTAATATAAATGCCTATATAAAAAATTTATAGTTTTCGAGATAATTAACCATTTCGGAATTGTTTCGCATCTGTGACCTTGACCTTTGAACCCATGACCTTTTTCTATACATCAAAATGGTCGTTGTATCAATACCTACAACATTCTAATATACATGACTATACAAAAAGTTTATAGTTTTAGAGATAATAAGTATAATCAGAGGTAAAAAAATTAGGTCACGACCTTCACAATTGACCTTGACCTCATTTTGAAGATACTAACAAGAAGATGTCAAAACTGAAAACCCCATGTCATTATCTGGTCAAGTAGTCAAGTTATAACAATTTGAAGCTATTTTACGATTTTTTCAAAATTAAACGCAAAAACGCGTAACCCTTTTTCGACCGAATTTCACGAAATGAACAAACTACAGGCTTAAGACCCTAGAGAAGCCAAATATCACATCAGATTTTTTCTCCAATCAATACTTTCGGAGAAGAAGATTTTTTAAGATTTTTGCACCCCTAGGTCACCTTGACCTAGTTATGGTAGCCATGGCAATGCCACGAACAAATCTGAATTGCACCGACCCAGACATGCTTCTGACCAAGTCTCGTTGAAATCTGCCCAGTGGTTCGTGAGAAGAAGATGAAAATGTGAAAAGTTTACGACGACGACGACGACGACGACGACAGACAACGGACAAATTGTGATCAGAAAAGCTCACTTGAGCCTTTGGCTCAGGTGAGCTAAAAAGTAAATGATAAAGGTGGAAAAATCATTATATTATTGTTCAACTATTGAACTGTCTAGAAATGGTGTTTATAGTGCTATAACTTCCACTGCTGAGCAAAGCAAACTGAATAACGCACTAGCACTTTAATGATTAGTTTGCTTTGCACAGCAGAAAAGTTATAGCACTATAATCACCATTTCTAGACATTTTGATGGTTATATTTGCATTTTGCAATCATGTACGACATGCATTTCCAATCCCTTATCAACATGCATTTCCGATCATTGGAACAGCCAATCAATGATGTCATATATAAGCAAAAAATGAGTGACATCATTTTAGAAATGGTAATTATAAACAGTAATTATACTCTTAAAGAGATTAACCCAAAAAATATCACAAATGCAAATGTAAATATTGTAATATGACCCTTTCATTCTGGTCAAAAGATGTATTCTGAATGGATGACATGCAAAATGGAACACATAGTATGCAAAAAAGTGTCTGAGCCAATTAAAGATGTATTTCCAAGAATAAGACAAATCAAGAATTTTTGTATTGTTTCAACAGTTTGAATATTTGACATACACCACTGTCAACATGGCATGGTAACCTCGATGATCTGTTGAACTAATGAAACCAGCACTAAAGATGTTTGCTTTAGTTTCAGAAGAAATGAGGGATATAATGACTGTATAAAACAGAAAGACCAATTTGATTATAATTAGCACTTTGAATGATAGAGATAGAAATTGTAATATCATACATGTCTACAACCATACTACAGATAGTTGTCACATGGAATTCTTCACAAATTGTCACTATTCAGGTCCACTAAATATTTCAAAACTATCATTCCATTGGTTGTTCTGTTTCTTCTTTAACTTCATATATTCTTGGTCCATACAGTAACACATAAGCACAATGCCAATCACCTGCAAAAGTTTTAAATGGAAAAAGAATTAAAAGAGAAGATGTTTTAATATCAGAAAAGTGGAATCAAACCAGTCTCAAACAATACCCGTCTTAAGTTTGTTAAGGTAGTTCCATACCATGGTGACGTCGTCGTTTTGTGCGTACGGTCGAAATGCCTGATTCGAGGTCTTTTTTATCTATGACGTCACGAATGTGTGGTCTTCGGTGCCTACAGAATTATGGCGGGAACGCTGTTATGCTATCATTCAGTAGAATAATTTTCTGCATACACAAAAGATTAGAATTCACAATATCAATTCTGTGCACCATTTTTAAGAAGAAAAATGTATATTGTACATAACGGAAATTAGGTAGATCTACACGGCTGTTGAGAGTACTATTCTAAATAATTGAAAGATTTTGAAAACGGTATTTTAAATGCCGCTTTATGTTTGTTTTTTTCGGTGATTTTAAATACAAATACTAGTAGTAGGACACAAACTGACAATTCTTCAATCAACATACTGTATGGTAATTTTTCTCGGTATCAAATTTTAGCAGTTTGACTATGCTCTTGTATTTGTGTTTCATTCAGCGGCCTAGAATCAAGAACGCTAAATCAATGTAAACGAATCCCCTTTCCACTTTAACTGATCTGTGTTGGGTAACGGTTGCTATGGGTTTCTATGGGTGACAGACCATATGAAATTTAAATTGGTTTTGTTTTGCACAACCAAATAGCTCACAATCAGTGTTCTTGTTTATTTGTTAATACCAAACAAAAAACATTGAGTTCATAATAGTATCCTAGGACATTATTAGTAACTTCTTATGTAAGGAATGAGGCTTTTTTCTTGTTTTAGGATTTTGATGCAATTTTATGAAAAAAGTAGCTTGACGACCCCCTATTTTTTGTTTCCGAAAATCAAACTTATATATTCATGTGCAATATATGTGAAAATCGGGGGTCGTATTCGACTTAGTTTTTAAAAAATCTACAAATTAACGAAATGGTGTTACTTTTAGTTTTCCGGAAATTTAATGTTCTCTCTTGATAGGTGGCGCTGTAGAAAAATACCACGTGACCGGAAGTAAAATTCCATTGGTCCAAATAATCTTCATGACATAATGGTTAATTTCAATGCAAGAGACTTTTGGTTTCTAAGCATGACAAAAAATTATTAAAGCTTATTTGTTGATAACAGTAGTTATACGTTGATCATTTATGCCGTGAAAATGGCCACTAGGTGGCGCTTCAGAACTTCTTAAGCAAGTCGAATACCTGCCCTGAAATTTTGGCAAGTTGAATGGTTTATGCCCATGTACAACATATCAAAATTTCAATATGTGTTTTCAGGCGATTTGGAAAGTATGGAACTACCTTAAAAGGGTTATCTGCTTATTATTAAAGCAAAACCATGTAAATTCAAGGAAGTTTAATGATAATAAAGGGTCTATTAATATATCCATCATGTCAGATACCCTATGACATTTGGAGCAGAATTTTTGCATTCCATAAGACTGTAAAAAGGATGTTACTCATGAAAAGTCTCTCATTGTTTATTTCATGTTCAAGGTTCATTATTCTAACAGTGGAGTGGTGTAATGGTGTTTTTATGTCCAATCAAGAGTCTTTCATTGATATACAAAGGGTATGGGAATAGTGGAGTAACAGAGTACATAGAGAAAATCACCAACCTATGCAAGTAAACTAGCAAAGTTTATCACAACTAGGATCTGCCTGAATAGGAATTGAATCTAGGCAATGAGGTGCCGAGACAAGTACAAGTAAGCCTCTGCTACAGATTTTATGATAAAACCCAACTTTGCAGAAATGTTGTGGCACATCACATGGTTTACTCATGTTCGAATTTTAAGATCAGCAATTTAATTACCATCATCAAACATTTAAATTTATGATATAGCAGGTTACAGCTGTGTTAAAAAAGAATCATTTAAAATTTATTACTCTTTTAGTTATTTCAACTTTGTAAATGTTTCACATTTAAAGTGTTATTTCTGTCAACGCAGCTAAAATTGATGATAATCCAAAAGTGGGGGAAAATCAATAGAATGGTTTTTTGAAATGAACAAAATGCACACATTGTGTTTGTTTCCCAAAGGACTTTTCTTACATCATACAATAGCAGTGACAAATCATCCATCAGCGAGGTTTAACATTTGTAGCTCATGGATAAATCCATATGTAATGATAACCTTTCAAAAATTAAGATGAAGAGTCATCAGATTATTTAGCTAAATCTGATAATTTTTGTAGAAATGTGTATCAGTCTGATTGATAAGAGTGTCATTATTTTTTCTAAATTTCACTTTCTTCTTGCACATTTTGACAGCTTCATCCAATTTGGTTCAGTTGTTTTAAAGGAAATGATGAAAATGTTAAATGTTAACACAAAACACATGACAAACGACTCATGGTGAACAATTTCAATAGCTCATCCAAGCTTTCACCTTGAAAACAAACAAAATTGCAATAATTACACAGTACAAAAGCTTGAGATTTTGTATCTGTGTCCATTGTACAAGTCTACAATAGTTTTACAATATACCAACTGTATATATATAAATATTAATTTCACAGATAGTTTGCTTGTACTTCAAAATGTGATTTGTGCCTTTTGTAGAAAAATCACAAACTAATGAAGTATATAATTCCTTTTAGAGTTCACTTAAATATCAAACAATAAAAATAGGTTAATATCTTAACACATATACTTTTACAATATAATGTTAGAGTAACATCTGTGCATTGTGTCATGTAAAATATAATTTTATCTTGTTAAACACATCTGTGCAACACAAAGGAATTTTGTTTGATCTAGATTAATATAATCCAGAACAACTGACTTTCATCCTGCCTGGTATGTTCCACTTCAAGTACATCCCATTATTCATTACACCAACAAGTTAATGTATACCTGTCTATTCTAACAGAATAGAAATGTATCTATACCTGTCTCTGTTGTATATATAGATACCGGGGGGGGAGGGGGTGCAGGCTTGTCATGGTTTTCAAACCCTGGCCAGGTCTAACCAAGACATGAAAATAGCTAGTGTCTGTTCTTTTGCCAAGCACTTGGGCATTTAAAATGAGTCATGGGGTCCTTTGGAAGAGACCTCCTTAAAAACTGATGCCCTGTGTCATGTTAAAGAATTCTGAGTGCACTGCAAAGGTAAAAAATTCTGCCACTCCACCTAAAGTTAGTGATGACTCGATATAAGTGAAATATTCATGAATGTGTTGTAAAACCCCATTCAATCAAATAATCAATCTATCCCTTATAAGAAATCAAAAAAGTTCAAAACAAAGTAAAACTCTGCGGTATCTTTATAAATCAAATTCTTACAAGTCATGTTATTATACCTCACATATATATTAAAATACAAGGGTGAAAACCCTTCTGAAGGGTGACAATTCTGGATGTCCACATACCTAGACGGCAATTATTGTACAAGTATATTATTTTATAGTGTTGGGAACCACTACTTAATTTGTGATTGATCAACATTCTTACTAGATACAAATTGACAATGAAGACTGATTTGCTTTATGAGAAATCAAAATGAGATAGTTCTCCGTGAGGAATACCACTGATAAGGATCAAAGGTTGGTGGTTTTGTATAGGCACTCCTGTTTCCTCCACCATCTCTGAACTGACCACCTTTATATACATGAAAAAAATCTTGACTGGAGCCAAAACACCATTACTCCATTCCGCCACACATTGAGAGGAATATATATATTTGCTGTCTTTAAGTGATTTCTCAATAAAAGTCCTACTTGCTCCACTGTTTGTGTAGCCTGATTTCACTATCAGATTATCAGTATTGCCATCTTTGTTTTGCAATATGTCTAAAAATAAGCTATAGGTGATGTATGCTATAAATATCTCCAAAAATAAGTTTTGTCGTAAATAATCAATCAAAAGAAACTTTGTGATCAATTTGATAGATTGTGGAAGATAACCATTAAATATTGATTATACAATTAATCATCACTAATATACCATACTTAATGGTAGAAAAACATAACTGTTATCATTTATGAAAAATCTATGAAAAATTTTATTTTTAACTGACATTTTCAGGTTGGCTGCACATCAGATTTATCACACCTTGGCAGGTAAACCAGAGGAGAAATCAACCATAAATTGTTTTTAATTACAATAAAACATCAAACTGATATTTATAAGCCCTAGCTGTCATTTTCTGGAATGATCTTTTACCTTTTAATGGATAAATTTTATTCTTATTTTGGTTTAGCCATCAGAGCTGAATCTGTTTTGCCTGTTGAAATTCTAAACTTCAAAGATTTTTTCAAAAATAATAACACATTTATGTTTATCCAGCATAAAGAATCATATTTAACAGTATATAATTCAAAAAATCATACAAAGATTTGTGCATAAAATAACACAAAAACTCATTTTCTACTAAACTGTATTTTGATATTCCTTCAGGTCTCGCTGTACTAGAACATATCATGTCACACTGCAGGGTTGCATCTAGGATTGAAGATTTTGGGGAGATGGATTTCTCTGGATTTCAAAATGGGGGAGATATTGTACAAAAATGGGGAACTTCATTATTACCAAATTAACTTGTTGTATGTTAATGAATTTTGATTTCTATAGTGCCAATGGTAGGTGACAATAACGACATTTTATTTAAATGTTGTGCAATCAAATACCCCACTTGAATTTGGAAGTTTCTTAAATAAGACCAACATAGAAATAGCTTGTATATCACATAAAGTCCCTTTGAAGTATTTTGTAATCATCTGTAAAATAATTTAGGTTCAGTCTTTCAACTGCATCTATTGAATCTACATGCATCAATTGCATCAGACATGCCTCAATCTGTCTTATCCCACTCACAGAGAAAATTATGTTTTCATTTCGCTTTGAAAGTTTGACATGTGCGTTGATACTTGTAATTATCTCCTCTTTACAGCAAATGATAGAGTACTAGAACAAGTGACTATAAACGACTATTTCGGGTTAAGAAAACATGCACATGATCTCTTTGGGAAATCCCCATTCTTAAACTGAATGTCATATTGCATACGACTCAGACTCTGATGTATATATTGCAGTTTGGAAATAAATATAAACGGATTAACAAATTTTAACTTAATACTGTGTGCAGATAGGGTTCATTTTAGCATGAAAAATGGCAATTCTGCGAAAAACTATCACGCACCTGCTAGGGGTGTAAGGATACAACAAAGCCATTTTGTGATATACTGTGATACAGGACAACTGTATTGCAATATGAATCATGATGTATTGTCTTTAAATAATTTTGATGGAAAAATGAGCTTATCTGAATAAATATTTTACACAGCAAAAACCTACTTTCAGGTGCTTCCTTTTTTCTTCATATTTATTAATAAAAAAAATTTATTCATCCAAACAGTCACCAAAAAGTTGGGAAAAACTCCACAATCTGACATATCCTGCCATGGGCTTTTAGTTTGTTTACTTCCTGTCACTGCATCATGTGATAATTATGTCTCTTTAATAATTGTTAATGCATGTTATGCAAAGCAGAGTGGCTAATGACTATTTATGGGGTTAAAGTAAAATTATGGCTGTCACATGTTTTTCTGCTTACACAGTCTTCATCATTAAATCTGGATTTATGTAGAAAATCTTTAAAAGATTATGATTTTATTATTGTCATACAGCCTTCCTATGAATAAGGAATATTATGCAATCCACATCATTTCTATCCTAAAAATGCCCTATATAGCTCTGTACCAGAAAAGATGGAGAGTATCTCTTTGGTGCCCAAGAATATTTGAATGCTAAATTTGGTAATCGTTTCAGCTATTATCACATGTGTGCCTATCAAAAACACTAATTATCTGGTCTTTTTCAAGTGTCTATATGATGTTATACAGTCTAACAAGCATGCACCGATCTTGTGTGCACATCACGGTTTACCGATATACCCGTATATCGTTACATCCCTAGCACCCGCAAGATTTTTTATAGAAATTTGAAATGTCGCAATATCCCAGTCTAGACGCAACCCTGACACTGAATGAATAAAGAACATTACTCACCTCCACCGGAGAGTTTTAATACATCTTCTCCAGTTATAGATGTTACTCTGTCATCATCAAACATCAACCATTCATCTAAAAATATATAGAATAAGTTTAACACAAAATGATCTGGTATCGAAATCTGGAATTATCAGGTACATAGAATTCTGATAATATGAGAGAATAGTGTTTCTTAATTTGTTTGCAATTGATGTATATTACAAGATATAAACAACTTTATTAGTTTTGTCAATCAATTTCACAAAAAAGGAGATTATCAATTTGCATGTGTCAGTCACTTGTCACTCCCAATATTTGTCTGTCACAATATGAGTAATTACTGTGGAATTTCAGAGTTTTTAATGAAACTGTACATGGGATGTACCGGGTATATAACAAGATTTTTGTTGGGTTTGAGATTTCAGATCACTGGTCATAGGTCATGATTTATGACACTAAAAATAGAAAATCAGTTTATGTGAATAACTTCAGTTACAATTGAGGGTTTACTATGAAACTTGATACAGCAGTTGCTTATATCAAGATCTTGCTTGGGACTGATTTTTAAATCATTACATCAGAGTCACCGATACTACATGTATAAATAAAAAATCAGTTTCTATGAAAAAAATTGTTGCAGATCAGTACCATGCAATGTTCACTCATGTAAATATTCCACAAAATCTGTACATTAGTGTAGGAAGCATTCCAGATTTAATTTTTTGGATAAATGGATATACAGTTGACTCTCGTTATCTCGAACTCGACGGGGAAATGCAAAAAGTTCGACTTATCCGGAGTTCGAGATAACCGATGTTAAAAACGACAACAAAAGGGAAGTTACTCGTACACGCCTACCGGAAGTCGCTTCCGGTTTTATCTTGTCAAACTGTATATTGCCGTTTTCTCCTATATCGTATGTATTCAAACATGATATATAAAAACTGCATTATTTATTATTTGTATTTATAATTGAGAATGTAGTATATAAAAAAGTCGGGAGATTATCTGTTACTTGTTATTAGCCGACAAATAGTGGAGTCGGCTTTTGTCTTCATACCAGTTTCGCTTTGTGTACTTTAATCACCCCAAGCTTCCGGTTGTATTGAGTAATGTTCACATCACACGCTTTCGGAAGCCATGTTCAGCTTGGCAGTAATTATAACACCTGATAATCACCTGGATGGTTTAATTGCTTATGCAAGGGATAATAATTAAGGGCTTAAGGAAATTGGGAGGTCAGTGCAATGTTGTAATTTTAAAATCAACACGAGGCCGACAGTCAAATATTTTATTTGTGTCGGAATGTGTTTTTTCTACCAAAAATATGTAGGCGCTGACAAATTTGATTTCTCAAAAATTTTTGTTCGAGTTAACAAATTTAATTTTCCTAAATTTTTTGTTCGAGTTAACGAGTGTAATTTTCCTAGGATTTTCATTCAAGGGGACGAAAATATTGTTCGACATATCCGAAAATTCGAGATATCCGAGTTCGAGATAACCGGAGTTATTTTGGTTTAATAAAGAACAACTCTGTTCGGACTTTTTAAAAAAGTTCGAGATATCCGGTAGTTCGAGATATCCGAGTTCGAGATAACGAGATTCAACTGTATAGCAAAAAACCATTACACATGAACCTAATGTCAGGTATTATAAAACTATTTAAATATGCTTACCTCCCCTTTTTCTAACCCATGATACATAATGTCCACTAGAACTAGATCTCCCTTTGTGGGTTAACACAGCCTGTAATTCATAATAACCACTATTGTTGGAACCTGGATCTGTAAAATAATATAATCAATATTATAATTACATCCATACAAAATTCTGCAAAATCTAATGAACTCTAGGTATATTTAGTATTTTAAATGTATCAAATACTTTTTTTAATTTCTTTTACTATTGCATTCATCATTTGGTCTAAATTCTTCATACCAACATTGAAACTTATCAAAATATATATTATAATTCATCCTAGCAATTTTTCAGCTATTTTGCATCAAGATTAAAAACACTTTAATGTGGTAACTTCTTTATTTTTTTTCAAACATCATTGCTAATCTACTTTGAACTACAGTATGATATTGATGACATTTACAGTACAAGAATGCTAGCTCACATGGATGTAAATCAGTTGCATTAAACTGTCACTGATTCCATGCAGATGTAAAGTTTTCTGAGTGTGACCTTTTAAGACAGTGTGGAGTATGGTGTTTTTACACTCCAGTCAAGATTTTCTCACTTACATTAAGGTGGTCAGTTCAGGGATGGTGGAGGAAACTAAAGTCTCAAGCTTAAACCTACCAACCTTCAACAAGAGAACTGACAAACTTTCTCACACTATGATCTGTCCAGATTGGGATTCTAACCTAGGTGGCGAGAGGTGTTGTGATCTGTAAGCCAGCATTTTAGATCACTGTCACTACAGTCTCCTTTTATGATGGGTATAATTGCAATGAAGATACCTACCATCTGGAAAACTATAGGGTTCTGTTTTAACTTTATCATCACTGCTTTTGGGTAGCTCTTTTTTGCCTTCTAATTTTGCCTGGAAATAAACAGAAATGAAATAATAGTTATATGTAACAGACAAGCATATTTAGTGAATTAGGATCCCTGCCAGTAGCTACTTTTTAAGTTACCCCCAACATAGCTGGGGTGACTTATTGATTTACCCTTTGTTATTGTGAATTGTATTTATGTTCAAACAACAAACTCCCAGGAAAATGAACAAATCAACAGATTAATGACATACAGTCTCCTATCAATGTTAATATATTGCACCATGTTTCTTGAAATAATGCTTCATAGTTTTGGAAAATTACTCCAGACAAAAATTGTCTGGATGGTTAATATCCCCCTCTATTTTCAAAAAACAGGGCTTTGAAAGGCGTGGGATAAAAATAATATACTTAATCTAACTTCAATTATGGTTGAAGTGTCATAAGATGAACTCTTCAACTTCTTGAAAAGTATGTACACCAACTACCTTTTTTAATTTTCCCGCTAGTTTATCTACATCAACTTATATTGAATAATATTGTTTACACCAACTTACTTTTTGTAATTCTTCAGCTAGTTTATCTTCTTGTTCTTTAAATTTATCTCTAGCAGGAACTAATTTTTCTTGTAATTCAGGTGAACACAAATCATAAACATCTAGATTTAATGGAAATTTTACATCCTGAAAGGATAAAAAACAATACAAAATCTATTACAGATACATTACCCACTTATCAGCTGTACCACTTCAATTAGGGCCACACTAAAACCTATGTGCTGTCATTTTCCTTAAGATTGCTTAAGTATTAAACGTGAAAAGTCATGCTAAATATGAAACAAAACTGTAGCAGATTTAATAACACAAATTACCAGTATGTTATTTAAAATAAATAAACAAATTCAAAAATTTTACTTGAATCATTAATTTAATACAAATTCAAGGGATTTGATTTTAATTATTAAGTATTCATAAATCAAGTCAAAAACTTGCTGCTGATTACTGAATTCGTCAATTCATATTCAAAGTCGTATCTTTAATTCCATGTAATTTGAAGACGAAGGCAAGCCAAAATATCATGTTTCTTTGTAAACACCAAGCTATAATCCATCATGATTGAAATAAATACACTATTTTATCATTGTCAAATGTACATAACTAAGTTAGACAATGCAATCCATAGATAAAAATTAGATCAAGTGCACTAAGTTCAAAATTGGCACACAGATAGGATGTTTCCTACTCATCTATTATCCCCGATGAATTCTATTTAGAAAGTGTAAAACATCCCTGTTAATATTGTTTTCTTCCAGTATAAATATTTACACAATTACACTGCAGAGCACAAATTCTAGATTACAATATCAAAATGGATAAAACCAGGAGTATGGGAGATAACTCTTGATACATAACTAAAATTTGGTGAATGAATTACTGAATGAAATTTAACCCTAACTTTACTCTTACCTCTTGTTAGCAAACAAATCAATATGGTTGATAAGTATGATGTTTCTGTATCCTAAATTACCCTTAATATATTCAATGTCCTATAGTCAACACGCTCAATTTTCATTTCACATGTGGCATATGTACTAGTATGTTTGTGTTTGATTATAACCTATTAACCATGTGATGTCCACCTCATCAAACTAATAACTTACCTTTAAAATCTTTGCATTTATTGCTTCTTTTTCTTTAAAATAAAATCTAACAAACTGAATTGCTAAATAACCTGGTAATCTTTTTAGTTTACTCTGAAAAAGAAATCATACAATTCTATTTACAGATCTATAACATCATATATATATAACAAAGATTGTTTTTACATTTATTTATTACACTTCTGGTAAAATCATGTTTTTTTTAAATTATAATGAGATCAAGCAATGTGATATAAAAGTATGATTTCAATGATTTTGTTACTACCTAAGGAAATCCGTGTACTGTCATATATGCATGTGCATGTACTTTTTATTCAAAAGACAAGAGTAAAGAGTCCAGATCAAACAAAACTTATGAAGAAATAAAACACTACATGCCTTACTAAAGTAAGAGAAATGTTAAAATGTCACTACTGTAAATAAGACATGTACCAGTACTTACACTTTTTTTATATAATGCATCTCTTCCTAAAGTTGGAGAATGTTTTGTTATTGCTTCTTCTAACCTCTGAAATATGAAACACAAACTTTACACACTTCACAACAAGCTTTAATAACAAGTATTCATCATTAGAGGTGTAATGACATACAAATATATAATGGGCTTCCAATCGATTACTGTGAAACAAGTTTTAAATACCACAATTACCAGAACAGAAAAGTCCAAATAGAATCAGATTTCACAACTAGTTATTGCATACTGTAAACAAAAATTTTATTCAAGTGGGATTAACTTTTGCCCGTTTCATGAGGACAAAATAATCGTGAAAGTTAATCGCTGCAAACTTGTTTTTAAAATGGTACTATTTATAACAAATATTTAGCTATTGTTCCTATCGTGATAGTTAAATGGTTTTGATAAGAGAATTACATCAAAATCTCAAAAGCTAATATCTAAGAATAAAAGTCCGTTAACAGTGATTCAATGTATTTTTAACGTTTGAATGTAATAGTGTGTTACAAATATTTGAATGGTATGTTGTCAAACACTTCTGTCTGTATTGGATATATTGATGAACTTTATTTCAGTGTAGTCACAGTCAACTATAGTTATAAACAAGAAATACATGTATCCTAATCAGTTCAAGAAACTCAACAAATCAAAGGCTTAAAACTATGTGTTAATGAGGAACGGCATGCCAAAATGGCTGTAAAATTAACATCGGTTCAATATGTAATACTCACTCCTCGTAAACCTGTATGCATATATTTGACCTCTGAAAATAAAAAAAACAAGATTTTATAATAACAATTAAATTGAATGTGCAAAAGAAAAGAATTAAAATAAGCTAAGCCTGAAAGGAACATTTGAAAAACCATTAACAAAAAGTTGCTTACATTTATGATTACATAACAAGTAAGAATAAACTCATTTTACTTACCTTTTTCAATAAAACAACTTAGTTGATAAAATTTTTCTGTAGATTTTGTTTCCTGTTCTTCTGGGGCTTCTTCACATTTCATTCTAATGTTATTAAGGAATGTTTTAGCTTTCAGCATAGAAATTTCATCATATCACAATAATTCAATTTTCGTTTGTTTCAAGCATTTTGATTGGTCAGATCTTTTGTGTTATTTTTCCATGACAGAATTGGCTCCACTCCAACTTTCATTGCCGGAACTACTTTTCTGACCTACATCCAAATGTTTACATTGTTGACACATTACACAATCACATACACTTATTTGTTGTTTTTTAAAAAAATTATAAATTGAATTATAAGAAATGAAGATAAATTTTCTTTTTGTTATGGAAGTATGAAAGAATTGGACATTGCACATGTAACATAATTCACTACACAAATTATTCAGTGTGCAAAATGTCCAATTCTTTCATACTTCCATAACAAAAAGAAAATTTAATTTCATTTCTATGTAAAGCAAGGAGTAAACATATATACATGTATGTGTAAATTAAGTCTAATGCCATGGGATGTTACATTACAGAATAGCTGTAGTGAAAGTGAAAAAAAAAAACAAATAGCTATGATAAAATTGTCTTATGGAATGCCAACATGTAGTAGTGAACATTTAAGCAGTTACATAAGAAAATCCTATGATTTATGTATGTGATGGGCAGACTTTAACTTAACATTGATAAAATAAATAATTTAGTCATAAAACAAAAAGGGTTTTCTGTAGTTGTTTACTTGTTGTGTTGATTTATTGATAAAGGATACGTAACATCATACTCTCCACCTAAATACTGATCTATAAATCCCTGTGTGGATGTGGCACCTGCTTCCTGTCAGTAATGTAAAACAATACATACTTTGATTTAAAACCAATTTAAACTAAGAACTGAAAATTATTTCAATAAACCATTTAAATATCCTTGGATTATTACTTAAACCTGATTTTTTCCTATAAAATGTACTGTTTAGATGAAAATAATATGTACAGTTTATTGATTTTTATTTTACTGAAGTCTAAATTTTAAATCGAAATGATCTGCAAGTCATTGAACATGGAAAATTACCAAAAAGCCAAACCAACCCCTTAATCATTTATATTTAAAATCTTTACCAGTATTGTTGCTTTGCATTAGTAATAACCATGGAATAAGTAAAGTCAATAAATTGTGAACATAAATCCATGTACAGTATGTGTAGCTGCACAAGGCCAATCCTAAATTTAAGATGAGTTGAGTTGAGTTGACTATTGGTGTTTAACGTAAGAACAGTCACTACCCACTTTCAAGTCTTGGGTCAGACCCGGCCAGAGATTGAACCCACGACCTCCCACTTAGAGCGAGCACTCTACCAACTGAGCTACCGCAGTGGTTTTAAGATGAATTGAAATTTGTAAATATGATGCTAAAGACTAATTTGGGAAATCTTCCATTCACAATTCAGTCATTTATAAACAAATAATATGTAATATTTGATTAGTAAATTCTTTTAACATGAAATAACCTCTCTTATGGTATTTCCACAAATGTTATCAAATCTATAGTATATGGACCTAAATTAATTTACATGTGTTGTATTAAACAAATGAAACTTAATGTGATATACAAACTAACCTGACTTTTTTCCGATAACCCTGGTAATTTTTGTTGTAAACATCTAACTATTTCTGTCCAACATTCATTAGCATCCTTCAAATAGTCAAAATTTACAACAGTTAACTGTTATGTACATGTACAAAATAAAAGAAAACTAAATAAAATGTGCATCATTATAAAACACATTCAATATTAAAGAGAATAGTTAGTGTATACTAAATGTATAAAATGTTTTTGGGGAACAGACAAGTCAAGGCAAACAACTCTTACACTGACTTGATACTAACTAGTATAGAGTTAGCCTGACCAGATATGGACTATATTACCTGACCAGCATTGTCGAACATAACTGACAGAAACTAGTGAGATGTTGGATATATATACATGTACTTCTATTGTGACCGCTGAATGGATATAGACCAGAGATGGTAACAATGTGATGTGTAGTGATATGAAAATTAAAGTTTGAACAACTGAATAACCCAACCTACAGTCTGGCCCCTAGTGATTATTAACTAATTAAAAATGTAAAATCTCCGGGAACAAAGCACCACCATGATGATGAACTAAAGGCTGACACAGAAGCATAGTTTGAAGACCAAATTGAAGACTTCTATCTTAATGTTTTGACAGTATAAAAGAACAGTGAACCAAGTGCATCGAGATAAATAAGAACTATTTTGACAAATAATATTACAATGTGCTGCTGCAATAAATAGTCGATCAAATAAAATTGTAACTTTACCTGTTGTTGATAGACTCCTTGTTCACCTTTTTCAGCAAACTGTGGATATGCCAAATGTAAAACTTGTAGAAATATAATAGGTGGTATAGCTGTACCAGACTTCTCCATGGAAACATATAAATCTCTTAATGCTGAAATTACACAATATATTTTAATCACTTTCATATATTTTGACAAATTATTCAGAAGGCATAAACTAGTATTTCCCTAATTTGGAAACAAGACCAGAAACAAGACCTCTTCTGGGGCTTTTTTTACTCAACATATTCACCAATAAGATTAAGTTGGTTACAGTAAAAATGTATTGATGAGATATGTATCACATTAACATCTATTGATATACATATACATTACCTGCAGTAATAGAATCTGCTGGTGTTATGGCTCCTCCTAATGTCAAACCACCTTTGTAACTATAACATAAAAATATAAATTACAACAGAATTCTGTGAAAATACAGATGTCTTACCTAGCTTCTATAGTGACCAGAGACTCTACTTAGATTTCAAGCTCACATTCACATTGTGACACACTGTCAATATCAACAACATAAAGGTAGAACCTACCGGTAAGCTGTGTTTGCCGGATTAGACCAAAAGGTATTACAATTATATGGTCATGGAATGTAATTATTGTCTCACAAATAAGTAATTAGATAAAAGTTTGTCAGAGAGAACTTTTATGATTTTACCCCTCACATGTTTGTTAATCACAATCAATGCTGTAAAAATCCTCAGCATAATAATGATATCTCCGACAGAAGTGTCATATAATGGTAAATGCTGCCATACTTAATCATAACTCATGGTAGTGGTGTTCCCATTAATCAAAACAATCTAAGATTGGTTGGTTACCTCAATCAACTAAGCAATCGACCATAAAATAGCACAATTTTTTTACCCTCAACCAACTTAGCAATTGACCATAAAATTGAACACAATTTTTTACCAGAGTTTCCGTCCATAACTTATAGCAAAAAGCTTATATCAAAAACTATAATTAGGGGAAATTATCATTTTTAGTAACGGATACACATTTGAAAGTCTCCTTCTCATTGGTTGCTGTTCATTTTTCTACCTAATCAAATAACTTGTAAACAGCTGATATTGAAAAAATAAATGGATAAAATGCAGCTAATTGATTATAACCAATGATTGATTGGTTGTACTGAACCAATCATCAATTATAAAATTTAAACCATTTTCCAACACTAGCTCATGGTTAAGTTAATATTTCAACACTGCAGATACAGATTAATAAGTTCAGCATGGCGTGTGTTGAAATAAATATTACATTAAAATGTTCATAATACATGTATGAAATAACTTATCATACACATGTAGGATATTTCTTTTCATTCACTGATATCTCTTTGTGTCAAACTTACGTTTTTAAAGCATCTCTTAGTTCAGGTACTGACTTAAGACACTGTACTGTTGCATTCATATAACATGTATTACCAAGATTTGTTAATCCAGCTGGTAATTCTAACTGTAATAGAAATATATATACATAATAAAATATTACTTAATATTTACATCATCAAAAATCAGTATCTATCTAAACACCTATCTATAGTAAACTCAACCTTTGGTTATTCAATACTTTAGTTCATTTTAAGTTCTAGAATGGTCCAGTCTTGTCACACACTACAAATCTTACTCCAAAAACCTCTAGTCAAACTTCATAATTCCAATCCTGGTTATATTAGTAATTTACCCAAGCTTCTTAGACATCAGTGCCCAGTTACTTATTTAGATGAGAAATAATCATTTTGTAATCCCCATAGGTAATGAGGTATACATGTATATACACAGCAATACAGTTAACTGAAAAAAGTGATATGTTCTTTTTTGTGTAATCATGTTGTATTTTTTCGGTTTAATTCAATCCAAACTGACATAAGGATATCATGTTGAGATATCAGTATCGGGTCAAGGCATACACTTATCAGTTAGCCATTGCAAGAATCAATTTAATGCATTGAAGCTAATTACAAGAAGAGTAGATATTCACACTCTACAGCAATTGATTTAAAGTGCATAATATCTTACTGCTGATGCTAGCTGTTGTTCACTCATGTCTTCCATAAACACAGGTTTCTCTGCTGGGGCCTGTGGTAGCTCATCTGCAGTTCCCATCATCAGCAATAAAGCCCCCTAGAAAGAAATATATAAAACTTCTTATAAATTGCTAAATACTTGTATACAGCCATCTAAAACAACTGTGTATATGGTAACGCCACCAAGTAATTACCTTGGGCTTGACAAGATTTTTTGGTCTATTTTATATAATTTGCAAATCATAACACTAATAACTACAAATTGGGGATTCCAGATGTTTCAGATGAAAATATATATAAACACAAATTTTCAACTGAATTCTTTGTATAACTGATTTTTATCATAAAGTGTAAACTTAATTACTTACATCTTTAAGCTTTAAATTTCCCCAATCATCATCCTGTAATTAAAAGAAAAAATTTGTTTGTAAAATATACATGTAGCAAAACAAAATTCTAGTTTAGAAGTTTCCTCAGAAGGACATGGCCATGAGTGTAAAATATGGGGTATTGGATAAAAATAAGAATTTGTCTGGAATTATTGATTTACTAACTATTTAAGGACATTTTTCAGGGTGTTTGATATCATTTCCTTACTCATTCAGACCTCTTACTGACAACCAGTAGCTGAAGAAAAAAGTCTGTTTTATGATACTTTCAAATACATGCTATGTTTCCATTCCTGGTAGCCAAAATCGCCATTGACTACTAATTTCTGAGGAATTCTTTCAAAAAGTAACTATTTTAGCAAATTTGTGGAAAAATACTTTGAAAAGAACTCTATTTTCACAAATTTTGGAAATTTGGCTACTAATTATTTTAAATTTATGGACACCTAGTACATGTAACATTTTAATTATTAATTTTGTGGAGTTTAAACTTTAGCAATTTCCGTGCAAGGACAGTAGTGCAAATGTAAATACACCGTAGCTGCTTCATACAGGTAAGTATCATCACAACCATGCAGAAGGTCAGTAGTAATTTAAATTCCAAGGAAATTGAACAATAATGGGTTTGAGAGTACTGAACCTCAGAAAAAATAGTAACTACCGGTATTGTAAATTTCTAAATATGTGTGTATAGCTGCCATTAGCTGGTAGCTTATTGACTTATAATCAGAGATCAAAGTATCTTCTTTAATTTAGGAGAATCATATCAAATATTTCCAGGTGCCAATCAAAAATTTTAATTTCAATAAAAAAAATTATGAACAAAAACTGTTGCTTGTTGTTTTTTATTTCTTGTATGTTAAACGCTCATAGTTTTATTAAATCTCTGTTTTTAGACAACCATTATTTTAACGGAAACTGTCAAAATAAGAATTTGATGAAATAAATTTTGGTAGTCAAAAGTGACAAATCAGTACATCTTAAAAAAATGCTTATAGTATTTAATATTTAATGTTGAATCACTTTACTATCTGTTTACAGTGCTGGAGAAAAAGGAACATTGCTAATATTTCAAAGATTTGAATGGCATGGTTAACAATCAATAAATCATTTACTTACATGAGCCGAGTCATTGCTAAAAATCCTAATTTCGACCCAATCCATGCATTATAACTCCTTTAATACACCAAAACGTATTTTGGGTGGGTGTTTACAATGGTAAAATGTTTGACAAAATGGCAGTGTCTTTCGTGTGATGGAATGGTGACGGAAGAATTTATTATTTACGTATGTTCGCAAGGGATTCAATGAAGGGTAGCTCAAAGGTCAGGTTGAGTTTAAAAGTTTGAATTTACGTCAATTTTTGTAAACGTTTGAAAATGCATAAAGGTAGTTCACTTTATTACTTTAATAAATCAGTTTTGTTCATCCTGGTTACCTTCAAAAATCAATCTGTTCTTGAGCTGCACTTACCTACGTAAAAGAATCATTTATTTGTACCCATCATATCGAAATTTATAGAATATTTTGCAATCTTGCTTTCTCCAAAATAGGCTAAATAAACAGTAAGAAGATATGATTTTATAAAAAAGTGATTTTTTTTAAAATGAAGCAATATAAATAGTTGTGAAAATAGTTGGTTGGTGTGCATATTCACAATATTGAAATAAAACAATGAAGATGATAAACTGGTTGGTACAAGAACTATAAACATAATCGAAAATACACCATTATATGACAGTTGATAAAACCTAAATCCCTATTGCAGGTAACACTATCATATATTATATGAATTATGATTTATGACTAAAGCAATTAAAATAGAAGTTACGGTAGTTTAGATTACAAAGCCTATTTAGTTACCTTTAAAACAGAACCCTTTATCATCACTTTTTGTCTCTCTGGTTGTACACCTGACAGTGCAAATAACTGTGCTTTAAACACCATTGGTGGCTCATCTGTGTTACATTCTACATCTGTGAACTTTTCCTTCCCCCATTTTACATTCACTAAACAAAAACAAAAAATGACAAAAAAATTAAATAAATTAACAAAAGTTGCCATGTAATACCCTCTAAAGTTGTGTAGAACAATTATTACCATTGGATAAGAATAAGGAATCATATTCACAGCGATTCTGACAGTATAGTGCCTTCCTATGATATGGCAGGTTCTATGGTATCGTGGTATGTTTATTTTATTTTCCTCTGTCGCAACAGCGACACCTAGCGGGTAGATAAAAATAGATCGTAAACTTGGGAGATGTTCATCTACATGAAAACAACTTTTGTCGATAATGGCAACTTTTCTTATAAGATTTACCTTTTTAACTCAATGTCATATAAAATAACGATATTCGGCACCCCATGGTATACACCTGGTGATATAAATGCCTATATATTCTTTAATTCTCAATATTTTTTCTGGATGCTGCCGGCAGGATGAGTTGATATTTACATCGGTAATTAGGTCACAATGTAACGTGATTTCCATATAAGGAAGAATGTTGCTAAGTCATAAAAAGTATGGAAACCCAAGTCATAAAAAGTATGGAAACCTTAAGCTCCTGTAACTTAAAATCTAATTTTCTTGAGAAATGTCAATTAAAAGAATTCTGATTGATAATAAATATAGAAATCGGGTGTGAGAAAAAATAGAAAAATATTTTGTAATTGAAATTAAAAAAAATATAGCAAAATAGTTAAAAAAAAATTTAACCAAATAATAATAAAAAAATATTTAAAGATAAAAATTGGTAATATATATATATATATATATATATTATACAAACTATATTATATATTCTACAAATATTTTTATATTTGTTTCATTTGGTGTATTTATTTTATAATTCTTTTTTAAAATTTTAATTTTCTTATTTTTATTTTTATTTTTTTTTTAAATTATTTATTATTTTTATTTTTTAAATTATTATTTTGCACTGAGCACTCATTGGTTTTAATGGATTTTTAAACCGATGGATATATATATATCTTGAGGTTGATAAAACACAACAGCTCCCTATATCAAGAAAAAAGTTACATACCACCATGTCATATAATTGCTATGACATTATATTATATCTAAAGCTTGTTACATTTTTTACCAAAAACAAATTGCCTATTTTAATGTCTGTGCGACAAATCCACAGTATTGCAAGCTATTACTTCAGTAAAATTGTCTACAATAAACATCATAGTTGAGGAAATACAGATGGAAATACATTTACCAAGTGGTGTTTACAGAATTTATGACAGAAATGAGATTACTTACGTGCTTCATCTGTTAAAATATCAGAATCAGCTAGTTGGTGAAATACCAAGGTATTTCATACTTACCTCACCAACTATTTTGTAAAATATGCCTAGTAAGTTGGAAAGACCAAGAGCCTGCATTACTATATATAGTGTCTGAGCAAGGATGAATTGTGTTGTGTACGAGTGGCAACCAAAGGGTTGGATTGGTAATAATGAAATTTGATCAGTGTGACATTTGCAATCACTGCACACATCTAATTTTTTGCTCTCCGGTTTGTGTCATATGGTTCCATAATGAATTCAGGTGTCCACACTGTCAACTGGATTTTATGGGAATTTTGAAATTGTAAAATGTTAATGTTATTCTTTTAATTTTTCACAATACAGTTTGATAATTTCGGTATTTGTGCTCAAAATACTTTCCTGATGACGAAAATAATATTTTGCACTATTTATGGACATTAAGGGCCTCCATACATACATTTTCTGGAAATATCGCGATATCATAGTAACCTCCCCTTGATAGCATATAGTAATGGCGGATTATTTGATCGGCGATTGTGACACTATTTATGGGCATACCAAGACGATTTTTGGTATACAATGATGTTTGATGATGCTAAATTAGAAAACAAAACAGTTATTACCTAGTACTTATCTGTTTTGATTTTTTTATGTTAAATTTGTTTACTACCGCGATACCATAGAACCCCTGTATACTTCATGTTTTCCTGTAAAAAAAGTTATTCCAGGAATTCAGAATGTAAATTGTTTTCAAAATGCCCCATACAAACATGAGATTGTTCACAGATCAACACCATCAACCACCCTGTTCATGAGCATTGGGCGCAGATGGTTTTAAAAAGGGCTGGAAAATGTCAAGATTCAGATTCAGAAGCATAAAATATTTTCCTGAACCCACTACAAATATAATCAATTATTTACTTATTTAGATCTCCTTTTGAAGATATCTTTAGTTTTAAATTCAGACAATTTGACCTGTAAACACTATGGAAACTAACCATAGCTTGTAGAATAGATTGGTCAATCTCCATTCCCCACTTATGACTTGGGACAGTGATAAAAGAAAGGATTTCAACTTTGAAAATAAGTTTTTTGATTTGTCATGATGAATTTAACATGTTTGATACAGTTCCCTTAGGGATATTTAATCTTGATTTAAAAATAATGACATGTGTTTTGTTGATCACAACTTATTTATCATTTCACCTTTAAATGTTGGCATCGCTGAAGTTTCTTTACAACTGACAAAGATTTCTACCGGCAACTTGAATTTTTTTCAACGTGAGGAGATACAGGAAGTTGTCGTCTGCAATAGCGCGCATGCGTAATATTGTTGTGTGGTACGCACCTGCTAAAAAGATTACTGTTTCGTGGTTTAAAATATATCAAAAAAAGATAAATAATGAAAATTTACCAAGTATGATATTCTACAGTACGTTAAATTTAGAAATAACTTAAAATGTAAATTGATTATAATTTATTCAAGTCACGCGGAAGTGTAAATAACTCTCATTTATTCCGCAGTTAATTTGGCTTCCGAAGAAACGGGGTTGTCACGCAAGTTACTTCACGATTACTGAGGAAAAATAACATTGATAAATGCTGCAATTGTAAGTATTTTAACTTTTGCTGTCTATACTTGAAATCGGGGTGTATAATTTTAAATGTCATTTGAAATTTATTAAATGGTGACACAGTAAGACTCTAACATGGAAGTGACTAATTCATAACAATGAAAATAATTACAGATTACCGTATGACCGTATTACCGCACACTTCACTAAGCCTGCTTCTATCATAGCAGGCCTATCTTGATGTGACACCAGAACTTAAATATAGGAATTGGTAGGCTTCATCATATTGGAATAGATTGGTCTGCTTCTCTGTTACAAAAATATCTCTTCAGATCCAACTGAAACATGGATGCGTCAGATGACAAAAGGGTCCTTATGTTATGACTTAAAATATTTTAAAAAAAAAAAAAAAAAAAACATTTCTTCTGATTTGAGAAAGCATTTCTTCATGAAAAATTAAGTTCTTCTTCCTCTTCTTTCAATATACAGTATTCCTTCTGAGTAGAAGATTACATACTCGAAAATAAAGATAAAGAACTTATGAACGTGAAATATACAGTGGTGATGTGTGACATTGTCTGTTGTTACCTTACTTGTAATACAATTATACTTAATTTAGAAGCATTAATTTTACATTAAAATTAACCATTAATTTTGATGTCACAGAAATAGTTAAATTGGTCATAGTTATCAAAATATTTGAAGAAACGAGAAATGCATGTATTTCTGAATTTAATAATGATAACTACATTAAAAGCTGTAAAAATCTGTCTAGAACAAATTTAGTATTTATCATAGATGTATATGTAAACCAAAAAACAATATTTTTTAATTTTAAAAAATTAATCCAGGTCCTATAAGTTATATCCATCACCACTACATGTAACATCCCACCTGATCTGGTGTTACAGGATTTAAAAATATATAAATTATGTCAATCTAAGGAACTGTATATTTTAATCATGACAATAATAAATAACTCACTCTTTAACATATTCCGCAGACAGACAGACAGACAGACAAATAGACGTAAATACTATCATCAATTTGATTTTACTACAGCATTATTGCCATAAAGCTTTTTTGTCATGTGGGTTATTCTTAAAATAAGTTTTATTTTCATTTTTTTGGACAAAAAATTGGTTAACTATTAACAACAATAATTTTTTTCTGTGACTACTATGGTTGAAGAGGATTAAAGAGGTTTCTAGATTAGAACGAAAATGTAAAAATGATAGAATGAGTTAAGATTGTTCTCTAACTAAGTTCTCATTGTTTATAAATGAAAGTTAGATGATCCAAGGCAGTGATTTTGTTACTTATTAAGTAACTTAAATAAAAGAAATACCTTCTGCCTTTTAAATTGGGAATATTTGAAGTTCTGAAATACAGGAAACTGCATAATGACATGCTTGCCATAGCTTAGGATTGTTATATTGTCAAATTTTGTGACATTATCTAGTATATCACTGTTTTGGGAATTTTAGTGACCAAATTGGGAAAATTTAGTGATTTTTCTCCAGGGGAAACTGCCTTTATTCGTTAGTAATTTTAGGCAAACAAAATCACTGCCAGGCTACCTTTAAAACATTTGTTTGGCTATATATGTTATGTAAAATAAGTTCTATCACTAATTTAATGCTTTAAGCACTAAGCATAGGTAAACATTCAACCAATTTCTAATTTAAGCTGGTGGCATCTTAATATAAGTGAAATGAATTTGACTGGGATGTTATATCCTCTTTGTGTTTAATATTGCTTGAAGATCTGAATGCAGTTCAGCTTACATTTGATGCCCCTTGACAACTGTGGTGTGCTACATTGTTTTTAGAAGCAATATTTTGAAGTCTTCAAGCTCTAAAATTTATTTCTTCTTTGATTTTCTTTATAACCCCTGTATAATGTCAAAATTTGACTGCACAGATGGTGGTGGTTAATCAAGGTTTTACTGTATACAAGTGTTTATCAGACTGAGTGTATCTCCCTATCTTTTTTGTTTTATATATTGCGACAGACATGTCATTACTTATTCTATTTTCTATCCTTATCTTGTTAATGTTGGTATATTAATGATTTAGTATTATCCTGTATATCTGATATTGACACTGATGAAAAGTGACAGCTACTTATAAAACCATTATTATTTATCACATATACTAATTATTAAAGAAGTTTGATAGATCATTTTGTAATGAAGAGAAGATAAAATTTTATTGCACTCAATATCTTAAATAATTACAACAGTTTATAACTTTATGGTGACATAATTTTTCTAAGGAATATAGTTAGATATGGTATATAGATAGAGCTTTTTCATTTGTATGATGTAATTTACTGATCTCAGTTTTTTGAGAGTAAAACTGGAAACTTACATGTTTTCTGTTTGGTCTCATCAATATGATGTAACATGGTAAGTTAGTTGGTTTGAACATGACTCTCTTTCACCTGATTTGGTTAAGCTGTATGTACAATGTTCCCGCATCTGTATGATATGACTTGGTTGAATTGTACACATGTAATTATGTAAATTAGTTCACCTGTACATTACTTTCCTCATCAGTGTGGTATGACATGATAAGTTGGTTCAGCTTGGTTAAACTGTACTTAACCCTCTGTGGCGTGACTTGTTTGAGCTGCACACAACTCTCTGTGGCGTGACTTGGCTGATCTACACACAACTCTCTGTGGCATGACTTGGCTGATCTACACACAACTCTCTGTGGCGTGACATGGTTGAGCTGCACACTACCTTTGTATGGTGTAACTTGGTTGTTCTGTTCATGACTGTCCCTTTTCTATATGGCATGACTTGGTTGAGCATTACACAACTCTTTTTATGGTGTGATTTTGTTGAGCTGTACACAGTTCTCTATGGCATATTTTGGTTTAGCTGTATACAACTCTGAATTGTGTGTTTATGTTGAGATGTACACAGCTATCTGTACATGGTGACGTGGTAGAGCTGTATGGCATGACTTGGTTGAGCTTTACACAACTGTTTGGTGTAACTAGGTTGAGGTATATGACTCTTCCTCATCTGTATGGTATCACTTGGTTGAGCTACACATGAATCTCCCTTATCTGTATGGTGTGACTTTGTTGAGCAGCATACAACTCTCTTCATGTTTATTGTGACTCTCCTCATCTGTATGGTTTGGCATGGCTGTGGGTTCTCCAACATTGAAGGATTAGTCAGGCCTAACAGAGAAGTGAGCCAGTGGTTAAAATGAATCTTTACATCTGGGATCCCAGTCAACATTATTTCATGTGCTACCAGTTGAGACTAGTTAGAGGCAAAATTACTTAAGTTTATACCTTTGCTCTATATGTTTATGACATTGAATAATGAGGCTTTTTTGTGCTGTGCCTAGTCACTGACTAACAGAATGACCAAAGTGCATACAAAAACTGATTGTTCATTGGTTAATGGGAAGTTATGATTTTAGCATAATTTTCTTCAATCATAGTGTGTATTTACATCAGCAACGATTTACATACATAGCCTTATCTATGGCTCATAACCTGACTTATATTGTGAGTTGTTGAAGACGCTTCATGGTTAGATGCTGGTGCTGCCATTCTGTAAAATTGCTTTCAGTTGTTTCTTAGTAATAATATGTACATGTATTTCTTTCTTCAATATTGAAGCACCTTTTTCAACAACACGCTGTGTTTGCTGATAATCGAATTGGCCAACTTTAAATTGATGATTGAAATTGTAATGCCTTTAAACGACAGTTTTTCAGTTGTCACTGATAATCATTTTCATAGCAAACTATACCACTTAACCATGTTAGAGGATTTAACCCTCTACTTTCTGTTTATAGATTACAATGGTGGTATACATGTATAGAAGGTAATGTGATGAATTTAGACAAAAATATTAGATGTGCATTAGTAAGTTGATTTGTTATCTTGACTTTTGTACAATGATTTTATGAATATTTTTGACTAGATCTGATCAGATAGCTTGCTTTCTGTTGTTAAATCTTTGACACAACCATAAATCTTCATGAAATGAAAAAAGTTGTGCATCATTGAGCTTAGATTTAATAGATTCCTGGCTTTTGTTTTTATTTTTGACTTATAGATCTGTACACATTTTTGTTTCACTGATAAACATCATTTCTTTAAAACTAAAGTAAAACAGTAATCCTCAGTCCAGGATCATGTTTGTCTTGTTTCAAGTTAGATTAAATCTCAACATGGTACTATAAACAAAATGTTATGAAGTAAAAATCCTTTGTAACAACTATACTAAGTATGTATATAGCATCCCGCTGGTACTAACCTTTGATATCCAACTCGTAGGGTTAATTATTTAAGTACTTAAGAGAAAAGGCAGTTTTATTTTTTATATTTTGCTGAAGATGGCTTTAGAGGTAATAAAAAATATTATGATTAGTTGAATTGAAACACACACACACACACACACACAGTCACACACACACACAGTCACACACACACACACACACACACACACACACACACGCACACACACACACACACACATTATCATTACTGACTGAAATTTCATAAAGTTGGAAAAGTAGAAAGGAACAGCCTATTACAAATATATATAGTATATTTATCAATTATAATCTACAGGACATGCCACGGTGGATATATAAAAGCTAAGTGAGATAGGTACTTATTCTTCATACTTTTACTTATTTACTGTTATTGTCCATGCTTCATTTGACAAATTGTGATATATATATATGATGGTTCACCTACTATTTATATTCATATATATATATATACATGTATGTAAACAGATGACCAAATTATCTATAGGGTTTATCTTTCACTTTTTGACTGAAATTTGTTTACCTGCTAAAATGAAATTGGTCATTATTGAAATTTAGCATCTTGTTTTACGGTAAGTATATATACATATACATGTATGTGCACTTCCATATGCCATTTTTTATTATTAATACTGGTATATATTGATATTTGTACCTATAATTCTATAATCATAGACCCTAGGAGGGCCTATATAGGGTTAAACAGGCAGGTTATAACTTTGTATCTATAAGACAACACCAGAGATTTGACATTCTTGTAATAAGTGGAGTGTATTAGATGACTTGAGGTTACATTGATGCCATTATAGATTGTGTGTTATCTATCATATAGATTGACTTACCAAATACTCTTACTTACTAACTCACTCACTCAGGTATTGATTATCTAGGTTGATTTAGAATATTGACAGGACTTTAGGTGTGGTAGAATCCAGGCTTATTAACTGACCGTTTTCGATAGAGTACTACATAATTAACTAGGATTTTAGGATTCACTGTCTAAACTTTTGATTACAACTTGAATGTAAGACTTCATAATTTTTATTTATTTATTTATTTATTTTAATCTTAATAGTTTGCACATTTTTTACATATTGCTTTCAAGTACTTCAAAGTAAATGAAGTAACCACCATTTTGGCATCAAAAAGCATTTTCTGATACAGTAGATGTGAGGTCATCTTCCCAGTAGTTGATTTTATTCTGTCAAACCTAGTTCTCTCAGACGACCAGACCTTTCCACCAAACCTCATCTTGCTTCAGCTGATCCAGTCTGAGTGTTCACTTTCATTTCATTTATAATTAACTTCATCATTTATGAAGTGTTCATAAAGCAATTTTGATTATTTCTGTTTGACTGTATCAGAAAAAACCCACTTTTTGTTTGGTAACAGTTCCATTGATTGGTAATTGAATTGTGTAGTGTGCATAGATAGAGGACAATTTGAATGTTTTCAGAGATGCAATGTGTGTACATTTAAGTTTGTGCAATATGTGTTAAATTATTTAAAAGGAAAAAAATTATATATACCGGTACATTATTATGTGTATACAAAGTATATATGTTTAACACAGCACTACACACAAATGCAGCTGTGTTTTAACATTACATTCATATGTAGAAATTTAATTAAATTCCAATATTCTTCTGGGGTAGAATAATTTGGTTGATTATAAGTATAGAATATGACCTAGAGGTGTAATAGAAAACGTGTGTATATTTATAAATATGTAATTTTATGGTTAATGAGTATATGAGAAATGTTATGGTTGTAAAATTATTTAAGCTGATTGTATTGTGTTAGACTGTTTCTATTAGGTGTTAGATTTCTCAACAGGTATATAAACTGTTCCATTAAAACAACCTAAATTTAAAATCCATACATAACAATGTCCATCTACCTGAATGGTTTAGTATGTGCTGTTTGTCGATGCTGTCTGGCGGTAAGTTTTGGTGATTGCAAAATGTGTTTTGATTTTGGATGCATCAAGTTTGGTTTACGGTATAAAGGACTATATGTATTATATGCATATACAAATCCAACAGTTTTAGAAATATGTTTACATTTATATACTTATCTGAATATACATGTACTATTGTATTACTTTTATGCATTGTATTGCTTTGGTACCCCAGCTTATAGTGAGTTACGGTAAGCCTTTAATGTACCTGCCTTTTCCAGGTCTGAGATCTGACCCCCAATTTCCATCCTACCTTTTCAATATCTATTAGTTTTTTTGAGCATGCATACTTTTTAAATTACCCATCTACAAATTGGATCATGTGTACGGAACTGTAGCATTCTTGATACTGTATTTGTCTATGCACTGCATGTGTTCATAGTCTAGACCCTTGTCTTGTTGCAGTATGGGTTAGAGGCTTTTATATTAGTTTTTGATTCTACTACAGGGATATTTCTCTTATGTGTATTTAGAATGCAGGAGATCAAGGGTTATTTCTAGTTAAAACCTCTTTTGTATGTATTTTCAGTGGTTGTAATCATATTAAATTATCTAGACGTCTATGTACGTGTTTTCCCTGATATATTAGAAGGTAATGAGTTTGATCCCTGTTCTGGAATAACTAGGAATGGGCATTGAGAAATTCATTCAGTGTTCTTTATATAAAGGTTGGAAAAGGAATAAAAGAGACCTTAAATGCTGCCATTATGGACAGGTCAGGTAGTCTTTATGTAGAGCTGGTCACTATAGCAAGTTCTACTGTAGTTCAGAAAATTCTTTAATATCCATGGAATTTGGCCATTTTATACTATCAATGTCCCTTGTATATAGTTGATCCCTGTTAATGGTACACATGCATTACAAATGAATAAAACAGATAAATCCCTAGTCAATTGGTCATTCAGCCTGGTAGTGGTATAAATCCCAATAATTCCATTAAACTTTTTGTTGATATTAAACATAAAGAAAATCAAATATTTGCACAGAATTTTTATCCATATCCAGTTGTTAAAATGCTTTTCTATATTCCCAAGATAAACAGTATGTAAAAGGTATATAATAAGTGGATTTGAGATACATTTCATTATTCACATTACTCTAGCAAGTTTTCATATTGACATAATGGGTCATTTATACCGGTAATTGCACCTATTCACATTTATATAAAAATATTTACTTGTATGTGCAAAGTTGGAAAGTTGATATATATATTTATTCATCTCATTACAATCTGATAGAACCTTAAGATGGAATTTACTTTGGCAATTAAATGAGAATAATTTTTTGGTACACTTTTAATACCTCCAGTTCAGTTTTAATCTTTGTCATCTTGTCATCTATCATTTTCTTATTTTAACTTTCATACTTGAACTGATGACCTTGACATTGACCTTCCAGTTTTTGACAAACAATGAGCATGATTATGAGAATATGTTTGTCTTGCAGAGGACATTCTGCTCACTTTATTATCCTTCACCTAGTAGCTCTCCTTTTATTATGTTACAGCATACAACTCGGAACAGTTTTATCTTGGGCTTGAGACTCTGCTACTGAGTTACCTGTTTGAGCCTCCATAACCGAGTTACACATTTGAGTTACTGAGTTACTTGTTTGAGTCGCTGTTTCAGAGTTACATGTTTGAATATCTATTACCGAGTTACATGTTGGGGCTCTTTTACTGAGTTAACTGTTTGTGTCTCCATTACCAAGTTACACATTTGAGTTACTGAACTTAGTGAACTACATGTTTGAGTTTCTGAGTTACATGTTTGAGTTACTGAGTTACTTGTTTGAGTCACTGTTTCAGAGTTATATGTTTGAGTATCTATAACTGAGTTACATGTTTGGGGCTCTTTTACTGAATTACCTGTTTAAGTCTCCATAACCGAGTTACACATTTGAGTTACTGAGTTACTTGTTTGAGTTTCTGATACTGAGATTTCTGATACTGTGATACATGTTTGAGTTTCTGAAACTGAGATACATGTTTTAATATGTACTTAACTTTAGTGTACATATAAGTAACCATTATGTACTTAAAGTATAGTGTTGAACCAATTCAGCTGACTTCAAAGCAGAATACTTTGGTTCCTTCATTTCACAATGAATTAACCAACCATAAAGATCCTGTATATAAAAGCATCAGATAAACCCCAAAATGTAACAGAAAAGGGGAAAAGGTAGGAATTTGGGGATAGAACTTTGACCTCCTGTAACTGCAGGAAGTTTTAAACCAGTTTAAGTACCCAGACCACAATACACTGTTGTACTGTTCTGTGAGTTATAGTTATGTGTCAATAAGCCTTATCTGTGTGATTGAATGGCTCATTTTGTTATGTTTGTGACCCGTGTTAGAGTTAACCAGTAGGAGTTTATTGTTTTAAATCCTTAATCTGACTATTAAATCCACTATCAGATTAAATATTAATACACAAGTTCATTGAGGATGATTGAACCTGTCACAATTTATATAGATAGAGATATTTTACTGAAATATTGCTCCTCTAGCCGTCTGTCCTAATGATGAAGTTTTACCTTAATCAGATATTATGTTTGTTTTACCTTCCTAAAGGTAAATAAAGTTATAGGCAAACAACATTGACCCGTCGCTTGGCCTTTAATTTAAAATTTTCTTATGGACCAGTACATTTATGTATAGGGACCACACATGTCTATATAATAAGAACACTAATAATGTGCATTGTGTATATATTATAATTAAACGTGAATCTTACACTAGTGACTCTCCATATATTTGGTGGATCCTCGTATTTTAATATTCCTTATTAAAGGTCAAGCAGACAGGTCAGTGTTGTTAAACTGTACCTGTATACATATTAGATGTATATTAACAGTAATTCACAGCTTATCTTTAATTCCCAAGACCTGTAATTCCATATTACTCTATCCTAGTATGGATATTTATGATTATTATGTCATACTGTATATGGTTATATAGGAAAGTGACAGGATATTGAGGATTACAACGTCTAATCATATTTTATGTTTAATCACTATGTAAAATCGTGTAATGGTTAATTTTACAGTTACTTGTTTTATAATGTGAACCTACAGTAAAGAGCTGTCGAAAGTTTAACACTAGGATAACAAGATAGTGCCACATTGGCAGCCCATACTGGTCCCGAGTCAGCTATATTTCGGCAGCAGCTGATATTTATCTCTCTGTAGCTTTTCGACCACTTGATATCAATGTCTCAGCATCTGCACAGCCGAACTTCAACTCCTTTTCGTAAGCCCATTATTAAACTTACTGTATGCCCTATCTGTTTCATCCAGTTAATACATGATTCAATCCCATCAAAAGTTTATCATGGATGGCAGGGTCTCTTTAAAGATTTTTTTTTCAAAATTAATTAATCTTCTAAAAGCTTCTTACTTTTAAGATAGAAAATGTTCCCAAACTTGAAACATGGATATAAGGTATCTGGAACCTTTGACTTTTCATGTATGCACTTAATTCTTCTGTGGCTTACTAAATGAACACCAGATGTAGAGGTTTTAGGAATTAATCAGAGGTTCAAGCTAGAAGCTTAGTCCTTGGCAATGGTCAGACCCAGCATTGCATCAAATGAAGACTTTCATTTGGAAGTGAAGTAGAATAATTGTGTTTTATGTACCAGTCAAGAGTTTTATTGTCAGTACTGGGATGGTTGAGGAAACCAGAATGTTCTGAGACAACCACAACCTTTAACTTCATCTTCAGTAATTGATAATATCTGCAAACAGACATCAAGGAGAAGCAAACTGTCAACCGAAGCAGTGACAGGCACTGTGATTGCTAATACCTCTCTATCACCACCATAGTACCTTTACATTTAAGGAATTGATGCACTACTAGTCAAGTAAATTTGCTTGAGAAATGGAATAAAATATATTAAAATTTTTTACTGAAAAATCATCAGTGGTGCAGTGTGCTATTTAGAATGCACTTAATATTTACAAATTTTGCTGACAAATATAGAAAGTTAATGATTCTGCATTTGCCAGTAATTTGCATTTAAAGCAGTATTTACCAAAATATGAACTCATTTGAATAATTTTATTATAAAATACTTAAATTTCTTTGATCAGTAGTTGACAAAGGGTTTCAGAAAATATGACCATACGTTTATGATATAGAAGTAGTTCTTTATTGGGAGAGTTAAATGACAAATGACATTGGTGGTCTTGTCTTGTATTGAATATTGATAATTATATACGGTTGAATATTTAAAATGAAAATAACTTTATAAAGGTTTTATATACCTTATAACATTGTCATATAACAATTTATGTGCCACTTGGAAAACACAACAGTTTTACAGTTTTTATTGTTGTCCTCCTCAAGTATATATATATAATATATATACAGGGCTACTTATTATTCAAAGAGAAGATTATATGTTACAGTTTTCATATTTTTTGTTTGGCTGATATTTCGGGCCAAAATATCACATACAGTAATTACTATGTAGCATGCTATAGTGTTATTAATTCAACACAAATTTGTAAAAGAATTGAGATTTGATTTGAAAATGCATTGTGAAATCAACACCATAGAGGTTATATATATCACTTAATTGGAAAAATGTTTCTTAATTTTGAATTATCATATTCTGATTTGAGGTAAGTAAAGGCTAAAGCCTGATTATACTTGTTCAGACGGTGTTGGCTCCTGTGTAACATTGGGCACAAACTAGATATCTTGGGATCATATGTCTTGTCAGAAAAGACTATCTTTAGTTGTGTTGACTCAAAAATGTTAGTCAGCACTAAACTATGCTGATATACCCTAAAGATGACAGCTTGAACTATGATTGTTGTAAATATTAAAGAAACTTTATAGGAGAAATTCAAATGCACTCATATTTGATTCATTTCCTCTGGTATCCATCTTTTTATCAGCTGAGATAGTGGATTTGGACAACCTTCATTCTTTCATCCATACATAACACCTCAATCATATAAATTTGGTGTTGAACCTCTTCTGAGTATTGAGGCCTTGGTGGCTAAGTGGTCTGAAGTGCCAGCTTATAGATCAGAGTGCCTCTTGCTGTCCAGCTTCTTACCTTGCTTAGGCAGATCTCAGTGTGAGAAAGTTTGTCAGTTTGCTTTGCCAAAGGTCAGTGGGTTTTTTTTGCACTTTCCAGTTTCCTCCACTATCCTAGAACTTATCTCCTCAATATTAAACTGAAAGAATCTTTACTGGTTGGTATAACACCATTACTCCACTCTACTGTTCTGAGTATGATTGTAGGCTACAGTACAAACCTGTTGAAAATATAACACTGAGCTAACGGAAGGGAGTCAAAAGTCTAGCACTGACGTGACCACTATAGGGATTGTTAGTGACATAAAAACTGTCAAAAATAAATATCAGCTGTCGAGATATTATAAATAACAGGGGATCGAGATGAGCTGCTTATTCAGCACTACTTTGTTAGCTTAATATTAAACTTTAGACAGGTCTGTACTGTATATATGAACATAGTTTTTAGAAATGCAGATAAGCAATATTTATTTATTTATTTATGTAAAATTTTTATATTTACAGATATTGAATATGGTAACGCTGCATGGGACATAAATCATGGAACTTGAAGAAACATAGGACCAGTGTATTGATAAGTTTGTAAATGTTTTATGCTGTCCAGTAGGAAATTTGAATATTGTATTTTATATTAGTGTTACTTTATACTGATAAAGTTTTTATTTCCTGAACTATAAAAGTAGTGATAGAACAAAAATGTTGTGATATCAAATAATGTAAAAATAACATATTCATAATGAGAGAGGAGGAAATAGAGACTGCCATTAAAGTGGTAGTCGTTGGAAATGGTGCTGTGGGGAAATCCTCCATGATTCAGAGATATTGTAAGGGTATCTTTACCAAGGATTACAAGAAAACCATTGGTGTGGACTTCTTAGAGAGACAGATAGAGTAAGTTTACTTAGATTATTTATTTATTTATTTTTATTATTATTATTATTTTATTTTATTTTATTTTATTTTTTTTTTTGCAGTTTTTGGTCCTTTGGGAGATCTTAAAAAACCAAAACCCATTGTCATGTTGGGCATAATATGATAAAAAAAATCTCTGTTCATTGTGATTCTTGGTAATGGTATAAGTTTCTGCAGCCATGCTTAATGCTGGTGATATTTTGATGTAATCAATTTAATCTTGACTGGAATATACGTAATGTAGAAGAAGCAAGTTGAAACTTAAAAACCTGACTACTTGAGGACCAAAACCACAAAACAATAAACATTTATGAAAGAAACAAGAAAAGACAAACACATTAGAATTTGCCAGTCTACCCTGTGACCAATGCTTCTTAAGGTTTCTGCTGAATTATACAGAAAATAAATATAATTTAGGAAATTCACGGAATATTGTTGTTTCAATGGGAATACATCAGCTATTGTAATTCAATATCAAATGAAAATAATTGTTTTGCTCAAGTGTTATGGATTACCATGTGGTACGCTGGCAAACTCCATTTCATCCAAAGATTATAAAACTCCTGACTTTGGTCAGGCACTGGATTTAATGACAATAGGATGTGGTTTGATTATAAAAGTATTGGAAGCTGCCCCATTTTTGGTTTACATGAAACCCCCCCCCCCCCCCCCCCCCCATTTTTGATTGATTTACATGTCCTGTATGGCCTTCAACTTCAGATTTGGCAGTATCTGCATTTATCTGATAATAAAGCTATAAATACTACCAGGAATGTTGTGGTTTTTTTTCCTTTAAATACATTCTACCCTGAAACCTTATTTTTATTGACATAGTTAAAGTACAACCATATTGGATGGCCTGTTACCACAGTAACAAGATGTAAATGAACCTCTATAATGGGTGGTTGGTTGCCATTTATATCAAATTTAATTACCATTAGATATTTGAACAATGGTAAATGCACTTACTTCCAATTACTGTTAGCTTTTATATAACCCACAAGTTTAATCACCAGTTGAGTATATGATTTGTAGGTGATGAAGAAAGATCTCAGAGTTAAATTTTACCGGTATATAATTTTAAGTATTGACTATAGTTAATCGATAATTATCCAAAGCCAGTCGATAAAGTACACTGTAAGTCATTCTAATTAAATGATAAAATTGTTATATATTTCTCATACCTTTATACCTGAACATGTACTGATTGATTTTTTTACCTGTTGTAAGATTTCATTAATATAATTAATTTTTTTCAGTAATTTTGTTGTGGTTGATAAATTTGTTCTTTGACACTAATTTTTTCTTTTCTTTTTTTAAAAAGAAAACCTCTTACTCATTGTTATTCAGAATATTGTTGTTGAAAGTTTTAAGATCTGCTTCTTAAGATATTTTTTCCCAAAGTTCGGATTATTGTTCATCTGCAATTACTTGCGGAAATTGGATTTATTAAATTCTAAATTAATTGTGCATAACAAATTAGTTTATTTAACAGGTTTTTAGTACAATTGAAATAAATTCCAAAATGTACAAAGAAAAAAATTGAAATTGATTTTTAGATTTCATTGTTGAAATCACAATGCGAATAATGTTGAAATTTGATGAATATTTAAAGAAAATTAATTTTGAAGTTAAATGCGTGTATATACACATTTATATATATGCTGATACATGTTTGATTAAATTGTGATTTAAATTGAGCAAACAAATGGTGTTAGGTATTAAACTTATAATACTATAAAAATAAGTATGTGTGTTTTTCCTTTTTCTTTTTGCTGTATTTGTGTCTCACAAGTCTTTTATAGATCAGGGCCCCTTCGTTCAAAGCTTCGCAAGCTTAACCAAATGGTAATATTGGTGAAAATTCAATTCAATAAAATTTGATTTGGTACATGTATTAAACTTATAATACTATAATAATAAGTACATGTATGTGTGTTTTTCCTTTTTCTTTTTGCTGTATTTGTGTCTCACAAGTCTTTTATAGATCAGGGCCCCGTTGTTCAAAGCTTACCAAGATTCAACCAAATGGTTATATCAGTGAAAATTCAAAATGTTATTAAAATTGAAAACATTTGATATAAAAATACAGTTTTGGCTTTAACTGCTTCTTTTTGACAATATCAATTGTGCACATTACATTTTGCACAGAAATTTCAGAAATATTGCTTGAAACATAAACTACAAATTTTGGCTGACAGAGCTTTGAACAGCCTGGTCCAAATGTCATGTATATAACTATATATATATATATTAAATGCACTGTATTGTGTATTATGGCATGTGACACTCTAATAAAAATATTTCTACAGCATTTGTTGTATTTTACTGTACACATAGTAAAAATATCCATATTTTCTATAAATCTTGAAAATGTTGAATTTGTCAATTTAGAGTAAATGCAGAAGATGTACGGTTGATGCTGTGGGATACAGCTGGTCAAGAAGAGTTTGATGCTATCACTAAAGCTTACTACAGAGGTATGTTATACAACATTTAGCTGTTTGGTAAACCAGAGGTGTGGTCATTTAGCTGTATTAGCTTATGAATAAGATTTGTTTGTTCTTGTTTGGTTGCCATTAATCTTTCCTACAAAATAACAGTCTACTCATAAAACGATCACTTACCTTCTGTATAATTGTAAATGTATTGGTGCAAGTTTTTATTAGAGGTTCAACACACTTTCTAATACAGTTCACTGTATAAAGGTGTAATGTTGGCCCATAGTATCCTAATAGTGGACCAACGTGGTTAGTATCATCCTTTTGTTAAATACACAACCTCAGAACTTACTGCAATGTGTAGTTAAGTGTTTCAGGTCCCACACTTATGATTCATTGGTTTTGGGTTCTGTCCTAAGTAGGATCTGTGTCTGAGAGTAAGACATTCAATTCCATATTGGTCCATGCCTATTGACAGCTGGGTTTGAAATTTAGGCCAGTTAGCCAGCACTAGACTTATAATATTTGATTTGTCATAAATTGATAGATTCTCTTGCATGCCCTTATGAAAAAATTTGAGATTCAAACTGATAAGAATTTCAAGCTAAGTTTGGACACAAGTGCAATGGAATAGTGCTCTGTTTGTTTCATGCCCCTAAACATGGAATCAGTACCAAACTAACTGACTTATACACTCTCGAAGATTATAACTTGTACCACTACAAACAGAGCATGTTACATACATCTCCTGTCAATATGATTTGTATATATGGCTGATGATTTGTGGACATTGGCTAGCTGACATTTATAGCCACCGTTAATGACGGATATCTTGTCGATGTTGTCAGCATTGTCTCTATCACTATCATAAATATAACATATATATCAGATATAAGTGGTAATCATGTCGTGGTTAGTACTATCATAGATCACCATTAGTAATAATGGCACTGATAATAATAATCATCATAGGATATTTGAAAACATTGTTTTTACTTGGTTGTACTTATGGTCCTATGATTAAAATGTCATATTATATGGTTTATCTGGACATCACTTTGTAGTGTATAATGTTTGTTAACTGGTTTGAGAAGCCTTGGTGGCCAAGCAGGCTAAAATGTGCACTTACGGATCATAGTGCCACTCACCACCTTGGTTTGTATCCCACTCAGGACAGATTCTAGTTTGAAAAAGTTTGTCATTTTGCTTGCTGACTGTTAGTGATGTTTTTCCAGCACTCTGGTTTCCCCCACCATCCTATAACTGACTACTTGATATAAATGGAAGAATCTTGATTGGGACATAAAACACCATTACTCCACTTCATTCCAACAACTTTGCTGTTTATTCTGAGAATGGGGACAACATTTTAATGCTGAATGTTAATGTTTGCAAACTTATATTACCTAAAATTTGTCCGGCTTGTGCGTTTTGTTTAAATGAGAAAAATATTTTACAAAATAATATTTTTTTTCAGTTTGATAATCAGCATTTTTCCTAATAGAATCTTGTGGGTTTTTTTTTTTTTTTTTTTAGATATTTCTGTCTTATAAACTACCGGTAATGGTAGACTATTAACAGGGAATGATAATATTGTAAATTTTCTGAACATTGTATATTGAACAACTGTCATATACATGTATTACTTGAATTGACATACCCGGTACTTGGATTTACAATTTATTTTTCAAGTATGTGTCTATATTCATCATAAATTTGTCTTAAAACCATTCTTGTTGTATATCTTATCTACTGGTATATTTTTAAAAAATAAAATTTAAACTATTTAGAATAAAATGTGTGATTTTACAACTCAATCCAGGTTATAAATTTAAAGTGTTTTTATTTTGTTATCAGAAGAATGTTTGACTATTTTATATACTTGTGCCGATATATATACCGGTATACTTGAGGTGTATATATATATAAATGTAATATAAATGCATAATAGTGTTTATCTTGGTAGAAAATGTAAAATATTTGTATATGTGTAGTGTAACTAAGTACAGTTTTCATGGGTCATTTGACACAATTGGACAGCCAGGCGGTCAGGCATTTTACATCATTTGATATTATGTACATGTTTTTATTACATTTTTTCCTATAATTAATTTTTTCATTATTAAATATTTTGGATAAAAATTATATTCAACAGACATTTAAGTTGAATCTGCCCAAAAATTTCAGTGGAGTGGAGTAATGGTGTTTTATGCCCAAGTCAAACATATTCACTTATATGGAGGTGGTCATTTCAGCAATGACATAAGAAACTGAAGGAACCACGGAAAACACACCAACCTTTGGCAAACTCTCACACTAGGATCTGCCTGAGTGAGATTTGAATTTAGTGAGAAGCATTGTATGTTATAAAGGGTTTTGACAGGTTACACTGCCTCATGTACCCTGTCAAAGATTTATGTACATTGATCTTTAACATGGTACAGGGTACATGGGGCAGAGTAACCTGCCGAAACCCTGTATAACTTTTTTGCTACCCTTCAAAGCGGTATTAGTTGATCTATTTAACTGTATGATATACATGGGTTGTCACCATGTTTGCTTACTGTAACTAGAGTTTCACAATGTAAAAGTTATTCCCTTTTACTGCTGAACCATTTCATGCATTGCTATTTGTGAAATTTCTTTGAAGGATGACAATGTAATCTGTAGACTTTCAAATCACTCAGTCACAGAGGCCCTGCCCAAAAATAGGAGGTACATGTATAGCTTTTAAGAGTCAGTCATTATTCATATTTGTTTAAAGAGGAACCATCTACCATTATCATTTCTATAAAATGGTCTGTTTCTTTTAGTTCCCCTGAAAGTTTTTGCAATTTTTAGGTCCCCTTATATGTTATTCTCTAACTTGGCACCATGCTTGAGATTGTCATCAGTTTGTTTGGGAGGTTTTTATTTGAAATTGGGACTAGAAGCTAACATTATCTACATCAGAAAATAGCCCTTAACAAAATCAAAAGGTAGCTTATATGATATTTAATCTTTGTAAAGGTAGATTTCACACACAGGTAGAAGTGGAAAATATTTATCGTTCTTTATTTAAATATATTATATAATTACTTTAAGTTAAACAACTATTATTACACAGATTTGCATTGTTGAGTAATATTATTCATATAATCTGTGAAAACCTACTAGAGATATTTTGACTCATTACAATTTAAACCTTTAATCTGTCAGAAAGTGGGTGTTGTCTGGACTTACATAGCATTATTATAACAAGTATTGATTATCTTGTTTTATACTCTTTTCAGGTGCCCAGGCTTGTGTGTTAGCCTTCTCAACGGTAGACAGAGATTCATTTGAAGCTGTCGAGTCGTGGAAGAAAAAGGTGGATTATTACATTATTATACTGAAATAAAAAACCAAACATTTCAAGCTTCATTGAACATTAATTCTGTAAATTAAATCAATGAAGCAGTCCAGAATAAAGCAGAAATTTAGTTGTTTATGTCAGAATCTAGCTAGCTAGCTGTATAATGGTTATTAGATCTTAGATATAAACTATAAATAAAGGCCTTTTGTTTTAGTTAAACATTATACTTTTATTAGCAAAATTAGCCTTTGCTCATTTATGACAACAATTAAGTTTAAACATGAAAAATCATATGGTACATAAATATAAGCCAAATTGTTTGGTTTATGGGTGGAGGGGTGTGTATTAGGAGGGAGGAGGATGGATGAATGCAGCCATGATGCATGATGAGTTTATGTTAATCCAGATGTCAGCCATGCTATAGACACATGTAGAAAAGACAAAGGCTCAATTTATTATACTTGAAACCTAATTATATCGAACTCAAGATAGTAGTGGTGTTGGATGGCCCAGTGGTGTTCTTGACTCATGATAGTTGGGTTGTGTGGTGTGTCCTTAAAACATGTTAATTCCACATTGTTACAGTCCATCAATTGATAAAGAATGGTTGGAGGCAGAAATGCAGGGGATGGGGTTAATTTTGAAAAGGACTGCCATCCAATCTAACAGAAAGTCTTGTACTCTCTGTTTCTTCGCCTGACTAAAACCTGGATACTAATCACCAGCTTAAAATCTAAGTACAGTTATAAAAAATTAACAATTTAAGGCAAAATAATTTGGCCTGTATACAGTAAATAATGTAAATAAGAAGAATACATTTTTGTACTTTTAATTCAACCCTTTTCAGATAATTTAAATAAAAACCCAGGGTTGGTTTTGACCTAGAACTCCATCTTATTATATACACTAGGTAGATATACCGGTACTGATAGGTAATTTGTAATATGGTAGCTCATTTCAATATATTTTGATATCATAGATATTAATCATGATCAGATATCTCATATACATATTTTAATTTTTCTTCGTTTCACTGCCACATATAATTATATGTATGTGATTTTAATTAAAATACTGTCAACCGTGGGTAGCTCAGTGTTTGGGATTTCCATATCAACTACGGTAATTACCAGGGTGTTGGAAGAATCAAATTCTAATGATGCCAGAGATAAAGTAGTATGCAAGTGAACTGACAAAACATGTTTTGTAGTAAACTTTTACCTCACATTACATTGTGTTTTACATATCCTGATAACCTATTACACATTGAAGCAAAAACAGGGAAATAATGTGTATATAATATTTATATAAATCATTATAGTTTTAATCAATTCAAATAAATTCAGAAAACTACTCAACCAATGTTTTCTTTACTGTCTTGGTTGACATGAAGTCATTATTTGGTACCAATAGGTTTTCCAAGTCATCCTTCATATAGTACATCGAGTCAGTCCCAAACTTTTTTCAAGTTTGACCATTTTTACATTGAATGTATAAGAAATTGACTTCCCTAACTGTAATATAGTCAGTTCAGGCTGGATAGCTATAATAGCTTCTGAAGAAAACCTACCGTATATGTCTCTGTAATTGATTCTTGTTTGAGTCTGAATATCCCATGAAAGTTAGTCAAAAAATGATGATTTTCAGTTTTCTCAAAAATGTTACAGAGAGAAAACCAACAATTACTGTTGTTACTGTAACAAGAGGTTAGTCCATGGCTATAACTTCTGAACTAAACCTATATGTCTATATTTTTCTGTTTGATATCTTTTGATTTGTTTGTGTTTTAGGTAGAAGATGAAGTGGGAACAATATCCATGGTGATTGTCCAAAATAAAATTGATTTAATAGATGATGCTGTTGTTGAACCGTAAGTAATTAACTATGACAAAGTACAAAATATGAATAACATTGTGAATACTTGGTAATTTAGCTTTTGTCTGTATAGAAGAGTGGAGTGGAGTAATGGTGTTTTACACACCAGTCAAAACTGAGGAAGTCAGTTCTGGATGGTTGAGAATACCACCAACCTTCAACAATTGAACTGATAAACTTTCATGATATTGTGTGCACTAGAAAATGTGGTAACTCTGTGCAAATTTCTCATGGTTTTGTCCCTAGGAAATTTTAATCTTTTTTTGTAATCTTTATCAACAGTTTAATTGGACATTTTGAGCTTTGCCTAGTGGCACTTGTTTTACAAAAGTACAGTAGAACTTCGATGGCTTGAAGTCCATGGGACCTTGGTCAAATATTTGAGCCATCGGGGGTGGGGGGAGGGATATAAAATAAACTTACTTTATTATCGTTAAAGTACAGAGCACATGTATTACCGGTTTTTAATAATCACCGGAACTACAGGCAATACACATTGCCATGTGCATTCAAATGAAATGTAAATAACAGAATCTGAAATTCTCTGATGAGGTAAAAAGTCAATCATCTGGCGTCGACTCAGGTGTTTTATCATTCAAGCACCCGCGGGTTGTAATCGGATTAAGAGATTAATGAACTGATCATTCATTACTAATCTTGAGTAACACTCTACTTTCCAGACAGATTGTTTCATTTGGCTCTATTATTTTCGGCGCAATCTGTATCATGGCTTCAGCTTGTGTTTTGTTTACAATGACTGGTCACATGTCATTCTGATAATATTGTATTCAAGCGAAAGAAAATTAATTTTCATCAAATTTACACCTTCGAGAAATATATATTGTTCAAGCGAGCGGGGGTATTCGAGCTATCGTAGTTCGAGTGATCAAGGTTTATTTACATCTGATTTAATAGGGTTTTGGTCGGGATCGGCAGATGACTTATCTGACTTTAACAGATGACTTGATGATGAGTTATCTGAAGTATTCGAGGCATCAATGTTCGAGCGATTGAAGTTCTACTGTAATTCTTCTTTTTTTTTTTAAATGAGCTAAGTTTTTATCACTATAACAATTGTTAAAGTTAAAATTCAGTGTATATAAAACTTGTCAAGCTTATAACTTCTGTATGTTGTTATATAGGGAAGAAGCTGAAGAGTTAGCCATGAGACTGAGGCTGAGATTTTATAATACATCTGTCAAAGACAATATAAATGTAGAGGAAGGTAAGTATTTATATAACCAGAAGCTGAAGAGTTAGCCATGAGACTGAGGCTGAGGTTTTATAATACATCTGTCAAAGGCAATATAAATGTAGAGGAAGGTAAGTATTTATATAACCAGAAGCTGAAGAGTTAGCCATGAGACTGAGGCTGAGGTTTTATAATACATCTGTCAAAGACAATATAAATGTAGAGGAAGGTAAGTATTTAAATAAGCAGATGGTAAACAAGTGCTACAGGTCTGTACTATTTCTGTCACTGTGGTTGTGACAGTAAATTATGTCAAATTTACTGTATAATGCTTATTTTTCACTGTGGTTTTATATTCGCGGTCCAGTGTATTCCCGCAAAAAACAAACCACTACGAAAATAGATGGGTATTTTCAGCCCATTAATTTTGCTAGATTAGTAGACCACAGAAATATGACACCATGAATACACTAGTCATCATCAAACTACCAAACTTTGAAACACCGTGAAAATAAAGCAATATACAGTACAGATCAAGTTTACGTTTCGTTTCCATCTGCTAATTTTTACCAGAGTTATGGCCCTTTGATCTTTGAAAATACACAGAAATTTTAGTTTTGCACACTTTTTTTTCTACACTCTTGCAGTAATGGAACTTATGTTTGGTATGACTCTACCATGATGAGTTACAGATCAAGTTTATGTTTCGTTTTCATCTGCTAATTTTTATGGGAGTTATGGCCCTTTGAACTTTGAAAATTCACTGAAATTTCAGTTTTCCGCTCTTTATTTTTCTACACGCTTGCAGTTAATGAATTGTTTTTTTGTATGCAGGTCAACCATGATGAGTTACAGATCAAGTTTACGTTTCGTTTCATTCCACTAGTTTAATAGGAGTTATGGCCCTTTGAACTTTGAAAATTCAATGAAATTTCAGTTTTTTGCACTTTTTTCTACATGCTTGCAGATAATGAATTTTTGAGAACTCCATTGCTGGTTTTTAATTTTACTATGATCAAGTATTGCTTTACATCTTGAACAAAACGTATAATTTATAACTATAAATCTTTGTACCATATAATAAGGTACATTTTACCTAAAACTTTGGGATAAGTGAAATATGCGACCGGTAGGGGACTATGTATTGTTTTGCAAAACTCTCAGAATGCTTGTTTTAGTAGAATGACATTCAAGTTATTGAAAAATTATTTGTGCCAGCCATAAATGATAAATATATTACTTATTTACAGTGTTCAGATATTTGGCAGAGAAATACTTGGAGCAGATTAACTGTGATGTGGATGAAGATCCTTTATTTACTCCAAAGTTGACCATTGGTGATGGTAAGATATAAATATATCAAAATATAGAACATAGCCTCAATATTTCCTTTAATCATGCATTTATTGTTAATACTGGTGCATTAAAACCTGCATATAAAGACCACCAATGAAACTCAAGAAATAAGGACTTTATAGATAGGTGGTCTTTATATTGATGTTCGTTTTGGTTTAAATGTCAAGCAAAGGGACCTTAACACACTGTTCTTGATGGACAAGTGGCTTTTATATAGAGGTGATCACTATAATAAGGCTTTACAGTTTTATGTTTAATATTTGTTATTTTCAAAAAGAATATGTTGCGATGATGAAAATCAATACATTCTCTGAGTATCAATATTGACAAAAATGGCTACCATTTGTGTAAATGAAAGAATCATCTACCAAGTCTTCTAGAAGAACCATCAACTTGCTTTTCTTAATTTCTTAATTCAAAATATTTGTTACTGCTTTTTAGGAGGCAAGAACCGGGATGGATCCCCTGACCTCTCATACATTGACCAGAAACTAAGCTTTAATATAGGCACTTCAATCATAGTAGAAACCATGTACAAAGGTCATGACCTCAAAATACTGTTGATGATCTGTATTTCCATCTTGATACAAACAAAATACACGTATTTCAGACTGTTGTTATTTTCTTTTCATTTCTAGGTTTGCTGGATCAAGATACTGTAAATCACAATAAAGACAATAATTCAAAAGTTAAGATTAAAAGTCACAGTAAATCATCGTCCAAAAATAAACATAAACGTCAGAATGGTCTAGATGAAACAATTAAATTAGAACCTAGTAAACGAAGGACAAAAGGAAAAAAGTCAATGTTGTCAACGTCACGATGTGTTATATTATAATATGTTGTCATGGAAACAAAGAAGAAGTTGTCAACGTCACAATGTGTTATATTATAATATGTTGTCATGGAAACAAAGAGAAAGTTGTCAATGTCACGATGTGTTATATTATAATATGTTGTCATGAGAACATATAAGAATTCGTCAACACCAAGATGTGTTTTTCTTTAATCTGTTGTCATGGAAACAAAGAAGTTGTCAATGTTGAGATGTGTCATATTGTAACTTGTTACCATGGAAACAAGAAAACTATTTATGGCAAGCTGTGTTATTTTGTAATGTTTTGTCATGTTGCTTCAGATTACTGTTGACCCATATTATTCATGCACATCCTCTGAGTGACCTTTGACCCAATTCCTTGTATGTTGTCTGCGCGAGATGATCTTTGACTTGCATTATTCATACACCATGTGCTGTATGTGCCAAGATTTGTAGTGTGCCATTAATGTTTGTGTTTTATATAAAGATGTAGTTTGTTCACAGATTTTGGAGGGAAACAGCTGTGAAAGTTAAAAGTTTTACATTATCACCAAAAGTTGAATAAGACCAGGTTGAGTATTTTTTATTCAGTTTTGAAAATGATATAAAAATAAAACTTTGAATCAAACTTAACACTCTATGAGAGTTCCAATTGCATTTGTTATATTATTGCTGTTAAATGCACTTTATCATTTTAACACAACTGCCTTTTGCAGTGTGCTATAGTTGTGTTACTCATGACTGAATTGTGTGAAAACAAACCATCATACATAAATCTACATAGGTCATCTTAGTGTTGGAAGACTCTCACACATATAGACACAATGGTTTTACAAAATATCTGTTGAATAACTCATATATAGAACTTTGTGTTACTTGTTATCAGTTCTGCTATCAAATGAAAATGCTTTAAAAGTACACTTGACTTGATAGATCCAAGGTCAAGTTTTGCCTTAGATCAGAAATTGTTGCTGTCATTGGTCAAATGAAAATTCTTATGCACTAATGAAATTTGTTTTACATTTGTTTAAAAAAAAACTTTTGAGTTTGAATCTCTGACCAGTGGATCATAGATACATTTATCAAATTCAGGTACTTCATTCACAAAAGGTTGTAAGAGCATCATGATAAGTTAACATGATGATGTCATTGAGTAGTCGAGTTCATTTAAATAGGAATGAGCAATCTTGCCTTTACATACATTGTAAGACATTTGGTGGAAAACTACATCAGGACTTCTATGTCTGTTATATTTGTGATTATCATGGGGGATTTTGTATACCTGTACCGGTACCAGCACATGCACAGACAGATTTTCAGTACCTGCATGTTAATTAAGTTAAATGACAAAAATAATTATGTTTTTATCAAGTCATTTTGAATTTCTAATTATGGTGTTATCAAGCATTTTATAAAGAAAGCATGACTTTGTAATCATAGTATTTATTGATCAAGCAGTCTAAAGGAAAATTGTATTTATAATTGATGTGTTTTTCAAACTTTTTTCAAATAACAATTTCACTTTCAAAAATTTTGAGGAAAAAATCTATCAGTTTGTGCATTCTAATAGTGATATACAGGGATAAACTCTGAATCCTATTTTTTATATGAAATGTCGCCTACATGAAGATGTTCAATGAAACATACAAACCCATTAAAAACCAATAGTTTCAATTAACAGACATAAAATTCCTGATGTTTTGTTGGGCCAAATGTTTCCTGTCATATGTACGATTGTGTGATTATTTTATGTTCAAGCAGGTGGCAATAATATATGTGTATTATAATTATGTAAGAGATGATAATGATCTGAATTCCGTTGTAATATACATAATGTATATTTATAATGATTTTATAACTATTTATTTTATACTTTATTTCTATGTATATAGATTTATATATTATAATTATTATTATTATAGAAATTGTTTTTGCTATATTTTTAAAGAATACATGCAAAAATTTGTACCACTATATGCATGTACATATGTATGTTGTACATTGTATATAGTGAGGAACTGGTTATTTTTACATACCTGTAAATTTAAAATGCTTACTCAACTGTTGGAATATTGTATCAAACAATAAAGAACTGTTATAATGCCCTTAATCTCGCCTGAAAATTTTTATTGTTAGCAGATGTAACTACTATATGTAAACCAAATGCCATAAAAATCTAATTTTTCTTGTTAACAGGATCTTGTGGGTAATAAAGAAAAAAAACACATGCATTTGAAAGAAAAACTGTTTATACAATGTATTACTTTTGATGGATAAAATATATTTCATGCAATTTGGTCAAAACTTGATTTTGATTCAAATGCAAAATAAAATTCAACAAAAATTACTTATATTAGAGTATATTTGATGAAAAGGTTCCACAACTATGCTACTTTTTAAAAAACTAACCCATTAATCATGTTATGAATATGCAGTAAAGATGAAAAAATGTGCAATATTTGAAATGTTTATCGGTAGTAGAATAAGACTAAGCGTTAGAGTAGAGTATTACTGTGTATTATTTGGTTGTATGTTTATACATATACAGTGGAACCTTTCTTAACCAAACATCCTCTGGACTGAAAATTTAGTCAATTACTATAGAAATAAAATTAATTTTTCTTTTTGTTATGAAAGTATGAAATAATTTGACATTTTGTACACTGAATAATTTTTGTAGCAAATTATGTAGCTAATTTTGTTATGTGTGCAAATTGTCCAATACTTTCATGCTTCCATAACAAAAAGAAAAATTAACTTCATTTCTTATAATTCAATTTTTAGAAATTTTTCAACAAATAAACAATGTAAACAACAGTATAGCCATAGAAAGTAAAAAAGATAACATTGCTGTGGCATAGAAATTCAATTGTTTCTGTGCACCATCCACGATGAGATGACGTCACTAATAGCAAATCCATTCATGCAAATGCAACAGAAAAGATCTGACCAATCAAAATGCTTGAAACAAAGCAACAGAAAAGATCTGACCAATCAAACTGCTTGAAACAAAGGAGAATTGAAAGATACAGGTTTTCAGTTTCATTAAACAAAACATTAATGATATGGACATGCCCAGGTAAAATAGTTCAGTTTAAAGAACTTAGACAGGTTTTTGGTTTTTCTATGGGTTCATTTTTACAGGTTCCACTGTTCATGTATATTTTTGTACTGGGTAGGGTTTAGAGAAAATCAGTAAAAATAGTCCATGTACATGTAATATGACTATAACCAGAAATTTCAGTTAAAAATCAGTTATTTATGCAAGCTTTAAAATATTAGTTAGAAACATTTTTATTTCAGATTAATTTGTTAGGTGTATGATTAGTTCAAACTGCCAAAATGTAATTCCAGATAAGTTAGTATTAAATTTGTCAGAGATTCATATAAAGCAAAACCAAAAATCTGGTTTCCCCATGATATTTACATGCTATATGAAGATGTCCGTTTCTTTTCATTACCCCTTTTTTGATAATTTTCGTACCTTTACAATGTCATTCCATCCATCCATCATTCTTTTTGCTTGGATATCTGTCATTTTATTAAAAACAGATAAATCTGTCTATTAGGTCAGCCTATTATGATTTTAATGATTTATTTTTAATTATGTGCTGATGTGATACTTAACTATAACCTGCTCACAATGAATGATATAATAAGAGGTATGTAAACGTTTGCTCACAATGAATGATATAATAAGAGGTATGTAAACGTTTGCTCACAATCTACTGGCTCAACATTTCTCAGATGTGGTAACAAAGTCAGTTGTGCAATTTATTCTTCTTTCTTATGCTACTGAGCATGCACAGAAGAACACAATGTCATGCCATGTGACATATGTCATATGAATCGTGTCATAACTTTGTTCAGTAACAGTCCAGATCGAAAGGTTTTTGCTTGCTTCAGACTTACATGGCTGCACGCATTGTTTCTAAAACAGAAAATGATGGAATGCATCACAATGTTTTCTTTATTACAATAAATGATAATGTGTTATATAGCTTTGCAATATGGATAATTTAATGACAGAAGATGCTCGATATAAAATGTAATCAGCAGGTTTTGGAGATATTGGATTCTTTCTTTAGAGACCAATGATATTTATATTCTCAGATACATTTGTTTATGTTATTAATAAAAACTTTGAAAAAAAAATATTATTTATGCAGAAAAACATGGAGTATTTTTATCAGTGAAACTTTTCTGTTATTTTGAAAAGATAATCATTTTTCAAACATTTCATTTAAAATTTACATTCCTGATAAATTTTTAGCAAAAAAGTAAAATCACAAATCTCATTGAGATTAAAAAGAAATGCAAATCGAAGACGTACAACCATCATTTAAAGCCGGAACAGGTTGCAGAAACAACAACTAGACAAATAAACAATTCTGGGGCAGAATGAAAAAGTGGGGTGGGCGGGGATGAAAATCTCTTAAGAATTATTTTATAAGACCTAACCCCTCTGTAATTCCCCTTCCCCCCAAAAATTTTTTATTGAAATAAAACTTGCCAAAAAACCTGTGGACCAAAGACATAATTATCTCTTTGCCAACCTTGTTTTATCAGAAATCCTTCTCCAACGTAACTATTTTTTCAATCCCTCTAGAATTTCAGTTCAGACAAGTTTCACTACTACTTTGTATTTTAATTGTGTATTTGATAATGTCATTCCCACTGCTGTTATTAAAATCAGATTTTTGCAATATGATCTTATATATGTTTACCATGTATAACTTGATATTTTCTGTGCTGATGAGTGAATGTTTATTTGAAATAAAAGAACAAAGTAGTTATAATTTACATGTAGTTTTGTTACAATTTATTGATTAATAGGTTGAATGGGGTTTTACATCCCAGTCAAAAATATTTCACTTAGACATCAACAACTGTAGTTGAAGATAGAAATTCCAATCTTTGCAGTGAACTCGGGACAATGTGTAGGGAGAGTGCTTTAGTGCGACTTGCCTATTCTGACATGGTACAACAGTACATCAGGTCTTTTCCTAAGGACCTAGTGACTTTCATTTCTAAATGTTTAGTGTTTCACTATCTTTTTTCAAGTCTTGGCCAGACACCAATCTTGGTTCATACAATGCATTGATGCTACAGTAAAAATTTGATTACTTAAAGTATAAGGGACTTGGATTTTGACTTCCAGTTATCCAAGAGTTTAAGTAAACTTTCTACAGAAATATTTCATGATAATCGAGAATGCATATAGCAATTTTCAGGTATGGCTTATCGCAGGTACATGTAAGTAAACAATATCAAACATTACATGTATTTAAATTTGAAAATTTCTATGAAAATATTTGCATAATTTACTGTAACAAACAAACAGTGACTCCAACATCAGTTGTGCATGCCTTTTATTTGAAGGTTATTGCAACTGAATACTGCAAGAATAACCAATTAAACAAGTCTGTAGTCACACAGACTGAATGTTAACTTAGCAACAGTATCTTTGAATGCAGTTGATAACCAGTTCTAGCTGTAATAGGATGCTCTTTCAAAAGTGTCCCAAAACAACACCAAATGGGAAATCAATGTTTTCTTAACCAAAATATGAATAGCCAATGGCACATCTACTCTACCCATGGATTGTTCCTGTGAAGTTTCATGAAGATCTGTTAAATAGTTTTGAGACTGGTTATGCACAAAATGTTGATGGAAGAAATGGTGTAAACACTATTTCCGATTCATACATTTATATGAGAGGCATAATAATCCTCCTCCTGGAACCTGAAATCAAGTTTTCCTTTTACGAAAGAAAATACAAGGAAAATGTAAATAAATTATAAAGAAAATATAATCTTAATTTTATTTGTTTATTTCTTACAAAGAAAATACAAAATATTTTTCAATATACAAAACAAAACTTAAATTATGTCCATGTGGTTCTTTTATATACCAGTGCAACATGAATGATGTTTGGACAAATCAAACAATGCATGCCATAATGGGATCATATTCTACGACCTCATAAGATGGTTAAACTTTATGTAATCAGAGGTCATGACCAACTGAATGCCAGCAAAAACAAATAGATTCATCTAAAGAAGGTCAATTTCAATTGTAAATATATTTCAAACAGGTCCATATTAAAACATGATGTTGATATAAAAAGAAAACAACAGCAGGTATTGTACAATACAAACTTTTACATGAAAATTTACTTGGCTCATAATATTATTACATGTACAAAATGGCTAAACATTGAATACAGCACTTCCTTGTAAAATATTGAAAAAAATCTTTTAACAGTGATGTTAACTTTTAAATAACTTAAATTTTATACATAAAAAATACTTCATCATGCATGTTATGTGTACAAATAATAACATTAATGAATCTAGCACTTAAAATTTAAACAAGAGGCCCATGGGCCTTAACGCTCACCTGAGGAAGAGTACATATCTTATGCAGAGGTTCAATGGTCAATGACATTAATAAAAGAGAATATCAAAATTTTCAGCAGTAAGGGCCAATAATATGCAAGTATTTTTGCAAATTAATTATAATAATTATTATATAAAGATGCTATATATAACATATTTAAAGTCTAGCTACAATATATAATATAAACAGCTAAAACATCTGTATTTTAAAATGTGCATTAGGTTAATACCTACAATATTCCAATATACATGCCTATACAAAGAGTTTATAGTTTTTGAGATAATTAACCATTGAAGTATTCATTTGCATCTATGACCTTGACCTTTGAACCTATGACCTTCATTCATATATCAAAATGATCGATAGGCCAATACCTACAATATTCTAAAATACATGCCTATACAAAAAGTTTATAGTTTCTGAGATAATTAACCATTTAAGTAGTAGTTTGCATCTATGACCTTGACCTTTGAACCTATGAACTTCATTCATATATCAAAATGATCTTGTGCAAATGCCTACAATATTCTAATGTACATGCCTATACAAAAAGTTTATAGTTTCTGAGATAATTAACTTTATAAATATTCGTTCGCAGCTATGACCTTGACCTTTGAACCTATGACCTTCATTCATATATCGAAATGATCATTAGGCCAATACCTACAATATTCCAATATACATGCCTATACAAAAAGTTTATAGTTTTTGAGATAATTAACCATTTAAGTATTCGTTCGCATCTTTGACCTTGACCTTTGAACCTATGACCTTCATTCATATATCAAAATGATTGTTAGGCCAATACCTACAATATTCCAATATACATGCCTATACAAAAAGTTTATAGTTTTTGAGATAATTAACCATTTCAGTACTTGTTTACATCTGTGACCTTGACCTTTGAACCCATGACCTTTATTCATATATCAAAATGACCATTGTGCCATTACCTACAATATTCTGATATACATGCCTATACAAAAAATTCATAGTTTTGCAGATAATTAACTATTTTGGTATTCTTGGACAGCTGTGACCTTGACCTTTGAACCCATGACCCTGATCTATGTATCAAAATGATCGTCATGTCAATACCTACAAATAACTGAAAATCCTACGCCATTATCACAAGAAATGTTAAAAAAATAGCATTTTTTATCAAAGGTCAAAAACTGGGACATGACCTTGACCTTCGACCTTGACATCAATTGAAAGAAAATTGCAAGACAAGATCAACAGTGAAAACTCCATACAATTATCTTCAGCCGTTATGAAGTTATAACAATAAATGTCTCATTTTAAAAATTACGTAATTTTACGCAAAAAACGCGTAACCCATTTTTCATCTAATTTTCATGAAAAACACAATTTTAATGTTCCCAGGTATGCTGAATCCAAATATCCAATCAAAATTTGCCTGCACCTTTTGGTTTCAGAGAAGAAGATTTTTTTGTCTATTTGCTATTTTTAGTAACAGCGGCCATCTTGTTGGGCGTGGCCAAACCCCGAACACAATTTTGAAAGGCTGTTACCTAGGCATGATAGTCACCGAGTTTCATCAAATGTGGCCCAGTAGTTTTGGAGGAGAAGATTAAAATGTAAAGTTTACACACGACGCACGACGCACGACGCACGACGAACGACGGACGACGGACGACGGACGGTGATAGATTGCAATAGCTCATCTGAGCCTTTTGGCTCAGGTGAGCTAAAAATCTGATTCAACATGTTGATATTTCTACAATATACATGTAAGTGATTTCACTACATCAGAGCCTCAACATATTATACATATATGGTACATTTATACATGGAGCACTTTCAAGCAGGAAATGTCTTAGAACAAAAACATAAATTACAAACTTCCTTTCAAAGCACTTTTAAGCAAAAATCATATCTTGTCATTTTCTTAATAGAAAAACAAGAAACAAAATCATTTTTAATAAACAATAATTCACAGCTGTTCCACTGTTTAATTTCACTCCTGAGGATGTCATTGCGGTGATTTTATTTTGTGATCATGTGACTTTGTACTGTGATCTAATTTTCATTCATAATCGTATTCATTTACATGTGTGTGTTCACTCAGTTGAAGAAACATCCAACCAACATGTCACAAACAATCCATATACAAATTAACAATCTCTTAATCTGAGAAAAGAGTCAGGGTCAAATGACTGAAATAAGCCATTCTTTATTATACAACTAGATGTTAATTGAAATGATCAACACTCATCCATGTTTTATCATTCAATCACAGACCATCCATCCTGCACATTTGATAAAATACTGTAAAGGGGATTACTTTAACAGGATGAAAACTTCACAATTTCTGAAATCAGTTGTGGGTAAAATTTTCACGTAACCAATGTAAGTTGGTGTATATTCTATATATTATGATATATTAACCAGAATGGTAGATATTTTCATGTGGTTAAAATTTCAGCGATAATTTCTTTAGTGCAAAATAAGCGAAAATTTTATCCACACAAAAATTTCCCCCTTTACAGTTAGCCAATCAGAGGATTAGCTTTGTCATTATTTATTCTACCTCATGTGATCTTAAGTCTGTGTATTGTGCTTAATCAAAGTTGTATACTACATGTATAATGGCAACAATGACACCAATGAATGCACAGCTGTTTCTCTCCCACTTTATGTTCAACAAAACAAAATCCACCAAGAATCAAAAATCATATCCACTGATAGATATTAACACCTAAATGTTATATCCACAGATATTAACACTTTAAAAATGTTCTGTGTTCATGTTTCATCTTGCAGTCAAGTCAGATACACATACCGGTAATGCGTCATTCTTTAAAGTCCATAAACTGCTTCAGTTTCCTGACACAGTCTGGTGGAAGATGTACACTCCTGAAAAAAAGATAAATCAGATACAATCATGTATTGTAATCCTTGAGAAGTAACATCATTTTTTATGCGAGTGTTTATTATACTTGTGCTTTATGAAACCGGTAGAATGATCACAAGTTAATACAAGTGATAAAGGTTTTAGGTAGGGCACATTGGGTCATGTAACCTGCAAAAAACCTAACATCAAGTTTATGTACCCCAGCAGATTAACAAAAATAGTTCTATGTATCCTAGCAAGTTAACCAATCACTATGTGAGAAAATTCTTTGAAGGGTGATAAAACAAGCAAATTTTTAGGTACTAAAATAAGATTGTTAATTCTGTCTTGACTTGTGTCATTCTGATAGACTTGTTCCTGATATACACTGTATGTTTTATGGTAAATATTAAGGTGAAAACAAGGTATGATGTTACTGATAAAATGCACAGAGGAGTAAAACACTAACACACAGAATGAACTCAACAATATACATGTATCTGTTAATCGTGTACATATAAATGGGGTATAAATTACTATTAAAGTGGGGTAAAAAATCTTATATCAAACTTCTGAGATGGTGGATGAAACTGCAGTACTGAGAAAAAAACCCACAAACCTTCAGAATGGGAACTAAAAACCTCAAACTAGGATCTTTTCCAAGTGGTAAGAGGTGCTATGATCCATAAACTATAATTTTAGACCACTCTGCCTCGTCTACAGTAATAATTAAGTAGAAGTTACATTCAAACTTACATAATATGTTTTCCAAAAGTGTTGATTATTTTATACATTGAGCGTTTAAGTGACGTCTGCAGTAAATATCGTAGTGCTAGGTCATTGGCTCCCAAGTCCTTCTGACTTCTTCTACTGACTGTTGCAAGTTTGAAATGTTTCTCCACATTCTGAAAAGAAATAAGGTAAACTTATTGTGTCATGATATTATAAACTTGATTTTATCTAAGGCTGATTTCAAAGTAAATTTGCTGAGAAGTTATCTAAGAAATAATTACATGCACAATATACCACAATATGCACTACCAATTTTAAAGTCTATGTTAGAATATGCACCTGTCAATACTTGCCACTCATTAGTTAAGAGTATGAGAGAACATTATTTCTCACACCTGTGACATGGAAATCCCACGTTTTTACCCATGTGGGATTCCCTTGTCGGTTTTTACCCATGTGGGATTTCCTTGTCTCACCCTGGGGTTGAGACAGGCTACATGCTACGCCTGAATAAACACATGTTTTCTGTGACCCTAGAAGCTTTTAATGGATTTTTTAAGGAATAAGTTGTGAGAAAAATAACCAATCGCTACTGGTCATATGAGATAGGGAAATCTTAACTCTTGGTCTTGTATATTTGGCCCAGAAGAAGGCTTGCCGAGAGTTGACTATGACCAGTAGCGATAGATTCTATTAGTAATCATATTAAACAACAATGAAGAGATTTAGAAATGCTGAAACTAACAATTTACAAACCTATTGCTGTCATAGTTATGAAACACAAAAGAGTAAAAATGCATGATTAGACTGGGTAACAAATGTGGGACCTTCTACACTATAGGTGAGTGCTCTGCTAACTGAGGTACAGGTATATGTTTAAATACTTACTTCCAATAAATTGACCAATGCTAGGACTATTTCTGGTAGTGATTTCTGGACCACTCCATATTTATCTTCTGTATAAGATGCTGTGGCAAAATTTGACAGTGCTGAAATGTAAATAAACCAATGTTATCTTCTATATTTCTATGTACAAAGTTTACAAACCTGGACCAAACATAGTATTGAAAAAATGTAAAATATACAGAATTAATCACTGAATAATAATAGTAATTATTTAGCAGCATTTAATCAAGTTTAAATTTTCGCATAATTTTGTACAACTTGTAAACTGCATTTTCATGTCAGTGATTTTGGACTGGAGAAAATCGTAAAAATAACAATTTTTTGTAATAAAATGTTTTGCAAAATGCATTATGACATGTATGTTTGCAATGAATCCTAATATCAAAGATGTTTTATTGTGACAATGTCTAAAACTCAGGAAGATCAAGACATTTTTATGCAACTTGATTTCATCTGTTTCAACAATATACTTGTGTATTCTTATGTGTATTCATATGTGATACATATCTAGTCTTAATTATTATGGGTCCTGGAATATTTGGGGTTCAAATTGTGAAATTTTAGTAATTTTTCTACAGGGACATTTTTTTTTAAAAATTTATAAACACAATATTAAACCAGACTTTTGAAAAGACTTTAATATAAATTGGTATGAAGCATATTGTACCTTCTACAGCCCAAATCTGTATCTGAGATGTAACAAACACTTGTCTACTCTTGGCGTCAGGTTGTTCTGTAAGTAAATAACTGAATAATGGTCTCTTCTTTAAATATGTAATGATCTACAAAACAGGAAAATATAGCATAAATTGATCACTTAGTGATGCAAACTAAAGACTTCTACAGAATGACATGCAATACAAAATAATAACGATGATTCAAAATACTTAAAGAAATTTTATAACTTATCTGGTGATTTATGTAATTATTATCATTTCTGTATTGTACACATTATATTTCTGATAATATATACATAAATGTAGAAAAGAAAAGGACAGCAAGTGCCTTTAAACAAATAATTTCAGAACATATTAGAAATATAACTATTCCGTTCTGTGAAGAGGGTTAAATCTTTAATTAAAACTCCAACGTTAACACATAACTTTACTAATTTTTTTATTTGCCTTAAAATGCATGGTGACACCTGATTTTCTTTTTTCTTTTTTGTAATACTATCATCAATTTACCATATCTTTAAAATCTTGTGGTGGTTGTTGATTAGTATCCCCTCCACCTCCGATAGAAGTGTCAGATGTATTACTGACATTACCCAATCCTCCGCTGCCTCTATAGGTTACTGATGTACCATTACCTACAAGGTACAACAATACAATAAAACCCTGTTATAATGCCCTTGATAACTTTACTACATCACTTGTCATCACACTATTTTAATGTCCCAAAAAAATTTTTTTTCTATTTAATTTTGCATGTATATTATCCTCTCTTGATTTATTGCCCAACTCCTTTATAATGCCAAATTTTAACCAAAACAAGAAAGACAATAAATCATTTTTACTGTACTTATAATTTTACATGTATGTCTTACCATACCTATAGTCCGTCAGCGATATTGTGGCAGAGTGTTTATAAACATTGATGAGTCTATATAATGTAGATAGGGATATTTAAAGATGGGGTTGACATGAACACATGATAGTGTGAATATACACATGTACTTATATGATAACACAATATTATACCTATTTGTGTATAATAAACCCACCTGTATTTATAAACACTCTGCCACAATATCGCTGATGGACTATACCTTGATAATAAAACATTACTAGAATGTAAGCTTAACATTAAGCTTTATATTATTATAGATGTTATAATGAAGGCAACCACACTGTGTTCTTTTATTAATGTCAATGGGGCATGACAAAATATTTACCCCGTATTCATTTCTTAACCTGAGCCAATGCATAGCCGAAGATTCCTTTTTACACAAAAAAGTTCTGGGTCAGGGAACATCACTGAGAAGTTTCAATGTCATTGGTTTTCTGATTAAGGATGAGTTCTTGAAGTAGAGAAAAAAAAAAAAAAAAAAAAAAGAATTTTCCCTGGTGAAATAATAAACAATCCATACCTGCTGGCAATGATGTGTTGATAACACCAGATCTGTCACCTGTTGGTTGTCTCACAGGTGCTGCAGCAAACACCTTCCCGTTTTCTTCTTGTAATTTCTGATTTAAGGAATTTACTTCAGTAAGACAAGCTGTACAAATTTTATTCCAGTTGTGGGGATGTCCACCTATAATTTTAAATTTAACAAGAGGCCCATGGGCCTTAACGCTCACCTGATGAAGAGTACATATCTTATGCAGAGGTTCAATGGCCAATGACATTAATAAAGAGAATATCAAAATTTTCAGCAGTAAGGGCCAATAATATGCAAGTATTTTTGCAAATTATTTATAATAATTATTATATAAGTATGCTATATATAACATATTTAAAGTCTAGCTACAATATATTATTTATAAACAGCTAAAACATCTGTATATTAATATGTGCATTAGGCCAATACCTACAATATTCCAATATACATGCCTATACAAAGAGTTTATAGTTTTTGAGATAATTAACCATTTAAGTAGTAGTTTGCATCTATGACCTTGACCTTTGAACCTATGACCTTCATTCATATATCAAAATGATCGATAGGCCAATACCTACAATATTCTAATATACATGCCTATACAAAAAGTTTATAGTTTCTGAGATAATTAACCATTTAAGTATTAGTTTGCATCTATGACCTTGACCTTTGAACCTATGAACTTCATTCATATATCAAAATGATCGTTGTGCAAATGCCTACAATATTCTAATATACATGCCTATACAAAATGTTTATAGTTTTTGAGATAATTAACCATTTAAATATTCGTTCGCAGCTATGACCTTGACCTTTGAACCTATGACCTTCATTCATATATCAAAATGATCGTTAGGCCAATACATAAAATATTCCAATATACATGCCTATACAAAAAGTTAATAGTTTCAAGATATATTGAAAATACATAATTTTTAGCAATTTCCCCACTCAGCACCTTACCATTTCCCCATTTTGAGCCCCATGGCTACCATTTGTGCAAATCTGAAACTAGATGACCTAAGGATGTTATATATGAAATAAATAAGGTATATGTCTTGTAGATTCAGAGGAGAAGATTTTTAAAGTTTTTCACTATTTCCCCCCTTATGGTTTCCTCTGAAAGTATTTGTGCAAATATAGATAGAGTTATTCCCCATAAGAACCAGATTATTTGACTCTATTATGGAAATCATGTCGCAACTTTTGCTATATTGGATAAAATTGTTGAATATGTGTACCAAACTAAAATAAAATGTCCCAACCTGAAATTATAAAAATGGATATTAAAATTTTACTACCCAGACTTATTTGTCATACCTGGCTGACTGAGACTGAAGACCTGACATCGTCTAAATACAGAATGTTCTGACAAATAGCATAAGTCCATATATCCCAAGTGCTGAAAATAAGACAAAAACTTTCAATCCACGTGATGCATCTTGATTTTGCATAGTTTTAAGTGTTTCAAAAATAAAATAATGTACATGCTACTATTTAGATTTGTATAGTTTTGGAGAAAAGAATGAGTTACACAAATCTTGTGTTTTTATATGAAGGTCTAAAATGAACTTACAGCTAGCTCTAGGTTAAGGTTTCCCTATCTGGCCAAACAAGTGGTGAAACTTTCTACTGTATAAGAAGAAATATTTGCGGTAGGAAACTTTCACGGTTTTTAACTTCTAAACTATTTCACGGTAAGACAATTTCACGGTTCCGACAGTAGGAAAATGAATGAAAGGAAATAAATAATTTTCGCTGAGAAGATATACTCACAGTACAAATGTCAACGTGAAAATCATGAATATTTCTTCCTTGCGAAGGTTTCTCCTTATACAAGTATGGCGACACCTTAATGGGTTTCGCGGGAAAGAATGGAACAATCTAGAGGATTCCCATTGTATTCCAATACACATGCCTGTACAAAGTTTTCCAGACAAATAACCATTTTAGTATACTTTTGCATCTGTGACCTTGACCTTTCAATCAATGACCTTCATCTTTACAGCAAAATAACGGTTGTATCAATACCTACAATATTCCAATATACATGCTTTTATAAAAAGTTTACATATTTTTGTACCTATGACCTTGACCTATAAACTCATGACCTTCATTTACATCTCAAAATGAATGTTGTACAAATACCTACAACAATCCAATATACATGCCTATATACATATGTATGTATATAAAATGATAATTCCAGATAATTAACCATTTTGATTTTCTGTTGTATCTATGACCTTGACCTTTGAACTCATGACCTTCATTTACATATCAAAATGACATGTTCTGTACATGGGGTGTCCAGGTTAGGTTAGTACTCATATCTACAGTACTTGCCTGTCAAAATGACAAATGTTTAAAACAGACCTGGTGATGTCTTGATATAAGTGAAATTTTCTGTACTAGGAAAAACTCATTCAATCAATAAATTAAGGTGTGAGGGATTGTGCTTAACAGGTGACCAGGTAGATCAATACCAAAGCATTCTGTTAGTATGGGAAGGTCCCAGATTCAAAGTACACATGTAGGTTTTCCATGTGCATTGATTTGTCTCAGAGTCTCCTTTCTCTTTCATAGGTATTAACTACTAAGCAACCATTATCCCATTAAATGATTAAGGCCATGTTGTTTTAATAAATCTTAGTGTGAGAAAGGTTGTTAGTTTGCTTTACAACTTGGCTTTTGGTTTTCTCTTGGCACTCCAGTTTCCTCCACCATTTACGATATAACTGCCTTGATATAAGTGAAAATACTCTTGACTTTAGTAAAATTAAAAAACCAATTATATTATTCTGGCATGTATCTAGACAATCAGTTCAGGAATGGTGAAATGAATTAAAACAGTTTTACACCCAAGTCAAGATTCTTTCACTTATATTGAGATTAGAAAATTTTAAGTAAATTGATTTTCTATCTATATAATACTTACCTGTCACATAAATTTATGCAATAGTTCCACCAATTGCCATCTATTTGATCATTTAACAACAAAACAAAAGATTTCAATGATAACCAATGATAGAGTAAGCTCCCCTATCCGAACTCTCCCCAACAGGAAGTATAGAAAAGCACTTCCTTCCTCTTCCTTCTTGCATTATCCTTAAAATAAAGGATTACAAAAAGACGAAGAGGGGAGGTGTGGCGGGAACTACCCTTTATGTGACAGGTAAGTATTATATAGATAGAAAATCAATTTACTTAAAATTTTCTATTCTATTACTATAATATTACCTGTCACATAAATTTATGCAGAATTTAACTTACCGATGTGGAGTATTCTTGTAATCCTTCCAGAAAACAACTCCAAAAAAGAAAATGTTGAAATCTTCTAATAGTCCATACTGGAAACCTGGACCATCATGGAAAAAAACTTCATATCCATCACATCAGAAGATAAACGAAATTCAGATCAATCCCAGAATTTCGTTGCTCATATGGAATTCCATAGGTCTAACTGAGAAAAGATACCCAGCAGACTCAAAAAAACCAGAATATGGATAAAAATTCTGGTTAAAAAAAAGAAATTCAGATACATCATAGATCTGAATTAAAAAGAGAGATACTGATGAAATATCTAAGAATTGACATCTAGATGGAAAAAAATTCCAGACAATAAAAAATTGGAACACATATCAAAATGTGTTCAAAGTTCGGAAATAATTATAAAGTCTATGCATACAAATAAAGTGTATATATGAAAAATCAGAGTACATATATATACTTCTTGACCAGAAATTAAACTTAAAAGAAAAAACTAGTCAACAAAGTCAAGAACTTGACTTATTAATGATAGACTGAGCTGCAACAAATGGACCAAGTGAAAAAAGATCATCAGAGTGATTTGCCAATGATCTCAAGTAAAAATCAGCAAAAGTATTTTGGCCATGCCAGAAAGCAGCTGACATAATCTCCTCAAAAGAAGTCCCTTGAAGCAAGGCCAGCGAAGAAGAAATAGCCCTCACTTCATGTGCCTTAACCTTGTGCAAACCCAATGACTGGTCAGAAGCTGAGGAATAAGCCAAGTTAACTACCTTCACAATCCATCTTGAAATAGACTGTGGTGACAGAGTCTTGCATCCTGTCTTGTAAGGCATGAACAGACGAGGATTATCACCTCGCGCCCCCCTTGTTTTGTCCAAATAGAAGCGTAAAGCTCTGACTGGACAAAATAACCTGTCTCTGTCATTACGACCCATAGAAGCAGATAGTGAAGGAATAACCACTGGCTTAGGCACAAATTCACGAACCTGATTCTTAGCAATGAAGCAAGGATCAGTAAAAATTGTGACATTTGAAAAACCTCTGCCCCAGCGTAATGATCCATTCTGGGTTATAAAGGCGTGAATCTCAGACCGCCTTCTACCTGAAGCTAGTGCTATAAGAAAAACACATTTAAGTGTAACAAACTTAAGTGAAGCTTCAGACAACGGCTCATAAGGAGGCTTTAAAAGTGACTCCAAAACTAAAGCTAAATTCCAGGAAGGATATATTTCCTGGACTTAGGTCTCTCTACATAGAAACTCTTAATTAAGGCTGACAAGGAGGGATCTGTGCCCACATGAGAAGACTCATTTACAGCCCTAAAAACGTTTGAAATGGCTGCCCTATAACCATTAATGGTTGAAGGTGCCAATTTCTTAATATTGAATAAAAATAGGAAAAAATCTGCTATTGATTGTAAAGAGGCCTTGACAGGATCAATCTGCTTTGACTTACACCAACTGGAGAAAATATTCCACCTACTTTCATAGACGGCACCAGAGGAAGGCCTAATCGATCTCGAGATGAAATCGGCAGCTTGAGAAGAAAATCCCTTCTCAATGAGACCTCTCTGGATAATCTCCACACGTGAAGGTGAAGAATCTCTGGTTTCGGGTGAAAAACCTGAGACTTGGGCTGTCGTAACAGGTCTGCTCTGAGGGGCAACTTCCTGGGATAATCTATCACCAGGCTCAGTAGCAGGGGAAACCAGATCTGTTTTGGCCACATTGGTGCTATCAAAGTCACTATACAATTGTGCAACTTGATCTTCTCTAGAACTCTGCCTACCAGATTGAAGGGTGGAAATGCATAAGCATTCATGTTGTCCCAACTCACAGACAGAGCATCTACTGCGAATGCCCTCTCGTCTGGAACTGGTGATACAAACACTGGTAACTGGTGGTTGAGGGATGTTGCAAATAAATCTATATTCGGACTGTCCCACACTTGACAAATGGTCTGAAAAATGGACACGTTTAGAGTCCACTCGGTTATGACAGGATTTTGTGACCGGGATAGTGAGTCTGCGAGAATGTTTGCCTTGCCAGGGATATGCTTTATTACAAGATTTATCTTGTTCTGGAAGGCCAGAACTAAAATATCGCTGGCAATGCGGCATAATTCTGGAGACTTCGTCCCTCCTTGGTTCCTGAGGTATGCAACCACTGTGGAATTGTCGGACGCTAGACACAGGTCCAGACCTTTCAAGGTTGGAAGAAGAGCAGACAGGGAGAATTGGATTGCCATCATCTCCAGCACATTTATATGTAGTTGAGACTGGCACTGATCCCAAATGCCTGAAACTGCGTTTCCGTCTACATAGGCTCCCCATCCGACTTTGGAAGCGTCTGTGAACATGGTCTTCTGTGGGCAAATTGCCTTAGAGACACACCCGTCATAACATTGGACCTGAGAGTCCACCAGACAACATACGACTTCACTTCTTGGTCCAGAGCTATTGGAGTATCCCACAGCTCTGACACAGGAGACCAATGGTCTAGGAAATAGGCCTGAAGTGGACGAATATGGATTCTGCCCAGAGGAATTACGTCTGCTATGCAGTTCATGTAGCCCAGAAGTTGGGCAAACTGCCTGGCTGTAACTTCCTGTGAATTTAGGAAAAAATTCACCAAATCGAGAAGTCTCGTGAACTTTTCCTCTGGAGGTAACACCAGACCCAATTTGGAATTGGTGAGAAATCGATATCCCAGGAAACAAAAATCCTGGGATGGAATTAAATCCGATTTCTCCTCTGAAATCAGAAATCCTAGGTCTTTCATGATTGAGACTACCAGTTCTGTGTCCGACTTGACTTTCTCCCTGTGAAAATCCAGGATTAATGAATCGTCGAAATACATCAGAATATTGATGTCCCTTTTGTGTAGAAACTCTGCTACAGCCTGCATAAGCCTGGTAAAAACCAGGGGGGCTGTAGTTATGCCAAAAGGGAGGACCAAGAACTGGAAGACTCGCCCCATGAAAGTAAAACGGAGGAACTTCCTTGCCGATTTCAAAATGGGGACGTGAAAATATGCATCCCTCAGATCGATTGAGGTTGACCAATGACCAGGTTGGACGGCTGAAATCACGCTCCTGGGTGTTACCATTTTGAAATGTGGAGAGTGAATATACTTGTTCAGATGTGACAAGTCTATCACTGGTCTCCATTTGCCATTCTTTTTTTGAACTAGAAACAGGTGAGAATAAAAACCTGCTGACAAATGATGACGAGGAAGCTCCTCTATTGCTCTTTTCTGCAACAGAGAATTTATTTCCTGTAGAAGAAGTTCTCTTTTGTAAAGATCTATGGGAGGATCCCTGAAAATGGGAACCGGCGACAAGGGAACATTCTCTTTGAATGGAATTGATAAGCCCCTCCTGACAATGTTTAAAATCCAGGTATCTGATGTTATCTCTTCCCACTTTCGAAGGAAGAGAGATAACCTCCCTCCCACCGGGGTCGAAGGGAGGTTTGCCTGAAACATTGTCGGGGGGCTTAGCCCGTCAGGTAGACTTCTTTCCTAAAGTGGAAGAAGCTGCTCCCTTGCTGAAAACCACTTTCCGCTTCGGAGACTTAACCTGTTTGTTTTTATTCCCTGACCTATACCTCGGACGTTTCCTATTAGAACCACCTGAGGAAAAGGTGTTACGCCGCTTTCTCCTATTGTCGGGAGCCTGGCGACCCTTGGTAGCTCCTTGAAGTTTATTAATTAAACTTGCAGGGTCCTTCTGTAATTCCTCAAGAACTGGGCGTAAAGCACCACCAAAGAGGTTTGGACCTGCAATGGGAGCTACTAAAAGTTTATCCCTGAAATAATCAGGTAAAACAGAGGAAGAAATGCCAGCTAAGACCTCCTTCCTTCTGCTAACAACTAGGTTAGACAGAACTGCCAGAAGAAGGGCAACACAATCCCTATGAGAGGAGTCAATGCCCTGTATGAGCTGACTAAAAAGCTCATCTTTCTCCTGAGATGGAGGTTTCTTCCCAATCTCACACAGGGCTGAAGTCCCGAGATCCGCGTAAGACATGGTACAGATTGCTAAACGCAATAGTTTCTCCGTCTTAATGCGGTCTTGAGATTTGAGGATTATGGAATCAGATCCGGATCTCTTAGAAATTCGATCAAAATCAGATTCCAATTTAGGAGGATCTGGGTGAATCTTACTATTATGTAAAGCATAATTAGCTGCTTTAAAACCACCAATGTGAGAACTGACAGCACCTTTCCTTTAGTAGGTTGTGCTTCATTGGTGGGCAAATCCTCAATTGACCTCGACCCAGATGTGAGAGAATACAAATGGTTAAGTGTGGACTCAACCACTACCGACTCTGGTAAGGAGTTTGAGTCAGATGACCCAGGGGTCACACCCAGTTTCTTCTGTGTAGCAGAAGATCTCTGTTCCCTTACAGGAGTTGAAGATGGGGGACATTCTTCTTCCCCTAAAAGGTCTCGGATACTGGACCTAAAAAAGGTCCAGTCCAAAAGTGCCGAGGCAGATGAAACCTTAGTCTCAGCCTCCGTAGAATCCTTATCCTTAGATACAGATCTAGGAACATGGTCCTCCACAGAGCTATCCTCTGACCAGTTAGGTTTGTCTCCTGGAGACAAAGATAACCGTTCCTGCATACTTCTGGATGAAGTAACCGAAGGTGAACGTTCACCTCCATGAGAAGAGGTAGATCCAGACGAACTGGATCTAGACCTACTAGATGTACCAGCAGGCAACCTCGGAGAGACTACTTGGGTAGTGGGAATCTTAGGTTTAGACCTAGACGAATAAGTAGAGGAAACCTCCACTGAACTTGTGCATGGTCTAACTAAAGGTAGGGACCCATTAACAGCACGGCTGTCGTGAGCTATGGGACCAAAGGGACCCATATATGGATTGAAAAAATTTCCAAAATATGGTTGTCCCTGAATAGGAAAGCCACCTTGAAAAGGAGGCCAAAGCCCCTGGTAATGAGATGGTTGCATAACATTACTAGGTCCCATATAAGGAAAACCAGTCGGAGCACCATGGGCAGAAAAATGAAGCCCTGGTTGTGGAACCTGCGAAGGTTCAGGCACAGGTTGGCTGAAACCAAAGGAACAAGTACCAGGTTGACCTGGAAAAGGAAAACCAGTACTTGGAACAGTCTGCTGGCCATTAAGACTGGTGGTCAGAGTACTGACCGAAGACATAGCTGGAAAGCTAGAAACTGGTAGGTTGGAACCCAACTGACCAGATGAAGGGTGCATACGATTTTCAGAAAAAACTGAAAAATTCTGAGCGTGACCAGGAGTGGGTGCTGTAGATAGAATCACAGCAGCACCACTAACAGGAAGCCTCTGATTATCAGAAATTCTGAATAACGGCTCTGCTGTCACAGCTTGAGAGATAGTAGCTGTGGTGCTGGACAAAACGCTCACTGAAGGCACCTCTACCGACAAGGACCTATTTGGGGACAGATCCTGTCTGCTAAAAGTAGCAGACCGTCGGCCTATAGGACTAAAGACAGCTCTAGGAGAACCAACTTTAGCTTTACCACTCTCCTCAGTAGGGGACCCAGAAGGAGACTTGCTCAACCTCTTATGAGGAGTTAGACTCGACTCAAAAGAGGGAGCAGATGTTCTCAACCCCTTATGAGGAGATAAACTCGACTCAATAGGGGGAGAAACTCTCAACTCCTGGTCAGGAAGAGTGGAAATGGTCCCACTCAATTCCTGATGTCCCCTAGAAACTCCAGGAGAGGAGCAATGCTCAACCCTCGAGGAATGAGGAGAGGAATCCCTCTTGGGACCACGGGAAGCTCTGGGCTTCCGTGTCCTAGAACGGGATTTCCTGATGGACATAAAAGAAGAAAAATCTTCTTCTGTCCACAGTTGGCAGATAGAACACCTGTCTGCTTTAGAACAGGGTCTACATGACCCACACTGAAAGTGAAGGTCACGGGCAGGCATCAAATGCCCACACATACCCTTTTTTTGAATGTCCAAAGACATGCTAAAATAAAAAATCAAAAAATACAAAATTTCAAAAAATGAAATATAGAAATAAAAGAATGAGATCTAAATAAAAAATTAGACCCCAAAAATACCTTAAAACTGCTAAAAATGACCAAGGATGGCTCAGATAGAGCAAAACACCTCTACCTGCTATCAGTGATGATGGAAGAAGGAAGAGGAAGGAAGTGCTTTTCTATACTTCCTGTTGGGGAGAGTTCGGATAGGGGAGCTTACTCTATCATTGGTTATCATTGAAATCTTTTGTTTTGTTGTTAAATGATCAAATAGATGGCAATTGGTGGAACTATTGCATAAATTTATGTGACAGGTAATATTATAGTAATAGAAGGTCATTTCTGAGATGATGGGAGTCTAAAAATAATCTTTTACTTCCCAGACAAGATTCTTTCACTTGTACCAAAAGGTGGTTAAGTTAAGTATTGATGCTTCATACCTGTTAAGATTCTATCACTTATCTTGATGGGTTGAGTAATGGTGTTTTATATTTAATTACTTCCCAGTCAAGATTCTTCAAGATCCTGTTTCAGGCTGTCAAATTGCTGACATCCAACCGAGCTGTATATTGATTGGTGGATTTAGTCTATGAATCATCAATGCTGCAACAGAAAATTAAAACGGACCACAAAGCAACGCATTCTATTCCAGGATAGAAGTAGATTTTAAGAAATACAAATTCTGATTGAATTATATGAATAAGTACATAAATATTTAAAAACTCATCAGTGATCAACATGATCAAATAGATGAATAAATGAAACCCATGCAGACAGATTTAAAATAGTTGTATATTCTGAATGAGTGGATCAATTGAGTGATTGGTTGAAATGTTTTTACATGTCTTTTATATTGAGACATCACCAGCTATTGGTGAAGTGGCAGATAATTTTGATGTTCTCGGGACCAGGTGCGGTGAGCTTTTTTTTTATTTACCACACCTGTCGTGGCACGGGACATAAATGTTTAAGGTCTCTTCATTTCTTAACATTGATTTCTTAGTAAAATAACAGCCAGTACCTATTTTCTAGTGGCTGGGATTGGAACCCACAACCTCCCACATATGGAGCAAGCAGTCCAATGATTGAGCTACTGCAGTGGTTTCTGAATAAGTGGAGTAACACTGTATAATACCCCCCTCAAGATTCTTATGGTATAAAAAAGAGGTATATTCTGAAGGTTTTAATTCTGAGAGGGTGGAGGAAATCAGAGTACCTGAAAAAAAACCTATTGAGCTGACAATGTAATTTTTATACTGTGAAGCTAAGGTCCTTGATGGTTAAGTTGTCTAAATCGATAAAACACAAGCTTACTGTTACAGATCAGTGTCTCTCAATACCTAGGTTAGACTCTCACTTCTGAGTGGGAGATGGACATAGCTCAGTAACTGATAGAATGATCTTAGAAATAGCAAGGTCCATCAAGAACACACTAAAAGTAAGACTGAAAAATAAGGGGGAAACAAATGTTGGGCTACTGATTATAGCAACACTGTCAGTGAACACCAAAAGGTGTTGAAAGTTCTGTATTGACACCTGATGTGATTTAATCAAAAGAACTGTGATGGCAGTTGGCCATTTTTTTTTATCCATGATAATGCCATTAATGGAATAAAAGATTCAGAAAATTCTGAAAATAATCAGGTACTTCACTGTCCTGGTGTTAATCGTATTTACATTTTTGTCATTTATTTTTATTATTTATTTATCTAAAAAAAGCTTAAACTTAAAGCCATGTCATTATCGAATGAGCTGCCTCATTGTGCATAAGTCAAAGTACCGAAGGACCAAATGAATTGCCAAGTTGTCCAAGGGCAAGGGACAACTGTTGCCGAGGGGCCGAGAGTTGGGCAGCTCAGTGTTTAACTTTCGACATGCCTGTGCATAGTAGCTTTTATTTTATTTGTATTTACTCAAAATATAATTTGGTAAAGAAATGGTTACTTTATTATGGGTACGAATTCAAAGCGGTACGCTAAATCCTACCACACAAGTTTTTAAACTGACGTGCCGTAATTGGTCTTGTGACGTTTAAAATGAATAGGTTGTGTGAAAATAAACGTGTGAAGATCAGAGGACAACCGTCAACTTGTGCAGATCATTAGTTGGACTCGTATACACGCTAATCTCGGAATTACTTCGTGTAATCACTTTGTCTGGTTTCACAAAGTTTACTCATAAACAAAATACATAATTTAACCTTCCTTACCTGACATTTTCATCATTATGTTGAATATCCTGCAGCGCTCAAAATCATTGTCTGATGTCTCCAATGTCCTCCGGCTCCATCCTTTTATATTTTATATTGGCGTGTTTCACTGTATATTCCGCCTATTGACAGGAGAACTAACGTGGCTATTCTAAGCGCACCTTTACAGACTATATTATGTTTGTGTATCCGTAAATCTAAATGGACACTTGAATAGGCGTCATGTTTGATCTATGAACAAAATGGCTTCTTTGGTAGGTATCTCGAGATGCCGATCGCTAATTGGAAAAGAGATGCATTGAACTTTGACCTCAATGAAATCGTACGATTCACGGTTGCATGCAATTTGGCGGGTTTTTTTTTTGCGCATTGGAAGACAGGGTTGAGTTTGAACATTTACTATAAATTTTGTACATAAAATATGAAAAATATAAAAGTACCGTTATTTTCTTAATACTTTAAAATATATTTTTACCGACTTTCAAGTTGACACCTGAAGTGGCGTTTTCACACAAGCTGTTTCAAGAGACTGAATGCAGTGTGGAAAATTTCCGCCAGACTGCACGTGCTTAGACGCGGATTTTTTTTATTTTGAGCGATAGGGTCAACTTTGAACACTTATTGTGGATTTTGTGTACAAGATAGAAAAAATATAAAAATACCGTTTTTTTCGCAAGATCTCAAACTTTTTTTGGTCAATGGACCACTTTTTCGTACAATGAACGGTTATTGAGCGGGAGTCGGTTAAACAAATGTCAAACAGATTTTTTTTTTGAAAAATTCATTTTTTGCATGTTTGACCCCAAAATTAAGTATGATACCGATTTTTCCTAAAATTTTCACCAAGTTAGATAGCTAGATCGCATTAGACTCCATAAACTCAGAAATTTTAAGCAAAATCTATAGCTTCCTTCACCTTCTTCCTCAAGATGCCATAATACGCGGCTGAATATGAGAAAGTTGTCGCCTTTATCATTTCACATCCAGAGGATGTTCCGAATGAATTCGGAACTAATCCTCTAGATTGTTCCATTCTTTAAAGTATTAGACTGATTATTATTTACAATTTAAAGTTGAAATATGAACATGACCTCGTTTAGGCATAGTTTTGTTCTCCATAATTCCTTCATTTATTTGAAAAGTTTCATTTTGAGCAGTATTAATAATGTACAGTAGACATCTGAAGGAAAATGGTGGGACAAATAAAGCACAATGATAATTTAAAACTTACATGTACAAGAGGGTTGGTCTTACAAGACATGGCATCAATCAGGCAATGTGATTTGCTTTCTTGAAAATCACTTTCAATAGGAAAAATAAAGTGCTGAAAAGATAAAAAAAAAATATATATATTTTATCAGATCAACTTTGAAAAAATTAATGGTACCTGTTCATCACCATCATTAGCAAACAGATTCCGTGTGGGTATTACAAAAATCTTGAATGTCTATCTGGTTTGTTTGGCCTTGTTTAATCTTGCAAGAAAATGACAACCAAGTCCTCAAATTTAGCAATTTTTAAATGCATTTCAAATTTTAATTATAGGATTTCAGAATAAATCAGTTTGTTTTCTAGTTCAAACATGTTGTATAAACCAAAATTAGGTACATTCTTTCCAATGGTTATATTATTTTGATACCAAAATTAGATTTTACGAACATGGCATCAATGTCTATGTTAATCACATTTGAATCCAAAAATTGACATTAAAATGGAAGAAAAATAATCTACTATGAGTTTATTCATGTAGGATAGGGAAATCTCACCCTCAGAGTTGAAGATATCTGGTCAGAGACTCGGCAATCGTCATCTCTAACTGAAATGTTCAATACCTCGGGTGAGATTTCCCTATCCTACACAAATACTCATAATGGATTATTATAATCTCACATACCTCTGACTGATAAAGTTTGTACAACATGGCTCCAAAACTCCAAGTAAACTGAATAAACATGCCGCACATTAATGTCTGCCATAACAAGCATACATCTATCAATCCCCATATTGAATCTAATGGCTGTTCTGATCTGTAAATATAGAAAATAACAACTAAAGAACACATACTTAAAACAAAATACAAAAACAACACAAACACACTTTTGGACAAGCACAGAAAATGACAAAATGGAAATCGGCAGTGTGGCCCCATCTGAATAACACATACTTCAGACAAAGCTACAAAAACAACACAAAACACTTTTGGACAAGCACAGAAAATGACAAAATGGAAATCGGCAGTGTGGTCCCATCTGAATAACACATACTTCAGACAAAGCTACAAAAACAACACAAACACACTTTTGGACAAGCACAGAAAATGACAAAATGGAAATCGGTGGTGTGGTCCCATCTGAATAACACATACTTCAGACAAAGCTACAAAAACAACACAAACACACTTTTGGACAAGCACAGAAAATGACAAAATGGAAATCGGCAGTGTGGTCCCATCTGAATAACACATACTTTAGACAAAGCTACAAAAACAACACAAACACACTTTTGGACAAGCACAGAAAATGACAAAATTGAAATCGGCGGTGTGGTCCCATCTGAATAACATACTTCAGACAAAGCTACAAAAACAACACAAACACACTTTTGGACAAGCACAGAAAATGACAAAATTGAAATTGGCGGTGTGGTCCCATCTGAATAACAGACACTTAGACAAAGTTAAAACAATGATACAAATAAAATAACAAATAAACTTTTTGAACAATCACAGAACATAATGGCAAATCAGAATTCAGTGGTGTAGTTTAGGCAATTACCATCACAACAAGTGGTCCCATAATATGTACAGTAAAGTAAAGTTTCAAAGGACCACTACAGTAACCTTCTTCTTCAGAGGTCATTATTTAGATTGATTGAAGATTGATAAACATTTAGTTATAATGGAAAGTCACAAGCCAAGTGAACAAGGGGTTCAAAATTCAGTTTTGTAATGGAAGATCCAAGACCTTTTGCCTTTATTTTTGGCAGGTTCCATGTGAAAGTCCGGCATTCATGTGCTATTATGTTATCAGAGAATAATCTGAAAACAGGGTCATCATAATTGAAAATGACAGGTCCATCGAACTTTTTCAGTTTAAATTTCAAGGGTCCCAAATAAAATCAAAACGTCCCAGACCTCAACTCTGTGAATTTTGAACCCCTGAGTGAAGTTTCAGGAAATTATACCCATCCAAAATTCTGTCAATAAGTCAATTATCATCACATATTTGAGACAATATCCTGTCACAATAAAAAGAGATATAAAGGAAACTATAGGTATAACAAACCTCTCAAAGCTTAGATTGTGTATGATCCAGTCCTTAGGAATGTGACCTACAAAAATATAAAATATACTCAAAATGATATCAATCAAGAAATATATACTGGTAGCTTAGACTAAATTCTCATATAAATGGAATAAAACAAAGAATCCTCAAGACAACACAGTCCAGTGTGAGAACAACAATAATTTTTTTAATACTGTAAGCGACTAGAGACAGACCTAAGAAATATGGCATTTATTAAAAGTTGGTCTTTATATCAAGGACATTTTGGCAGAAATTTTAAGCAAAACGTCTTTAAAACACTGGTCTTAATGGGCATGTGGTCTTTATACAGAGGTGAATACTACTGTATAGCAAGATTTACTTTATATTACATACCAAACATCCAAAACAGAGGATAAAAATAAACTGTCTGCCAAAATACATTATAACTGCTCTTTATCAGTTCTGATAACACTCCACTTCGTACTTGAAAGTATTTGGTTTGCTGAAAGAAAAATATGAATATTTAAAACTCACTGGAGTAATTGTATTTTCATATAATAGATGTGTATGTGTTATTTTTACACAATTTATTTGACTAAACTAACATCCCCACTAAAAATCAAGTTAATTGAAAAATGTAACAAAATTGGCTACCAGATAAAAAGGGTTCTGAAAAATTAGCTTAGCAGACTGTGTCACAAAAATATCAATTAAAGCCTTTATCATCTCTAGTTTATTGGAGATGTTCATCTAATCAGTAATAATGAAATCTTCCATAAACAAATGGTCCTTTAATACAATTGACTACGTGCATGGCAGTTTAAGCAGTATGATCAAGGCAAAAAAAGGTACCTTGTCAATGTGGCTAATAAATTTGTATAAGAGGTTGAGTATATGGAACTTGAAACAATTTTTAGTAATAATTCTGATAAGCCAAAATTTTACAGAAAAATGAATAATTACCTACCAACCCCAGGTCTTTACCACATTTGCATGTTATAATACAAAAAATTCTTGTTATTCTACAATACTTGCATGTTATAAACATTCACACATACTATACTTGCATGCAATACTACAATACTTACATGTAATACTGGGAACTGTATATAATTATTTTGATGTATGTAGTGATGCAGCTGATAAAATAATCCAGTATACATTCCATACAACACAAGGAAAAGATGATACTCATTCAGGAAGGAACTGAAAATAAATAAATTAATATCTTTATAAATTTTTATTTTAATTTCAACAGTTAAAATTTAAATCTAAGTTCTTAGAACAAAAAACATGAATTTATTTATTCCTTTTTTCACAAATCTTTAACTGTGAAGTAATGTTACAAATGAATGGAGCATTTTCATAGCTGAGCCTTTAATAAATCAATTTATGATACATGAATACAATAAACAATTTTAAATGGATAGTGAACATTTTGATTTACTCAAAATTCATTTGAAGTCATTTATAATTTTCACAACTAGATACATGTAAATTCTTTCAGATTTTTTAGGAACTTTCTAGATAAGAAATACGTCTAAGCCACAGGGGTATATTCAGATTTTAGAAGAAACTATCTTTTTAGAAATTTGGGAAATCAGACAGGCTAACAGGGAAATTAATTAATTATATAATACTGATCTTGTATATTTAAAATATGATAGTTTTATTATTGATTATCATATTTCCTTACTTAAAACTAAAAAAAAAAAAAAAAAAAAAATTGAAAAGGGGGTGCAAGTTGAAAAGGGGTTAATGAACATACCAAACATTCATGTAGACAAACAAAAAATTTGCAAATTTTGAGTTTGGCATATTGCAAATTTTATGTATTATTAAATAGAGAATGTAACATCTTAAAAGGATGAATTAAACAAGACAATCATCATTTAAAACAAGTATGAGATTCCACATGTTTTTACAAAAGTAGAGTGGAGTATATGTATTATAGTGTTTTATGCTCCAGTCAAGAGTCTTTTATTTATATCAGGAAGGATGGTCAGTTCATAGATGATACTGATAGAGGATACCAGTGCCCAGAGAAAATAATCAAAATTCAGCAAGAGAACTTTCTCACATTAAGATCTGACCCGAGTGGAATTTGAGAGGCTCCGTGATCTGTAAGCTTGTGCTTTTGACCACTTGGCCACCAAGCCGTGTTTTTAAAAGATATCATTTCAGTATAAATATATACCGGGTATGGGAATTTTTCTGAAACATCATTGGAAAATGTTCAACAATTTTGAAAGGCAAATATGCCAATATTTAGTTGAGAAATCAACCTTAGGATTGAACACTGACCTCTTTTCACTGTCGGTGAAGGATAAGTCAGCATATCGACCTCCAATGACACAACTACATATCCAGGCAGTAAAACTTCCAGCAGTGACACACATCATACAATGGACCAAACTCCTAGGCCTTAATAGTCCCAGAAAACTGTGTAATCTGGTCTCCAAAATCTCTGGAGTAACTGAAATCAAAGTAACATAATATAACAATAACATGGAGGTTTAACTTAAAAAAAAACCAACAGATTTCATAAATTAGGATCACCTGCCAGTAGGTGCTTTGTAGTTGAAACTTGAATAAAAATATCACTTCAATTCAATTCATTTACAATATTTTATTATCAGAACAATATGACTAATCAAATAATCAAAACTTGTCAGATTTATTTAAGTTGTTATTATAGACCATTATTAATTAAGTTTATCCAAGACTGTCACTAATAATCTTAAATGCAGAAAAAAAGTTAATGAGAAATAAAATGTCTCTAGCCATGATGAAAATTTTGAAAGTCCGTCCTAGGGTAAAAAAACAGAAATCACTGATATCATTTTTTGAAAGGAAACTAGCATAATGGCACACAATCTTGATAACTATAATTAACATCACTAATAACTACATCACATTAAGCCAACCAGTGCAGTTTGAAAGCAAAATAAAAACTCCCTTCACAAGAAAAAAAACTTCCTCCATAAGAAAAAGGCTCCTTCTACAAGGAAAGGGACATAACTATAGTAGTGACAGATGTATACATAAAACATACCAGTAAATGTTGATGTTGAATACGTCCACAAGGCTCCAGTTATAACCGTCAGCAATAAAACCATAGTTACAAAATACATTGAACATACTGCAGAAATAGATTCTGAAATGAAGTATTAAATGAAGTGTTAAACAAAAGTAAACAATTGTACCTGTATTTTCAAAAAAGTAATACCGTAAGTTAAAGTTTTCTTCTTCTATTATTACTAAGTATGGCAATAGAACTACAAGTTGCCAATGATATTCTCAACAACAATGATGAGCTATCAAAATTAAAATTCCATGCACATGCATGATTGATATGCACAACTTCAAAATGCTATAACTTTGGTTCTAATAAAGATATTAAAATAATTAAAACTGTTTTAGAAAGGTCTCTTCAGTTCTTTCAGTTCCACTTATTGACTTAATTTGTAATGTATAAAGTAAAAAAAAAATCAGTCAGGGTTGATTTAAAATTTACAAGAACCAATGCGACAAGGATCAGAAAGCTTTCAAAAATTGAAAATACAAATGTAATACTTTAAAGAAATGTGAATTTTTAAATGTTGAGCTCCTCATTCAAAATGTTATACAATAAGCAATACAGGGGAACCTCTCAAAACCAAACACACTCAGCATTAAAGATTTTGTTTAGAAAAGGGTTTTAAAGGCTAATTTTGTGAACAATAACAATGGTATGTCCTCATAAATAAATTCATGCAGTTTCGACAGGTTTTTGGTTTATGCAGGATTTGATTTACACAGGTTGCACTAAAAACTGAGTATGGAGGCAAGGCTAGGACTGACTAGGACTTCAAAAACTTGCTACCGGTACATCTGGTATTGGCTAATCAATTTGCTCATTTCAATTTCATTTGTCACTCATAATTCAGTCAGAAATTATTGAAATTTGTGACTACGATTAAAAATCATTGTACTGTCATTAGCACTAAATATTTTTAAATTATCTAACAAGGAAACAAAAATCTTTAATGCAAATTATACATATAGATCTCTCAAATACTATAAACTGGCTCCTACTTTATGAGTTGAGTTATGGTGTTTAATGTCCCAGTCAAAAATATTTCAATAATATTGAGACATTGCCAGCTATAGACAAAGGTGTAGAAATTTTGCACATTATACAGCAGGGTCTTTTATCATGCCACACCTGCCGTGACACTGGACCACATTAATTTTAAGTTTCGATCCAAAAGAACCATGACTTTCATTTCATAATTCTGAGTGCTTGGCGAAGGAACAGTCACTACCCACTTTCAAGTCTTGGGTCACACCCGGTCACTGTTTGAACCCATAACCTCCTACTTACGGAGAGAGCACTCTCTTACATTATGAGACCTGCATGGACATCTGAAGGCTCTTATTCTGTATCTGATCAATACGGAAAACTATAAAAGTTGTATCACTGATTCAACTGTAACTGCTTGTAGTTACAAGATTGTAGATTTCCAAGAAATATAAGTAATCAAATTTCCATTTTTTTAAACTTGCTAAAACAATGTAGGTACTTTTTAAAAGGGATTTTTTTTCAGAAATTGGAGGCAAATGGCAATTTTGGCTACCAAGAATGGAAACATGGCTCTAATCCTATACTGTAAATGCACTTAATTCCATAAGTTCAAAATTTTCAAGTTGTTTCTTTAATTTCTGACCTTTTTGCAGGGTGTAGTATTTGCTGATTTATGAAACTGCCTATAAGATCAAGACAATATATTATTTTATGTTTACAAATTTTCCCTAACAATTCTTGACCCCCTCAAAGAAATTAGTACAGCACGAATGAAACTACACTTTCAGTATTCAGGTCAGTATGGAAAACAATGAAAGTTGTTTCAATGATCAAACTTTAACTACACTGTAGTACAGACAAAGTTATACATACCTATAACCCATAACACTGGATGGAATATCTGAACATTAGAGAAGAAGATATAAATCATAAATATAAGTGGTTGTGTTAACAACGTCCATCCCAAACTTGTAGCACATCTCCAGCTATACACCTTAAAATACAATAACAACAGCTTTAGTCAATGCCATTACATATCAGTAAGGTTTGCCAAAAATTTGAAGTGTTTTGATCTATTTTGCTATTTTTTCTGTTTGAATTATGTAAGGAAAAACGAAAACAATGTTGATAAATAAATAGTTTACTTTTTTAATTTAATAAATATTAATTATTAATAAATTGCGAAATTTTTGCCAGTTCTTCTTAAATGTGAGGGTGATTTGAGAATATCTTAATACAACATAATCAACAAAAATTGTCAATTTTAGGCCTAAAAAATAAATTGTTTGGTTCTGGTTACGTACAAAAAAATCTAGGTAGGATGCTTTTTTTTTTGTTTTTTTGTTTTTTAATTATATGTCTTTATACAACAGAGCAAGCTGCTTACAAGCTTACAAATAAATTGTTGACACAGGGATATTGCAAGCCTAGGCTTATCAAGGCCCTCAAAAAGTTTTACAGATACAAATGAAAGGTTTCATAATCCGGAACAGGTCAGACAATGAAAAAAACATCAGGGTCGGGTGAAGTTTGCAGGTAGGGTCGGGTGACCCGAACCAAAAAACATTTTTTAGGCCTTATGGTAAATAAAGCGACCAAGTTTACTTCCCAAAGAGAGGGGAAATGAGATTTGTGACTTCTTGAAATAAAATTTTCCAAGTGTAAGGATAATGGGATGAAGAGACAGCAATCTCTACAAATGCTGTCATCTTCTTCTTCCACTAAGGAATTGGACCCTCATGAGATGTTAAGTTACGCTGCTACAACTTGAGCAGTAAACAACACATCCTCCAATACAGCCATCAATATTTACAAATTAAAAACAGGAAAGGTTGGAAGGTTATAGTGATGACGTCAAGGAGTGTCTGCATGTAAGCTTTTTGAATTCTGCCTCTGATGAATCTGAAGTGGCACAAGAACACCTGGCTGATGTAGAAGGTGACAAGCTGGTAGATGGTCCCATTCATTTATGGTTCTTCAGAAGAATGAATGTCAACAAAGGAAACTAGAATGAATGTCAACAAATGAAACTAGCATCAAAAAGATATAAAGTAACTATAGACCTAACAATAATTTTTATCAACTTCACTTGATGAAAAAATTCTTATGGGTTTTCCCAAAGAAAAGGTCAAATTTCATCTGTTGATATCACTGGTGTTAATTGTGTGACTGACGGAATAATTCATGTTATAACACAAGATGTATGTTAATCTAATCACCTCTCGTTTATACCAAATTTCTAGGTTTTCCATTGTAATCTATAAACTGTATTATGGGCACATGCAGTTCAAAGGAGCCGCCATACTTTAATAATCTCAAACCCTACAGAAAAAATAAAAAGAAGGGAAAACGGTTTAGGTATATTCATTAAAGGTTTTATTTCATAGAAATGTGGGAGTTTTAGAAATCTTATATTTCTAGTGAAATTTTGTCGCCATAATCTATTTTTTAGGAAATAAATGTTTATTTCTGGTTTTGAGATTATAATGATGGCGGGGCATACGGCTGGTGATCCTCTCGAATGCTACAGCGTAAGTGAAATACTTAGAATACAAAATATATGCAACTTTCTTTGTAATTTCTAAATTATGTATTGGATGTTTGTGCCATTAGTTATCAGAAAAATTACAACTTCGTGTTGTGTAACAAGGGTCGACTGTTCTGTTGCGAAAACAATCTGACAGTTTGGAAGAAAATCATCAGTTTATAAATTCCCCAATCCTTCACCTGTTGAATGCATGCTTGCAAAGTAATAAACATAGTGTCAAGGTGACAGAATAGTCCAGTCCTGATCTTCAAAGGGCGGTGTTTAATATTTAGATTTTTAAAATTTTGTTTTTCTTGAGTCCAATTTTAATGGGCACCATATTTCATGTTTAACAAGAGAAATATGCAGGGTCAGAGTCAGACCGGGGACCGAACCTGGGACCTTCCACACTATAGCCAAGTGCTCTACCACTTAGCTACCCAGACCGCTACATTCTTCCCTTCCTGTTTTTAGATTCAACTACCTTGAATCGAAACCACCAGGTTCCACCCTGTGACTAACCTGTTGGTCAGCCACTTCCCACGATTGGACAAGCCCCCAATTGTAACAGGAAAGAGGAAAAATGCAGGGTTGGACCGGGGATCAAACCCAGGACCTCCCACACTATAGACGAGTGCTCTACTACTGAGCTACCCAGACTGTTACACATGTAAAAACTGGAGTTCTCCTGTGTATCTCATTAGAGTACCCATAACATTTCTGCGGAAAACTTATTTCCATTAGAAATGGAATCGCTTCGGTTCACAATTTCCTGTTATTCTGTAAAAATGATGTAACTCCTGGAGATTTTTTATGTAAATATTTCATATAAACAATGTAAATATTTCATATAAACATAAGGAGTATTGATCATGTGGTACGCTGTCGAACTCCATCGACTGACCAATATGTAACAGGAGTGAGGAAACACCTGAAAAAATCTGGCAGTTAATCACTACTATCTACTAGATACAACACTATGGCCAGCTCGGCCTCGCTACAGTTATTCCAATTATATATACCAGAGCGAGTAGTCTTGGAATTGAACACACATTGATCAATAATGTTTGAACTTGAAGTCCAGCATGTAAAGTACTGCTACAGTTATTCCAATTATATATACCAGAGCGAGTAGTCTTGGAATTGAACACACATTGATCAATAATGTTTGAAGTCCAGCATGTAAAGTACTGCAGAACAAGGACATTCATATAAAAAGGAAAGAGAAATAATTCACTGTTATAAATTTCTATTGGATATGTATGTCCATCCATAACTATTGTATAAAGCAAGGTATCAAAGTCATATTACATGTAACAAGATACATACAGTTTGGAAAGAGAATGTGTTACATACCAAATTGGAGTCATCAAGGTCAAGGTAGCAGAACCATAAAAACTTTGAAAATTGCACTTTTTATACCTCCGTAACTTTTGTATAAAAAGAGGTGTGGTATACAGTATGAAAAGAGCATATGTTGCATATCAAATTGGAAATTTCAAGGTCACAGAACCATATGTACTTGCTATTACTAGGGATGCAGACAATTTGCCTCTACTGTTTCCTATTCGTCCTCCAACACATTTTCGCCCAAGCAGTACAATTCATCTTGACGTCTTTGACAACTTGATTTATAAATAATTTATTTAAATACTATTATTTGAAAGGAATGAATTTTATCAAGTTTCAAATTTAAGTTTTAATGCTGAATGATATAAATTGGCTGGACTTGTTGGGGGTGTAACATATTGCAATTATCTGTCTTGTTTGAAACTGGTGTCATAGTTACTTCACATATAACCATGATAATTATGTGTTAAGTTCATCAAGTCAAGATTTTTTCTTAGAAATATTTGTTAAAGCTGCAATTTAATCATATGATAAAGAAAATGATAACCTAGGCATCAGTGATGAGTATTAACTATAGATGATTAACAATTGACAAAAAGTCCTGATAAATTCTCAAAAATGAAAGAACAGGAAGTGGGGATATATTTTATTTAATGACATTTTAATAATTTAATCTGTATAAAATGTCAGTGTGTCGGGCAAACTGACTTGCGATGAATCATCATACATTCATTACTAATATATCATGTGCATTGACTTATCAAGTAATAGTTTTTATATGCTTTGATAACAGTTCTGCTTGTAATTTTAGATACCAATTGTTCTTCATAAAGACCCTGATGTAGATGAACATGGTAACCCCATTATGACTCAGGATGGAAAGCAGAAATACCGTTGTGGTTTTAGGATTGGTGGTGGTATAGATCAGGACAATACTAAAAGTCCTCAAGGATACGCTGATAAGGTATGGTATATCAACAGTTGTGTCAGTATTTGTCTGCATTTCAACTCATATACATAAGTTAACAGCCCTTTCTTATGTGGCTACTCTGTCTGCTCATGATGTTAACTGTAGGTATGTTTTATAAGAGATGGCTTTTAATGAAAGGAAATGAAACATGGTTCAAAAGTTCTGCTTGTCTTATCACAAAACGATTTTCAACTTGTACGAGAGTTAATATTGCATAAAATTTAAAGAAATATCTGAAATGACAAATAGGGATTTATCACAGTCCTGATTAAATAAATTTTGATTTGGATGGGCCAGTATATTTTAAAGTTACTGGTACATTCAAAAACTTTATTAGACCAACCACTGGATATATTCACTTATCTTGAACATGTGGCCAATAAACTGGTTTCAAGTTGGTTGGAACCACTGTGGTAGCTCAGTTGGTAGAGTGCTCGCTCTGTAAGTGGTAGGTCATGGGTTAGAATCCCGACCGGGTCTGACCCAAGACTTGAAAGTGGATAGTGACTGCTCTTTCGCCAAGCACTAGGCATTACAAAATGAAAGTCACGGTTCTTTCGGATGGGAACTTAAAATAATCAAGGTCCCGTGTCACGGTGGGCTTGGCACGATAAAGAACCCTGCTGTATAATGCCATCAGCGCGACGCACAGGCAAAATTCCTGCACCTTCACCTATAGCTGGCAACGATATAAGTGAAATATTCTTGACTGGGACGTTAAACACCATTACTCTCTCTCTCTCTCTCAAGTTGGTTGAAGTAAGTCATTGTGAATCTTACTATTGTCAATTTATATACATTTAAAGCTAATTGGTTATACATGTACTGACATATTCATCATACTAGCTTCAAACAGAAAGAAAGTTTAATGTAACTGATTGGTTGTATTGGCTACTATAAACAAGATATCACTGAAAGTCTATGTCAAAAGATCACTGCAATTTTTTGTTAAGATTAACAGAAAAATGTAGTAGCTATTTTACTACTCAGATTGTTAAGATCAGAGTCATTTGTAACCAGTAAACTGCATACATGCAGGTTACAAAATGTGCAGGCAACCAAGTTGTCAGTGATACTAGAGAGAGGTAACTCTCAAGGTCTCAGATAATTTATGAAACATTAAGAGTTATCTCTCTTGCACTATAAAGTGGCTCACTCAATGAACAGGCTGGAAAATGATATGATCTTCTATCCTTTAGGTGGTTATCAGTATCATTAGAGTAGACTACATTTGCTTTGTTAATATACGATATAAGGGTGAATTTTGACTTTTTATTAAAACCTGGCCTTTTCACTGCTGTATCATTGGAAATAAGAGATCTTTGGCTTGAAGTTCATAATAAATCATTACATCACAAGATGTTTATGTCGAACAACCACCTACCAACATGTTATGTTATACTGGGTCAAGGTTTAAGGTCATATTTCAGTGTCAACTTTATAGCTCTTAAACAGTATAAGGGATTTTAATGAAATTTGCCATTAATGTCTGTAAATGAGATGCGTAGACCAGGTGGACATCAGGGACATATTGTGTTACAACACTACAGTGAAACTGCTGTTTCCATTCAAAGTGAAAAATAAGACAGTATTAGGGTGATATAATACATATTGAAAGCTGTATACATGATCAAATAAATTACTGATATACAAATGTATAATGCATCACTATATGGAGGTCTTGTTTCATTTTATAGTGCATAAAACATAAACAATGTTACTGATGAATATCTTACTGCTATTTTGTTAAAAGATTATGGTACAGACTTCACTAAAACCTCTTTATAAAGCCCCTCAATAAACTTACCACTGTACTTACTGCTACAATATTTTTAACTCCCAAAGTCATATAATATATGTTGTTTTTTTTATCACCAAACCCCTTGATAATGCCAAAGTCAGTTGTGCAGTATTCAGTCTAGATCGGTTAACTAATCCCTTATTTTGGCCAAATGACCCCATTTATTAAAGCCTTGTTGGGCTAGATTTAACATAACATTAATGCAAACATATTGATATTATGGTGTTTTAGAAGAAAGGTTTTGAAAATGACCTTTTCTGAAAAATCCTAGATTGAATACTGGTGGTGATGAATCTAAGTTTTATTGTACAATACCAAACCCCATTATAATGCCAAAGTGAGATGGAACAGATGGTAGTGATGAATTGAGGTTTTACTGTAATTAATTCTGATGCTGGAATTCTTCATGCCTATGGTTATGTTACAGTTTATTCTGTAGTGTTACAAGTGAACTTTATAACACTGTTACAACAACTTGCAGCTTCAACAACTGGAACAGTAATTTTTTTAACTGATTTTCTTAATTTTGTTAACTGATTTTCTTTATAATCTTTTTGAAAATCAAAACCAAATTCTAGAGCACTTCAAAATATCAAAGTAAATTGTATCTTGAAAATGATAAATTGTGTCTTCTTTTTTCCTCGCTCCAGCCAGTTTGCATGGACTCAATAATATTGAAAGAATTAAACATGCAAATTGTTAAAAAAAAACATTGTAAAATATTACCAGTTACAGTTAATTCCCAATAGCTGACAACAGGCATAATTTGACCAATTTTCATATTACTAGAATTTATGAGGGGGAAAAGGATATTGACTCCCAAGGATTAATCATGCATTGACCCATTTAGCTCCCACGTGTGTCATGAAACCAATTAACAATAATAACACATAGACAAAACAATGTGACAAACAAATATTTATCAATATCAATACACACACACAATCACTCCCAATTACATCCAACTACACACACACACACACACACACACACACACACACACACGCACACACACACACACTTTCTGTAGAATGTATTTATTGATGGACTTGTGTTATAATTTATTAATTAAGTATAGAAGGTATATTAATGGGAAGTTATTGTTACACATGTATTATAATTTATTAATTAATTACATATTTACTATATTATATTACATGTATAATAACAAATTTACTCACACATATTTTGTGTGAAGGATTGTGAATTCTATAGAACCTGGTCACAAGTTAGGAGAGATCAAAGATCCACAAAACTATAAAATCTGAAAATCTTTACCCCTTTTCCTTTGTAATTTTAATACATGTATCAAAATTGAAACTGGTGCATGGAGTGTCAAATCAAATATAAGTTATATATTTATCCCTGCCTTTCGAAGAAAGAGGGTGTTAAATTCGAGTTTCCATCCTTCCATCCTTCCTTCCTTCTGAAATTCTGATCAGCACAAATTCTCCAAAACTACGAGGCACTATTTCATAAAACTTGGTGCAAAGAATCAACATTGATAGGAAATTTGCATATTGTTAAACCGAGTTGCTTGTTGCTTTTAAAACTCAAATATACAAAAGACTTAAGTTTAAGCACTGGCAGTCTTTGACTCATTGACTTTGATTGGATACCCTGATAATCAGAGGTGCATTGGTGAAAAGTGTATGGGTAAACTTTGAAAAACTGTTATGAAAAAATGAGTGTTAATTTTATTGCCAATTTAAACAGAATATTGCAATTTATAACATTTCCTGAAATAATGTTTAATTCTTCAAGTTTGCAAAAATAAACATATCCAATTTTTACACCCAATCTGCAACATTTACACTACAAAAAAAATATTGTGATTTATGGGGAATTGTGAAAGGGGCCATTAGACAGGTGAACAATAAGGCCCATAAATGCCTCTTGTGAATCACCCTGCCATTAAGTTCATATTAACCTTTCATAAAAGTTAAAATACACTATAAACAAGGACTTTAACTGTTTGATGTCACAATATAAATTGATATTGGCATACAGTCAGACATGTCTGTGAAGGTTATCCAAAGAAACCATTGGTTTTAATACAAAACAGCTTAAACACAGTATAAAAAACTGAAGTAAAAATAGAACCAGGATAAAAGTATTTAGGAACTCCACCTGCCCTCCACCCAAACTGCCCAGTGTTGTGTTTACAAGTATACACATAAAGCCATACATGGCCAGGGTTAAGTGATTAAGCTGTAGTTATATGAAATGCCATAAATAAACATGGACTACTGTGATGACTATGTTATCAGACATGTGGCTCCAATACACTGACATATGACCCTAAGTGCACCCTTATATTGACAGGTAAATTGATGTACCTTACTATATATTGTAGCTAGTTAAAAGAAGATGATTTATATCCAGTGTTTACTTTTGTATATATGTATGTCAGATCTATCTACTTCAATATAAGATTATACAAAGACAGGGACATGAATTTATGATAGATTAACATGGAGTCCTTGTCTACTTGTATTTTACTAGTGCTATAGTACTTCTATACCCCTGGCTGGCTGACTGACTGATGATTAAAATACAGCTGATTTTACCTCACCATTACCTGGTCAATAATTACTGAACTACAGCTGATTCTAGCTCACCATTACCTGGTCAATATTGACTGATTGAGTGATTATGAAAATACAGCTGATTCTACCTCACCATTACCTGGTCAATAGTCAGTAAACTACAGCTGATTTTACCTCACCATTGTCTGGTCAATAGTTAGTCTGGTACCAGGTGGACGATCAATTAGTATTCTAAGTACCGGGACCATTTCACATACATGTATATGGTTGTATACATAAAGTAAATGCTTTTAACTGTTTATATAATCGCTTAAACTAATGATTTAAATTGTAACCTGTAAATAGCTAATTGTATAGAATTTCTATGAACATTCTATTGTTTAAAACTATAGTAACTCAGTTTGTAGAATGCTTGCTTCCTATACTAGAGGTTGGGTTTGAATCCTGGTAGGGTCTGACCAAGACATGAAAATAGGTAGTGGCTATTTTTTCGTCAAGCACTCAGAGTTAGAGAGAGTCCCTCAGACGAAACCAAAATAATGATGCCCTGTGTCACCTTAGGCATGGCATATAAAAAACCCTCCCTGAAAATTCATTATATTGAACAATTTTAAATTGGTCTTCTAAACCACAACCCTCCTTGTCATAAATCATAAATGTAAATCATATATTTTTTCAACTTCTCCAAGACACTCTAGACCAATTTAATGAATCTGAAAACGGGATTAAGTTTACAATTTCAGATTATTATGATTGCACTATCTATAGGACAAATTAATATAGGTCCCGATTGAGAAGAGCCTCCATTATTATTCACATAGACATGTTATGCTTTCTTGCTATTGATGAGAATGGGTAACATTTATTAAGGGCAAAACTCTTTTGTTTGTTTTGCATGAATTGTAAATGTATTTTGATGGTAATAAATATTTATTGTTTTTGTTTATTTTAGGGTATATATGTCACATACATTCATGAAAGTGGACCTGCAGCCAAGTGCGGTCTCCAGGTGCATGATAAACTATTACAGGTAATTATTTATGATGTCAATATATCAATATATCCAGTAGGTCATAGTTATGTGTAATATGTCTTATAGAGTTATCTTTCTTTATTCATTGTAAGTTCTTCATATTTAATAAAGTGATAATATTTACCACTTATAAATACAAAATGCCCCTTTTGGGACCTCTACTACCAAAGTTTATTCAAATTGCATTGTCAACTTCATTATTAGGATCTGTACAAGATGTACCTATATTAGAAAATGGACTGGCCTTGACCTTTAGATGTTACCAAGGCAGTTGCAGGCATATGGGTTGCTCGTTTTTGTAAATACATGTATCCAGCTTTATGTGAAAATTGTAAAAAAAATTCTGCAAACATAGACATAGTCTTTTCAATACAGTTTTAAATTTAATTTATTTTTCTGTACCAGGTAAATGGACATGATTTCACAGTAGTTACGCACAGAAAAGCTGTAGAGTACATACAACGTAAACCAGTATTAAATATGTTAGTATATAGACGTGGTATGCCAACATTACAAAAAGGTGATGGACATCCACAATTCCAGGCATATACACAACAACAAGATTATCCCATGCAGTATCAGTGATAGTGATGATAATATGATAGATTAAATTTTTAATTTTAAAACGGGACATATCATTAAAATGATTTTATTTATCAGGGCACAGCACCATCAAACTTCAGAAAATTTGAACTCGCTGTTAGAATTATTGGTATATGTTGTTTATTTATTGTCAAATATACATGCTTAATATTTGGTCAGAATGTGGATAAAAAAATCAAAAAACATAAATTTTGTTTACCTGATATTGAGATCTGTAAATCGCATAAAGATTTGATGAATATTATAAAATTAATTACCGAAATTAAATTTAAAAAATGATGCAAATTGCAATATTTTTTTAAAAATATTTTTCAAGGAATATTAAAGGACAAATGAAGAGTACTTGGTTAAATTTTAAGTTTTTAGTTAACCAGTTGTACATCACATGTTTCTTATCTACAGAATAAATAGGAATGCAATAAACACAGTTTTCAAGGATTTGATTTAAAAAAATCTGCTTTTCTACCTTTTGCTTCCATAATGTTTATGGCAGACTTTGAACTTAGCCTACCAAACTGAGCCCTGCAGGATTAATGGTCCAAATTGTAGTAGTTTTTGTTATAGTTCTATAAAAAGCTAAAACCAGCATCTTGATCAAATTTGTTCTTGCCTGATTGCTATAGATGTGCAGGCAGGAAGATAAACTGTCAGTATGCTAGGCTTGTTAAAGCTCTTTTTTTTACTGTTATAATAAATAAGGTTATGTAATGTATTTTTTATTATTTAATAGATAGTTGGACCAATTTTATATTTACAAATTTTTTCATATATTTAGCCAATTTTTTATTATTAGTTTGTTGTTTATTTTTTCTGTATATTTTCTTCATTACAACGAAAAATTAACATTTAGATTTTTAACCCCTTTAATTATACTGTATAACAGTAGCTATAGAAACAGAATGTAGATCTGATGTATATATATGTTTGTAATATAAAAGTTAATACACATATTATCTGATGTGGTAAATTGGTCATAAAATGAGCAGTTTGGTACCAAGATCCCCAGGATCTTCGGTTTTCCCCTCTTTATCTTCAGTCTTTAGAATTTTGGAAATTGATAGACCTTTGTTATTCTCACAAACACTGTAGATTACTCAAAGTAAGTATTTTGTCCCATTAGGTCTTCCTTGTCCTCTTTTGATTCTGAACACTCTGAAATCGGAAATTTTATTAAGTTTAGTACACTTTGATTTAGTATTAATTAAAGATTTATTGTACATGTACATTATTTCTCTCTATAAAATCACACACACACACATACACACACACACACACACACACACACACATACACTATCCTTATAATTTTTTCCTTCATTTTTATACCCTATCTGTTCACTGCCTGTGTGAAGTTCAAATGATGTAGACCATATATTACACCATCATATTTTATGTGGACTTATTCTTATTTTTAAACTGCATTTAAATGCATTTATCCTAGAGCCTGCAAAATTGGTGTCCCACAGGAGGAAAGATTAACTGCAGAAATCTCAACTTCCACATAAATATTTTGGATTATCATGTAATATACATTATTGTATTAACCAAAGAAATAATCTAAATCTTGCCAGGATTATTTGTGAAAAATATAAGTATGTGTATATAACACAATAAAGGAAAAATAGTCATAATATCACTTAAAAACAAAAAGAGCTTTGTAGTAAAAGTATTCATTTTTGTTAATCACTCACATACACACGTAAATAAATAAATGCAACACTATTAATAGTTAAAATAAAGTATAGTTTACTACCATAAATGAAACATCTATATATTACACATGCACACATACACACACACACACACACACATTATGTTTTTGAGACTTTGGACCTCCCCAGATATCACTGCTAGCTAATACATAGATCATGATAACAGGACAATTACTGTTATGTGCCAACTTTTAAAACTCTTGAGAATGTTTAAGGTTTGTCATATCTATTAAACAATAAGATTTATAGAGTCACAAACTTGCTTGTGTATTGGTGTTGATAGTGACTATCACTTCCTTATCATTCATTATATCTCTCCATTTTGTTTTTCGTCCACTCTTTTCAATATATTGTCATATAATATTAGTCAGAACAGTCAACAGGATATATTAAATGAGCAACTTCAGATTGACTTTTGATTTTTTGAAAAAAATAAAAAAATGATTATTTAAAATACTTAAGTATGATGAGGGGGGGGGGGAGTGGCTGATTTGTCTCTCAAGAAACTGCTTTAGTTTATAGTAAAAGTACCAATTTAGCCAAAAATGAAATAAATGTATCTATACTAATTTCTCATTTATTCTGTGATGCCACTTTTTTTAAAAGTTTTGTTTCATAGTGCATGTGTATTACCAACAATTTGTTAAGATTTTATGTGCATACCTGGTATTAATGAGAAAAATTAATTTTCAATAGAACCAATTATAAAGAGACATGTTATGTTTACAACATATGAACATCATCTGATAGCAGTTATTGATTAATTAATGATTTCCCAGGGTTATTATTATTTTATTTTTATCGTAATTATTATTATTATTGAAATTGTTGAAGGAGTTTATCTGACCATATTTTTTATTTCAGTAATACAAACACAACAATATTTATAAACAACACATAAATTTTAATTTAAGTATTATATTATAATATTATCTTAATATAAGTGTTTATATTTTTGTGAATTGAATTCCATTTCTGTTGATGGTAAAAAATTATTATTTTATTATTGAGGGGGGTTATTATTTATAATATTATTTTTGGGGGTTACAATTTATTATTATTTTGGGCATATTTATAATTTTATTAAAATATTTCTGTGTTGTGCAAGATTACATATCAAAGATTATTTTATTGAAAATAGAGCGTTTTTGTCACACAAGGTGTATTCACGTCAGGGTAATTAGCGGTAAACAAGACATTGTATTAACATATTTATCATTTTTAGACACTTATTTAATATAAGTATTTCAATAACTTTATTATTTCACATGACATTGAAAAATCTATTGTTAATTAATCAAATTAGCTTTGAATTATTAATTAATTGTTGTTCAACACACAATAGACATACAGAATGTTAACATTGTCATCTATTTTAACGTATATTTGTTTGATTGTGCTCACTTTTGATAAATCATTTTTTTTTTTTTTTTTTTTTTTTTTTTTTTTGCAACAACATTACATTTATAAATACATTGTACTTGTATTCAGATATATTTTTGTGAAATAGAACCCTGGTATTAAAGTGGAGTGAAGCAATGGTGTTATATACCCAAGTCAAGAATCTTTCACTTATATTGGGCAGTAATGACCTCAGATGGTGGAGGAAACCAGAGTACCTTGAGAAAACTGACAAGCTTTCTCACACTGGAATCTTCCTTAAGGGGATTGGAACCTAGGCACTTATTTGTAGACCAGCATTTCACATCACATGCCCAACAAGGCCCCAAACCTTGGTATTAGTTGTTGAAGGTATCACAGAGTTTGATGATGCTGTGCATCTAGATCACATAAAAAGGCTACATGTATCAATTCTAATCACAGTGCTGGCTAGTTATGTTTTAGCATATTACTGATTCATATTTAATGGTGTGATGGCACAAATATGTCGCCATATCTTCCAGTTAAGTCGATGACTACAATATTGAAGAAGCCCCTGTATTTTGTTAATTGTTTTATCATGAACATTGTTGCTTTTATCTGTTTATATAAAAGTTGTGTTTGTTACAGAGCCAGCTAGTTGTAGTATTGGTCATGATCATAGTGCAATATTATATTTTTGTAAAAACCATGTAGATTTACACAGTAAAGATGTATACTTGTGTGTACAGTAATCTGATGTTGAAGGTATACCAATCTATACAGTGTAAACTTAACCATATTTTGCATATATTACTAAACTGTATGTTTCATTTTACTTGACATAGCAAATATCAAAACCAGAAGTTGCAAATTATATTTCATTATGAAAGACAATGTCCATATCTGTTTCTCCAGGGGATGACAATGAACTCATTGAGGTTCACCACCGTACCACTTGATGCCCTTTCAACGTTTGTGTGGAACACTTATTGCCAATGGATATGGAATCACTTAAGATAATGTTTTCCTGTAAAAATGAGTTTATTGCAGGGATAGGTGACATTAAGGTGTTCCAAAACATCCAACACAAATATTAAGAGATATTGATTATTTTGAAAGTTTTCATCATGCTGCATGGAATTTGTATATCAGTGGGTGCACAGACCAGATAAGACTTGTATGTCATTGATTTAATATTCGGAAAGACACAACTTCGATTTTGACAATTGCTCTTTGATGAGTGAAAGTCACAAGTCGCATAGTAAGGCTTTATAAAAATGGACCTTTAATAATAAAGAATGTGCTATCCTCACATATCTCTGGTACTAATTCTGCAAGTTATCTGGTGCTATTTCACTTAGTACAATGATCTGGTCTTTTGGCATTAAATCCCCCATTAAATCATATCAGATCTGTAGCTTACGGTAATTACTTTATCATAATGAAGACATAAATAGGTGTGTGATGTCTAGTGTTATGTTTAACTTTAATTATGACCTATTAAAATAAAATTTTGATATGTCATACCCCTGGTGTGAGGGCCAATGTCCAATTTTAAAGTTTTAATGAACTAGATTTATTTACAGTCAAATTGTTGCTGCTTTTCTGCCAATTTTTGTTGTCACATTGTGGATCATTTAGTACTTGGTAACCATAGTAACATCTTCCATTTTTGTTATTGTATTATATGTATTATTATAGTGATGGACCTATTTTGTTGTGGACCATGCTGAATGACTATTGTATTAACTAAGTGATGAGTTACAGATTATATTTGTTATTAATGATAATGGTTGTATTTTACTGTAAGTAAATATTAGCAGGTTCCCAATAGCCTATGATATCCAGTTTTTTGTCTGGTGACTCTAAGATCTACGATAATTTGCCAGTTATTACTGCATGGATTCTGATTTAGCTCTTGAAGCATGTTCAGTCCCCTAAAACTCTTAAAACATTTAAGTTAACTTTTTTATCACCATTTTATTATATAGGTGATAACTCCTAATTTTTAGTTTACATACCTTAAAGAATTATTGTTTTACAGTAAAACCTTGATTCATTGCTACCATTTGCTCAGTCAAATTTTTGTGTTTTAAAGGGTTTGGCAATAAATCAAGGAAAACTTATAAATTGAAGAAAAACATTAAAAGGACATTTGGCCTTCAAACTATTGCGACCATAACCAAGGTGACAGTTAGCAAGGGGCATTATATCAAGGTTAAATTGTACAAAATTTACATTTCAATCAGCAGGTAGTGTTATATATTAAAAATACTGTAGTATAAAGAACACTGTTAGATATAGAAAATACTGTAGTAAAAAGAACACATACAATAATACTGATGAATCTGTAAAGGTTTGCAGAAACAAAAAAAGTCATAAAATGGTAAAGCGCAGGTCATTTCAGTATTTATTGATTGTAACAAACAAGTATGTGGTACAACTATCACATGGAATTAATTTACGTATCGCCGGCTATGCCTTTTATGTTCCGACACTGGTCGCCATTACGGTACCAAAGCAACGACACAGCAACTAATGGCGTTCTAGGGTCAGTGATGTTTTTAAATTGCACAATTCAGGCCGAGTTTTCATTCTTTTTGTGTGTAATTTAAGCATGCTTGGCCTTTGTCGGAATATTGTGGGCGTGACCGGCGATACGTCAATTGTGAAGTGTTCAAACATTTAACTGCTCAACTGATGGTTTGTAGAGTAAAAATAAGTTAGAAATTATTTTTCAGATTTTATATTTAAATTTTTATATTTATCCAGCTGTGAACATTTTATTGGTTGTACATGGTATGGAATATTGTAGTAAAGTAAATTAGGAATTTTACATTTTCTTATAGTCTTGTATAAATTTGCAAAATGTAAAAAAAAAAGTATTCTTTAAATTCATTATATCACATTTCCTTGCTTATTGCCTGCAAATTTTGAGACCCATAAATAAAAAATGAGGTTGCAGGTTAAAAAGGGGAGTTACAAGAAAAAATCATCTTGGCTATCAAGTTGAATTACCACTGTAAGGAAAAACATTTGTTATCATGTGACGTACATTGCTAAAATTAACTGACAAGACCATAGGGGCCAGTTTCATATTAAAATTTAAAAAATACAGATATTATATAAAAAGGAGTATGTGTATTTTTTAGATTTTAATATGAAGCTTGCCCCTGTGGATAAGACCACTTTTCAGTATACAGATTTACCATTGTTGTGGTGTATGGTTGTAGTGTAGTCTTACTACTTGCTAATAGTTTATATGAAATATTGTTGATGTAGCTGTAATTTTATGCTTTTTTATTTTGCTTTGAAATTATTTTAAAAGAGGATAATAAATTATATGAACACAGAAAATGTATTTATTAGAGTAATTTGTTGTTGATACTTTAATCACTATTTCTGAAGTTATAGCTTGAGTAAGAAGAAATATGATGAACTTGGAAAATACCTGGGGCTATTAAGCTTACACATGAACCTTTGAAAACTGAGTAGTAAGAAGAAATACGATGGACTTGGAAAATACCTGGGGCTATTAAGCTTACACATGAACCTTTGAAAACAAGACATATTAATTAAATTATTCCTGGTGTACGAATTTTTAACAGTACCTGGTACTTTTGAAAGGAGCTAGTATACTGAAAACAAGTACCAGTAAAGTATTCTTCCCAATAAAACACACTTCCTTACAAAGAAACTACTCAAAATGAACTGTTTCACCCTGTCATGTTTCTTTCCATCATTCGCAGTGGAGTGGATTAATGATATTTTATGCCCCAATCAAGATTCTTTCAGTTGAAGGAAGATGGTCAGTTCTGATATGATGTAGGAAACTGGACTGTCCAAACAAAATACAGACTTTTAGCAAGTGAACTGACAAACTTTACTAAACTAGTATCTGGCAGAATGGACTATTTCACCCTCGTCACTCACAAGAGAAACTACTCATCCAGGGTTAGAATGGATCATTTCACCCTTATAAGAAAAATACAGCAAGTGAACTGACAAACTTTACTAGACTAGGTTCTGGCTGAGTGGACTATTTCACCCTTATAAGAAAAATACAGCAAGTAAACTGACAAACTTGATTAAACTAGGTTCTGGTTGAGTTGAGATTTGAACATAGATAGTGAAAGACAATGTGATACATACAAATGCTTCACGACCCTCCCTCTGTGACTCCATCACTTACAGATACACCACTCATTTGAAATGAGTACATACCATTTTACCCTGTCTAAGGAAAACCTATTCAGGATAACAGGCAATTTTTCCCTCATCACTTACTGAGAAACTATTCAATCCAGATCATTTCAGTATGTTACATACAGAGAAACTACTTGTCTAGGGTCAGAACGAAGCAATTTACCCTCATCAATACAGAGAAAATACTTGTCCAGGGTCAGAATGAAGAAATTCACCCTCATCAATACAGAAAAACTACTCGTCCAGGGTCAGAATGAAGAAATTCACCCTAACATTTACAGAATGGATCATATCATCCTGCACTCACAGATAAACTTCTAATTCAGGAGTAAAATTGTTTGCATGGTGGTATGTCCTTGAGCAAGAAATTCAATTTTCTATATTACAATGTACAGAATATATAGTTTCAGTCAACAACTGACATCCCATTCAAGAGTACTTGCAGTTGCTGCTCGCCTTGGAAACCCAAACCACTACAGTAGCTCAGTTGGTAGAGTTCTTGCTTCGTATGTGGGAGGTTGTGGGTTCATACCTTGGCTAGGTCTGACCAAGACTTGAAAATAGGTACCACAATGACTCAGCATTTAGAAATAAAAATCTCTGGATCCTTCAGGAGAGACCTTAAAACCTTATGCCCCTGTAATGGCAGCCATGGCACATTAAAAATACCTCCCTTCACATTGCCCTGAGCACACTGCAAAGGTGAAAAATTTTGTCACTTTACCTACAGCTGGTAACATCTCGACATACATGAAATATTCTTGACTTGGACATTATACCCCATTTAATCAATCACCATGGAAACCCAGATAAGCACAAACTCGGGACAGATTCAAAGTAACTTTAACTTCTGACTATACTTTTAAAAAGAAAACAAATTAAGTCATATGACTAGCAAATGTAATACAAAACATTCAAATAACCACAATGATGGGTACATTGTATTTGATCAGTACAATGGGGAATTGTGGGTAAAGTACTCATGTTGTACAATGGAGGCTGGAATACAAACTTAACTGTACTTTAAAAAATAACAAGAAAAGATTTATTTTAATATTCACTAAATTAAGAAAAAATAATGATTAAAAACATTGATTTGTTTGTTATTTGGTTTGCACTTTTATATTACAAATGTACAATTGTGTTGTGTTAATGAGTTGGGGTATCGTGTATCTACCTGTACCAGGACGATCCACATTTAATTTACTTTAACAATAAATGATTTTATGTAAACTCAGATTGTTTAGTGTGTGACACTTTCGCTCTTATTCCACTTCAATAGTTATATAGAGTCATGATACAAGGTGTTCAAGGGTATACATAGGGCATTGTGTCATGTCACAAAAAAACAATTCTAATACACAGGCGCCATGTTCTTTTGTAAACAATTTTATTAATTTTAAGATCATGCATAAGTCACTTAAACAACATGTACTTGGTCTAATGCAGCCATGAACACAAAGCAGTTAATGAATGACTAAAGTATGAAAACCAACACTGGAAACAGTAAGGACATATGTCGAGTTTACTGATTATGAAACTGGCACTGGCAAACAGTATAAATATATTGAGACTCCTAGTTATAAATCTGGCAAACAGAGACTTCTGATTGTAAAACTGGAACTGAAACTGGCAAACAGTACAAACATAATGAGGTTACCATTTATTAAACTGGTATTGGCAAACAGATTGAGACCCCTGATTGTAAAACTGGCACTGACAAACATATTGAGGTTACCACTTATTAAATTGCCATTGGCAAACAGATTGAGACACCTGATTGTAAAACTGGCAAACAGTACAAACATACTGAGGTTACCACTTATTAAATTGCCATTGGCAAACAGATTGAGACACCTGATTGTAAAACTGGCACTACAAACATACTGAGGTTACCACTTATTAAACTGCCATTGGCAAACAGATTGAGACCTGATTATAAAAACTGGCAAACAGCAAACATATTGAGGTTACCACTTATAAATGCCATTAGCAAACAGATTGAGACTCCTGATTATAAAACTGGCACTAGCAAACAGTACAAACATATTGAGGTTACTATTTATTAAACTGGCATTGACAAACAGATTGTGACTCCTGATTATAATCTGGCACTAAACTAACAGTAAAAATACATTAAGAATTGACACTGGCAAACAGATTTGAAACAGTATAAACAAATATTGAGGTTACTGATTATAAAATTGTTACTTCCCTGATGGAAGTTCATGTGTTTAATTCATTTGCCAGTTTTCAAGGTTTTCACTTTGCTTTAAGAGATTGTGATTTGAACATGGACAAGTATGTCTGTTTTGATTCTATAATTTTATCAATATTTTCAGAATTTCACAACAGGCACTTGTTCATTATAGGCATGACCACTATGGTTGCCCAGCTGTTAAAATTTAAGCTTAATCTCTGACCTGGTCTGACCAACATGACCAAATCCTGAAAATAAGCATTGAAATTTTCTTTCTAAATGTGATAATCAACACAAGACCTTACCAATCCATATCTTGTGCTGTGGTAGTGCAATATTTGAATTTGACCTAAAAACTCCTAATTCAGTAAAGGGCCTCAGCAATAACACATAAAGAACCCCCATTTCTTCATGAAATGAGTAATAATTTATGGATCTTTACTTTTGGCTGGTAATGTCTCAATTCAAGTGGAATAACCTAGACTTGGACATATAACCCTATACACTGGTATGAGTGTATTTTATATGTGTTGGGTGGACTTGACAGTGGGCGATTTCCTCAATAGGTAAAGAGTCCTTCTAGTTTTGGAAGGTCCAGGTTCAAGTCCTAATTTGGCTGCTGCATTTTTTCCCTTTCCTGTTACATATATTTATATTCATCTATTTCTTTACAAAATAACAAAACACATGATTTTTTCCAAGACCATTTATTATAATAAACAACGTTTAACAAAACCTCCATACAAAAGCCTTATTTTGTTAAATTTTTCTTTGTTTCCAATTTGAATTTTGTATCTTCGTTTTGACATTATTTTGTGATCACCGATTAATTATTTACCTAATAATAAGGCACTTTATTGCTTCATTTCTGTTCCCAATAATATATATCATTAATTCTATTTTTTATAATCAATTCAAAGAAATATAACTATATAAGACTATAATTAACAAAAGAAAGCACAACAAGAAAAAAAATTAATTAAAGCTTATAAATATGCCAAAATTAAGAAAAAAGCTACAACAGTCTCGGAATTTTTTTTATATATATATAATGGATTCCCCATATATGGATGATCCCCAATACAAAACCTGAATGATGTGTGCAATAAGTCGAGTCTATATAATTTTGTCACGACAATGAAGCTTTAATTTAGAATTATGACAATCAATTGAAGAAAAAAACAGTTTACAAAATATAATAAACTTAAGAATTTGCAAAAAAGGATAAAAAATAAAAGAAAAAAAATTTGAAGAAATAAAATGTTTTTGACAAAAATTCTAGAATTTTGACAGCTTTGTGGAATGTTTCATCAGTACAAGATTATCAAGACTAATTAATAACTATAAATGATAAGTCAACTTTAATGTGTGATTATCTATTAATCTTCCTCTTTCTTTAATCTTTGTAACTATCAAAAAAAAGTGAAAATCTTCACCTTAAACCCATTCAACTTAACCTATAACCGAAAAAAAATTACTTGGACTTCAATGTGCACTTTAAACAGTATCAATAATGAATGGAAATCATCGAAAGATGTTGTAAAACTTGACAGATTACTATCCAGTAATATTTCCATTCTTTTTATACAAAACCTGCATTGGTTGTTTCAATATGTACCTCAGTTGCTCTATAATTACAAAAACAACATTTTCTTGTTGTTATATATGTTTTACTTTGTTACATTACTGCAACCTATTGAGAAACAATGCGATGTTATTGTCACACAACGTTACCGGCATCAAAGTGAGGTATCATGTAAATGACTCTGTACTTTTTCTACAGATTACCCTTGAAAGTCTTATATCACTATATCATACTCAAGCTGAAATAGTGAGCTTGTTTTTATCAATCAATTACAGATACTGGAAGCACTCTCATAAATCAAAAACAATACTAACTCTAACTGACATATCTAGATTGTGATCAACTTTACACCCCTAATCTGTGGTATGCCCCAAAAATCAAGATACAGATTATACATTGTGAATTTGAGAATGAACAGATAAACCATTTAGTCTCAAAATTAGCAGTATCAGACTATCTTCTAAAAATATCAACCAATAGAATGTCTTGTAAGCCAAAGATCTGGTATAGCTTATTTCTTGTCAATCAAATGCTTTGAAACATTCAGTCACAGAAATGCTTTTTTCATTCTTGTAAAATATTATATTAGTTTAAAGCTTGGTATTATCGAAACCTCCTTGCAATATATCAATAACCACTGAATTTATATCAGAAAATCAACACAATGAAGCTGAACTTTTCATTTAAAAAATATTTTATCATTGTAAATTATGTGGCCATGACTTTATCAAATATTTTTTTATCAGGAATGTGATTAGAAAAAGCCAAAACAATGAGGCAAGCAAATATGTATGTAATATGGCTGTAGATAACTATATGTGTATAAAAATGCAAACTTATAACATACAAACACCCCAGGCTTAAAAATACACAGTAATGGTATCTACAGTATAATTCAAAACCAAAATGTGTATGGTATGATGTTAAAGTTAATATGAACGATGGAGTTTTTGGTGAGTACAAGAAAACTTACACCTGAGAGACTAACGAGGCGAAATAAAAATCTTAACATCTAAATAAAATATATCCAATGTAACCAAAACTCTATTTTAGTTGCCATGGGAACTGTTGCAATGCAACTACAAAGTAAAAAAGCACCAAAAGCATATCAAGAATTTAGCGACATCATGAATGTTGCAAATTATGTCTTAAATTTTTTTTTTGACAAACAGCAGTAAATTTTAAAAATTTTAGTTATAATTTAATCCAACCCACATTTTCCAATTTTAATTCAATTTCTTGTTGCTATGGTTACAATGTTACACTCTATTTACATTTTAAGATATTTTGATATTTAGATGATAAAACCCAAACTAGAAGCTGATTTATTTTAGCCTAAATTTTCACACAATATTCCTCAAGTGAAGAATACAAAATGATAATAAACAGTGCATAATGATGTATACATAGATTATATATCAAATAGTGGACGGATGTTGTTATACCGAAGAGGTATAAAGGTCAAAGTTCAAACTTCTCTCCCTAAGTACTGCATATATGGATATCTATTACTTACTTATATATATTGTGACATTATGATTACATCTACCATTGCCATGGTGATGACTAAAGCTTTGATTTTTGTGTTTTTAGTTTGATGGTATATTCATAATGATTACCTAAACCGTTTGCCTTTCTTAAAACGGATTCTAAAATGAATGAATAGAAATTTGGCTGTTTAATCCCCCTCCCTCCCTCCTTCCTTTTGTAAGATCTGAAGTATAAATTTGATAAATGAATGAAATTAATGTATTGATGTTATACAAAAATATCTAAATTTTCAATATTAGTCAAAAAGATTTTGACTTTTACATCGAATACCACCATTGGTACAAATTATATGTATTTCTGATAATCAATTAATTAGTTTCTTGTGTTTAATTTTCATTTATGAAAAACTTAATTAAAATTTTATTTAAATTTTAAATCTTGAAATCTTGCAACACTGAATAAGAAAACACATGCCTAAATAAAACTTACAAAATTAAAAACACATCTAAAAATACTTCTTGTGTCAATATACATGTACATGCAACAATATGTATCACAAAAAATTTTGATTGCGCATTTATTTGCGTATCATGAAAGCACGGAATGTGAATTTTGTGTCTGCCCATATTGGCATATTTTATAAGGTTGTTTAGAGAGCCTCCTATCAAGAGAATATTAAAATGTTATCAAGATTGCTGTCTGCGTAAACTTGAAAATTTTAAAATAAAAAAATGTGTGCGTATTATGAGTCTTATTCATACATTTTTGTTTTGGAAATAAAATCAGAAATGAAATGGGAAAATATTGATATTGCCAAACTGATCCGGGAATCATTTTTCAGAGGTCATGACATCCATTTTACTGTCAAAATCCATAAAATAAAACAAAGAGAAATGAATAGAAAATGAACCTGTAAGACAGACAAACAGATATATACGAAATGAAAACCTGACGCTGATAATTCTGCATAACTAACATAAAATACATACATATATCATATAGACACTGATATAATAATGATTGTGTACGGTATATGTACAAATATACAATAATAAACAATGAATACTGTTGTTGAAGCACTTAAAATATATAATTGAACCTGGACGGAATCAATGTGTATTGGAATGGATCAAGAATACTTTATATACCTATAAACTAACTAGCAAAACATTTTTTTTCAAATTTGGGAGAAAAATAATAAATCTTTAGAGAGCTTGGTACACTGCTGACTGGCAAATGGTGAATATTACATATGCATGTATTTATGTATTATTGTGTAACATGTGCTGCATAAATCTTATACATCTATATAAATTTAAATACTTTAGATATTTGCACTTAAACAAATCTCCCATATCCAAAATGTGCTCACTATAAAAAATATAAATCTAGCTATTCAAATATAACTAATTTAATTTTTTTTATAGATGTCTACTGATTTTTTTTAATGAGAAAGTGTTTTGATTCAGTTAGTTAACTGTTATATATTCCATAATTTGTCATTTCCGCATTCTGGACCAAAAATGATTACTAAAGGGCTTAACTAAATTTATTTCAAATTTAAATCAAAACAAATCTAGAGATATGATAAATTTCCCACAAAATATGCAATAAAAAATCCAAAATAAGGGTTTTTTAAATTCAAATAGATTTTTAAAATTTAATATATGGCAAGTTCAAAATTTAATGGCATTTAAACCCCTAACATAATGGAACAGCAAATTTTGTCTGTATAACAATTGTACACCCCTAAAACACAAAATGGAACATTCTTTGATTATCTGTTCAGACTGAATGGGAATGTAACCAGTTGCTAAACAATTTAAAACAAGTTATGCTTCAATCTTAACAAATTTCAATAAAATAACAATTTATCACATGTAATATAACAATTATAATGATGAATCACAGACAAGGATATAGCATACATATTGAAATAATTCAATGTTTGTTGTTTTTTCTTAATAAGCTCACAAAAACTCAATAAAGCAAAAAAAAACTACTTCAAACTGGATACAATATAAACACACAAATATATATTTTTATATACATCTGTATTTTGTGAGAAGAAAAAATAGACAAACAAATAAATATCAACATGGGACCAAAAAAGAAATTCTTTAAATAAGATGGAATGGACAATATTGGTACTATATCGAGCAAACATCACAGGGCACCAATAGGAATACATGTAAAAAGGGGGAAGATTTAGACGAGACGGCATCAGCCAACATCACAGGGCACCAATAGGAATACATGTTAAAAGGGGAAGATTTAGACGAGACGACATCAGTCAACATCACATGGCACCAAATATACCAAACAAATGATAGGACAAAATAAAAACACACAAAAATTTATATATTGGCACAATAATAATCACAAATCACAGCCAAAATCAATCAAAATTGAAAAAATAAACCCAAAAATATGAATAATCATAATTAATGCATTATCACTGTGTTTGTGTGTATTACGACGATTATCAATCACATAAACAGCTTCTTGTTGTCCTGCTCTTTGTTTGTGAATCATGCCGATTTAAAACTAAAATAGCAGTATACAAATAACATTAGTACTTTACTACTAACATCCTATACATATAAATACGGTACACAATGAATGAAGTGACATCTGATGTTTTAACTTGGTATAAATGTATTACGGTATAATGATGTTACAACTTGGTATAGTATGGTATAATCATACCTAACTTTGAGTAGACATAAAATCTGGACGGTATCTTTTTGTAGAATACTGATCATAAAAAATAAAAACTTTTATGGATTTCTGAATATTGTAAAATTTTGCAAAATAAAATTTTTCATGTAGCAAATTCAGTTGCTGGTGAAAGTTGGAATGCGTAAAGTATAAATGGGAATTCACAGGACGCAAGACATAAAAATGAATGACAAAACCAAACATGAACAAATATACAAAAAACAATAATATAAAACATTGGAAAATATATCCTCCTTTTGTATACCATCAGTTTGCTAATAATATTTCAAAACATATCCTTTTTTGTTGCATGCAAACAATTACTAACAGGACACCAAATTATATCTTTTTTCAAATTATATCCTTTTTTGTTGCATGCCAACAATTGCTAACAGTAGGACTACAAATTCTATCTTTTTTGAAATTATATCCTTTTTGTGGCATATAAATAACTTGCAACAGTATTCTAAAATAACTACTTTGTTTGTGAAATGCAAACAAAAATTTACAAACACAATCTTCTTACTGTAGTTGATATCAGTTATATTCTTCATAAACTCTCTGAATATAACTTCATTTACCGTAAGTCCGCATAGTCCCGTCAAGAATTCAACTCAGTAATACCTAACATCGATCCATGTAAAAAAGTCACCTCTAAGTTTATAACTGATGTCTTTATCTTTGTAATGTACAATCCTAGGTGACTATTCACAAACAGGGACTACAGATACAATATAAAGCACACAACTGAAACACGACAACAAAAACACACACATAATAACACGGAGAAAATAAACACAACTTAAATATATAAATAAATTCTTCTGTCACGTCTGCTTAGTGTGGATCACAAATACGATGTACCACTGTAAAAATCTCAAGATGCGTTAAAGTTTATTTTAAAGCATGGGTAGTTTTCTCGTAAAAATAACAAATTTATTTGTCTTCATTATCAACTGTCAAAAAACTGAAATTTTTAGGTATGGTAACCGTTTGCAAGAACCAGATGATGAAAACTGTGTAATTTGTTGCAGTTAAACATTTGGTTATTTGCGTATCCACTAGTAACATTATCACAGTCAATCCAACAAACAACAACACCAAAAATAACACTTATTTTGATTTCCTGTCCTGTCTATCATTGTATTCACATAATTTTTCATCTTCACCATTTTTGTTTTAGAAATGACACTGTGTCAGGTGATCACCAATTGGGGTTTCCCTTACCCTCAAAGGGAGGACATCCATGCTATTTTTTGTACAGAAAAATCCTGATTGATAAATAGTGTTTTCAATCTTGTATTTAGAACGGAAATCATAAGATCTACAATCTATGTATTGATACACTAATGTTAAAACACTAAATATAATATCACTCTACTAACAGGACCCAAATAGCAATTTGTTCTTCAACTGAAATGTCCTGTATCACCAAAGCATGTCAGAGAGGCAAATATCCTGCTATGTCCGGTGAAAATCCCTGATGTAATTGTAGGAACTGACACAGTGTCTGGTGATTGGATGTTGTTATGGTGATCAGGTGGTTCCATCTGCGTAGATGGCTGCTGACAATCTACTGTTAGCACGATCAATTGCTGTATGTTGAAGGAACTGTTGTGTTTGCATGTCTTCCTGTCCACAAGGCATGGCCATAAAATCAGGTTGATATTCCTCATACAACCCTGTTAAGATAAATATGTATAGTTAAATCATGATATTTATAATATATATAACCAGTAATGGAGTTACCAGTGTACCACATAATTAATACACCTAAATGTTTGTGTGGAAATGTTTCATCGAAATTTCCCGAAGTAACATCAATTTTTATGAGAAAACTTGAATTAAAGCAATTCTATCTCCAATGGAAAAATAATTGTTCCACGAAATTTTATCCAGGGTATCAATGGTACACTGGTGAACCCCATTGAATAACATGTTCTTGGAAATAGTATCTGAAAGTCTCGACTAAAACCTTGCAATTAAAAAACATATTCTTGGTAGTACTTAATTAGCCATAGCCAAAGCAACCGAGTACATGCTTAAAGAAAACAAACAAATCAAGAAACAAAACACAAGTAGAACACATAAGACATACTGAGGCCACTTATAAAAATCTTTAAGACATTTGATGGTTAAAAGGCTTAATGATAAATGGTATACAGTGGTTAAATATACCACTAATAATATTTTGGATGGTTACAGGGCTATTATTATGTAGTTTAATAATAAATGGTATCCAGTGGCGTGTTTTAAGTGTTGGTGTAGGGTGCTTGTCATCTCTTATCTGAAATGGATGCTGCAGGTCTGTAAGGCTTTTTAGGGAAAATTCAAATTAAATATTTTATACACTAGCAAAATGTTGTGTGTACCAAGGATTTTACTGTAAAAATTTATAACCTATGCATAATAATACACACACACACACACACACACACACACACACACACACACACACCTGTTGTGTATTTGTGGCTATTATCAAGGTTAAGTTAAGGACATATCTATCCAATATTAAATGTAGAACAAGATAAGCAGAAAGTTTACATGGTATATTTAAATGCTCAAGTATATACACAAGAAAGCTTTATTTACTTTGATATGGACAGCAAATATTCAAGAGTTTTAAAGAACAGGATGTGACTCATATTCAAATAAAACATATACATAGGTAATAACAACAAATGGACTCAAGTATATATATCCATTCCTTAAAAAGCTGCCTCTATATACACAATCCACAGGCTTATATAACCAAATTATTATTTGGACCAGACCCATATATATAGAATAATTGCTAATAAATTATTTCACTTATATCGAGACAGTCAGTTTTAGCAATGGTGGAGGGTATCAGAGTAAAATACAGTATTTAGTACCCAAATCAAAATTATTTCACTTATATCGAGACAGTCAGTTTTAGCAATGGTGGAGGGTATCAGAGTAAAATACAGTATTTAGTACCCAAATCAAAATTATTTCACTTATATCGAGACAGTCAGTTTTAGCAATGGTGGAGGGTATCAGAGTAAAATACAGTATTTAGTACCCAAATCAAAATTATTTCACTTATATAGAGACCGTCAGTTTTAGCAATGGTGGAGGGTATCAGAGTACCTATAGAAGACCACAGATCGTTTCAGAGCTCGATTGAGCTGAAAAATGTTTTTACACTAAGATCTGCAAAGTCAGAATATAGGCAGTAAGTCAGAATATAGGCAGTAAGTCAGAATCTAGGCAGTGAGAGGCTGTGCACTTTAGACCACTTGGCCATGAAGACGATAATTTATACTGTTATGTAACTAGAGACTCCCAGGAGCCTGTATAGCTCACCTAGGTAGAGATGTTGCAGAATGAAAATCAACATTGTCTAATGTTTAAATAAATGCTTGAAATTTATTACACAATATTTATTTCTATCACAAAATTTCAATATTATTTCCTTTCAAAACTAAACCATATTTCAAAATTTTGAGACAATACATACCAAGTATCATCGACTTTTCATGTATAATACCAGAGAAATTTTCCTTATCCAAAAACTGGTCAATGGACCAAGAAATTAAGGTCAAGGACAAAAGCCATTAGGCAGTCTGACTGATGTCCAAGAACAAGCTATATACCAAATATCATTGACCTACCATGTGTAGTATTCGAGATTCAGAGAAACTGACCTAATCCAAAAAGTTCAACATAGTCACTGGAGGGTTAAGTTTAGGTCAAAGACAAAAGTCATATGGCAGACTGACATGTACTCTCCAAGACTAAGATACATACCAAATATCATTGCAATTGGCCAAGTGGTTTCACAGGAGTTGATTTTTAAATGCAGATGTTATTTTAAAATACCAAATGTAAAGACCCAATGACTATTGTGGCCGAGTTTGGTTCCAATTGACTCAGTATTTTCAGAGAAAAATATGTTTGAACTTATTTTCCCATAGGGTCACATGTTAAAATATGTTTTCCACTGACGGCCATCTTGGATTTTGTGTGACCCTCAAAAACACCAATGTTGTAGGAGGCCACCCAAAGACTATTGTGGCCAAGTTTGGTTCCAATTGGCTTAGAGGGTTTAGAGAAAAAGATCTTTGATATTGTTCCCATAGGGTCCAATGGTAACCTGTGTTCCCCGTTGGCGGCCATCTTGGATTAGGTGCAGACTTAAAAAAACACTGGTTTCAGATGGTACCATCTAAGGACTACTGTGACCAAATTTGGTTCCAATTGGCTCACTAGTTTCAGAGAAAAATATCTTTGAACGTATTGGGAAAATACGTTCAATGTTAAAATATGTTTTCTGCTGGCGGCCATCTTGGTTTGGTGTGGCCCTCAAAAACACCAATGTTGTAGGGGGCCATCCAAGAACTATTGTGGCAAAGTTTGGTTCCCATTGGCTAAAGGGTTTTAGAGAAAAAGATCTTTGATATTGTTCCCATAGGTTCCGATGTTAACCTATGTTCCCTGCTGGCCGCCATCTTGGATTAGGTGCAGACTTAAAAAAACACCGGTTTCAGAAGGTACCATCTAAGGACTACTATGACCAAGTTTGGTTCCAGCTGGCTCAGTAGTTTCAGAGAAAAATATCTTTGAATGTATTTTCCCATAAGGTCCAATGTTAAAATATATTCTCTGGTGGCGGCCATCTTGAATTTGGTGCGGCCCTCAAAAAACCCAATGTTGAAGGGAGGCATTCAAAGACTATTGTGGCCAAGTTTGGTTCCAATTGGCTAGAGGGTTTTAGAGAAAAAGATCTTTGATATTGTTCCTATAGGGTCCAATGTTAACATATGTTCCCCATTGGCAGCCATCTTGGATTAGGTGCAGACTTAAAAAACACCGGTTTCAGAAGGTACCATCTAAGGACTACTGTGACCAAATTTGGTTCCAATTGGCTCAGTAGTTTCAGAGAAAAATATGTTTGAACATATTTTCCCATAAGGTCCAATGTTAAAATATGTTCTCCGCTGGCGGCCATCTTGGATTTGGTGTGGCCATAAAAAACACCAATGTTGTAGGGGGCCATCCAAAAACTATTGTGGCCAAGTTTGGTTCCCATTGGCTAAAGGGTTTTAGAAAAAAAGATCTTTGATATTGTTCCCATAGGGTCCAATGTTAACCTATGTTCCTCACTGGCCACCATCTTGGATTAGGTGCAGACTTAAAAAACACCGATTTCAGAAGGTACCATCCAAGGACTACTGTGACCAAGTTTGGTTCCAATTGGCTCGGTAGTTTCAGAGAAAAATATCTTTGAACATATTTTCCCATAGGGTCCAATGTTAATCTATGTTACCCCCTGGCGGCCATCTTGGATTAGGTGCGGACATGTCGGACACAATTTTTAAAATAGACCACCCAAAGACTGTTGTGACAAAGTTTGGTTGCAAATGGCCCAGCGGTTTCTGAGGAGTTGATCATTAACGACGGACGGACGACGACGACAACGACGACGACGACGGACGCAAAGTGATGGCAAAAGCTCACATGGCCTTTTAGGCCAGGTGAGCTAAAAATGGCTTATTTATAATTGCTAAAAAAGATTACATTCCATTCTTATAATTTTTACTGTATCATTTTAATTTGTATATAAAAATTACTTGCTAATAAAAGGCCATAAAGTTATTTTGTAATACATGTAAGACAGGTTTGACTATACACATGCACACTGACAAATAACTGTAATAAATCTGAATTTAATGTTATACCATTATTTTGTTGTTGATCAAACTGTTGAGGGTTGTACATAAATGCCTGACTCTGTCTGTACTGTAAACCACAGTTATTTTGTGCATCTGGAATGTAAACAACACACACACACATATATAAAATATGTCAAGTATGTCTTTGTTCTCACTTATGTTTTAATTAGTTTTATGTAAAAGCTATTATGATAACAAAGAAAGTTTATTACCTTGTGAACCCTGAAACTCAATATTACCTATCAGATATTACAAATTTTTAGTATCATATTTGTATGATTACTGGTATTTCAGTAAATTGTACATATGAGTACTGTGAATGATGAATAATTGGCATTTTTAAAAATGGTGGAGGAAACTTGAGTAATGAGAGCTGGAGAAAAAAAACTTTGGCAAAATAATTTGATTACGATTACCATGACAGTGGTAAAGATGGTGGCGGTGGTGTGTGTGTGTGTGTGCGTGTGTGTGTGTGTGTGTGTGTGTGTGGGGGGGGGGGTTGATGGTAATAACATCAAATATGATAATTATGATATTATGATAAATCAAGATAACATACCAAACTGTGGATATTGTTGGTACAGTTCGTTTTGTTGCTGCATTCCTTGTACCATACCAGGTGGATACATTCCAGTCCGCATTGTCGGGAATGGTCTCCTGAATCCGGAATTCTGCATTGTCGGTGGTGCAGGAGAGTATGAGCCAAACCTGAAAACATCAATGAACTTGTTACAAAACAGTACAAATTCAAGTATTTTAATGAAGGATTTCTGTGATAGTTTTAGTTCATGATTTCAAGAAATATTTCCCTGGTAGTTTCAGGTCGTGGTTTCATGAAATATTTCCTCAGTAGGTCCAGTTCCTGATTTCATGAAATATTTCTCTGGTAGTTCCAGTTCATGATTTCATGAAAGATTCCCTGGTAGTACCAGTTCATGATTTCATGAAATATTTTCCCGGTAGTTCCAGTTCATGATTTCATGAAAGATTTCCCAGGTAGTTTCATTTCATGATTTCATAAAGGATTTCCCTGGTAGTTTCAGTTCATGAATTTATGAAAGATTTCTCTAGTACCGGGTAGTTTCATTTCATGATTTCATGAAAGATTTCCCTGGTAGTTTCAGTTCATGATTTCATGAAAAGATTTTACTTTTTTTATGATTTCTTTAAGTAAAATAGTCAGAATTAATTTTCAGATAAATATTTCTGGCTACATATTATTAACTATCTGGACAACAGTTCTAAAAACTTTACTTGTTTTAATATCTAAATACATTACTCATAATCGAATATTTCTGTTTGAATAAAATCCTTCCAATACTTCCATTTATGATAGAAAAAGGTAAGACAACTCACTGTTCTTCTTCCACAACACTGAGTCCACCATTGTTTGGCATGGGACTGTTCTGCATGTTATTGACTGGGACTGGTGATTGATTAGAGGACCCAGAGGCAGTTCCACTTCGACTGGACTGTTGACTTTGGTAGTTTGGTCCAACTAAAAAATTGAAATGTACCATGATACTAGGGGTGAAATTACACATACCGGTACTAAAACACGAATCCATTGATACAATTCTAAGTTCACACACTAAAACAGAAAGTTTTATTAATTCTATAGCTAAAATGCTAAGAACAGATTTATTGATAATCACTATAATAATGATAATATAATTCTGAAAATTCTACAAAATTCCATATCATGTTCAAAGGGATGAATGGTTTTTATTTTATATTGAAATTAATTTTTATTTAATTTTTAATTTAATTTAATTTAATTTAATTTAATTTAATTTAATTTAATTTAACTTAATTTAATTTAATTTAATTTAATTTAATTTATTATTTTTATTTTATTTTATTTTATTTTATTTTATTTTATTTTATTTTATTTTATTTTATTTATTTTTATTTTATTTTTTTTTATTTTATTTCATTTCATTCCATTTCATTTTATTTTAATAAAATCATGAGTTTTATCTTTTAAAGTTGAAAAAAACAAACAGTAACTTTTGAAAGAAATGACCCCAAAATCAACAGTACCATAAATGAAAAATAGAGGAAAGTAGAATTTTTTTTTTTCTTTTATTTAATCAGTACCCTTTAAACACACATTGATGGCTCTAACAATTTAGCTTAAACTACAAACTGAAAACACTGGTTAACCATTTTTTTCTACCATCAATAAACATATTTTACTTTAAAATTGCATGTTAAAAGTATATAAATTTTACAAAAAATTTAAAGAGCTATGATGTTGCAGAATTACTGAGGTAATTTTTGAATTCTGCCAATCAGATAAACTCTCCGTAAAGTAAAGATATTTATCTTAATAAAGTTTTAATATTATAGAAAGTTTGATAAAATGATTGACACAATTTAATGAATAATACACAACGACAAAAATATGAAAGTATAAAATCTGTTTTAAAAGATATTAAATACTTAAATTTTACCTAAACATTGATCAGGTGTGCGGGGTTATTGTGTGTAATACACGTAAACAAGTAATTCTGTTACGCTTGATTGATTATAATTGAACAGATAACAGTTTTAATATTAAATGTGATATAATCGTTCTCAGTGTTTCATTATTGAAGCAGTTTATGTCAGTATAAAGACCGCCATTGTTTCCTCCACTCGGAAATCATATCAAATTAATATTTTCTTTTTCTGAGTCATTGGACCTTGATATAATATTAAAATTCCATAAAATATATTAACAAAGAAAATGTAATATTTCATGTTCACATTAAATGGGAAAAAATCAAACACAATTACATATGTTAATATGAGTGGGTTATACCAGGGCACAGGTCTAGTACGATATAACTTGTACGTAAGCAATATTAGACTTTACCACGTGCCTAGCTGTCAAACATGATAGTTCCATCTGATCAATAATACTCAATAGACTTGATTTTTTGTTAAAATCCGAGTCACAAATCAGCCAAAAAGGAAATGTCCTTCTTTGTTTTTAATCAAATTTTGGAGAAAATAAAGTAGGGCTGACTAAGTTTGGACCAAAGAACAGAGTGATTTTTGAATGAATTTTTGACGTCACGTTGTGATTAATGCGATGTAGTATACCTGTCAACAAAATGAAGAGCTGTTGATATTATACCTATATTATATATATAGGATGTTAAATAATCCTGTAATAGATAATGCCACCTACAGCTCTAAAATAAAATAAAATAAAATAAAATAAAATAAATAAAATGAAATGAAATGAAATGAAATGAAATGAAATGAAATGAAATGAAATGAAATAAAATAAAATAAAATAAAATAAAATAAAATGAGAAAAAACACATTTTATATAAAAAAAGAATAGAGAAAAGTTAAAAAAAAAGAAAAGAAGAAAAACACATTTTATAAAACTTATAAGATTAATTGAAAACCTACTAGAGTGAATTTTGTCTAGCCTTGTCTTTTCATTCTTTTAACGTCATTAATTCAATTCAATTCAATTTTTCATGCTCTATTTTTATTTATTGTTCACTTATTTATTTGTGTGTATATTTGTTTGTCTGTCTGTTAATTATATATTTTTCTACATACCATATCCTTTTTACAAAGTGAGCTTTACACATTTAACATGTTTTTATTTTCAATTAAAATGTTCTAATCCATGGATTTTAAAATGGGACCAAAGTTTTTAAGGAAGCTATCATATCCTAATGTTGTATTTAGTTTAATTATATGTCATCAATTTCAATTTGATTTTTTTAAATTTCCTGATCCTGAAATGAGGCCAAGGTTTGAAAATCTTCTCTAAAGGACTGTGATTATCATTTCTTAACTCTAAGTTGAGTTTAAGTCATATTGTTGACAACTTTCTATCTTCATACAGGCATTTCTATCTGGTTGGTCCTCGTTGATACCAACCTGGGTGTTTTTTCTATTCTATTTGAATTCATTTTTTATTTCATTTCAGTTTTCAAATTTTTGAGTTCTTAGTTTAAATGTTTTATTTTTTTCAGGATGTTTATTTATATTTTTTATTTTTTAAAATAAATGCTTTTTAATCAGTGGATGTGAAATGGCGGTAAGGCTCCTTAGGACTTTGACTTTCATTTTGTAAATCTGAGTAGTGTAATGTCATAATGTCATGAATATCAATATGATTTTTAAGATATTTCCATCTTGCCGGCCCCTAGTTGACACTGACCTTGCTGCGTTTATCTATTTTTATCTTCTGTACAGCTATGCATCCTGATTTGACGATATTTACATAATAAATGACCTTTACATAACGTCTACACTGCTGGCTGCTGGGTATTTATACAATAAGTCACGTTTATCTTTAAGTTTCCTCTCAGATAAAAGTTTTAAGATATGACAAAGCAAAATCAAATATGTATCTATTGTGTCGATTTTACAATTAAATTAAAACAGCAATGCTTTATGTTGCATCAAGAATTCAGTTTACCTTAGACTGGGCTACATCACTGGCTTTAAAAGTCAAAGGTTGTGGGTTCAAATTCTTAGGGCAATGTCACCCTCAATGAAAATTTCAACTTCTTTTTAGTAGAATACTTTTAAAAGTGTGCCAAGTTGAACTTAGAATCTATCTAGAAACTAGTGGCCGAGTAAGCCTCAGAATCTAGAAGATAGCTGACTCTTAATTCAAACCCTGGTGGCCAGTTGTTTCAAAATTTAAAAGCCCGGCAATATTTTAATCAATGCTGTGCCATGCATTCACATATCAATAATATCTTTTCTTCCATCAACACTCTATCTGAAGTCAACCTTTAAGGTGCCATTCAGGAAATGTTTGGTCACTATACAGTTTTAGTTACCATACCTAATTAAATTTCAACCCTGTTATGATTTAAACTTACTTGAATATAAATCAGTAGTAGGCCCTGTGACCGGTCCACGAATGATGTTGGTATCAGGGGTCTCTGTTGGTAGACTTTCTACATGTAACTGTTGAACAGTCAGACAACCATTTAGCATTCCACCGCCTGGAGCCAGAGCATCTCCCTCCTTCTTCATCTACAATGATGTAAAGGGCATGAAGATTAATTATAATGCAAACTTAAACCAAAACTGCATAAGAAAAGACACCCAAAAGGGTCTGTATCACTCAACTAGCACCTCATTTGCATTTGCTCATCTGACATTTAGGACAACTAGAACAAAATGAACTTAGACAAATTGTAATTGAGGATATAACCATAACAAAGCTCAGAAACTAGACCATAATCCAAAACAGTCATCTTTGTAAAACAAGTGAAATATCATAACAAAAGAGACCTAATGGAGTTCACCACTGTACCACATAATCAACTCCCCTTAACGTTTGTGCAGAACGTTAAAAGTTGGAAAATGTTTAAATCGAAAATTCCCAGAGAAACAATATTTTTACAGGAAAACTTGAAATGAAGTGATTCTATCTCCAATGGAAATAATTGTTCTGTAGAATCATTATGAATATCATATGGTACACTGGCGACCCCCACTGACCTTGACACTGACCATGACCTCATGTCAGAGGTCACACTGTAAAGAAATATCAGTACCAGCTAATAATACATTACAATATCTGAATATTAAATAAATACACTGCAAAAGTTCACTATGGCAAAGAAATATTGTGACCTTGACATTTGACCTTGAACCTGTTCAGTATGGACAGATAATAACTTGGGATATTGCAACTAAAGCTACCGCTCACTTAGTATACCTTCGCTTTTAGCTTCAACCATTGACTGTAAATGTCAAAAAAATATATATTGGTAAACAGGAAGTAGATGTCTAGCAGACATGAAATCAGTATTTGTGGCATGGGACCTCATACTGAACTCACAAACAAAATTTCAAGTGGTTGTGTTTAATCATTGCTGAGAAAACAAAAAATTTTGTTTCAGGCGGAGACAGATGACAGAGGTAAACCAGTTTACCCCCCCCCCCCCCCCCTTCTTCAAAGTGGGGGTATAAAAACACCCATTTTTTAAATCCAATTTTTACACAAATTTAACCCTAAAACAATCTTAACTATCATATTTTGTTTAAGATAAACAAAAGTAGGAAGAAAAACATCACAGATTTATTTACTTATCAAAAATCATGTAAAAACAAGGTCATTAGTCTACGTAGTTTAAAAAACATAAAATTAAAATTCAAAGTAATTCAAAAAGTATTTAAAGAGGTTTGAAAGATTAATAGAAAGTTTGTAAAATGACAGTGTAATATTGGCCCGGGACTCCTTTGTACTGCTTCTACAACAGTTAACAGAACTATAACTGTCCTCACTGTACAAACACAACAAATATCTACTATGTAATTTCTATGTACATAGGTAAGGTAATTGTACTGAGAAAAAGCCTAGTCATTTATTTACATAAAATGGGCCTTTATAGTTCACCTGGTGACTAGGTCAAATACTTGTGTAAATATTACGTCAATATGTCACTACAACACATTAGTGTAAATGGAACAGCAAAATAAGAGATATTTCTGGAATGTCAAAAATTCCACTTCAATAAATTAATGTTGCTTTACTTTAACACCTTTCAAGTTGTAAGACTCAGGATTCCAATCCAATACCTCCTTTACTATAGGCAAGTGTTAAGGTTTATGAAAAGCATGCAAAATTTTGCTACAAAAAATGATGTTTTTATCATAACTATTTAACATAATTTTAACAGAGTATATGTTCTAAGCAACATGCATTTTTTGACATGCTTGAAGTGGGCTCTATCTATTTTAACAATGTTCCAAAATAAAGCAACAATATTACACCATTCTTGTTCAACATTTTTTTCAAAACAATTGCAAAAATAATTTGATATAATCAAAAACAAACATACCAATCCATGTCTCCATGTCCAGACCACAATCCCAAAGCAAAGTAAAAACTTTGAAGCTGGCAAATTAGGTTAAATATGTGAACTCCTATCAGGGAAGTGAGGGTGGGTGCTCTGGAGGGGTAAGCACCTCCTGTTTAGCTACCTACACCCACCACATGTGTAATCAAAATTGGGAATGAGTATATAAACCATATTCTATATGTGAAGATGATCAAAGTCTATAAAAATATATAATGCTTGTATATATATACATGTATTTAGTGGAGCATAGTCTTTGAGGATATATTCATCTTTTTGTTACAGACTATAGGAGTCAGACTAATCAGCCCATTAAACCCCCCATTTTAATTTTTGACTTGTTGGTAGTTTGTGGTCTGAAAGCTTCCATTACTGAATTCTTAAAATTTCTGACGAAAACGAGAAACGAAAACATGCATCAATAACTTTGATAACATGAGATCTGATTGGTCAATGCAGATTAGTAATGTCTTCATGATGCGAAAGTGACAAAGAGCTGAAGTGACATTAGAAAACTGTGTATTTCTACCGATAGGTTTTAATTAAAACTTCAGCATGGATTGGAAGAATAATTTTTTAGGAAGTGTTTCATGTTGCCAGCAAGGGCGAGGTAAAGAAATACTGGAAGTTATTGATGCATGTTTTCATTTCGGCCATTTTCTCCAGATATTCAAGAATTCAGTTATGGAAGCTGTCAGACCAACAAGTCAAAAATTAAAATGGTGGTTTAGTGGGCTGATTAGTCGGACTAAGACTATATTTGATTGAATTGTTCTAAAGGCCCTCTTCGTTTACAGAACATCATTTACAATGGTTGGAGATGATAAGTGGTGTGAATTTATGATTTGATGACTTCTACAGGCCAGCTGATCAATACATAAACCATAACTAGGTGCTAATAATCATAACATTAATGATTATATGTATGTAAACTGCTCATACATAGGTAGTAAACGTGTAAATAATTAATTATATATGTGTATTGATAATGACCATAGAGAGGCATATAAAACACTAGGATTTACATCACTATACCTATACAGCAGATTAAATATGGGATCAGAATCTTAGAAATGGCCCAGTCATCAGAAGTTTGTCAAATCAAATTAATTACTGTAAACATGGTTTTTATGAGAGTGGAAAATTTTGCGAGACCATATTGTTGGTATTTCCTGAGTAATTATTTTCGCAATTTCACCTATTCTTGTGTCGATAACAAGGTCTTATCTTAATTCATGGGGTTTAATTTTCGCATTTTTCTAAGGTTCACGAAAATAGCGAAAACTTCCACATTTACAGTATATGTTTATCATATGAATATTAAAAAGAAGAGAAAAGGCCTAGATTTTGATAAACAAATCAGCAAAACCTGAATTTACTGATGCCAATCTTGCAATCAAGTTTGATAAATGTTCTAAAGAGTCTTGGTAACATCTAAAATTTGATTCACATGTATGAAAAATAAATTTGAATGTATTGATAGATGGGCAGTTGTTTGGTTGGAAGGAGGTTTCATGTTTCAGTCAACATTTTATTAGGCAAAAGTCTGAAATTTAGGATAAAACCAAGCCTTTCAAAGAACTTACAAAGTTTTAAATTATTTGACAGAGATCATTCTGAGATAGCACAAAATATCATATTAAAGTAAAGCCTACCTTTTTCTTCTGTTGCGGATCTTTCTGTGTATGATTTTTCACATGTTTGCGTAGAGAGCTTGGATCTGTATAACGCTTGTTACAACCTGGAACTTGGCATGCATAAGGCTTCTGTATAAAAGGAAAGAACAAAACATTTTTTAAAATTTGAGATACAAATAAATAAACCTGTATACAGTCAATATTGCCTTTAAAAATCACCTTTGTATAAGGGGCACCTGCTAGGCTAATATTAATAATGTTGCTTTTCTCAGCTCATACAAGGAGTACCTGCTAGACGAGATCAGGGAAGTTTGAGACATTTGTTTTGTAACCTTATATAAAGGAAAACTGCTTATAAAACACAGGACAGTTGCACACACTGCTGCTTTAACCTTGTATTTAGGGAACCTGCATATAAACTTTTACCTACCAGTATTGAGTTGGGTAGTTTTTACAGACAGATCTTAAGTGATCTCTTGACAGACATAGCTTTCAGTAAAATTTAATTATTTATTAACTTTGTTGACTTTTAACCTTCAAAACCATGGTTCAGGAATTTGTCTGTCAGTCACAATCAGTTAAACTTCATATTTCTAATATAGCTGTATGTTGAAGGAATGAGATCAAGTTCTGAACAAATGTTCATCATGTGACCATATATCATGCAAAATGTTTTTTTTTTAATTTTCATTTTTTTTGTGGTATGTAGGTCAAGGTCATAGTATTTCTTTTGTCATATAAGAAGTCAGGCCTAGTTTTTACTGTGTCACTATGAAATTACAAGATATTCTGTATTTAATGTGTATTCTTTGATGGCAAATAATGGTGACAAATTCAAGGTCTTAAATATATGTATGAAATTTATTTTTGTTTTCATTGTAAATAGACTAACTTAATGTAAAAAGTTATTTAAAGTTGGTAAATAAAGACAGGCAGAAGAATGAAAGAATTCTAATTTTACAAAGACAAACACCAGTTTATAAAGAGCCTCTATAACTACTTGTATTCACAACACTAATCAACAATGTTTACTTTGTAAAATGAATATTTCGATCTTTTGAATACGAGCAACAAATGTCTTACCCAACTATAAGTCTATTACACAACTCTTGACATACAGCAATAAAGTTTTACAAAAACACTTTTTAAATTATTATTTAATCAGTTTATTTTATGGGATGGTGAGGGTTATTTTATTTGTAAGGTTTTTCAAAACACCTTTGATAACAGACCAATCATTCCTGGAACAACCAATATCCCACAAATTAATATTTTTTGCAGTCTCCTGCTTCAAGTACTATTGTTTCTTAGTGACAGGTTACAGAAATGTTACAGCAAACATTTCCAAAATAAAACCAGGATGTCGGTATATAATAATGATTTACTAATTTAGCCATAATGTCGTGTAATACAACAATGTAATTATTTAGGGAGCGACCTTTCTTTTGGTCATATCTTTGTTTTGTTTGTTCATTTCAGAAATAATTAATTTGTTTCACACAAATGTGTGAATTATTCCTGTTAATGATGTCATGCTCAGTAACACCTACTTCAATGTTTCCATGACAACAACACCTGATGTAAACTTCTTCGACTGATTATAAGCTGACACCTGCTTTAATATTTGGCGAATGGTCAAATTTCACATTATTGAATTGAAATACTTTGGTTGCATGCAATTTTAAGATGTGCAGTTTTACTATTTATTCAGTATTTATGATGTCACTTATTTTATTAATGACATTAAAAAAGAATACCGGTAAGTGATCCCACTAAATCAAATTATTGATATCCAAAAATAAAGTGTTTATTTTTATTTTTTCATCAATGAATAAGTGCTATCACTGATTCCATTTGTTAAATCATTAATTCAAACTAATGCTATCGCTAAATCATGTTTAATTAGGATATAACAAAATACTGAATACTGAATTAATAGTAAAACACATCAGTAAAGGTTATGGCTAGGACACAGTTTTAATATTCATAAACATATGAAACTGATGTGTAGCTGAACAGTTATGTTGACTTATAAAATGATCATTTACCAACCATGTTAAGACTTGTAGAGTACAGTGGAGTATTGGTGTTTTGTACTTCAGTCAAGATTCTTACATTTATATCAAGGTAGTCAGTTCTGGGATAGTAGAGGAAACTGGAGTACCCCAACCATCTGCAAACTGACAAACTTTCTCACACTAGGATTAAACTGAGCAGGATTCAAGCCTATGCAGTGAGGTGCACTGTAATCTGTGGCACTTAAGATCACTTGAACACTGAAGCCCACGTTAAGACCTAGGGATTTCATAGGACTGTTCTATTAAAGCTGTTATATGAATAATTTCCTCTATCTGTTCAATGATGGGTCGACAACCAAAGTTTTAATGTTCATGCATGAGAGTTTTAAAACTTGGATCCCATGACCTTGACCTACCATAATAATTTTTTGCATACATTTTAGACAACTTAAGTGTAAAATATTTTTAATTTACTTCATAACCTTTGTGTAAACACATTCAATTTAAATTATGTCAGTATCATAAGGTACACTGATCTCCTTATTACTTTTTGACCTTCAACAACAAAGAGTTCTGTCAGACTTAATTTTCCTGTTTTATTTGATCGCATTTATTCATTATACAAAAAAAGAAAGTTTATTATACTTGATAAACAACAACAATTTATATACCGGTACTATACTGTTGACGTTAGTGTCAATAATGACTAAATTTTTTTTTGTTTTTTTGCGATTTGTAACATTTTGAGGGAAAATAGAAAGGTCAAACCAGGGTTAATTCAGTGACTTTATGTTCTGTGCTTAAATTCCCCCATCCCTTTCTGTAAATCACAAAAATTTTGCATCATTTAAATTTTGTGAAAATCCTCATTGCAAGATATTCACATACTTTTATTTTTGAGTTGTTGCATGATGACCTGTGCAAATGGAAGTGAATTATATCAAAATGGTACAAAATTATTTTTGCATTTTGATACTCTAGCGAATTTACTCCAAAATAAAATAAATGAAAAAATCTCCTAATTTACATTAGACATTTCCACATGGACAGTAGTGCAGTCTCGGGGATGGGATTCAAAATTGTGTTTTGTAATGAAAGGTCCATTTTTGACAGGTCCAACATAAACTTGTAAAGGTCCAATATCAACATAGCCATATGGAGTTATGTTATCAAAAGGAAAGAGCAGTATGATCCTGGTAAAAAACGACAGGTCCATCAGACATTTTCAGTTAAAATATAAATTGTCCCAATGTAAAATCAATAGGTCCCGGACCTTGGACATGGTGAATTTTGAACCCCTGAGTCTGTATCAGTTTATACTTACAGTGTCCAGATGAGTTCTTTGATGTTTAGCTCTGTCTGAAGAATTACTGAAGGCCTTTGTACATCCTACATGTTGACAAATATATGGCCGTTCTCCTGTGTGTGATCGTAAATGTATCTTCAAATTTTCTAAACGTGAGAATGCCTTCTCACAACCTTCAAACTATAAATATAAGTAAATACAACAAGTAATGGTTTTGTTACAGTGCAAGTTTCATTTTAGAGAAAAGCAAGCTCAAAAGTTTTTTGTATATTGTCCATCTTGAATGCAATAAGCAACAAGCTACCGGGTATCTTAAGATACTGGAAAATCACAAAACCTTGAAATGATAAACAAGTAAACAAATTGCTGATCTAATCTTACAGTTAAAGTACTTAAGGAATCTTAATATAAATGCTAATACATCTTTAATAAGGTTAAATTTTAGAAACAAAAGCAAACTCACTGACTGTAAACAGGGGCGATAACTCTTCACAGGTTTTAAATCAACTGCTCTTTTGCAGCAATATGCAAAAACTTCATATGTTATAATGTACAGATTAAAACAAATGGGTACAATCTTGATAAACTATAGTGATTCAAAGTAGGAAGACCATTTAACTAAGACCTTATTTTTTCCCGAATGCCAGATGGGTTTTAGAATTGTGGTGTACAGATAAAAATGTTGAAAGTTTTATAAAACAACTCTATATATACCTAATCTTATACAATAAAGAAAATTTAGAATTGCATTTAAAAGTATATCATAATCCTAGATAAACCCTAAATTATTGTATGTGAATCCCTATAATAATCCCTAAAGAGAAGTTCCTGGTCTGACTATCGCTATATATAGACCACTTCAAAGACATGGAAAGTAGTGTCAGCAAGGGCTATATATAGACAACTTCAAAGACTCGGAAAGTAGTGTCAGCCAGGGCTATATATAGACACTTCAAAGACTCGAAAGTAATAATGTCAGCTAGAGATGTTGTAATTCTGATTTTAATAAGGATAAATAAAAGAAAAAAAAACTACTAAAATGACAATTGTGAGTCATCATTTTGGAAACAGTCAGGTTTTATAAAGTATATATATGTATATGTAAAATAAGAAAAAATAAACAGTAATTCCTAACAATACACTAGTTCCAGATTTAGTTTGTTTAATTTTACTTCATTTCTGTTCAATGCAATTGTTGGGCAACCATTAAGCAAAACTTACTCTAAATACCATCATTTTTTTGGGGAAATCATTACCGGTAAGTAATACTGACGGGTAACACCAACATTTCAATAAGGAAGCAATTGTTGGGCAATTCATCAAGAATAAAATAGATTTGACTATTTAATGCAAACTAAACATGAAACATTCAAATTAAGATTGGTAAAAGTCAGCATATTTTAGATTTCCATTTAAATTCATATTTCATCAATAAATATTATAAAATTGACATGTGTTTAGATTATAAATCAATATGTATATAAACTCAGACATATGACGTGTAATTTTGGAACATGAGATAAAAAATCAAAAACGTTTTTTTAGAAACTGTTTTCTGACATTGATACAATAACTGTATTGTTTTATAAATGATATTTTTACAGTAGAATAGTTCAATAATATATAACGTGTAACACCGTATTTTTGATAAATATTTACATGACAGACTGTAATCTATAAACAGTCAAATCTATTGAGCTATTTTATACATTTTTTGTTGACTCATGTTTTTAAGTTTAACATATGCCAATTTTAGGGCAATCTAATATATAACTTAGATCTAAACAAAGAAGTAATTATTAAAGAAACACTTTTATTATAAAATTTTGGACAGATTCAAATCCAGATAACATTCATAGTCAAATTAATCATATCCATCCTAAAGTAATGTGAGCTAGAAAAATTCTCCAAATTCTAAAATGTAAAACATTAAATAAGTCCTTTACTATTTCTTGATTAAATTTTAGATTTTGGTAGAGATAAAAATGAAGTAAGAGTACAAATGCTACAAGGATTGCGTCAATCCAATTTCAATTTTCCGATTGATAAAATTTTTCTAATCACGCCAATTGATCATGTCCGTGGTTCAAAATCCTAAAATTTATCCAAGCTACATGTTGAGACGTGTGTGCTCTATACTTCCTTGAATTAAGGTTTAAATCTTGATGAATAAAAATTCTAATTTTGAACATGATTAATGACATCAAATGTCAAAATAACAAATGTAAGAGTTACCTCCCTTACAAGTTGGATTACATGGTCTTTCTTTAAAAAAATTAACATGTGAGTAATATTGTTTTTCAGATAGGAATTACCAATATTGATATTACCTAAACTTAAAAAATATCTTTAATCTATTACTATTTTATACACAATTTTCAAGTTTTTTTTAACACTGTATTTTTTCTTATAATCAAATAAATGCCAAAATTTATTTAAACAAATTATAGGAAACAAAATATGTAAATAAGTGAAATAAAAATTAATAACCTACACACTTTTTTCAGTACTTTAACAATATATATGTTCAATGCCAAAATATCTGAATTTCTTTAGCCAAAATGACTGACAGTTGGCAAAAACGGGAGGAAAACCAGAAAATCTTGTCCGAATTCAAATTATAATTCTTTTGACTTTAATTAATGAAGTGAAAATGTGTTTAAAAACTCTATCAAGAAATGGTTTATGTCAAAGAAAGGAGAATTAATATCTATTGTACTTGTGTTTACTAGGTCACATGAAACGCCCTCTCAAGAATAGTATAAGTTTTCTGAAAACAATAAACAACTAATACAGAAAAATAAAAATTTCAACATTCTTTTATCTTAAGTTGGAAAATTTTCAAAAAGTCAAGTAAAAAACGGTTTTACAACCCCCTAGAGGTATTGCTGATTATAGAATTATGTTTCAGAATGCATCCATAATATACCCATGAACAGCTCAAATCTAAATATAGCAATCACATTTTGATAAGATTTCAACCTTCGCTTACTAAAAGGAAGGTCTTTGATAAGAGATATATTTAGATCTCGATCAAAAAAGGAATATTAAGAAACTAAATGATTTACAATTTTAGTAGCTCTTACATAATGCACTATATCATGTCATGCTTCAAAATTACAGCTTACAACATTTATAATGTATAACAGTAATATAGTGTCCAGAATGCTGCCTTTCTTACCATGATTTTTTTGGCAACAGTTCAGCCTAGAAACTACCTAGTGACTGATTTTACAATGTAGGTTTTGTAATGAGAACAAAGTAAATTTAGTACTGTAGTAACTGTACTGATGTTGGCTAAGTCATTGAAATAGTTTCTTAAAAAGACTTGAATTAGTCCAAATTTAATTTGATATCGATCAAGTCATTTGGCAACTTTTTAAATTATGGTTTTTCAGCAAAACCCCTCAAAATACAAATTGCTATCTATTTGCCCATGACAACTTTTCTCATTTCTCTATAAAACAATGGTCATGTTACAATATAATGATATATTATACATTAATTAAAAGATATATTGCAATTTCAAGAGAGTTGCCTCTCACATTAGCACCCCATCTTCAGAAATTAACTGGTTCAAAGACTGATGCCATCAGACTTTTCTCTTGGGCAAAAACTTGTTCCAGCAAAGGCAACTGATACAAGAAACTGTAACAATTTGCCAATATTTAAGAAACAAAGTATCACAGTATGCATTTTGATTCATTGATCTGGGGCAATTTTAAGTTATGATGACGAATAGGTTTCATCAGGTACTGGTCTAATACTTGTAGTTCAAAAAAAGATTTTGGACCCCTGAAGAAGCAACCATAATTGGATGTCTCGACACATTATCACAAGAAGAATTCTGTAAAATCCACTATAATTCTAAACTGACTCTTAACTAAGTTTTATAACACAATGGCACTTACCGTGCATTTATTTGGCTTTTCTCCAGAATGGACTCTCATGTGAATGAGTAACTTGTATCTGGCATTAAATGGCTTGTATCGTCGCTGGCAACCGGACCAGAAACATGTAAAATCTTCTCCTTTGCGTTGATCGATGTGATTTTTCTCGAGATGGCGTACAAGTTCATCCTGTTCTTTAAATAGTTGATTACAATCTATCCATCTACATATATGTTGTTTTTCTCCGTTTTCATCTAATTCTCCGTCTTCACAGATCAGATTGTTATTGGTATAACTATTATCATTAATGAGGTTGTTGTTGTTATTAATCATGTTGTTATTGTTGTTGTTACGTTGAGACAGAGGTTGTGGTATATTATGTGAGTAATTCTGTTGTTGCTGTTGTTGTAATGGTTGTTGTTGCTGCATGTGTTGTTGGTTGTTTAGTCCCAACATCTGTTGTGTCTGATTGACAGGAGGAGGTTGACCTACGACCTGGTCATATGGTGGTGGTGCCCTCATAGCCATAGTTCCAGTTATGCCTGTTTGTGGCTGTTGTGCTTGTTGTTGTTGTGTTATTGTGTTGTGTACGTAGTTATTAACATGTTGTGCATGTTCATTGTACATATTCATCTCCTCAAATGCTCGCTGTTCAATAAATGGAATGTCACTCTGTTGTACAACAACTTGATTGTTAACAATATCTGGGAATATGTCTGACAAATTTTCATGTAATCCAAACTCAGGTTCCCTCTTAATAAATTCACTGGCATTTGTGTGCTGAGAAAAGTTTGTATGGCGATGCTTTGCAGTTCCAGATCCATACGGACTTCCGCCAGATTTATTACTCCTGTGTGCTATTAAATGACCAAAATGTCCTGGTTGCATCACTGGCTGTGGAGATACACTTGTAGATGAACTACGAGAGCCATTAATGTAAGCAACAAGTGATGTAGGAGATGTTCTTATAATGGAATACAAATCCATGCCATCTGATCCATTCGGTGAAATTGACAAAGCACGTTTCTGTGGTCTAACTGCAGAATGTCTTGGACTTGTGTAATTTGAGCCAGAAGGTGATGTCTCCATGGCTTGGTATGGCGAAAGAGAACAAGTAGCACTTCCGGGAACTTGCGAAAAGTTAGACTCACTTCCTGACATAGATGCACTGTTTGTATTTCCGCTGATGGACGGAACTGGCTTGTATGGGTTCCATTCTTGTTTAGTAACAGGAAATGGTTCCAAGAAGACATGCTTGTCATTACCCACAGTACTTCCTGCTTGGCTGAAAGGTGTTGACACTCTATCTTGTCTTGGTGTCTGGGCTCCTGGACGTGGGGTAGAGCGAATACTGGACACTTCACTTGGAGTTGGTGTTGCATTTTCTAGTCGATGATTTGGTACATGCAAATTATTATGACCACTCATATGTCCAGTAATATTGTGTCCTCTACCTGTGTGTCCCCCTCCAACTCTTGGTGATATACCAATGCACATTGGACCAAGGCTATCAACATCTACAATAACCATAATAATATGAAAATAAGACTTAACAAAAATGTACTTCATAATTATCAATATTTCTTTATTATTGTAATTAGTGGCAGAGTGTGTGTATGTTGGGTGGTGGCAGGTGGTGTGAATGTATATGGGGGTGTGGGATGTGTATGTTGGGTGGTGTGGCATGTTGAGGTGTTTTGTGTGTATATGGGGCTGTGGGATGTGTATGTTGTATGGTGGCGTGACGACATGCTGTGTGTGTATATGGGGTGGTGGGATGTGTATGTTGAGTGGTGTGGTGTGACGTGTGTATATGGGGTTGTGGGATGTGCATGTTAGGTGGTGTGGTGTAACGTGTGTATATGGGGGTGTGGGATGTGTATGTTTGTGTATGTTGGGTGGTATGGTTTGTATATATGGGTTTGTGGGATGTGTATGGCAGTGGGGTGGATGGTGACAAATGACAGGAAATATTAAAACCCCATTGTATAAAGATTAAATTGCCACCAAAATACTTCAATTCTCCTTATATGTAATTTTGTTTGGCTTGAATCATCTTTTGGACAATGACCAAAACACAACATCAAATAGCCACCCTTGTTAATAACCTTACAGGGCCTTGAGAGTATGATCTACCCTGATTAGAAACTCATTTTTGTTTACACACACCATAGGACATAAAAACTAGAGTATATTGTTCTTAAATCTGGACAATCCAAACACTAAAATCATGTCTAAGGCCAAAAATTCTAGTTAAACATTTAAAAAGAAAAATATTGAGATTAGGAGAACCATATAATATAAATTTGTCAAAATATATGTAAGATATCTGAGTTTGTTTAAATATTGAAATAAAGAACAAAGAAGCTAATACCTAGGTAAGTACAGGGGAAAATCTGACCCTAACCTCTGATCAGGTAATAATATAAAGGTAATACACACATAAATATATAACACAGTCAAACATGTCTTTATGGTCATCTGTGTATAAGGGCTTATTAAAACATGAATGTCATTATATTACCAAGTTAATAAATTGAGGTAGTCTGAAACCCTTGATAACTCAATGTCTTATGTACTACTGGTACTTTCTTTTTTTCAGGTTTTGAGACTACCAATTCTAAAAGATGAGCCTGATGAAAAGCATCAGGACTACATATCCCCTGGTATTCAAGAGAAAAATATTCCCGGTATTAAAGGGACTAAATATCCCCCAAGTATTCAAGGGACGAAATATCCCCAGTACTCAAGGGACTAAACTTTATTGATACTGTTATCATCCTTATTTTTTCCCAATGTTTCATTAATTTTTAATAATAAATATTTTTCTTAAATGCACACATAGAACCTTTATAACTTCCACTTTAATACTGATTAATAATGATAAATAAAAAAAGGAAAATAATAATTCCATGGCAAATTTATTTATTAGGATAATTCAGGATATAAAATGGACATTATCTGTGGTGAAAGATTACCTCAATTTGTATTTAAATGCTATAATGTCATGTTTTAACTTGTTTTGTTTAAATTGAATTCAACCCGGATAAATATACTAGTATATCATTGTATTCTATCTGGTAAACAATTACTCTAACAGGGTGTGTATTCAAAACCCTTTTCAAAACAAAATTTAAATTTTTCAAAAGTCCTTTCAAATCTCTTTTGTATACTTACAAATTTCTATAAATAATTTTTGTTACAACAGGGACAATATATATAATACAACCTCAGAGTTGTTACAAAATTAATTTTCAAACTTCAAATTTTGAAACAGGGTTGACTTGGTGTTTTCTTTAAATTTGATATAGAAATATTAAATCTTAAACTTTTCTTAACCACAGCTGCAGATACTGTGAGGGAAACCTGAATAACTAAAATGAGCTATTCTCACAGAGAAAAGACACTGGCACCTAAATACGACATTGACTGATTCAAGTTAACAGTATTTAAATTTTCAAAGTTTCATTTATGTCATATAGTTTTATGAGTGTAACATGGTGGGTAAAAAAGTAATGTTTGACAAGAGATCAAATATAGCCAAGTGCTCTACCAATTGAGCTTAGTCTAAAACTGCTGTATGCCACAGTTTTAGTGGGAAATATTACTCAAATAATCTCAGATCAATTTCTACATGGGCAAAATTTCCAGTCCACCACTTCAGAGATTCGTACTGAGCAGCAAACAGTAAAAGATAGAGAAAAATGTCTTTGAGAAAAAATATTTAAACAAACAAAAATTCAAATATCACTGGATAATATATATACTGTATTGTTATTTTATATTAAAGAGGAAACCTGAATTCCAACCCAGATGTACAACAAGTGCCCTATATGAGGATGGAACAAGAAGAAATGTTATTCAAATATTTCCGCTAACTACACAATTATTTCTTGTCTAAAAGATTTGTAGACCCCCAACACCCTGTCCAAAACAGCTGTAGACCCCCACACCCACACCCCTGTTTACCCTATCCTGTACTGCTATGTACATTTTAACACCTGTACAGTTACCTGTGTACCTGTAATTGTTTCTTATTGTCAGACTTTTTACAATGTCTTCTATTTAACCCTGATAACATCAAACAATGTTATATTATGCAAACAACATTTCCAAGCCTCGCTCAGTCTAAGTATAGAACATATTGATCCGGTTTCTGTAAAGAATTATTTCTTCTAAATTCCAAACAATTAACACAGAAATTGGCTTTTTACTTTACAAAACATTTATTTTGATATGTCTATAATAATTCAATTATCTATTAAAATAGTGCATTAAGAATTTTATCAATTTGTAGGTTGTTAGTAGGGTATAATACAGCGTAATACTTTAAAAATCAATACTATTTCCTGTGCGGGAATGAAAATTTAATCAAAAATCAATCCGTCTTTTCCTGAATCGTGTTATCAACCTTTTCTATGTCAATGATGGTCAATGGATATTATATGTAATATTACAATATTAATGCCCCGGCTTCCATTATTTTGCCACCCTACTTATCAGTCCCAAAGTCCCAAAACACATGGTTTTTATTTGGTTTTCTTTATATCTATTTCTTAATTTATCCAATTATCCATTTAGAAAGAGGTCTGACTGGACAAGTTATCTTTTTCGTCGGCAACAAACTGGACAAAAGCTACTTCTGAAACAAACGATTATGATGTCATATAGACAGAGGACCAGTCAAGTAGTAGCTTTACCAGAGGAACTTTTTTTGTTGCAAGTATGTTTGTTAATGATTGTAATTCTAAAATACAAACTCAATAGCACAACCCCAGCTGGAACTGATAAATGGCTTCAGAGCCAAAATACATTTTTCTTCAAAAGGCTCCCTCTAAAACACCAAATTCTGATAGGACATACATTAAGGCAGTCATAAACTGAAGATTAAATATAGGGAAAGATGATTAAATGTGAAAACATTTTAAATTTGAAGAAGTTAAAGCGCACCCAGCTAGGCCCCCAACCCTGGCACTTTATAACCCCTTTTTTGTAGTAAGGTCTGGCTGAAGTCAACAAATTTACAATAAAAACACCATAATATGGTGGTTATTCAATGCAATAATCTGAGCTTCATTCATTTAAGTGACATTGGTAAATGTTTATCCATAGAAAATTATTGAATGAAGACAAAATGGCTTTAATGCACTGCTAGGTGTATAATACTACAAAATATGTGATGAGTTTTTAATATTGACTTATAAGGCCAAGTTCTGCTCTGTAGTGATAAATACAATGTTTATATGTAATACATCATGGATTTAAAATAAGCTGATTCATATTGCAATTAAAGCAAGAGAAAAAGCAAGTGAAAATCTCATAATGAGAAATACATGGTAATACATTTTACACACTTTATGTCTAAATAGATCAATTCATTAAAATTAATTTAAATTGGTGCGTTTTATCTTCGTCATCAAAAGAGTATTAATTTAAACATGGTATGTCAGTTAAATTTTTTTTACACATTTCAAAAACATATTTTGCAATTTGAAAGAAAGTTGTTTAATGAATATTTGACATATTTAAACAGAATATGCCCATTAACAATTGTTGCTTCAAAACTGTTCACCTTGGTCTCTAACTAGAGCAATAAAGAGATCATTTACAAGGTATAAATTTGTCAGAATGAGGCTAGGACTAGAGGCCCATTTTCTATGTTGCGGCTAAATACACACCTATAGCAATAATCAATATGAGACCATATATGACAACTATACTGGAAACTTTCTACTACATGTGACTAAGTTAAAGCAAAATTCACCAAATGGACATATGTATATATGATCTATGTCCCTTAATTGATCTAGGGGCCATAACTCTGGTCAATAGAGAAGACATGTTCCAGTGCAAAAAGTTCATTTTAGTTTCTGGGCCACAATAGGCTGACAATGGACCTACAGGTGATCCAATGACAATGAACCTGCAGTGGTAAGATACCGTGAGTCTGAAAACTATTTCATATTCAACTATTTCCAGCTTCAACATAGCAAACAACTGAAGCTCCATTAATAGGTGGAATCACAAGAACATTGAAACTTGTCATCTGAACATCCAGTCCATCAAAAAACTTTAACTAAAATGCTTTTGAAATTTTCTCCCTGAATCCCAACATCCACCTCCATCGATAAATTGGTAAAAAATTTATATAAACTGAACCAATAAATAGATAGTTGGCTAACATCAACCTCCTCCTACACTTTGTAATAAATCCTTTATCCTTTTGATAATGTTGAAGTAAATATAATTTATATCATGTCAGAAAGAGAAAGAAGTTGGGTAATTTTAAACTGATGTTGACTGTCAAGTGTATAAAAAGAATGTATTGAAAATTCAGGTATTGATTGTTCTATCAAAGCCAGAACAAATTAATGATGGCTGATGTAACAACACAACTGATTTATTCAGCTTCTTATCTACCTATATATAATATATATGTATATATATAACACATCAATTATTAAGCATTGTCTGACACGACTTAAAATTCTTATCCATATTGCCGTTGTTATCTCACCATTTGTCTTCCTTCACAGATGATTGAGTGACGAGGATAAAATCTGAATGTTATTTTTGTGTTCTAAAGTATGAAAGAGCCATGATGAATGATGGTCTTAAAATATACTTTCAAGGTTAATTATGGATATTTTGGGAAAAATCTATTGATGACAAGATTGGTAAAGCTGCTTTGACAAAACAGCAAACATTGACAATCAAAAACATCAGTGTAATTAGCTATTACTGTCATATTCATGGTAGCCAATAATTGGACACTTTTCATTTTTATCTCAGGCCAAAATACCTCAAAGAAGCCAACTGTAATAATGGTTATTTTGTACATGGTTATACATATTACAGAGTTTTCAAGCACCAATTGCAAAACATTCCATGAGCTTTTTTTCAATGGGGAAAGGAAACTGAATGCTGTTTCCAGGAGATGCAAAAAACTCAAGACTCAGCAGCTCAATCACTATCTTTTCAAGGCTGTACCACAATCTCCAGTTTTGTTTTTGGTATTGTTTTTCTTTTTTTTTTTTTAATTTTCAGATTTAGCTTTAAGCTTAAATTGTTAACAGTATCAAAATGTTCTTTACATAAACAATTCGAAATTGAATAATTACTGGTACATGTTCTTAGAAAACTTTTAACATTCAAAAAAGTCATGAGCAATCTCTGTGACCATGATAAATTTCAAAAAACAACAATCACATAGTTTTTATAATGTCTCACTGACTAATCGCACTCATTACCAAGCTGAGACATTTACAACATCAGATATGTATATGTCTTTTGGTCAGATTTGGAAATGAAAGAAGTTTTTGATATTTGCAATTTCTCCCTGAAATCCCAGAACAGCAACCCTGAGACCAGACAACCCCCTTAAAAATTAATGACAGTACTAACCTTGTTTGATTGGTCTATTGGTGAAGAATCCATTTTGCTGAGGGTTTACAGGATTCCGTTGCAATGCGACCCGATGTGTATGCGTAGTTCCATTGTGTGAAGGCTTCCCTTGATTTACTGCATTTCTTGTTGTAGATAGTGCAGGAAGCTGAACTGATTTTTCAACATTTTGCTGGATCGGGGTAGTGCGTGACGAGGCTGGCACTGGCGTATCTGGCTGTATTCTTAATGCAGGAATGTTGGACTTGGATCCACCTGCTTGTCCCCCATTCTGACTGCAGCTGGAGTTTAGTCCATTCATTGTTCTACAACAGACAAAAACATACATTCAGTCATGTTAATATCTGATACCAGTATACTGTAAAAGTTATCTGTATAGTCCAAATGCAGGAATGTATAATGGTTTCAATAGTGGCCAGTATCAAGTGTTTTAGATATTTTAACAAATAAGACACTGGCAGAAATGTATATGAACAAAACCAAACAAATCAATGAATTATTTGCATATTTTTCTAATATTTTGTCTTTTTTCTTGACCGTTCTTCGCTTTCATAAAAGTCACAAAATGGTCACAGTTCAGAAAAAATACTGAATTTCATACTTAATTATGGTGAAAATTTAACATAAAATGATTTAGCTGTATTCAACTTTTTGTTTTCAAAACATCAGATAGATAATACAATGAATATTATAAAAAGAAAGTTAAGATTGTGTGTCTCAAAGTGAAATTTCATTTAACTTGTCTACTTTTAATTCTAGATGAAAATAGTTAACCTTTTTTCTGTTTCTTTTTTCTTTTGATTTATTTTTTATTTTTTTATTTATTTATCTGTCTGCTTGTTGTTTTGTTTGTTTGTTTCTTTAATTGTTTGTATGTTGGTTGGGTTATTTTTTTTGGAAGGGGGGGGGGGGGGAGAGGGGTGTTGTACAATAACATTCAATTGTGACCGACTAAAGAGAAAACGGTTTTGTGAATCCTATTTCTTCATTAATGTTGGGGAAAACATTCTGTTCATCATTTATACAAATACATACACTGAATGTTAATAAAAATCATAACATGGCCATAAACAATCAAAACTATGCATCATACCCAATTTTTGTATGGTTAATTTTTTCAATGGGCACATTCCACTTTTCAAAACTACCCCAGATATATTTTATTTCGCCAAATTTTGGCAATATAAAGGGGTTTGGCAGTTAATTGAAGGGGGCTTTTGGGACTTTAAAACAGTGTGGCAATGTAAGGGAAGTGGCTATGTTATTGCTTTATGACAAGAATTTATCTGTATATGTAATTATTTAAAATGAAGAAAATGGCAACCCGTAAACCACTACATATAAAGCTACTAACTACATATAAAATTGCAGTTGTGTGGTTAAAAAATGGATACAAAATGTGTACCAAAAAGAAATTTAACAAACATGACCAGATTTTTTATATTCACATACATGTAATTTTATTGGAAAATGTTAGAAATCATGTTATCAATGAATAAAATGTACCAAAATGATGTTGATCATTTTTTCACATTGACAATTTTATACCAAATTTCTAACAAATGCAGGATTTGATTAGTTACAATTTATCTGAAGCAATGGACATAATCAAAACAGTCAGCATTTAATTACTTAGTGGTCACAAGTTATTATGACCGAGGCTGGTCATGATCGAGTTAATTATTACAACCAAGGCTGGTCATGATAGAGTTAATTATTACGACCAAGGCTGGTCATGATCGAGTTTATTATTATGACCGAGGCTGGTCATGATAGAGTTAATTATTACGACCGAGGCTGGTGATGATAGAGTTAATTATTTGACTGTGACTGGTGATGGTCTAGTTAATTATTTCCAGTGACTGAGAGTGGTGATTATAAATGATTACATGACCTACCATACATGTCCAAATAATACACTACATAGACAGAATTATCAAATCCATAATTATAGACATGAACCATAATATCCACTGAACACAAAAATCACATATATTTCCTAATTAAAAATGACAGAAGAAGGACGTTATTTTCCACACTTTATATCACATAAATTCCACATTAAAGTAAAAGAAATAAATTCCAGACATGTAACAATGTAACAACTCTATCTAGTTAATATAAAATCCTCCATTCCTCCTCCGACGGACGACAACATTAACTCTCGTCTATGAAAGGTGTGTATAGAATATCTTACTGACCAATCAATGATTGCTTCAATGATTGAATTTATAAGCATAAAAACGATAAGCGATCGATCGTATATGTCACAACAAAATCAATTCTTTATGTTATATACCTTTACTATTATTGAAAGGTACCATATATACATAAATTGTAAATATAAACCAGGGTATATACACCTTGTACACCTGTATATATATATAGTCTATACATCATATAGGTACAACAAATATATGGTAATGTCATGATTAAATTTTATACTGCACACTTCAAACTGAGTCATACTGAGCTAGTGAAAAGTCTCATAAAAATTGTGTGATTATTTTTGAAAACTGAATTATAGAGTAAATCCATAACATATTTTTGAAAACTCTGAATTATACAGTGAAATCCATGACATATTTTTGAAAACTCTGAATTATACAGCGAAACCCCTATCTCTAAACCGTGCCAAAGATTTCTGTGGTCCCACCAGTTGAAAACCAATGTCCCATTTCATAGTCATCAAGGTATGAAAAAGCTAGCTGCTAATTACCATGAAAAATACATAAAGTGTTTCAATATAAGTGAAATAATCTTGACTAGGATGTATGACTGTGTCCCATTAACTCAATCCCTTTCTCTTTATAATCCTACCATAAATATGGCATATAGATATATGTATTTTTTCAATTTTCAATTGAATAGTCTCAAAATGTGTTTAAATTGATCTTGTCTTGTTTTATTTACAGACAGACAGCCCCCACCTCCATCTTCCTCAAGTCATAAATGAGAGACAGATTGTCTTTTAAATTAAGTGTATGCATTTCATTCAAATTGCTAAAGTGAGATGTTTAAGGGGTTTCAGCAATGTTTCTGCCTTGGAGAAGCAAAGTCAACTAATATTATGTTTGGGAGTGTATAATGGATTCATTAAATGATTAGCGGTAAATAATTTCAAATCTGGTAAAAGTATCAAGTGGGTAAGTACAAGTGTACCCATTTCTAAAAAGGAAAGTGGTTATATGACAGAAAGAGTGGTTATATGACAGAAAGGGTGATTATATGACAGAAGGGTAATAATGTGACAAAAAGTGGTTATATGACAGAAAGAGTGGTTATATGACAGAAAGGGTGGTTATATGACAAAAAGAGTGGTTATATTTCAGAAAGAGTGGTTGTATGACAGAAAGGGTGGTTATATGACAGAAAGGGTGGCTATATGACAAAAAGAGTGGTTATATTTCAGAAAGAGTGGTTGTATGACAGAAAGAGTGGTTATATGACAGAAAGAGTGGTTATATGACAGAAAGGGTGGCTATATGACAAAAAGAGTGGTTATATTTCAGAAAGAGTGGTTGTATGACAGAAAGAGTGGTTATATGACAGAAAGGGTGGTTATATGACAAAAAGAGTGGTTATATTTCAGAAAGAGTGGTTGTATGACAGAAAGGGTGGTTATATGACAGAAAGGGTGGCTATATGACAAAAAGAGTGGTTATATTTCAGAAAGAGTGGTTGTATGACAGAAAGAGTGGTTATATGACAGAAAGAGTGGTTATATGACAGAAAGGGTGGTTATATGACAAAAAGAGTGGTTATATTTCAGAAAGAGTGGTTGTATGACAGAAAGGGTGGTTATATGACAGAAAGGGTGGCTATATGACAAAAAGAGTGGTTATATTTCAGAAAGAGTGGTTGTATAACAGAAAGAGTGGTTATATGACAGAAAGGGTGATTATATGACAGAAGGGTAATAATGTGACAAAAAGAGTGGTTATATGACAGAAAGAGTGGTTATATGACAGACAGGGTGGTTATATGACAAAAAGAGTGGTTATATTTCAGAAAGAGTGGTTGTATGACAGAAAGGGTGGTTATATGACAGAAAGGGTGGCTATATGACAAAAAGAGTGGTTATATTTCAGACAGAGTGGTTGTATGACAGAAAGGGTGGTTATATGACAGAAAGGTGGTTATATTACAAAGAGGGTGGTTATATGACAGAAAGAGTGGTTACATGACAGAAATAGTGGTTATATGACAGAAAGAGTGGTTATATGACAGAAAGGGTGGCTATATGACAAAAAGAGTGGTTATATTTCAGAAAGAGTGGTTGTATGACAGAAAGGGTGGTTATATGACAGAAAGGTGGTTATATTACAAAGAGGGTGGTTATATGACAGAAAGAGTGGTTACATGACAGAAAGGGTGGTTATATGACAGAAAGGTGGTTATATTACAAAGAGGGTGGTTATATGACAGAAAGAGTGGTTACATGACAGAAAGGGTGGTTATATGACAGTAAGGGTGATTATGTGAAAAAGAGTATTTATGTGACAGAAAGGGTAACTATGTGACAAAAAGAGTGTTTATGTGACAAAAATAGTGGTTATATGAGGGTGGTTATATGACAGAAGGGTGATTATGTGACAAAAAGGGTGATTATATGACAAAAAGAGTGGTTATATGACAGAAAGGGTGGTTATATGACAGAAGGGTGATTATGTGACAAAAAGGGTGGTTATATGACAAAAAGGATGGTTATATGACAAAAAGGGCTAATAGATGACAGAGAGTGGTAATATGCCATGATGCATATTCTATGCTAAATAAGAATTTAAATTTGACAACAAAATTATGTTGAAGTTTAGAAATTTTATAGGTAAATATTCATTATCAAAAACATACAAATAAAAAGTGAAGTTAAAAGTTGGCATTTACAATAGATAGGCAAATTTTTTAGCAAAAGATAGCAGGAATGGAAAATGGGGCATTAAAAACTATGACAATCATTAACCGACAAATTATAAAATTTACAGAATCATCAAGGATGGTTAAAAATAACTTAGAAAGTTATTAGAAAGTTATTATGATTGCAAAATACCCCTTATTTAAATAATTTTCACCAAATTAACAGGTACATAAATTAATGACCTGCAAACCACAGGTATTTAATAGATCAAGACTTCTCTATAAAAAATCAAAAGTGATTCCCCACAGTCTGATAAATCTCCATGGGTGTGCATAATCTGTGTAAGATATGGATCCAAATATGCACACTCCAATCACATTCTTAATAGTGTCTTTTTAAAGTTCCAATATATTCTTTCACAAACAGAAATATTAAGACACAAGTTTCAATGGTCACATGATCTCTATTCAAGCCAATAAGAATCAATTCATTAAAAATGTTAAATAAGTCATCAGAATTTAATCTTATAAAGTCACCTCTAGATTAGTTATCTTATTAAAAATTTGGCAAATGTATTCAAGACACCTATCTTATAAAACAAACATTCATTAAATATATATCATTGGATTGTCACAATCTTATATTACGTAGCACAATACCGGACACGTGGAGTATCGGGACAATTGTTTGACCAAATAAAAACCAATGACAGCCATGATGATATAATCTTGATTGGAAGTTAATTTAAGGTTTACTTAAAATAACAAATTACTAAGCTCTGAATTGTTCATCTCTGACCATTTAATAAAATCAAAGTGTGGGTAATCTTACGTCTTTAATGAGGGAAAAACAAATAATCTCGAATTTTTAAGACCAATTTAAGGTAACTAACGAATGGGTACCGGAGTGTAGCCGTGTTGTGATATCCAGATAAGACGTAATTATGTTTTGTATCACGGACATTTATCAAATCAATCCTTCTAGAAAAAATTATCTTTCTGTATTTTTTCATTAACATTTTTGTGTACTTTTCATAATAATCTGAAACCTGTATATGTATGTACAAATTTATATATGAATATTTAAAGTACAACTTAGTAAAAAAAAAAATGGCTGTTGACTCTTCTGAACTCATTGACCATTTTTATTTTCAAAAGTTGGGGATAGAAGTGGGATTGTCCACTCCTCCCTTACACAAAAGTCGAAACAAATTTAATTTATTCAGCTAGAGCTTTTTGAACTTAGATTTTGTCTCTAAGTTTTTTTTAATATTTGAAATGATTACCAGTATTTTAGACAAAGTAATGATTCTAGTTGTCCATGATATTCAAGAACCAGAACATGGTCAACATTGGAGGTAACAAAGTTTTGCTGTTGTATCCACTACTACACACTACTTCTGCTACATCCTATTTTCTTAGTGGATCACAAAAGATTTTGTAAAGCTGAGGTTTTACATTTGAAATGATTACTTTGGACAAAGTAATGACTTCTAGTTGTCCCTGGTATTCAGGCACCAGACAATAGTCAACATTGGAGTTTGCGGTTTCACTGTTATCACAACTGCACACTACTAATTCTACCGTACATCCCAATTTCTTAACAGATCACAAATTATTTTTATCTTTGAATATAAAAGAATATAGGTATGTATTAAAGCACAAAGTAGGAGTATAGTCTGCTCTTTATTATAAATATTTAATTCGGACATGGAACTGAGAGCTGGCTTATCATGACACATTTATCTCCTAAAATACATGCCTCTTACACAACATGAGTATCAAATTTTCATCTCAGACTGAAGATTGATCAATAAAGTGTATGGATTTTATCTGCTTAACCATAAAGTAATACACAACAAATTACAAAATAATTATCAGACTTTTAAACTAAGCTAGGTACAGTTTATACTTAATAATAAATATAAATAGGACTAAAAATATATCATAAGAACAATCAGTACATTTAGTGTACTACAGTTAAGCCTTCTTAATATCTCTCTCCTTGTGGCAGCAATTTTTGATAACTTTTCATAGAAAAACCAATAAGCTACAGTTAAACCTTCTTTAATATCTGTGCCACTTTCTTTGTGGCAGTCAATTTTGAAAACTTTTCATAGAAAAACCAATGAACTAAAGTTAAACCTTCTTTAAAACCTGTGCCATTGGCTTTGTTGCAGCTAATTTTGAAAACTTTTCATACAAAAACCTTTGAACTACAGTTAAACCTTCTTTAATATCTGTGCCACTCCTTGTGGCAGTCAATTTTGAAAACTTTTCATAGAAAACCCAATGAATTAAAGTTAAACCTACTTTGAAATCTGTGCCATTCGCTTTGTTGCAGCCAATTTTGAAAACTTTTCATACAAAAACCTATGAACTACAGTTAAACCTTCTTTAAAATCTGTGCCACTCCTTGTGGCAGTCAATTTTGAAAACTTTTCATAGAAACCCCAATGAACTAAAGTTAAACCTTCTATATCTGTGCCATTCACTTTGTTGCAGCCAATATTGAAAACTTTTCATAGAAACCCAATGACTGTAAGTAAACTTTAGTATAGTTCACTTGATAAGCCTAGTCATAAAGAAAAATTACTATACCCATCCCTCATTACTATAAAACATCTATCAGTGGAATGGAATATATTTAAGTGGAGTGTTCCCAGAATAACCTTTTTTACTGAAAAATGTCAAATTATTTCATTTCATACTGTTCTGCACAATTTTTTGAATACATATGTAGTGCATTGGTGAACCATATTTCTGTGAAATTGAAATAATAACTTTTAAGGGAAAATTTAGAATTGTGAATTTACACCAATAACTTAAAAAAAGAAGAACAAATTCAACTTTTATTTTTATACATCTTTTAGTAACACATATAAATTCATTGTGGATATCAAAGAATGAAGTGATAATTTAATAAATGCTGTGGTAGTCAAATAGTAAGGAACCCACAGTCACCAGACAAAAAGTCCCCCCAATACCACTTGGGTATCTTAAGCCTCTCTGACACCATTAGTTAACCTAATACTACTTGTTAACCTAAATGTTTCTGATACTGCTGGGTAAACCAAAGCCCATCTAACATCACGGTAACCTAAAGTTTTTCTTATACAACTGGATAACCCTCTCTCTGGGATCACTGGGTAATCCAAACTCCTGACAACACTGTGCAAACCACTCACTGACAAAAATCCCTCTATACATGGTTACCACTGGGTAACCTTAAAGTCCCTCTGATACCATGTGGTAACCCAGTCTCTCTGACACAGGTAACTACTAGGTAACCTAAAGATCCTGTGATATCATGTGATAACTCAAAATCACTGGGTAACATAAAGTCCCTCTGATACTATGTGGTAACATAAAGTCCCTCTGGTACTATGTGGTAACCTAAAGTCTCTCATGCACCACAGAGATGACTACAATGTATACATAATACCAAAATAATAAAAAGTACCCGAAAAACTTATCAGGCTAATTTGATGATTTATCTGTAATTGACGGATTTTACCATAAAACGGATAAACAAATGGATAAAATGAAAAGGTAAATTAAACGGATTTTTACCCATTTGACCAGTTTTGAATAAAAGGACTAAAAATTCTGACTTTTTGTATGGAAATTGTACCCACTTCATTTTATTGTAAACACTTCATGATAAAAAATACCTAAATGGCAACCTTGCACACTAAAAATGTACCAATCTGGACAAATAAACAAATTTGATTTTTCAGCCTGAACTTACACACATTCACAGAGAGGCAGGGAGTTTATACAAACTACATGTATATAATTGTGCACACATACATACACACATACACACACAGAGGGACTGGGAGTTTATACAAACTATATAATTATGCATGAATTAATTGTGCTCTGACATAAGCTCAGCTGGGTATAACCATTTGAGCTAAACAGACGTAAAACATTTTAATATATATAAATCATTTTATATTGTGAACACCAAAATAACTGATTTTTAAAGTTACATAATATTTGAATGAAAAGTCTATATTTGACATTTAAATCAATAAATGTGAGATTTTTTTAAAATGATGTCATAAAAAAACAATTCCAATTCTAACATGAGGAGTTTACCTGGTAACAACTAAAACTAAATCAATCTGTTAGATAATAAATCTGTATTCAATAAGTTTTAACAACAGGGACCAAATAAATAAATAATTTTAACATCATCCATGATACATTTATTATGGTTTATGTCTCATCAAGTAGATTAACTCATTTATATCAAGATGTCACCAGTTAAATATGAATTTGCAGTAGTATATACCACTGTTTTGATCTGAAGATAGTGAGAAATTACCGTATATAATATGGAACCCTAAATTTATAAACTATCAAATGGTCTTTTCGTCCTAATGCCAAGTGATGGCGTATGTTTTTTATGGTATAATGCCAAGTAATGGCAAATGTTTTTTACAACATAATGCCAAGTAAAAGCAAAGGTGCTATGTCAAAATGCCAAGTGACAGCAACAGTTATACTGTAATGCCAAGTTATGGCAAACATTTAATGCCATAATACCAATTGATAGCAAAGGTTTTTAATCATAATGTCATGTGATGACAAAGGTTTTGATGTCATAATGCCAATGTATGGGAAAAGGCTTTACAACATAATGCCAAGTGAAAGCAAAGGTGTTATGTCATAATACCAAGTGATGACAGAGGTTTTGATGTCATAATGTCAAGTGATGGCAATAGTTTTGATGTCATAATGCCAAGTGATGGCAATAGTTTTTACATCATAATGCAAAGTGATTGACAACATTTTTACAAAATAATGCCAAGTGATGGCAAAAAGGTTTTACAGCATGATGCCAAGTGATGACAGTTGTTACTGACTTTCAAGTCTTATTTTGGGTCAGACCAAGCCAGTGTTTGAATCTTCAACTTCCAAGAAGTGTAACAAGTACTAATATTAAACAGAATTCCAAATGAACATCAAAAATACACTTCAGTCAGTTATTTTTAAATAAAGGATCAAGTCCTGTCTAAATGGTAAACTCCTTAAAACTTGGTAAAAAAGTTCACAGGTAATGCCTAAATCAAAACTAAACAGGGACAACTGAAGAAGTTTACATGTAAAAAAAACTAACTTGGAAAGATTGATTTTAAATATTTCTGTGTTTACTTTTCTTGTTTTATTTGCATCCTAAGTTCCATATTTGTAAACAACTTTACAAAGAAAGGTTTAAATGTACACAGAATTTTATCCATACTTGGAGGTTCAAAGCAAACTAAAATTTCAATTAAAATTCAAATGTTAGACTTTGAACCCAATTTATAATAAAAGCCAAAATCTGGGTTTACTCTCCTCTATCTTTTATATAAATTTTTATTTTACAATGCCTTATATTACATCTGTCAAACACTTGCTAAACATAGAAATTCAAAGTCATTGGTATGTTTGTTTAACATGTTGAAATGTAATGATTAGAAGACGTTCTTTACAATATACAGTGTGTTCATCAAACCTACAATTCACCCTAAGTCAATAAACATGGACAAATAGCTGATAAACTTCTTTCAACTTTTAAATAAGACTTAAGTTTAATTCCTTCATTTCATGTACACACAAAATTTATCTTCAGGTATTTTCGATCCCAACTCGGAACACAATCCTGTCTTTAAACTATTTCACAATTCAGGTAGTTTTTTGTTTGTATATGGGTGATCTTTGCTGTGTGACTTACAAATCGATACAGTATTTTAAAATTGTTGAAGAGTCCAAGCATTCAGTAAATGTAACATTACTAAGGATGCTGTATATTGTGTTTACAGTTGCCATGGTGATGCAAAATATGAATTCTGACCTTTTAAATGTTTGTAATTATTGGACAATATGTTCAGACATCAATTAAACAAGTTGTAATCTACACACAAGTTAATGTTTATGTGCATATGTGTTTGCAAATTTTTTTTCTAGTAGTACAAACTTAGAATGATAACACACAATTTCAAACATTAAAATTGCAAAACAAACACAAAATCCAACAAGAAAAGATTAACTCCTATGTAAACCCCACTGCAGACATTGGATTTGAAGGCCTGTATAAACTTTTACCCCTCTATAGAAACGAATTACAAGTAAATAACTTAGATTGTACAATTTTAACTGAAATGTATTCCAAGTCTGTCCTTGGGTTGGATGTTCTCAATCCATGACCTATCTTGCAACCCAATTGTGCCCAAACAACAAGAACATGCACCACAATCACTGTTTGTGGACCAAAAAGTTTAGACCACCAGTTTAGTGGATGCATGAAGAACAAAGATGGCAGCAAAGTAACAAGGTAGGTAAGGCCTGGTGTCTTGATTTTAACTTAAAATTTTGAGGTTTTTGGTCTTTTTCGGTAATAATTGTAATGTGCTGTTAAGTTTCATATAATTTAAATACTTCATTTGTTATTCACAATGTATATTAACAGCATTTGAAAAACCAATCAGAAAATTGGCAGATGCAATATGCAAGTGGTCCAAGGGGAAATTAACAAATAAAAAAAAAATGCAGTTCTTGCAGTTCTCGTTGTTTGGAGAAAGAAATCTGAGATGATTCTTGCTATGTTTAAGAATGAATAATTTTTCTCACCCAAGGACATTCCTGTCGTCTGATGACCATAAACCTGAAGGAACAGTCACATGGCTGCCATTTTGTAACAACCATGAGACATTTTCAGAGCCTAAAGATGTCTCAATTCTAGTCTCTTAAACTTAATATTTTCTTAATCAACAATGGATAGTTAAATATTTTGATTTTGTAAACATGTTTTCTCATGAGCTAACACTTTACAATCTTCACAGGTGGAGATAAATAATGTGGTATGCAAGGTCAAAGGTTAAAATTATTTGTTTAGCGCCTTGATATGACTGTGGTGTGAATAATCATTATAAAGATATCAGGGGGATCACAGTAGGCTAACAGGAGCACTATATGGGGATACACTTGTCTACTCAGTGCAGCTACAAAATATTTTGATTGGCACCTGCCCTTCACCTAAGGTCAAATATTTTGCATAGATATGTTAAAATTAAAGTCACTTTGTCTACAGTTGATTTTAAGTGTTATTTGATTTTTAATATATAAAATTCATCATGATAAAGGATGTTGTTACATTTAGGCCTGTGCAGAATGTGCATGACATAATATGCTGGCCAGCCGGCATAATAAAAACATTTAATTCATGGCTCCAAATGGATCCTTAAATACAGATATTTGGAGGCATGAATATTAAATCTACAATAATATTATTTAAAGAAAATAAAACCTTAAATATCAATACAGCTAGGAAAAAAAATGGACTCGTGACAAAAGGGTTCCTGTTGTCATGGCTGTTGGTTTTAGTTTGGCACCTTTCTGCATTGTAACCTAACCTGGACTTCATTGGTGTTTTTTTTTTTTTGTTTGGGTAAAATGCAGCAAATTACTAGAAATTTCAAAACTTTGGAAGCACCGTTGGGTAACTCAAAAGTCATTTTTGTGCAAACAGTTTTTTTTTTTTTTTTTTTTTTTTTTTTTTTTTTTTTTTTTTGTATTCTTGTTTGGGATTTGAAAACTCAAAATTCCTTATTGGCGATCTAAAAACTTTTCAAGGAAAAAGTTTTTAAACAATAGCTATCAGAAGAACAACATAGTTCACTTCCACATCTAGTCCATTGTAAAAACTTTAAAAGCCAAAACTATAACAATTTAAAACTTTAAAAGCCAAAACTATAACAATTTATCCATCTGGTATCTATAATGTTTTCTGCATTTGGAACAGATATAAAATATACCAGCATAAATATAATTTCCCTACCTTATGTATGTCACATAAGGTCATTTGAACTTGTTATAGTAGACCATATGTACATGCACATGTATACATACATAAAATGTTGATGAATTCCATTAAGTAAATGTTAGCTGGTACAGTCTGGTTCATCAAGTGTTATTAGATGATTGTTTTATAACGGATGTCGATGACAGATATTACAGGAATTATGTGACTAATTGTCAAGATAATGTCAAGTTTTGTTTAAAAAATATTGATCTCTTTTTCCAAATTCAAAATTGATTAAAATCAAAATTAAAATTTTATCAGTTTTCACTAACTCTTAGATTGATAGTTCTCAAAAAAGATTTAATGTTGACATTTTGAGAGTACGCAAAAAGGAACGGATTGGGGTTGAATTTACTATTTTTAATTATCACAATAACTCAAGGGAGAAATTAGAAAAGCTTAAAAAATCATTTGAAAGAAAACAGTTTGCCGTATACAGATAGTCATGTAAATGTCTGTCAATGACCAACGTAACACAGGTCATGACACTCCCGTAACTCAAATCAATGGCAGATGAAATAAACCGTAAAAATCATTTCAGGTGTTTTATTTTGGCACTGCATGGAAAAAATGGAGGTTGTGACTTCAATATACCAAGACAATGGAATCCTTAGTAGTGATAAGATCAATTATAACAATTTGAAATAAATGTATGGCAAAATACATAATGCTTCCATGAACCATGAACCAAAACCTGATCGCACATGATTTTCATTTTTAATTTCTGAAAGATCACCAGATTGACAAAAAAAAAACAAAAACAATTTTAACTCATTTTCATTTTTAGCAAGGCATGGCAGACTTTTGTGGTGTCGCAAAAATCATATCTGCAATGAAGGTCAAGGTCATTGTATGTTAAAAATGCATCCATGTAATAACATTCTGTGTAAAAATGCTCTATATTAAGTTTCAAACACAATAATGGCCTATCCCTATAAATATGCAACTTTCCATTTCTGGACATCTGTATCTGTTAAGCTCAGTAGGTCACTGCAACATAACTAAAGGTCAAGGTAAACCAACTTTACAAATTTTATAGAACTTACACATTTCTATAAAGGAACTTCCTTCAAACAAATGAAATGGAATCACTTTCCACCCTATAGACAGATCTGTGGCAAATACCAACAAAATTGCAAAATAAGGTTTTGCCAAACTAGCAATGGCAATAACTCCAACCGATCTCAAATTCAAGAACATACTGATAGCCTGTGTGGTATCAAACTATGTAACTAATCCTTGCAACATTAAACTGGATGAAGAAGATAGCTTCGGTGGCTCAGTTGTAGAGCATCTGTCTCGAGAGTAGGAAGTCATAGGTTTGAAACCAGTTAGGTCATACATAAGACTTTATAATTTGAGATACTACTTATTCTTCTGACGCTTGGAATTCACAGAAGTCTGGATAGAGTATCGACTGGTTTACCTGGTACAAGGATAATGTGACTTTGGGAGTGGTATGTTTGTCTATAACGTAGACAACATGACTGTGAGCTAGCACCTTAAAGTTGCTCTGAGTGTGCACTAGTACAAGGCAACCAAACAAAACTACTACATCTTGTATACATGAACTTATTTCTAGCTTAATCCCTAGAGATTAATAAACTTGTTCTCATCACGAATAGCTGAAAAATTGCTGATGTGGCATTAAAAACATTACAGTAACAACTGGTTGAAGATTTTTTTTAAATCTTGATAGGAATCAAAGTATAACAGAAAGGTAGAGAAACAATGAGTGAGATATGTGAAAACAATATGACACCTCATAATCCCCCCAATAAATGCATTGATTCAATAAAATAAACATAGTTAAAATTCATAAAAGACAAGTAAGATGGAAAAGACAACAAATATTTTTAAACTCTATTACAATGTATTTTCTTTTTCAAAAATGTCATAATAATTGGATACATAACTGTTTGCACTATATTTAAGCAGGTGTTGACTCCTGCAGCTTTTGGTGGAGACCTCATTAAAGTACTACACTAAATACTGTACATTACAATCTAATATTCAGACTAAAAAACTTGTGGCGGACATGAGTTGTGTGTGATATAAGAGATTAATGATTAATCAAAAATTAATGAAGGGTTAAGACAAAAAGAAGTTTAATTAACGCAGAACAGAACTAGCCCTCGTTTAAATCTTATCTTTAATATGTAATATAAATATTAATTAACAGATAATTATTAAAATGTAGCGTTATGCCACTATTGTTCTGACAAAAATTAATTGTCTCTGTAAATCATGGCAGCCAGTCAGCCACGGAGGATAAACGGTTTATCTTGGCACTTCTATATATGGTATACTTAAATCCTTACACAAACAGTTAAAGATTACCCATGTACAATCCACGAGTATTGATTATATTTGTTATAACAAGTACGAAGACAAATATTCATAATAATAAAACGTGTTACCGGATAAAATCCTAAAATCAGAAACCAAGCAGAACTATCGCAATTTAAACAATATTTTAAAGAAAAAACAAGGTTTCAAATTTCAGTTGTTCATTGCACCTGACTGACTAGAATTAAGTTACCGTTATCAAAATACAGTGTTAACATGCATAATTCCACCTGAATCAGTAAACAATAACAATATTAGTATTGACAATTTAATCATTAGTTCCATCAGTCGACAAACGTATATATTGTTTTAAGTATAATAACAGTAAAATTTGAACCATATTTATCACAAAACACTCAATTAATTCCTTTGATATAGAAATTCTTTCAGTGTAATTTTATCAATGTTAAAATGAAAAGGAAAGTTTTCAAAGTGAAATTGGCATGTTAACTTCATACTTAACTGGGTTTCAAAGAGGCCAGGTTTTATTTTTAACTATTATAGTTATAATGATAAAACATTAAATCTTATAGAAATTACTCTCTTATGAGACAAACTAATTACAGAAAATTAACCTTTATTTATTGAAAATATGCGACGTGTGTGAGTGTGAAAAACTTTTAAAATGAATTTCCAGTTAAAAGTTTTTCCCCCTTTTTTCGTTTTACTTTTGTAGATTTAAAAAGTGGAAATCACTATTTTTTGCAATTTAAAGTGCAATCACTGCATGATATGATATTTGACTGCATATAGTTTGTGCTTAATCTTTCACTGCTAATCATTTTAGTAAAGATGAAAGTGATGCCACTTAGGATGGAAAGATATAATAACAAGAGCATCCATTGGCATTAGTGTTGTGGAAGCAAAGTTGGAGGGGTTTAATTCAAGAACGCATACAGAACTAATGATGTTCTATTTTTAGTGTCAGCTGCCATTTTGAATGCTGTGAAATCATTTATTTTTATGTCCAATTTTTGTAAAGCTAAGAAACAATACCATTGTTTTCATGATTGTGGTTTCTGTTGAAGGCTGTTTCATTGACATGAATATTCATGGGTCAGGGTATCTATGAAAACACACAACAAACATTAGGACACCAATAAAAAATGATGACAGAAATGATTCAAGCTATCGAAAATCAAGAAAGTAATATCCTTGCATTATCTATCATTACAATTAAATGCACATCCATATACTAAAAGTTGATGATTTTAGGATATTGTCATGTAAATTAATCTTAAAGGACAATATCTTCAACCTTTGAACCAAAGATTTTGATATTTTACGCAGAATATGGATGTGTATAGCCATAACTACAGTAGCATTTGCTTCCAGAATCAATTTCTTTGCCATGAATGTTTTACCTTAAAATTGCATTACTGTCTCATATCTTAAACCATCATTTCTCAATTTATAATTTAAAAACTAAAATTTTATTTAATCTGGAAATTTTTTAAGCATTTTATATTCTTACCAATTAAATACCTGGTATGTTTGACTCAGTCTAAGACTAGAGGTATCTTAAGAACAAACTTGTGCAATCTGAACAAATTGCAAAATACAATTTCATACCAAAGATGTTTCTTTACATTAGTAAATCCTAATTTTATGTTTAAACTGACTGAAAAACTACATGTATGTAATAATTCTAAAACTTTAATTTGCATATTATTAATTTTCACATGTTTCATGTGGACAAAATAATTGCAAAGTTAATCTTCGAAACTTGCTTCTGAAAATGGGTTTGTGATGATAATATTTAACTATAGCCATATTGAAAGTCAGAATACTAGTAGCAAAAATGTTTTTGGAAAGAAAATTTGGTACCTTTGTTTTCTGACAAGAGCTAGCAGAAATATACTAAAGCAGTCTTGCATAATAAACCAATTTTTCATTTTTGTAATCAATTAATCAATAACTGTAACAATAGTGTTAAGATTTTTGGAGGAAGACAAGATCATTAACCTATGAAAACTGAAATAATAAAAGAGTTTTTTTTTGATAAACAATAATTAATAAGTTATCAATCTGACAAATTGTGACTTGACTTTGTGACAGCAAGGAGTAGCTAGGATATAAGGTTTTATATAAGTCCCAAAATTTACATTCCTGACCATCAATCTACATACATGATTAATTTTGTCTTTTTTTAAATAGTACCTTAAAATTAACTTGCATCATATACAGTATGAAACCATATTAATGTTATTAAAATAGCACATTATCCAATATCAAACAGAATTGAATCAATACAAAATTTTATGTAAATTTGATGCCAAAAACTTTCCATCTCTGTTTCAAAGGAGAACCATTTTATGGTTTTCTTTAAATTCTAGGGGCATCAGAGGCACAGCACTGTATCTAGTTTGACTAATCAGCCCACTAAACTTCCATTTTAATTGTTGTCTTGTGAAGTTAATGTTGATGGTCACAAACCACAACAGTACAAAAAAACAAAAATTAAAAGGATGTTTAGGGGCTGGTTAGTCAGACTACTCTGTTCATTTCTACATCTTTGTTATATAATTCAACTAATTTCAAAGATTAGTGAATTATTGATTTTTACTTAAGTAACATTTATCAGAAACTTTTATATTTATTTTTTACATGTATTCTTTTTATGTCCAATAGTTTCAAAAAGTGACACACAATTTCTATCTAAATGGGTCAACATGGGCCAAAAGAAATACCAGCAATCTTAAACAATGTGATACTGACATTGGTGCTGATGAGGTTTAGACGGGAAAGCTAAAATGGATCTGAAATTTGTATCAAGAGAGCATTGTTGTGGTGTGGATATGATGTGGTATGGTAAATATAAAATATCAAACATAATGACAGAAAGCTGGAGTTTGTCTCTTAAAATACCAAAGTTCATTATTCTACAAGTCATACATCAACACATTTCAAACAATTACACAATGTTTAAAACAAAATTAATAAACAAGGCCATTACAATAAATTTTCAATTAATATAACAAACTGAATATTGTTATTCTATTAGTCATTTTGGATTTTGTTGGGGTTTTAATAAATTCTCTCTGTAGTTGCTTGGTCTCAAGAATAATGGTCATGTGATCCAGTTTATCCAATCAAAATTCAAATTGCAACAAATTTATTACATTCTTGTAATTTTAAAGGGTTAATGCATGCAATAAGATTTTTGTCAGAAACAAATCCGGTAAATATAACAGATGGTGCAAATTCCATTTCAATTTATTTTGTTTTATTTATTCATTGTATTTTTTATGTTTTTATTTATTTATATATTAAAATAAAACTTTTAAACTTATCTTTTTTTCTTTTTATAAATGCCATTTATGTTTATAAAAAAAGCATTTCAGAAAAAAAATATGACAATTTCATTTCAACAAAAGTTCAAAACTTGTCATTGCCATCACATATGGGTGCCTCAGTACAAAGATAAATAGGAGATGGTTTTGCTTAACAAGGTAGCCAGAAGCCAAGGACCTCCGTTTGACTTAATCCTGATTTTCAGAAAGAACCAGTTTAATTCTGACATCAAGTGATAGCCAAAACTTTCCATTTTACACAGTCCTGAAGATAGAAGCAATAAAACTGATATTGTTTGATTCTGTAATTTTAAAAGCCTTGGTCAATTACAACCCATGGAGAGAAGTTTAAACAAAAAAATGTGAAAATATTTTTTACTTTGTAAAACCAATGAAAGACTTGGATATACTACAAACCATAGTAATGAAACAAAAAAGGTTATGTCACAAATTACAGGGGTTCAAAATATCTAAGGTCCAGGACCTATTGATTTTAAATTGGGACCCTTGATATTTAAACTGTAAAAAGTCTGATGGACCTGCCATTTTTTGACAGGATAATACTGCTTTTCTATATGATTACGTATTTGCACATGAACCTTTGGATGTTGATATTGGACTTTTAGAATGCCAAAATTAAAGGCAGGAGGTTACGAACCTTCATTACAAAACACAATGTTGAACCCCTGAACAGTAATGATGGATAACATTGTATCAAAATAGTGAAAATAGTAACATTGTGTTCATCTTGTATCAAAATAGTAACATTGTATCAAAATACTGAAAATAGTAACATTGTGTTAATCTTGTATCAAAATTGTAACATTGTATCAAAATAGTGAAAATAGTAACATTGTGTTAATCTTGTATCAAAATAGTAACATTGTATCAAAATACTGAAAATAGTAACACTGTATCAGTATTGTATCAAAATGCAACAGAAGATACAAAAACATGCAACATACAATAACAGTATTTATAACTGCAATTACTGACAGGATAGGAGCTAGTGGTTGACAGGCTGGGACTGCGGAATACTTTAAATTATCAAGATTAAGATTAAAAAATAACTGTATTTACTTGATAAAACACGAATTTTAAAGGTTTATTCTGATTTTAAAAAGAATACAATTTCAAATTCTAATGTCTGAATTTCATTTATCAAAAGTCAAGAAAATTAGATAAACTCAATATGGTAAAAGTCAGGAAGTTTCCCTTACAACAAAATTTTGAGAATAAGTTACCATTGTGAAATAGACTAACCTTATGGATTTGAAAAAAAAGGGATCCATCAAAAACATACATTTTTTAAAATTTGTAATTATTTTTCCTACTGCCATGTAAATTATTTTATTGTAAAAAGTAAGAAATCTTACCTTTAAAAATAGTTGAAAACAGAAATGTCTTGAGTAAAAAAATAAAACTATGGTTCTACACACTATTTAATATAAATAATTTATAATTTGTACTTTGGATCCACGGTTTAGTTAGTGTACATCCAAAACACTGTATCTTAATTCCTTGATCATATTGACACAATTATAAAGTTACAAGTATTCGAAATTACAATCCAATAATCCCTTTTTTGTCTATTTTTCAGTTATTAGAGTGAAAGTTGGTCTGGTCGTATGCAGGTAAAAAATCTGAATAACGGTACTTAAAGTCCCGTCAATCAAATCAGATTAACCCCGCCCACTTGCGATTACGTAGTTTAGCGTACTTATCAACCCGCTTAAAAATCTATTAATACCCACTAAATAACATTATCGAAAGTTAAAAAATATAAATTATACTATTTTTAAAAAAAATAAAGAAAAAATTATTAAATCTGGCGAATTTTAGATGAGAACACCTGTCTAACCTTAAACGTAAACATTAAAAACTAACACATGATCAGACTCATCGAATGAGATATCACACTTTACATCCGTCCAGAACATGTCCATAGATACAGAATCCACTGCTTTATTACTTACCTGTTTTAATTTTACTTTGTTACATTCTGATCATTCACATAATTCGAAATGTCAAGTTAATTTCTTCTTGTAATCAGACAAAGTTTGGGCGGAAGTTTTCGTTTCAGGGTCCTTCAAATATGGCGCACGAATATGAAAATTCCCGTATGTAAAAAAAATCAACAGGCAGGTGTTTTTATCGCCCTTTATTCAATACCGTATGTGTTTCAGGGTATTTAAATTATACACGTCAGTTAAAATTACCCGTGAGTACTTGTCAATAATGAAAGCAATTAATAATATTAGTGTCCTCGTTTATTTTCTGTTTGGATTTTATCATTATAGTGAACTAGTATCCGTTCAAAGTTGCCGGGGGTTTATATAATCATTAGCTCAATTTAACATTTTTTGTTAATTTTCTAGTTTCTCTAGTTCTTTATTGCATTTGCAGGGATACATATTTTCATTTGAAAAAAAAATCAAAAATATAGAATTTAATTTTAATTGCATTATGACATATTATCAATTTTTGTAACTTTGTGCAATATTTAACCGCTGAGTTGTCTTGAGCTATATAACCTATAGGCGCCGGCAAAGCAAGCAATTCAAGTCACTTTATTCACTCCATTAACTTGACCACCTGACCACTGGAGGTGGTACAAGAGGTTACTTATACATTTACCGTGAAACTTTAATTGCACCTGGCCATTTGCATTTTCATGCGCTCTTTATGATTCCAAATGTAGTTTCAAGCTTTGCATGGCAACGGAAGTTATATAGCACTATAAACGCCATTTCTAGGCAATTTCTAGGTTCAAGATGATTAAATATTTACATTTCACGTTTTTGACGGATTTCTACCGTGGCACAAAAACGAATAAACGGGCGGATAAAATGAAAAGGTCAAATTAAACGGATAATTCCCCCATTTTTACGGGGTTTTTTTTATTTTTTTTAAATTTTATTTAAATAAAAGTACTAATAATCCGACTTTTTGTATGGAAATTGTACCAAAATCAAACACTTAACGGATATAAAAAGATCCTTAAAATGTACCGATCTGGACGAATAAATAAATATGATTGGTCAGCCTGCATTTGCTCTCAAACAGAGTTGAATTAAATAAAACCATGATATTGGTTTATAATTACGGACCACTATATTGGTTGTGTCCGTCCAAACTGGCAGGGAGTTGTTAAGGATCGGTTCCAGTAATTCTCGGAAATGTCACAAGTTTAATGAATCTCGTTTTATCTTAGTTGATCGATTTTTGTTTACTACACAACGGGTCTAAAGACCCAAGACATTACTAGTATTTGCTAAAACAATAGACAGTTGCAAATGCCATCAGTTGTTCATTTATTTATTTATTTATTTATTTATTTATTTATTTATTTATTATCATTAGTGGTAGTAGTAGTAGTAACTAGTAATTCGTCGAATTTTAAAATGCCAGGACATCAAACAACTATTGAAAGGGCAACAACTCTTCATTACATCATAAATACTGTATTTACAAACTGAAGTTAAAACCAAACTGGCAGTAAACTTCTGTAGCAGTGTGGTGTCTTCATTATAAAATTTTGCCGTGAAAAGATTGACACCACTTATATCACCAAAACTACAATTAATGTAGACTGTTGGAAGGTTATGATTGTTCTGAAACTGAACTGGCGGATGGGATAATGATTCCATATTCTAGAAGCTCTGTCATATACCGTTTTTTAAATGTAATATTAAGATACATTCAAAAATGGTACAATGTATATGACAATATTGAATGTATTTTAAGATTAAATTTTGAAAAATGGTATATGACAGCTCTAATAAAACTTCGCATTCCACCAGTGACAAAACAATAAAAATGTATAGATGACTGTATAAGCTATAGTTACTTTATTCAATGTTGAACGCTGCAATGTAAACGGGTAGGTTTTATGAGACATTTTGACACGTTCTCACAGTAAAATTGTCCACATATTGCAGGATAATGGCTGACGATTTTTCCTTTTAACTCTCAATATCTACATTTATCCCCCCCAACACATGCACACATTCCTACTACTTGCCTTTTGATTGACGCCACGATTCTATGGCGTCTTTCTTCTGTAGCCGAAATTGCGAACACTTTAGTCCAGTCCATTTTGTCCCCAGAAAACTGCGTTTTCTCCACTAACCTGGAGTTCTCATTTAAAATACAATGTCGTCCATGTTTGAAGATGTATTATAATGATAAAGTTAAAACAATGTTAAGAATCAGGAGTGTCGGGTGAGAAAGTTAGTTTCTATGGTAACATAAACGTAATATCGTTAGATTTACCAATGTTTTCTTGAATAAATTAACACTTTTATATTGTGTAGAGTTCAAAACTAGAGTACGAAACTACGTTTATGTATATTATACACGCAGGCTTACCAATCAAATTTATTCATTTGTCCAGATCGGTACATTTTTATTCCGCAAGGTTGCCGTTTAGGTTTTTTTTTAAGCATTAAGTGTTTGATTTTGGTACAATTTCCATACAAAAATGTCCGAATTTTTAGTACAAATCCGTAAAATTGGTCAGCTTGCACACGTCTTTGTACAATTAAAATCAGTATGCTTGGAATAAAAGAGAATTTGATTTTGATTTTTTCTATTTTATGCTTTAATAAGTATTTACTTGAGACAAAAGTATATACATCAAGAACATACAACAACGAGTCTCGAGGAAACAAATAAAATTTGATAAAGCAAATCACGAGGAAAACACATATCACGATGAACCACGAGGAAACCACATAGCGCAATGAATCATCAGGAAACCACATAGCGCAATGAATCATCAGGAAACCACATATCGCAACGAATCACGAGGAAACCACATATCACAACGAATCACGAGGAAACCACATAACGCAATGAATCATCATGAAACCACATATCGCAACCAATCACGAGGAAACCACATATCACAACGAATCACGAGGAAACCACATACCACAACGAACCACGAGGAAACCACATATCACAACGAATCACGAGGAAACCACATACCACAACGAATCACGAGGAAACCACATATCGCAATGAACCACGAGGAAACCACATATCACAACGAATCACGAGGAAACCAAATATCGCAACGAATCACGAGGAAACATATATCACAACAAATCACGAGGAAACCACATACCACAACGAATCACGAGGAAACCACATATCACAACGAATCACGAGGAAACCACATATCACAACGAATCACGAGGAAACCACATACCACAACGAATCACGAGGAAACCACATATCACAACGAATCACGAGGAAACACGCATATAACAACGAATTACGAGGAAACCGTTTATCACAAGGAAACACGCATATCACAATGAATCACGAAGAAACACGCATATCACAACGAATCGCGAAGAAACACGCATATCACAACGAATCACGAGGAAACACGCATATCACAATGAACCACGAGGAAACATATATAACAACGAATCACGAGAAAACCACGTCTCACAACGAATCACGAGGAAACACGCATATTACAACGAACCACGAGGAAACACATATCACAGCGAATAACGAGGAACCCACATATTACAACGAATTACGAGGAAACCACTTATTACAACGAATCACAAGGAAACATCTATCACAATGAATACACAAGGACATATCACAACGAATCCCGAGGAAACACATATCACAACGAATCATGAGGAAACCACTTATCACAACGAATCACGAGGAAACCACATATCACAGTGAATCAAGAGGACGAACATATCATAACGAATCACGTAGAAACCACATATCACAATGAACCACGAAAAAAAAACAAATACAACAACGAATCACGTGGAAGTAACATATTATAACGAATCACGAGGAAACCACATATTACAACGAATCACGTGGAAACCACATATTACAACGAATCACGAGGAAACACATTTCACACTGAATCGCGAGAAAACCACATATCACAACAGTTCACCAGGAAACCAGACATCACAACGAATCACGAGGAAACATATATCACAACGAATCACGAGGGAAACACATATATAACAACAGATCACAAGGAAACCAGACATCACAACGAATCACGAAGGAAACACATATATCACAACTAATCACGAGGGAAACACATATATCACAACAGATCACCAGGAAACCAGACATCACAACGAATCACGAGGAAACACGCATATCACAATGAATCACGAGGAAACATATATCACAACGAATCACGAGGGAAACACATATATCACAACAGATCACCAGGAAACCAGACATCACAACGAATCACGAAGGAAACACATATATCACAACGAATTATGAGGAAACCACATATCGAAAAGAATCACGAGGAACACACATATCACAATGAACCACGAAGAAACCACATATCGCATCGAATCACGATAAACACGCATACAACAACGAACCACGAGGAAACTCGTATCACAACGAATCACGAGTAAACCACATATTACAACGAATCACGAGGTAACACACACACACACTACATATTAATATATTTATTATCTTACTGCAGATGTATATTTCAGGTAGTAGTGTTTTTAAACCGTGGACAGGATGATCACACTTTTTCTCTAGATCAGCTGGTATAATATCATGTTTTACAACATATTTGTAGCTAACGATAACTAATATTACGGTATATATGTAATACATGGTAAAATTTCATTATATATATAATTTCTCCTTCATTCGACATCATATCTGATTGTGTATTTATAATGTGTCATGTGATCTCATATTTCCAAAGTCCGGCGTAACTATTATGTTGAAATCGTCATTTCAAGCTGTTTTAATTCACATGTTGAGTTAAAATTGTCAGGGTTCAACAAAACATATATTTTTTTGTGTTTCGATATATGTTTAATTACTGAAAACAAATCGAAAAATGTTTGAAATACTTTAAACAATATAACGAAATACCCAAAACACGTTCTTCCACCAAACTCTTGGCGCCTTTATTAATATATGGCGGCCATTTTGATTATTGGTGGCCATTTTAAGTTTTAAGTGGTCAATGATTCATTCTCGTTAAATGAACTGAGGGGGAGCATTTATTGTATTTCTTTTCCTATCGAAATAATATAGCGTCGTCATCCAAAACTGCTGCATATGTAAAGCCACTTTTGGCGGTCATTTTGAATTATGGCGGCCGTATTGAAAATGGTATAGTTGCAGCCATAATTTAGTAGTGATCAAAACAAAAAGTGGTCAGAATAAAAATTTCATGTATTTGTAAAACTATATCCAATGGCTATTTTAAACCTTATTTGTCCAAGAGACGTGCACCAAAAACCGGGTATACCAGACCTAGTCCGACTATAATCAGTCCACTAAACCCCAATTTTAATTTTTTACTTGTTGAGGGTTTGTTACTAGACCAAGACTTAGTTTGACAGTAATTGTTTAATGCTGTATAGTAATATGACATAATGTAGTTTTCGAAAATGTATTTATTACTGAACTTGTTTTTCGATTTTTCAATTAGATATTTTTGTTTGTCAAATCGGACTGGTATATACGGGACAAAATATGTGCACAATTATTTAGGATTCTGTAATCTGATTGGGCGATGGTTTCCAATTGATAATTCATGTATTATTGATCGGATTTCGATAAACTTGTTTCAAGATACCTATTTCCAAATTACCTCTGTCAAGTTTGACGCGCGGGGAAATGTGTGCATAGTTAATAAAGATACTGCAATCTGATTGATCGATTATAACTCATTTAATATTGATCAGATTCCCATGAAACGTGTTCAGTTTGCATATGACGCAAGTACATCGTTTTGTTGAACTACGACAAAACATTTTTGACAAAACCAATACAAGTAATACAAACATGAAATTATGTTCAAAATAACGCCTTAAATTCTTCAAATTTGCAAAAATTAAATCGGAAACGTATAATCTGCTAATATTTATAAGCCTTGTTCACATTAAGAAATATCTAAGACAGGTCACCCTTTTAATTATAGCGATTCACTCGCATATGAAAAAAACATGCCGCCGAATTTCCACTCCTAGTGCAAGAAAGTTTGTCATTTAACTTAATGAAGATCGTATTTATGGGGGGCACTCTGGTTTCCTAATCCATGTATGAACTGACCGCCTTGATATCAGTGAAAAATCTTGACTGCAGAATGGTCGTAAATCGTCATTATTCAGTACACTCATCAGCAGCAAAATTCCTCCCAATCATCATCAATGGAATCATCATGGTGACATCATAATTATCACCATAAGCAGCAGAGGCAAAGAGTAGAACCCATCATCATCATCAGCAGCAGGTGAACTCCTCATTCTCTTCATCATTATAATCAACATGGTGACATCATCATCAGTAGAATCAACAGCAACAGAAAATCATCATTAGCAGCAGCAGCAGCGGTAGAATTAGTAGTAGCAACGGCAACAGCAGAAATTGTCACCATGTGCAGCAGAACTCATTAACAGCAACAGAGTTCATCATCACAAGCAGAACTCCTCCTCATTAACATTGTTATCATCATGGTGACATCATCAGCATCAGCAGTAGAAGCAGAACTAATCATCAAAAGTAGCAACAGAACTCATCATCACCACCAGCAACAGCAGACATCATCATCAGTGGTAAAATTCCTCACTATTACCATCCTTATAATCCTCATTATAACCATCATAAAGACATTATCATCATTATCAACACTGATAGCGGAACTCATCATAACCAGCAGTAGCAACAACAGAAATCATCATCTGCAGCAGAACTCATCATCATTACCACCATAAGAATTACCATCAGCTGCAAAAGCAGCATAGCTTTTCATCAAAATCAGCAACAGAAGCACCACCAGAACTCCTGAACCTCCTCATCATCATAATGGTGAGATCATCACCAGAACTTCTTTGCATCATCATTAGCAGCAGCAGAATTCCTCATCATCAGTATCAGAACTCTTCATTGTCATCTTCAGTATCATTATGTTTATCATGGTGCAATTATCATCAGCAGCAAAAGCAAAACTCATCAGCAGCACCAACATGACCAATACAGGAACTTGACTTTGCTTTTGTCAAGATGATTGTTCTGAATAAGTTTGATGAAGTTAGGACTAAAACTCAAGATTATAAACAAGACCTGGCCTTAGTGACCTACCTATCTACCCGACATGGCCCATATAGAAACTTGACACCCTTTTGTCAAAAGGATCATTCTGAACAAGTTTGATAAATCTTGGTCAAGAGGATCAATGGCATAGCTATAAAAATACTGAATGTGCTGAAATGTTTAAAAAAAACTTCTATACATTGAATCAAAAGAAATGAAAATAATTTATCTTTTTAATGGAAGAATGAAAAATTGAACATTTTGCTATGTGAATTATGCAGTGTGCAAAATGAACAATTCTTTCATGTTTCTACAATTAATTTCATTGCTACAAAAATAACATTGTAAAATACAGTCAACCTGTTTTAAATGCTACCTCTATATAAGGACCACCTGCTTGAGTAGGTATGTTATTTGGACCTTCATATAAGTGCCATCTGCCCTTAAAGGTCAGTTTTACTTCTTTGAAGTGGGGATAATGATGTACATGTATAAATATAATTATCACAAAACACATATAAATTAAACTTTGATATTTAATGTACAATATCTACAATATACATGTATGTGTCAGTTTTAAAAAATAAATAAAGTATAAATTTAAATAGTGTCTTCGGCTTGATATAATCTATCCATGAACAGCGTTACCGTCCACCATTAACTTATGAACAGAAATAAAGTGATCATAACCAGATTCTATAACAAAACGTAAGTGCATGGCCTCTGTACCACTGACTGTAAACTCTTCTTGTTGTAGTTGTCCTTCCTGGGTATATTCTAATTCTTAATTAAAACAAAGATATATTTAATGGTTAAACAACATTTCCTTTTTATAGAGAACACAAAATAAGGACCAACAAAAGCTTTAAATATTTTGTCACAAATTCAAGAAATTTTAAGACCTCTTGAACATTTCTTTATCTTAAGCTGATTCTTTTCTTTACAATTGCAAGCCCTAAAATATCAAATTTCACCACACACATCCCCCACCCCCATGGGTTACATACATACTATACATTTATATACAAAGGTTTAACTGTATATTAATTTTCTCCAACTAACCCCTTATTTCTATAGATCTTTTACCATATACCTACTTAGCATTTAGCATGCAATGATTGACTGATTGATTAATTGACTGATTAATTGGGGTTTTATGTCCCAGTCAAGAATATTTCACTTATATTGCAACATTACCAGCTATAGAGATTTTTACCTTTGCAGAGGCTTGGGGGAATGTACAGGGAGTGTTTTTTTACGTGCCATATCTGCCTTGACATAGGGCATCAGTTTTCAAGGTCTTTCAGAAGGAACATGTGACTTTCATTTCTAAATACAGAGTGCTTGGCGATAGAACAGTCACTACCCATTTTCAAGTGTTTATCCAGGGTCTGTACAGGCTTGGAAAAGTCCTTATATTTTTAGGTTTGCCCTAAAAAGACCCTAAAAACAAGTCTGACCCTAAAAAGCCCTTGAATTTATCCTGAAGGCCCTAAAAAGCCCTTGTATTTGGTCAGTTGGTTGTCTGTATTTCGATATTAAGTGGTTGCAAATAGACTGATATATATAAATAATTAATTGATAAGTTATTAATTTAAAGGTACCTGGCCCAACCAAAACCCCAACTTCAACCTTAACTTAAAGTGTCATTACTATGGACACGTAAAGAATTGTTTTATTGATTTAATTGCCTTTGCACCAATATTTTTTTTGCTAAAATTGTCCCTCTGATTAGGCCTTAAATTTGCAAAAAGACCCTACAAATTCCTTTTTGGAGTCCAAATGTCTGTACTAACCTTGTAATCAGACCCAGCTGTGATTTGAACCCACTACCTCCCACATACGGAGCAAATACTACTCTACCAACTGACCTACCATAGTGGTATATCATGCAATGAAATATTGAGGCTCAGGTTTTAGTCTCCCCAATAGATTACTGGCATAAATATCTTTTTACAGTTAAAGTTCAGACAGAAACTGGTGAAGGAACAAAACTTCAAAATTTCCTAGCATAAACAGGATATTAAACTTGCAATTTTTAAGTACCATACAACTAGGTCAGTATGTTAGCCTTTCATTTATTACTTACCCTTGTCTAAAACATATTCAAAGTCTCTTGGTTCATTTTGTGTACTTTTTTCTATTACAAGTTTCTTTACTGAAAATAAAACATAAGACAAATATGTAGGTATCATTTGACATTTTAGACCATCCAATAAAAAAACCAGTTCAAAGCACAATTAGCAATAGACATGTACATGTATATACTGAAAAATTCACCATGCAAATGATTATGATAAAAACTGTATCACTGTGGTACAGCGTACACGGGATATTAAAGCATAAAGTGAGCAAAACAGCCAGTGTAAACAACACCAGCGTGAGTCGAAAGCCGATTTTTGACTTATCTGTTCATTTTAACATGTGATTGTGTATTGGGGCATCAATCGGACACATAAACGTTTCTATTGAAATAGTTAACTGCATCCGATACACTGTTTAAACTTTGAAACAAATTGATAAAGCGCAAGTGCTCACCTGTGATTTTGCCGTCGCCGAGAGTTTCTGTTCAATATTTTAATTTTCACTTCTTAATTAAAAATTCTGAAGCGTACAATTCCTCTAGGATGTTAAGAACTACATGTCGACCAAATTTCAGCTCAATGTATTGCGAAATAAAGGAGCAGGAGACGTTGAAAGATCGACGTGGTGTACTGGGAATTGATTCTCATCATTGTTTTAGTGTACTGGGAATTGCAAAATTACGGTTACCGGGAATCGTGTATAACATTATTTTCAAGTCCCAATTTTTAAAGAAATCGGGGATTGCGAATGTATGATACAGTTTGTATGCATGGTGCATACAATAATAAGTTTCACGGTGCAAGTTAATATTAGGTGTTCATAGAAAAGGCTCTAACCTTGATTTCAAAATTGAATTAGGTAGATTGCCAATATTAAGAGACATAAAGTGATTCAATAGTTTCATAAAAATGTTTAACACTTAAGGATATCCAAACTAATATGGTATCCACACTAGGAAAATATGACCTTCAAATTTAAAAGTAAAAATGTGGGTTGTGGGATTTAAACGCAACAGAAAGGCCCTTGTTCTAGAAGGTCTGTCATTGATGCAACCCCAGAAAAGGTCAATAAAGTTTATGATATTGTTACGACTGACAAGCGAGTTACAGAATGGTATGTAGCCAGTTGGCATTTCACAGGAAATACATGTATTACATTTAATTCTGACAGAAAATCTTGCAATGAGAAATGCTTTCAGTTGGGTACCAACTTACCAAGGCATCTGACAATTGGTCAGAAGCACATCAAGTGCACTTTGTTGTGTGCTTTTTTCAGAGATTAGTTACTATGGATGAAACGTGGGTTCATCATTTACCCCAGTGGCCAAAGTTTACACTTGATCACCCTGAAAAAAGACCAATACTGTTACATCAGCTGGAGAGGGTATGACCTCGGCTTCCAGTGATGCTGATCATAATCTGGTGGTAGGTTATCTCCAAAAGGGACAAACAATCAATGACACATACTATTCATCACTTATGATGCAGTTACGGAAAATTATTAAATTCAAGAAATGGGAAAGCTCAGTAAAGATGTGCTGTTCCACCAAAAGTAGCCTATTTAAATCAGACAAATCTTAAAAAGTTAGTGAAACAGCCAGTTGGTGCTTGGTATATGTGTAATACCTTATTTTCATTATTATTAGAACTTGTTCTTGTCTATATAATGATTAAAAATTGCCATTCAAGGTAAAATATATCACGTTTTAAACAGCATCACTTATGAGTGGCCGGAATTGTGCACCGTTATCAGTATGTAGGTTGCATTTACATAGAACATACTGGCTTCAATACACAAGCTGTTCTTATTTAGAGGTGGTCTTTACGTTAATGTCACTAGACTCAAAAAGACAATATAGCATTATAAAAACATTTATGTAGAATGTGTAGAGTTTTTTATATCTCATTTTACGAGGGACCATCCTATCCCATTTCCGATTGAGAGGCCGCGGTGGCCTAATGAATAAGACACCAGTCTACAAATCCAGGGTCTCTCACCGCTGTGTGTTCGAGTCCCACTCAAACCACATGTGGGAAAGTGATTTTTTTCCTTGCCGTTGGCCTTTACTGGTTTACCTGTTATCAGTATAATGTGCCTGGGGAGTGGTACGCTTGTCTGCGGCATACTGACTCTGTGAGCTAGCACGATAAAGTCGCCCTGAGTGGGCCCTAGTACAAAGCAGCCATAAAACACACGCACTTCACACATGCATACACGAACTTGTTCATAGTTTAATAAAATTAATAGTTCTCCTTGCGAATAGCTGGAAAATTGCTGATGCGACGTTAACCAACCAACCAACCCATTTCCGATTGTCCGTCATTATTTTCGTGCCTTGTTTCAATATATGTTTTATACCCGGATCAAAATTACACGGGTATCGAGGTGTCAGTATAGTTTTAGGCACTTTTTTGCAGAGCATAACGGAATACATATTTTTGAGTTGCACATCCGATATTAAGGAATTAAAAATGTATATAATATTTTACCAAGTGCATTATTTCTGAAATGCTATGGTTATTCGCGTAGTAATATGATAAACTAACAGGCCTAAAATGGCAGTGTCTAAAAACTGGAAATTTTGAATATATGTATATGAGATTTGAGCTTTCGTCGAGGATTTGCAGAAAATTGAATCGGTTGACATTAAGATTTTTTTCTATATTATTTGATAAAACTATATTTGCTTTCTGAACACATGGATTTAAAAAAAATCTATCTAACGGATTTTTGACAACCAAAGCATCAGTATACGGCGCCTTGTTGAAGCGTTCATGTCAAAAGATTCTAAAGACTATATGAGATTTTGGTACAGTAAAATGAGCCAGACAATAAAGCACAGAGTCGTCAGTGGATGGGGCCTGGGTCCCCTAGGTCAAACAAGGTTAAGAAGCATTAGTCTACTGGCAAGGTGATTGCCACAGTATTTTGGGATGCAAAAGGTGTTATTGTGTGTGACTTTTAACCAAAGAGAAGTACAATGATAACTGGAGTGTACTATATGCAAACTTGCTAGACCACCCGAGAACTGATATCCGTGAAACCGCCGCAACAGGACAACGCAAGAGTACACAGTTGCAAAGTTACAATGAAGGCTGTGGGACGAAATACCACATTCTGCCTAGCTCGTAGCGACTTTTTTTCCCAAAATTGAAAAATGATACCCGAGGACGTCATTTCAGGTCTGACCAAGAAGTCGTGAAGACAGTTGAGTGTGTCAATGGAAATGACCCTGTCTTTTTCAGCTCTAGGGTGATGGACAAGTGCATCATACCAGAGGGCACTGAATTACATTAAAAAGAAGAGGTGGATCTAATCTGATAAAAAGGTTAAGCTGGTTTCTTATTGATTCGCAGTCGTAAATAAAAATTCAAAATAAACACATGACAAAAAAATGAAAAAAATGTGTTATATTGTTAAAACTTGTTATTTATAAATCAGTTTCAAGACGTTTACTCTCGTCACATTTGTGGATCTGTTTTACACCAGATACCTCCTTCCGACGACTGTCTCATCTTGACCTTTGATATAAATAAGTCATATTTTAGCTGGTCGATTCGATCTAATGACATTAGGTTATAAAATATTTTAAAAGATTTCTCAAATTGTAATCTTCATTTTCCTGCTCAGTTCCAAACTACAAAGTTTTTCCCCTTTACTTTCACTAGTTGCATTTGCTATGACACTGTCAAACTTTAACCATTTAAGAACGGATTATATTTTGACATTACACATGGGCCTTTGTAATGGTTTGGTAAACACTTAGATCTCTCTCAATCTACATATATCGGGAAATATGTGTTTAAGATGTGGTCTATGTATGTTTCATCTTCATCTCGTCTATAATGCATGATTAATAATTACAGATGTTGAAGATTTTCACTAGATAATTAATTGTTTTGTTTGTCATTGAAAAAGAAGTATAAATTTCTATACAAATTCATTAAAACATGAAAATCGCACAGCTGGCAAGATATTTGACCTCTCAATTCCCAGTACACCTATTTGCTCCTTAATTTCCAATACCCAGTACACGTTTTTGCAATTCCCAGTACACCGCATGTTATCCCCAACGTCTCCTGCTCCTTTATATTCAATACATTGAGCTGAAATTTGGTCGACATGTAGTTCTTAACATTCTAGAGGAATTGTACGCTTCAGAATTTTTAATTAAGAAGTGAAAATTGAAATATTGAACAGAAACTCTCGGCGACGGCAAAATCACAGGTGAGCACTTGCGCTTTATCAATTTGTTTCAAAGTTTAAACAGTGTATCAGATGCAGTTAACTATTTCAATAGAAACGTTTATGTGTCCGATTGATGCCCCAATACACCATCACATGTTAAAATGAACAGATAAGTCAAAAATCGGCTTTCGACTCACGCTGGTGTTGTTTACACTGGTTGTTTTGCTCACTTTATGCTTTAATATCCTGTGTACGCTGTACCACAGTGTGTATAATATGCTGTCAATCACCATCCCCCACTCTTGGAAAGTCAGACTAGATGTATTTACAAAAACTATGGTAATGAACCACAAAATATTTGTGTTAAGATATAACAGATATTTATATGTTCATCAAGGTATGAAAGAAAATGTTACATATTCTGTATAATCTGCATAGAATATTATGCAAAAGTGTTATATCAGTTTTCATTGTGTTTAACAAAGAGATATTTTTTTTAAATTAATCTGATGCTCAAAACATTTCAAACATAAAAGCCATTATTTGTTCAGCAAATAATAATTTTTAGTAGTAATAAAAAATGTGCCGTAATTTTTACCACACACACTCCCTGGCTTCCATGCATACAAAACACTTTATATACATCATATTAATTGTAGATTTGCACTAATCAAACCTTAATTTAAAAGTTATTTCAATTTACAAACATACAGATGAATGACAGACATTAATATCATTATTAACAGCACAATCTATAAGATCAAAGAATTTTTTCTTTCATAAGATTTGAAACAAAACATTTGGTCTCACAAATGCTACAGTGTTTTGTATTATATATTTTTCATACAGACATTATATTTTATTCATTCAAAATTTATATTTGACATTATAAAAATATGGTTTTATCAAGTGTGAATGAAATTTTATGGATGTAAAGTTACACCATGTAAAATCAAACCTACTAAATTTTGAGAACAGTAATTCTTCTACAGAGTAATACACACAGCACTGTTAGGCTTTAAAACTAAAAGTACCGGTAATTACAGTAAATACAAAATTGATATAAATACCATTAAAACAGGATAATTCTATTCTAGTCATACTCATCAAAGATGTAAATGTAACAACAAATTCTTGTGGATACAACCCTGTTGATGACCAAAATGTCTGTGAATCTCTGAAAATAACAATGATGTATTAATATAATAAAAAATTATTAATATACACAAGTTAATGTTGCGAAAAAGAGAGAAATCGCTTATTGTATGTCTCTAATTGAATGTTAATCTATGATTGTTTTTTGCCTTGAAATGAGTCTTATAACTTATCATTATGCATGTATACTGATTAAAGACTTGTGTCATTAGATAAAATGTAGTTCAAAGCTTATAAAATCTTCTTATTTATTTAAATTATATATATATATAAATCAGACATTAGTTCAAACATGTAATGCCTATGTCAGCTTCATTTTAATTGTCTTAATTGTTTAACTCAAATGTTAAAACCATACTTCTATATGGCTGTGAGACATGGAAAACAAGCTCCAAGTCTTCATTAACAACTGCCTAAGACAAATCCTAAAGATCAGATGGCCAGAGAAAATCACCAACTTTGAGTTATGGGAGAAGACCAGCCTATAGAGATGGAACTATCAAAAAGGATATGGCAATGGATAGGACAGACACTCTGAAAACCAACAAATTCAATCACACGACAAGCGCTACAGTGGAATCCTCAAGGGAAAAGAAAAGTTGGAAGGCCAAGAAACACCTGGCAGAGAAACTTGCAAACAGAAATGTACAGAGGGATGCAAATGGCAAGATCTGGTCAGACTATCACAAAACAGAACAAGATGGAGGAGTGTTGTCAGTGGCCTATGTACCTCCCTAGTACCACGGGCATAAGTCAAGTGAGTGAATATGATCTGACCCTGCATTTTTCTTCTTCCTTTTACAGAAGGGTCCGATAAACAGGTTGATCAAAAGAAGCAAGTAAACAAAGTGATAAAAATAACTAAAGTAAATAGCAGAATACACATCTTAATAACTGATAGATTTGATTTACATCCATTATATTTGAACCTTAAGTAATACAAGTAATGCATCTTGCATTGAGAGCAAAAAAAAAAGTTTAAATCAACCAATGAAACTTTTTCAAAAATGAAACCAAATGAAAGAGCCACCTTAAAGTGCATGAAAAAATAAACAAATGTGTATTGATATTAGGGGTTTAACAATACAGCAAAAACTGTATTTCAGTACATTGTGGAATGTCAATGCTGTTTTACAATACACAGAAACCTTTTTCTGTATTTAATGAATTATTTCCAGAAATTGACAAAATTCTATATTTCTAATGGATACTTGTTTGTTAAAAAATTACTGGAGTCAACTTTTCAGTTTTTGTCAATACATTTAGATGCAAGTTACATGTAAGGAAAATGAATGACATACAACATGGCATAATGATGACAAAAGAATTTACTATTTACATAGGTCAGGCTCAAAGTTGCGACTAAATTAGGCACCATGGCGACCAAATTTTTCCATTGGCGACAAATTTTTACTCATAAGTTGCTTTTTCGGGGTTTCAACATTTTTTATCATGGCCAATTCCGTTTTTCCGAGGAGAAGAAACAGAAATTCAAACGCAAGTTTCAAGAGCCATGGAAATCACTTTTTTCCTGGTTAATTTAAGACATCCTTTTTAGGATAAAATTGCATAAATTTTATTGCTGATGCCTAAAAGTCTCAACTGGCACCTTATTTTTTTATATAAGGAGCCAGGCTGGCTCCTAGAATCAAAAATTCACTTTGAGCCCTGTAGGTGCATAAGGGTATTGGTCTACAAGGTGTACAATGAAGAGTAGCTCAAAGGCCTTGTGAGTTTACATCAATTTAGGTGATCTCAATACGCCAAAGTTAATTCATTCTTGAACCTAATTATGGTTTAGTCTCACCTAGCATACATTTTAAAATCACCAAATTTTAAGTTTTGCTTTAAAAAAATGTAACAATATAAATAAGTAAATAAATAAAAAGCTGTCAGACTACAAACCCAAACTAGATCTCAGAATTTCCATTTTCCCTATCATAAAGACAGGAGATAGTTTTTAAAATGTAACAAAATCACTGGTAAGCTATCATGTAATGGACACACAGGCACTTGTTTCTGATATTAAAAAATAACACCCTATACTTAAACATAACACGTGTTATGTTTAAGTATAGAGTGTTATTTTTTAATATCAGAAACAAGTGTCTGTGGATGGAGAGGGGAATTTAAGCCTTATTATTTTCCGGTTCATTTGATGATTTCAATTCCAGCTCCTCTATAAAAGCATTTACCCATCAATTATGTTCTCTGGAGGGTGGTTATCGTCACTAGAAGTCGCTACACCAACACAGGCACCAGCACTTTTAAGAGCTACGTCAAACATTTCAGTTCTGTTTTACTCTTCTGGAAAATATGCAATATTTTTGAGCGTGCGTGGTAACGAGAAAACATTTCTAATATCTAAAATAGGAAAACGTTAGAATGTTTCCGGGTTAAATTTTCCGGGATATATATTTTTTTAAAAAATCAGCAAATACAATCTTATTTTTGCTACATTTAATGTATATCGAAACGAATAACCTCAAAGCAAAGTAATTCAAATTTTAGAAACTATATTAACATTATCACGACAAGCTAATTTATAACCCGGAACTTTCACTCGAACTGTTTCTTTTTTGACATTTAGATTTTCAGAAATACTTCCGGCGCGAAATTTGGTTTCAACTCGGGGTAAGATAATTCATCAAAATGCACATTGTAAAAAAAAGATGTTGTGCATTGGTGTTTGGGAGAGATCTTTTGACCCGTCAATATGAGACTGAATGTTCTACGGTTAAGGAACAAGTGTGAGACTGGGGGAGGGGGCGGGGTTAGTGTGAGACTGTTCTATGCCTGTGGTAGAGGGGTTAGTGTAAGACTGAATGTTCTATGGTAGAGGGGACAGTGTGACACTGGGTGTTATATGATAGGGGCTAGTGTGAGACGGTGTTCTATGGTAGAAGGGTTAGTATGAGACAGTGTTCTAATGTAGAAGGGTTAGTGTGAGACAGGGTGTTCTATGGTAGTGGGCGTGTGTGTGTGAGACTGTGTGTACTATGATAGAGGGGACTTTTAGAGACTTGTTGTACTATGGTAGTTTGGCCAGTGTGAGACTGGATGTTCTGTAGTAAAGGGGTCAGTTTGAGACTGGGGTTTTCTATGATAGAGAGGTTAGTGTGAGACTGAATTTTCTATGGAAAAGGGGCCAGTGTGAGACTGGGTGTTATATGGTAGAAGGTTCAGTTTGAGACTGAATGTTATGTGGTAGAGGGGTCAATGTGAGACTGGATGTTCTATAAAGTGGGCTGGTATGAGACTGGGTGTTGCATGGAAGAGGGGATGTTGTGAGACTGGATGTTCTGTAGAAGAGGGGTCAGTGTTAGAGTGGGTGTTCCATCAAAGAGGGGCTGGCAGTGAGACAGAATGTACTATGGAAGAGGGGTTAGTGTGAGACTGGGTGTTTCATGGAAGAGGGGTCATTGTGAGAATGGATGCTCTATGGTAGAGGGGTTAGTGTGAGACTGGGTGTTCTATGGAAGATGGTTGGTTGAATGTTGCTTAACCTCGCATCAGCAATTTTTTCAGCTATTCGCGATGAGAACTATTTAATCAATCTCTATGGATTAATCTATGAACAATTTTGTGTATGCATGTGAAGTGCGAGTGTGTTGTATGGTCTGCCTTGTACTAGCGCGCACTCAGGGCGACTTTACTGTGCTAGCTCACAGAGTCAGTACGCCGCAGACAAGCGTACCACTCCCCCAGTCCATTATACTGATACCAGGTAAATCAGTAAAGGCCAACGGTAAGGAAAATTTACTTTCCCACATGTGATCCGAGCGGGACTCGAACTCACAGTGGTGAGAGACCCTGGATTTGAAGACTGACGTCTTATCCATTAGGCCACCGCGCCTTCTATGGAAGAGAGCCCAGTGTGAAACTGAATGTTCAATGATAGAGGATTAGTGTGAGACTGGGTGTTCTATGGAAGAGGGGCCAGTGTAAAACTGGTTGTTGCATGGAAGAGAATTGGTATTCAATGGAAGCGGGTCAGCCGAAACTGTACTTATTCCTAATAATTCCTAATAATTGCTGTTTCTAAAATATTTCTTAATTTTCTTTTAAGTTTAATTTACCAACTTATGGTCTCACAAAATTCTTTGAAGCAAAGAACTTCTCATGATTTATACAAAAACAAAATATGCATTCATATCATCAGTTGCAACAAGTGTACTTATCTTTTTAAAGAAGGAAAACACCGTCTAAAGTTATTTCACTATATAGCTTGTCAAGAGTATACAATAGTGGGAAAATATGGTCCTGTAGGCAGAACATACATAAGTATTGTGATTGGTCAATTGGTTAAACATATAAAAAGACTTATTTTGCTGGCGACGAGCTTCTATTGACATAAGTTACAGGGATGAAGATTAGCAGGGGCCCAGTACCCAATGGCTCCTAAATATCAGTCTGGGCCCTTAAATTTTTACACAATTTACCTATTTATTACTATTATAACTTCTTTTCTGAAGTGAACTGGGTCCCTAACTCAAAATAATTAAGCTTCTACCCTGAGTTACCTGTCTTTTTTGTTTGTACAGATATATAATGAAGTTATAAATCATGTGTTTTAAATTTCAGTTTGAAACTATGGCAACACAGAAAAGGATAAAAACGGCATATGTGGAGAGTGACTTTGACATAAACACTATCAAAACCAAACCAAATGTTCTGTCACTATTGACAATATGTATAAACTTTGTTGCAGAAAATATTCACTTAGTAGATACATTTGCTGGACTACCTGATATCATTGGAGAGAAGATATTTAAAGCTGCAGAGCATCATGGGAAATTTTACATTCAAGAAAAGGGAAGTTTCTCTGCTATGGAAACATTCACTAATGTATATGAAGAATATGTATTGTCTGAATTTAATTCTTGTAAACAACATTTGGGTTTAAATTATTGTTTTGAACACATATGTTTGTTTACTGACCTACAGAAGCTTGATGTTTCCGAGTGTGGACTTGGACAGGATCATGATTATATAAAACTTATAGCTAAAATGGAAAAGTAAGTATTAAGCATACATCTTAAAACATTGCTGTTATTTAAATGTTTGAACTTTTTTATGCTTGCCTGGTTAAGATAAAAAAAAACTTGTTTTCATATCTATGGCTTGAATATACAGTAGAATTCGATAACTCGAACTTCGATATCTCGAATACCACGGATAACTCGAAGTAATAATTTTGTCCTGACCGGTTTTCTATATAAACTATATAAATACAACTTCGATAACTCAAACTCCTGTAACTCGAATACCCCCGATAACTTGAAGTAATGTTAAGGTGCAAAATTAAAAAATATAGGAAAAACAACCTTCTAAAACTCGAAATATTTTTAACAATGGGTGACCAATAGAACGTTTCAGTGAGAACACGGTAATTAATCGACAATTGGCTGTAATACTTCTGTATAATCCGATTAATGATTGGAAAAGTGGTACAGATCAAAAGTTTTGCTACTGTATTAATTAGTATCAATTAAAGCATTAGTACTCTGTGCCATAATGGGCGATGAAGTGTAACCGTGTACCCCAGTTTTGTGCCGCTGACAACAACGACAAATTTTCAGGTGATTTAAACTGGGTTTTAATAACTAACACGTGGTAGGCACACTAGTTTTATAATTTCTATAAAATGTGCATCTTGTTTTGTATATATAACATACAATGTACTTGGATATGTTTATCTGATTCAGTTTTTTTAATGCATTACGGTCATGTATTGGTAATACACATTTTGTGCATTTCACGTATGCATTTGTTGTCGCCATCAGTCCTTATAAAAACATAATTAATAATTTGATTTTAATTCATTTATAATTTTATGTAATACCGGTACATATTACACCAGTGTATCGGTAAACAGTTTTACACCATCCAACATTTCTCCCAAAGAAATGAAAGTTACATTGTGACGTCATTCTTCAACTTCGAAAACTCGAACACCCCGATAACTCGAAGTTGTGATCGAAGTCCCGTGCACTTCGAGTTATCAAAGTTCTACTGTACATAAGTTGGTGGCATCCTGTGTTTGTCTTTTGACATACAAGATGTGCAGGAAAGCTATGTTTTTTGGATTCCATTGTTTGTTCTTGTTTAAATGTTAATGTACCAACATTCAAAATAAATTACATGTATTGTTAACATGGACATAAATTCAGGATTAAGACCCTTTATCTGGTACTTAAAACAACTAGAAAATCTCCTGATAGATCCATTACTTTCTGCAAGTTTCAGATGTCAAAATGATTTACATGTACTTTCTAACTATGTAAACATTCTTTGTAATATTTTTAGTTGAGTTGCAACAAAGTTGAACTCTACTCTTAATTTGGCGATGTGGGCAGGTGTGCATGCAGGTGTACGAGAAGGAAACTCAAACTTGATATTTAACTCATGATCAGAGTAATATAGCAAGTTTGAGTTTCGTTCTCATTCACTGATTTTTGATAAAGTTATGAGTCATGGAAAATTTCTTTAAAATAGCAGTTTTTTGGACTTTTTTAAAAAAAAATGCTTGCAGATATTGAATTGTGAATCATACATCATATACTGGGATAGAATATGAAATTGCAACTCCACTTGTGCTTCCTAGTGCCTATTAATTTTTAAAAGTCAAAGCTGATGTTTTTGAAGGAATTCCTGACAAGGCCACATGCCTTCACTTTATAGTATAACACACTGTACCTGTACATTGTCAAATTACTTAGTATAGTGTAGTCTGTCTTTGTTATCTGATCTATATATACATGTATAAATCTGGTGAACATTATGTTGACTGGGGAGTCAAAATCAACAAATTGTAAGTAATGTAGTGTTTTCTTGTTATAGATTATCAGAGTTAAGCCTGAGGAAGAATAGTCTAACAGATAAAGCAATCTTAACACTGACATTACCATACAGAATGTTCAACAAAGGACCCTCTCAACTCATAATACTGGATATATCAGGTAAGATACAGATAAAGGAATATTAACACCAACTATTTTTTCTCTTATATTGAGGCAGTCAGTTATTAGATGGTGGAGAAAACTGGAGTGTCCACAGAAAACTACAGACCTTTGGCAAGGGAATTAACAAACTTTCTCATACTAAGATCTGTCTTGAGTGGGATTTCAGTCAAGGAGGTTAGAGGCACTGATATCTATAAGTGCACACTTCAGACCACTTGGCCACCAAGGTCCTATTTAACAAAGGACTATTTACTGTTACCAGCAGACGTTAAGAAAATTTATATGTATAACTTAGAAGTGATGGATCCTTTTTCACCATACTTAAAGGGCAAAAGGCATAATTTTTATGGTGTTATCCAAATGATTCTGTTACACATTTCTAGATTCAAAACACTTAGTGAAAATCTTAAGTCTTTCGTTTGATGCTGCCATGATCATGATGATTACTCTTCAAAACTTATTTACCATTGCAGTAAACTATGTCAAAGTCCACTATATTTTAAGTATGTCTTAGAAAATCCAAGATGGACCAAAATCAAAATATGAAATTGTTGAACAGTCACTGAAATTTCTCCCTGACATTTCATTGACATGAATTACCGTTACATGTATAAAGACAAAAACATATGTCACATGACATAATTTCACGGGGTTTCTATTATATCCGGAAATCACAAATTCATGCAGGTCAAATGACGAGACTTGCAGATTTTTATGTATTGTCTAGTACATCCTCTTTTGTATTCAGTTTAAAGTGAACACAATCAGCAGCAATTCAAACTACCAGTAGTACCGATTCAGTGGTGTCATATAAAGCCAGCAAGACGACAAAAATTGTCTGCTACTTGTTTGGATTTGGATTAATTTTATTGTCTATTTCCACTAAATTTACATTTTTCGAACAAGTTTTGCTATACATAATTCTTCATACTTTCTGACTACTTTCAGAAAATTGTCTTCTACTTGAAAATATACTGGAAGAACTGCTGATAATTGATGATTGGCTGTTTTTAACTTTATTTTAAATTTGACCTATGCTTACAGTCAGACGAGGGCTTATTAACAACCCTGTTTATTTTCAGAAAATGAAGATTTATCCAGTAAAGTAATAAGTTATCTAAATCCATTTAAATATCTGACTCAGATAGATGTTACTGCAACATGTGTCATGAAGGTAAAGTAAATATATACTAGTACAAATGTGTTTGCATGTATGATGGAATTGGAGGAGTGAATTATTTAGTTCACAGAGCCTGTATGAAAAATCAACCAGTAATGTCAATATTAAAGCCATTTCCCTGTTTCCTTTGAATTGAAACAAGTGCAAAAAGATCTGCATTATTAACTTGGGCAGTAAGTACAGAGTAGAAACTCAAGTGTCAATTTGTCTTTATTAAAAGACACATTAATATTCAATAATAGCTAAAATATTGATCAAATAAACATCATGTCTTGAAACAGGTACATAGCAGTAGACAACACACACACAGAGGATCTCGAAACAGAAATAAGATCTATGTTATGCCAGGAATCTGTTATGTGAACATTATCATAAAATGTTCTCACAAATGTATTGAAGTGAATCTGATTTCAATGACGCAGTCAAGTAAGCAATAGATACCAGTATTTGGTGTCTTGTGAATGCATTTAAACATGATAAGTAAGTGTACTCTTGATATTTATAATTTATGTTGTATTTTCAGTCATGTGAGAAGAATATGTTAAAGTCCTGGAAGTACACACCATTTGAAGGGTGTTCAATATGTCAAATATACACAAAGGGATGGGCTGCTAATGTTGTTAATGGTTGGTTGAAGTTTGCAGAAGAACAAGCAGCAAAACCAGCTAAAAAAGATAAGTCTTTATTTTGTAAGTACATACTGGTACTTATTTACAGATCCTGTTAACTGTCCACCTGTGTGTCAGACAGGGCCTCCACTTTTTCACCTTGTGCTTGTGTGTCAGACAGGGCCTCTACTTATTTACAGATCCTGTTAACTGTCCACCTGTGTGTCAGACAGGGCCTCCATTTATTTACAAATCCTGTCCACCTTGTGCTTGTGTGTCAGACAGGGCCTCTCCTGTTAACTGTCCACCTTGGGCCTAGGATGAGACAAGGCCTCCAATTATTTATAATCCTGTAATCTGTCTCCTTGTGCTTCATGTCAGACAAGGCCTTCAATAATTTATAGATCCTGTTACTTGTCCGTCGGACAGGGTCTTTATTTATTCATAGATTTTGTAACCTGCCTCATTGTGCTTCGTGTTGGACAGAGCCTCTGCCTATGCATAGGGCTTGTTACCTGACCTCTTTGTCCCAAGTGTCAGACAAAACGTCAATTTATTTGCATTCTTTTTACCTGCCCTATCTGTGCCCAGTGTCAGACAGGATTAATTGATTATATGGGATGTAATGTCCAAGTCAAGAATATTTCACTTATATTGAGATGTCACCAGCTATAAGTGAAGTGGCAGAAATTTTTACCTTTGCAGTGCACTTGGGGCAATGTGCAACAAAGGTTTTTTAATATGCCATGCCTGCCATGACACAGACATTGGTTTATAAGGTCTCTTCTGAAGGACGCCGTGACTTTCATTTTTAAATATCTTGTGCTACCTTTTTTTTAAGTCTTGGTCAGACCCGGGCCAGGGTTGGAACCCATGACCTTCCAGGCTTCCACATATGAAGTAGACACTCTTTTGAGTTACTGTAGTGTTGTGTCAGATAGGAAACTCCATTTATTTACCATATAGTACACAGGGTCCTTCACCACACTTCATTATCTACCTTAATGTTTCTTTTATAAATAAGATCTTTCTCTTTTTTCAGCTTTAAGGTCAACTAAATATAAAAAGCAAGTAGAAGAGATAAAGAACCCCACTGTAAAGACAGCCAACATGAATCATAGGTTTAGGTTATTACTTACACGTAAAGACCAACAAACACAACAAAAGACAACGAAACAAGTGACATCAAGTGTAAATGAAAAATTAATACAAGTTGACAAGACATTAATACAAACATCAACTGTAGACGAAAACTTGAGACGCCATAAGGAGATATCATCAACATGGATTGTAGATAGAACATTAAGAAATGGGGACAGGAATTTGTCGGGACTTAAAGAAAAACATACTGATACAAAAAGAAAATATTTAAATGACTCTGATTTAGAGGATTCTGATCTCATGGATATCTATAAAATAAATAAATAATAAACAATATTAGATATTAATACTTTAAAATACATTTAAACATTAGCTTAACCTGTGTTGTACCATGTGATGCTTCTGACTTTGTATGAACACCAAACATAATGATGTACAGTTTACTTTTGTAAAGGTGGCTGGTGTACACTTATCAAAATCCTTGATCAGAGCACTTTGATCAAGTTCGGGTGTTTACACTAATGACTATCAAAGTTTTCCGTCAAAGCTTATTGAGACGAATATCTAAGAGTACTTTTTTATATTTTACAAACAAAAGCTTTCAATAGAGCAGTTTATTCATTTAACATTAGTATACATGTAAGTGTGTCACATAAAGGCAAGTATGTTTGGTAAAATCCCATCAATTTTGGAAATAGGATAAATAGTGTATAACACCCTTCAAATAAATTTTGATCATGGACTTTGATCAAAATTTTTGATAGTGTAAACTTTACTTATGGCCCTAACCACTCTACTTAAGTGTTTAAGTTATCTACCAAAACAACAGCAACAAAATCTAGTCCATGTACTGGTATGCACATGTGCCTAGAAATTAAACATAAAGTTTCCATTATACTTCATTTGAAAGTTTTAAATCCCAAATTACATTGGACCCATTGGATTAGATTATGATACAAGTGCTTCCTCACTTTGTAGAAATTTGCCATATTTATTCCTTTTGCATCAAGGGTGTTGCATATAAGATCTAAATGAAGATGCCTGGTTACATAAAAAACCAGCGACACATTGAAAAAGGTAAAAATCTCTGCATTGTCACCTGTAGCTTGTGATGTCTGATCATTTAATAAAATAGGCATTGATAATTTACTGTCAAAGTTTGCGTTTTCCTGAAACAATTGAGATGTCAGTTGATCGTTATATTTTTTATAGTATTGCAAATAAAGCTTGGTTGATTGGAATGTTTGTGTTTTGTGCTCTTGTCAAGATTATTTCATGAATGTCAATCCAGTCAATTTGAAATGGAACAGGAAAGTTGGAATACCAATTGTAAAGTGGTAGAGGAAACTTGGAATATGTGGAGACAACACAAACCTTCAACTGTCTCACACTTGGATATACTCAAGTTTGATTCATACCTCAGTGATAAGAGACTTGTGACAAGAGACTTTGATCCATAAGCTGGTTATATGTTAAGATAGTATATTCAATAAAGGCTCTATTTGGCTCAGACTGAATGGTATCAAATAGATTTAAATACATACTTCAAAACTATCTTCAAAGAATACATACATGTACACTATAGATGATATTTTTTGTTGAGTTGTATTGCAACAAAAATGACAAATCTGAATGATTGTGTATTTTATGGCATTTACAACTAAAACTTTACATTCTTAAAATTTGGGCTCATACTTTATACAAAGTACGAGGGGAGGTCAAAAAGTTCATAGAACAGGGTATATATTGCCACAACAAACCATACATTTTATTATTATTTTTCAATATAGTTCCCATTTACCCCAATGCACTTAGCCCACTTTTCTATCAGACTGTCTATACCTTTGAAATAGAAGTCTTCGCTTTGGTTCTGAAACCATGCCTCTGTGGCAGCCTTAAGTCCATCATCATCAAAATCTGATTCCCTGTAAATGGGATTTCAAATTTCTAAATAGGAAATAATCACTGGGTGCCAAATCGGGACTGTAGGGTGGGGGATTAAGTTGTTCGAACTTGCATTCACGAATCGCTGCTTGTGCAATCCTTGACTTGTGCACAGGAGCATTGTCGTGAAGAAGCAATACCCTCAACTTTCCCCTCCTCTTTAATTTAATAGCAGCTTTCAGCTGCTTCATTAGATCAGCATAGCAAGCCCCAGTGATAGAGATTCCAGCAGGTTTATAATTGATTAACAGAACACCCTTAGAATCCCAAAACACAGTGGCCATGACTTTGCCAGCTGATGGTTGGGTTTTGAATTTCTTTGGTGGGGGTGAGCCAGGGTGCTTCCATTGCATGGACTCTTTTTTGGTTTCTGGGTCCCAATGATGAATCCATGTTTCATCACCAGTTACTAAACACAAATGGAAGCTCTCGGGGTTATTATTATAAATGCCAAGAAGCTCCCGACTTGTCTTTGGAAGCGATCCTGCACATTAAGATTTCTGGGGACCCATCTTGCGGATATTTAGACATCCCAAGATGCTCGTGGATAACCGTGTACATGTATACACTTCCATGTAAAATGTCACACTCCCTAGCTATGTCATCAATTCTAATTCGACGATCATTCATGATGGTCTCCACAGACGTGACAATTTCCTGTGTGATGGCATCAGCTAGCCGACCTGACCATGGGTCATCTTTCAGTGAGGTGCACCCACATTTAAATTCAGCTGACCATTTTGCCACTGTGGAATAGGCAGGACCACTGTCACTGTACACCTTGGCCATTCGCCGGTGAATTTCTTTGGCATTTGATCCCTCTACTGTGAGGAACTTTATTACTGCCCTAAACTCAACATTTTGATTTTCCATTATTGCTTGATGGTCACCAACTTTGAATGCTTCTGAGAATTACACAAATATGTTGTGACGAATAAACTCAATATATTTAAAATGGCAGAATGCCGTGTTGTCTAAATGAGTAAAGAAAATGTGTGTTATGCTTGGCTGAATACGCTGTTCTATGAACTTTCTGACTTCCCCTCGTAAAACAAAATTACATCCAAAAATAGCTGTAAACTGATACCATCATAACTATAATTTTGATGGGAAAATCTTGGCTCAAATTTAGACTTCAAAAAACTATACAATTCAAATATTCATTTATTTAGTTGGTGGTTTTTCTTCTCCGTCTCTATTTATTTTTGTTTTTTAAAGCCTGATAAAGCATTTATCATAAATACATGTAACTCTTATGTGGGAATGTTTACATTAAAATGTAATGATAAATATCACAACTACTCAAAAATTTGAATAACTATTTTATTTGCAAGTACAATGTATATGAATAATGGTTATATTTATAAGCTTAATGACAATAAACTAGTGATTTATAACTAACCATGATGCCTAACAAACAAACAAGCACTCATTCTAGAAGTGGACCATTGCGTCGTTGATCTAAATTTTGCCAAATTACCTCATTGTTAAGGCCTTATTGGACCATATTTTACATTACACAAATGTAAAAATATTGATGTTATGGTGTTTTAGAGTAATGTTTTGAAAATGGCCCCCTTCTAAAAATCCTAGAATGAACACTGAACAATGGTGTTAAAAATATGAACTTAATTCAGACTTGATTGTTCTACTCTGTCACAGTAAAATTTCAGATCACCTTTCTCAAAACTCTGCATTTAAGTTCCATCAAAAGACCTTACTTGTCAAACCCTACTTGCTAGTTAAAGCCAGTATTGTCAAATCCCATATTTTAGTAAATGTAAATTGGTCAAACTTGTGTTGTATACCATCTATAAATCTTACTTGTTAAACCCTACTTGCTAGTAAAATCAGTCCTATAGGCCTTACTATTACAAATATAAATATACCTTTGTCAAACCTGTGTTTAGTATTCCTTCTATAGACCTTGCAACACCTCAATATTAATAAAGAATTTTGTCTGGGGCCTAACACTCCATTCCACTCTATAGACCTTGCATGTCTAACATCTGTAATTTCCCATCTATATAATTACATAGTACCTAACTTGTCAGATCAAATTTCAACAACAGAGTCAACTTGTCAAACACAAATACAACTGTTTCCTCTACATGCCATACTCACTAAAATCACTGAAATTCTCCTACAAATCTTATGGAAAATTTCAGTCTACAAAAAGCTTTTTTCATGATTTCATTTCAGTTTTCTATTTATAATTTTGGGCCTTCCTGTCTCCTACATTTCTGAAAACATGTAAAAACTTTCCAGTCTTTAAAATTTCCAAGGTGTTTAGTCAAAGTTGTTAGATCATAGAATATCAATTTCATATCAATAACATAAAAAACCATACAAAAGAAATTAACCCAATGCACATGTAATGTAATGCAATCTCAAAGTAACGAAGACCTGTGATTAAGGGTGCTCCAATATAGAAGTGATATACATTTATACCAGGTAACATGACTACTAGAATTAAAAGGAAAAAATAAATATATATATTGACCAAAAACTTAAAAATGAAGCCCGATTCAAAATTATGATGTAGCTCTCGTATGTTTTAAAATTATGGGCATATCAAGCAAATGAAATATACATGTAATATGACTGTTTGGAATGCAATGGGTTTTGCCGCTGTACCACATGATGCCCTCTGATGTTTGTGCAAAGCACTAATTTCCAATGGATATGGAATTCCATAAGATGACTTTTTCCATGAAAAAACGATGTTTACCGGGAATTTGTGAGATAACGTTTTCCAAAACATCCTGCACAAACATTTAAAAGGCATTCATTAAGTGTTACAGTGACAAACACCATTTTAATACTGGTGTGTGAAAACAATATCCCACCTAATGTATCTTTTATCCCACCTAATGTATCTTTTATCAATACATATAGACTAAACAAAACGTAAAAGCCACCATTTGCAATGCAATTTAAAATTTTGTGAAAGTAATACCCCACCTTAAGTACCTCATTACACTATTGGCTAAATATTTAAAATGTATATAATAATGGACAGGAAAAATAAAAAAACCAAATACTTGTAAGTTTTAAATAGACAATTTATAGTTTTACGTCAATAACTCCCTTACTTATTTTTGAAAATTTACACATTTCAGTTTAGAAAAAAAAATTTGATGTCACTGTATCCTTGACTGTAGATCAAGTACATTGAGTACAGCACACCCTTTTTATCTCACCCACTCTCTAGAAGTCTGATGACAGCAGAATATTGATGCCAAATGAAATGACAAATGTAAACTTAAATTTTTATTTGTCAAGAATTACTAAAACGGTGAATACAGTAACCCATTCTTATCTCACCCACTGCCCTCAGAAATAAGGTAAATGTTGTTTTATAAAAATACAGACACATTACAGAGAGTGGTGATGTCAAAGTGAAATCCCTTATGAGAAAGGATGGTCTTTTGACAGGTATTCATTGAAAAGGGAATAATTTTATAATAAAACAATTGTGAATTAACTTTAATTTTAACTGATATATTATTGGTTGTCTAGGAAAAGTTTTACATAGTCAAACCTGTCTATAGTGGTCAGTTGCTGAATTAAGTCAAAGTGGCCACTATAGACAGGTGACCACTATGGACAGTTTTTATGTTAGTTATTATCTCTCACTGTATCCAGTACAAAAATAGAGTAAGGAATTAATTTTAACTGTATAAATTATAAAGATACCGTACTAGTATATTAAGGAATTTCATTTAACTCTTATATTAAAACAATTTAGTCCATTAAATCAACAATTTAATTTAATCAAAGCAGGTAAAGCTGAGCTTGCTGAAATTCTTCTCTTTGCTGACCTGAAAAGGAAATAAATATAATTTATTTTTTAATTAAATACAAGACTTCAAATGAAAATTCTGGGACTTGAATAATTACATGTATACGCAATGTTAAGTAAGCTCCCACTATAAGCATCACAACCATGTTTATGTACATGTAAACTGTAAGAACAGTATAACAAGACATCAAATTTTGTACATAAAAAACATTGTTTTTATTTCATAAAAAACTTTAGCCAAAAACTTTAATATTGGGCTCTAGTGCTTGTATGTGCTACTAAAATCTTAAAACATTGGGTCCTGGTGCTAAGACTATAACATTGGACCCCGGTCTTTGTCTGGTAAAATATTTACTATTTTTGTGACTTAAATGACTGCAATCAATTAAAATATTCTGTAGAAAATATTGATTTATTGAATAGGGTTTACGTCCAGTCAATATTTCACTTATATCAAGATGTCAACAGCTACACATGAAGTGAAAGAAATTTTGACTTTTGCAGTGCACTCAGGGAATGTACAGGGTTGGTCTCTTAAAGTGTCAAACTTGCTGTTACACTAGGCATTGGTTTTTATGGTCTATTCCAAAGGACCCAGATACTTTCATTTTTACATGCCAAGTGCTAGGCAAGAGAACTATCACTACTTATTTTCAAGTTTTGGTCAGACCCAACCTGGGTTTGAACCCATGACCTCCCACATACAAAGTAAGCACTATTTCCAACCGAGTTATGTAGTGGTTGTCGAAAAGATACCAAATATGTATTAACTGACTAATCAGCAAGTGTACACAGACAAAAAGCCAGATAATTGTAAGTAGGAAGATAGAGAAAGACGAGTACATGACCAGTTTATAGAACCCTCTAAATAGCAATTTGTTAATGTGGAGTCATAAAAAATATGTGTTTATGTTGAATAAATAACTTTTTGAAGACTTTTTACAACCATTTGTCACAGTGACCTACTTACAAAGTTTAAGACATTGGTCTTATAGGCAATAAAGTGAATATGTAATGATTTCTATATGTGATAATTATTTACAATGAGGGGTGTTACCGAGACTCTTTGCCCAACTAGGAGTGCAAGAACATAATTCAATAAGATCATACATGTACATGTACATACACCACAGTCTTCTGAATTCTTATGGTACAATTAATTTTTCAAATTGAGTCATTTTCATTTAACATCTATTGTAAAGATAAATGTGCAAGTAAAAGACCATTCAGATTTAGTAAGGTTCAAAAATATCAAAACTGCTTAGTCATCGTCATCTCATGTTAAATGGAAAGTGTTTTTGTTTACAAGCAAGTCAATGCATACAAGTTAGTTCACATCTCGGTCAAGAAGTTTTCATATAGAGAGATGTCACAGTATATACATGCAGGTGAAAAAGCAATAATGCAAATTAAATGTGCTTAAAACAATGGATAGAAATAATGTATTTTAACAGGTTATACCTATCATGAAATGGGGTACAATGTTTTTGTTTTAATCCATGATGGTGTTGGTGAAGGAACTCCCAATTTCAAATACTAGTCTGAACAGAACAAGAATGGAACCCTGCTGCCCAACTTGTGAAGCTAGTACCTATACTAAGCTACCCTAGAGGCCCTTACAGTTTGTTTTCAGGTGGTTGTATATATAAATATAACACCACATAAAGTGGTATTCCCCTTATTCAAACCTAAACCTAGAAACTCCTCCATCTTCTATCTCTGTGTATCTGTTAAGATCTTGATCTACTTCTTCGTTTTTTCGTTGATCCTCTTCTTGGCGAGCTGGACCTAGGAAATAAACAAAACAATTAACTATCAGTAGTGCAGCTTAACAGATATGTCAATCAAATATTACAACTGTCAGTGTATGACATATATAAGTTCTTCTGTACCTCACATGTATATATACAGATACTACTGGGTAATTTTGGAAAAGGGACCTTGGAATGAATTTGGAAAAATCAATTGACAAAATCATATATTCATTTTGACATCTTTTTAACAAGTCTTTTAGTATGTATAGCATCCTTTGTAACTAGGTGTAGATGGAATACGTATCACTGTATGCATAATTTTAGGTTATTATAAAAATACAAGCCATGCCGGCATATACATGTAGGAATAGTACTTCTGAATATTCAATTCATTTAGCTAGTAATTACTTATAATACCAGTTATAATTTTACAACACTAGACAGCCATTTCAGAACATCTCATCAGTAGTGCTCAGGCTAAAATTTTGAAACCATAAGTTTTTCAAGGGGTTGAAAAAACATTAAAGGACCAAAATATATTTAACCAAACATAGCTAAGGAAATACATGTATTTTGCGATATTATATATAATTCAACAGAAGTATAGATGAATTCCTTATTTTACACTTCCAGTTAGGAATTGGTATTTTTTCTGAATAATTAATCTGTTTACCTAAGCTCACCATTTTATTTTTGAATTTCTATCAATATGTTTGAATAAATTTTAAGAAATTCCCTAATGAACACAATATTTAGAAAAAAGATTCTGTATTTTTTTCTTAAAAAAAGATAAGATTTTTCTCCATATTTTCCAGGCTACAATTATAGTAGTAGGCATGAACTTTTGCATACATTTCTTCCTACCAAAAGTTTATATACAGTAGAGTCTGACTCAATTTCAGGTCATTTTTCAGTCTTTTTGTCTCAAATGGTTCGCAAACAACCAATAAAATTTTGAAGGGGATAATGACCTTTTAACCTTGTACCCTTTTACCCTTGCTTTCCGTTACCTGGACCTAGACTGAGAGTAACTTCTTTTTCTGTCTTTCCTAGATCTTGACCTGGAACTGGAACGTGAGCGTGAAGAAGAACTTGATGAGGAATATGATCTTGAGCGTGACCTCGACCTTGAACGGGAACGGGATCTGGAGTATGATCTTGATCTAGAACTAGAACGTCTATTCTTGGATTCCTGCTTTTGATGATTATCTTTCTTCACGTCTAAATCATCCTGTCAAAGAGACATTGGTAAGGTGATACAACGGAGATTTACAAATAATGGCCAGTCCTTTATCACCCATATAAAGAGTCATTGTCTATGATACTGCCATAATAACAGATTTAGAACCCACTGCTTGAAAATTATATTACAGATAAACAAATTTTCCATTATAAATGTGATTTAATATCAATTATACTCAACTCTACATATCTAATTTTAAACATGGAACATTATAGCATACTTAAGGCAAAAGTTAAAAACTCTTTACATCTTTAATGGGATATCGGACTAAAATGTTTCCAGAATCTCTGAGAAGACAGAAAATCATCTTTCTTTAAAAATTACATGCATTACATCTGTGGTAAGTCAATTGTATAATCATAATTTGAACAGCCTCTGTATGTAAGTTTTAGAAAACATGTTGCGACATCTATTTAAAATATCTCTAGTCAATTTCATTAAAATTAGCTTTTTAGTTTTTATTCCCTCACAAGATTAAAGCTTAGTATCTCCAGGAGACGATTTTATTATGTTAACTCTCTCTCTCTCTGTGTGTGTGTGTGTGTGTGTGTGTGTGTGTGTGTGTGTGTGACATAGTAACATACATCATCAGAGTCAAGTTTATAAGCTGACATATCCACATCCTCATCATCATCCTCATCATCTTCTTCTTCCTCTTCTACATATTTAGTTACAGGTTTACTTTCAGTAGGTCCTTCATTGCCTCTATTCCTTTTCTTCCTTCTTCCAAACTAAATTAAATTAAAAACAATTTTGTCATTACAAGAATCAAGATTTAAATTACTAAACAGATAAAAATATTGAAAATGGATTACATAAGTAGAAAGAAATATTTGTATGTTAGTGATTTCTGAGGTTATCAATCCACAATGAAAAAATCCTTATACCAGTGAAACACTCTTACATACCAAAACTAAGACAGTGAAATGTTCTCTGATACCAAAACTGAGCAAGTTAATACCAGCAAACATTGCTATTTTACAGTAAGTGCATAGAAAAATATTTTTCATCTAAAACATAAAACTGGACATTTTTTTCAATTACTAATTTGTTATAATAGATATTTTTGAAGACAAATGAAAATTATTATGAGTATTTTAGATCAGTAGGTTCCCAAGTCAAAGTTATTATGAGTATTTTAGATCAGTAGGTCCCCAAGTCATTCATTAAAACAAGTGAACTTACAAAACATATAGGTTCTTTTAAAACTGTAAGTCTGATTATAATGTTACGATACGATATTGTACTTAAATTATTTTATTTTATTTCATAGTGTCAAATTAAGCTCTAAGCTCAAATTCTCACCTCATCATAATCTTCATCAGAATCCTCTCTTTCTTTGTATTCTACGACTTCATCTCTCTCCATGTAGCCTCCTCCAAACCCTAAAATGAATCAAAGTACTGAATGTACTGAATTGTATCTGAGCAAGTAACCCCAAACAAGATATTTTCAGAAGATACATCATAATGTCTATATCCAAATATAAGATTTGATTCTGATATAGTAAACTTTAGAATAATTTTATTTCATGAAAGATTGACATATTATGTTGTTAATCATTCATCAGAGTATGAACTGTTAAAGTAGACTGGGTCAAATCACATAAATCACTTAGTAGTTTTTGGTTGATTTGCTCCAACCTGCTTTAACAGTTGATATGTTTGTACCTCGATGAACAATTAAAAAACAAAGTCAATCCTTGTATTTACAATCATTTAAGTTTTTTTTTGTTTTTTTTCATATGATGGTTTAAACAGTGGACATCAAATTAGAAATATCAATTTGGACCATTTATGAGGTGTGTGCATTATTATGTTTCATAGGCTGTTAACTATTTACACTTTAACAATTCATTGAAAAATAATGTCAGTCAGAGAAAATTTATAGAGTGATATTAAGATTGTAAATATTGTGTCTTTAAACATGTTTAAATGTGAGTATAAAATCTATTACTGATTGATGCCTTTTCTAGTGCTTTTACAGATTTATACATAATGGTCTTAACAAGTAATATTTACCTGTTCTTTGTTCCTGTTTCCCATATTTTGGTGAATTACACATGTTACAAGTCATTCTTCTAGCCCAATTTACATTGCCACAACTAAACCATAAAAAATTATTATACATGTAAAATCATAAGAAAATACAATAGTCTTTACCATCATAAAGGTATTTAAATAAATCTTTATATATTCTCTTATTAGTTAACATTATCTGAAAAGAGTCTCTGATCATTTATTTTTTAAGTAGAATTTGAGGAATGACTGTAACAGTTTCTTTCTTCCTAATATATGTGTAGTGGCTGTTCATGGCTCATTTTTCTGAGTATTGCCAAAATGAGATGATATTGCCAGTTAAATGTGAAATGATTAAATGTCTAAGATCAAAACATGTCTCTAACAGTATTTGAATCCTTGAGCAATGGGTCTGAAGTCAGAGACAACCATCAAGCTACATGTTTGCATGATGCATATTCATAAATTTCAATGTGAATTTAATGTGATTGAATTTAATGTGATTTACATGTATATGATGTGCAATCAAATGTAAATGACATCTTCTTCAGCTACAGTGTTTTACTCTTCACTTATTCCTTTTTAAATTACTTTGGAAGACTCTATAGCAAGTAAACCTTAGGTAGTCTTATCTGACGCGGATCCACTACACATAAATTTGAAGTTAAAACTACAGCTAACCAGAACAATTTACTGATAATTTTAACTTTGAATGCAGATGATGCTAAACACAGGATACACTTTTCAGTATTTCCTACAGATGAGCCATATATTAGTTTCAGATAAGATTCGCAATGTTCCTCTCATTCCCAAGTTTCATTACACACATGGCTGGTGTAACTAGCTTACCAGGAGGTGCTTACCCTTCTGGAACACTCGACCTCACTTCCCTGGTGGAAGTTCATGTGTTTAACCTTACTTGTCAGTTTCAAGGTTATTACTCTGCTTTGGGATTGTGATTTGGACAAGGATGGGTATGTTTGTTTTTGGTTTATACACAAAATGATGTAAAGCTACCTCAATCCAGATGGACTAACAAAAAGACTTAAGGTACCTAAGACTACCTAATTTACCTCTTACACTGCCAATCATCTGCACTAAAAAGGCCTTTACTCTTCTCTGCCAAGTTCTTTCCTATTTCCATACCACCTTTCTTGAAAATAATGCCATCCTTCTTTTCTGAAATAAAAAATAATAATCTTTCAATTACTAAACTGATAGAATAAACATTCATCATTTGTTTAAGTGACTTCATTAATAGTCATCAACTATGCCAATAGTGTAATGGTGACTTTTGGTGTTTTAAATCCAGTCAAAATTCTTTTACACATCAGTATATACATGTTGATTGAGGTGCTCAGTTCTGGGAAGCAGGTGAAAAATTGCAGACTGTCCTGATAAAACTAACATTTAACAAGTGAACTATTTATGAATAACATTATTTGGATATCTTCCATTGTAGGATAATAAATGTGAGAATAAGAATATATGATATACTTACATAATGACAAGACAAGTCTATCAATTAATAAGATGTTGTCAAATTATATTAATTAAATACATACCTTTCCCACACCTATTGCATTCACTTCGTCTTGAAAAATTGACATTTCCGCATCTGAAAATGTATAAAATACATTTATATTAAATATATATAACATTTACAAAACATACATGTATAACAAAACAACAATGGTATCTTGTCTGGTGTAAATAAGATTAAATTAAATGAAATAGGTTATGGAACTCTGTCTTCATAGACCACTATGATTTGGTGTAATGATGCAGTGATGACAGTTTGAATTTAAGAAATTAAAGTGTAAAAAGTACAAGTTAAGAAATACAGTATTGAGATGTTGAGAAAAAAATCAAACTTGTTCTTCTTATAATCTCAACACATGTGATATGATATAATTAAATATAAAGACAGTGACTATAATGCTGTATTTCTCTTCTGCTCTATATTTCCCTATAGTATTAAAATTAAAGTTATTTTTGGAAATAATAGACTTTTATTTTCTGTAATTATCTACCTACGGACTATGCAAAGTACTTTTACATGATCAGTCATACTTTGACTTTGTTTGTTTAGTGATTTTAATCTTTTTACAAATATTTAAAATCCAATGACTCTTTGTATTTTAGAAATAGGTAAATTCAAAATCTGTAGAAATGGTCAACAGACATTATGTATTAAATGTTAAGGTACCCTACGTACTATATGATCATATGACAAACAAGATACAGGTAATAAAGACCATTATGATTAGTTTGCTTTGCACAGCAATGGAAGTAAATTATTATGCCTTCCTTAAAACTTTGAAAATAAAGGTCGTTGCTTTTGAGGACATGCACTTTAAGTTATAAATATTAACTTTAAATAATGCAAAAAATATATATGAAAAAAATGCAAAATAAATCGCCAAACAAATGATATGTTTTATGGCAAATTATCCATTCCCTCAACTTGTTTGTAACCCAAAACCCCTCCCCAACTTCCATCAGTAAGACAGGCTTAGCACTAAGTTAGCAGGCAGACAGAACATTCAATATATAACAATATAGCAAAAAGGTAGTATTGGGGGTATCGTATACTTTGGGTCTGGACAAATCCAATCCCCTTCGTTTGGCTTGAACCGTGCAGAACCGCTGCCAGACATCACTCGACACGACTCCCAACAGTTCAATGGCGATTTAGAAACGTAACTTATGACAAACATGCCCAAACAAAACATACCTAAAATCGTTACAAAAGGTCAATCGTATCCATTTTAAAATGCACCATAATTGTAGGTCCTCTCTTGAAACATTCATGATATTATTCATTTCATATTTCGGAAATTCCATTGATAATATAATTTTATGCTCATTTTTATCCAAGAAACCACTATTTAATATGGTAATAGAGGTGATAAAACACACAATAGTGAATGCTAATGTTGAATATTATAACAATAGACCTTACCTAATGGCCGTTAGTGATCACCCGTGGTCACTTATCAATTTCACCAACATTTACAACAAAGCACCAGGCCTTGCCCACATATAGTGCGTGATCTTATCTCCAAGGTCATTATTTTTGACAATAAAGTACCAGACCTAAGGCCTTACAAATCGACATAGCAGCTGATTTCATCTCCACTACTATTCAGAATGTTGACAGCAAAACACGTTTTTTTATATAAAACCTTTCCTGTCTGGATCACCAAATTTAATCTCCACTGTCACCAATGTAGACAAGACAGTATTGCACCTCACTTATCAGAATCACCCTATGACCTTATTTACACTATTACCAATGTGGACAACAAAGTACCAGAACTATATATCTGGATCACCAGATTCTATTGTCACTGATGGTGTTAACAGAGCACACAATCTTTTCTATCTGGATCACCAGATTCTATTGTCACTTATGGTGTTAACAGAGCACACAATCTTTTCTATCTGGATCACCAGGTTCTATTGTCACTGATGGTGTTAACAGAGCACACAATCTTTTCTATCTGGATCACCAGATTCTATTGTCACTTATGGTGTTAACAGAGCACACAATCTTTTCTATCTGGATCACCAGATTCTATTGTCACTTATGGTGTTAACAGAGCACACAATCTTTTCTATCTGGATCACCAGATTCTATTGTCACTGATGGTGTTAACAGAGCACACAATCTTTTCTATCTGGATCACCAGATTCTATTGTCACTTATGGTGTTAACAAAGCACATGATCTTTTCTATCTGGATCACCAGGTTCTATTGTCACTGATGGTGTTAACAAAGCACATGATCTTTCCTATCTGGATCAATTGGCCTTATCTCTAATGTGTTGACAACAAAACATCAGACCTTAATCTGATCACATCCCGGCTACTGTTGTTAATGTTGAAAACAAAGCTTGTGGTTTTTCACCTTCCTACCCACCCACTCACCTCATCCTCTTTGTGCTGCGGTGCACACTGCACATAATAAGACCTCTTAAGACCATCACTGTTCTTGTCCCCACGACCAATTTTTGCCTGTAATTTCTTTTTCAGTGGATCTTTTCGGTCTCTTATTGGGTCTTCCTCTGTGTGTGACCTCTCGTAGGGTTCCTTGTTTGAGATGATTTGAGGCCAAAAGGTTCACTGACATGGGCGTAGCTGAGCATGTTGGTAAATTACGCACTGTATACGTGAAAAATGCGTCGTTTTTCTAGGGGGTATGGAGGCATGTTTCCCCAGGAAATTTTGAAAAAATACAACAAAAATGGTGCGTTTTCCATGAATTTCGACCCTTATCTGCGAAATTTTTCGACTAAACTTCCAAAATTCCTGAATTGTACATTGATTCATATGCAATAAATCGCCTTGTTCATTATGATAGTTTCAGTTTCGAGGGTTAAATTTTGTATCGCTTTTAAGTTTTAAAATATATATACATATATATAAATATTTTTAACGTTTTGAAATATGATATTTGACAAAATTAACTTACGCACGGTCGTATGTGCGTATGCTCAGCTACGCCCTTGACAGAATCCTACATAGACACCGAGTTTGGAAGACATCTAGCTTGTTGATAATTGTATCAATGGTCTTCCATGATTCTGTGCCATGAGTGGTACTTTTAGAACATTGCTTTTGAATATCTCTATTGCTTTTGTACTGATCTTATTGATATCTAGATGTTCTTCTTGGTTTGGATATTCAGGCTTATACTACCGGTAGTACATCTTTATTTGTTTCAATCTTCCATTTTCTTTTAGGATAAACAAATTCCTTAACTTTCTCTGTGCCTTCTGAGGCAATGTAACTATCTGATGTGTAATTACGTTGATCTCGTTTATATCCATTAACTTGGTTTTCTTGGCAATGATGATACATAAAAAAACAACAAACCAGTCCATGTCCAAACAAAGTAAAAACTTCGAAACTGACAAATTAGGTTAATCACGTGCTTGAAGGGTAGGCTAAACACCTATTATTTAGCTAGTTACACTTGCCACATGTGTAATAAAGATTGGGAATGAAACAACATTGAACTAATTGTGACGTCAAATATATTCAGGATAATTTTGGATACAGAGGCGTCATACTTATCAACAATATTGTGATGACTGCCATGAAACTATTGAGAGCCTTGATAACCCTATGCCTGCAATATCCTTGCGTCACAATTTATTGTAAGCAGGCTTGCTTCGTTGTATAAAGTTTCTGTAGTGGGAACAAACTATACCATAGCGTATTAATTGTGAAACAAAACGATACCAAAAGCAATAGAAGTAGTTATATTGCTGCATAGAAAAGGAAGGTTGACAATAACAATTAGTCATCACGTTTTTTTTATATAGCTTCAAATGTAGCCTTTAGTTGGCGTCGTAATTAGGTTTCTCCTATAGTTAACAAGATATTGTGTACTGGTGTTCCATCGACTAATTTTTGTAGTTGTTCATAGAAAGCATCTTTTCAACATTCCCTGCATCTTCTGCTGGTACACAACACACTATTGTTACACAATACACTATTGTGGCGAGTTCAGTAAAAGCCGAGTTGTATCATGGTTTGATTAACCTCTTACTCACAGGTTTTCATTCCAGTAAACCTATATGTACTTCCTTGGTTGTTACTAAGGAAACGCGCCCGTTATGATGGCCATCTGATCTCCCTGAATATAAAATCCGACATTAACGGTTTTGATCTATTTCCAGTCCAGATTGTTTCAATTATTCCCAGGAGATCTATCTTGTAGTTTTCAATTTCTCTAATATTTGGCACAATTTTTCTGATAGAGGGTCTGCAAATTCCAGCAGAAAACTCTATGCATTACATTTGGTCAAATGGTATGTTCTTAGGCTGGCATCCATCCTTTTTCCAGTTCCTTAGACAACATTCATTCTCATTCCCTACTCAGTTCACTGGAACCGGTTTCTGTCTGTCAGGGTTGCAGACCCTCCAATTTTTTCATCTGGGTTTATGACCTGTCAAATTGGAGTTGTGTTCTGTCGCATATTTTTAATATTCTGGAAATCTGGTATACCAAATATTTTGTGAATTTTACTTTCACTAGATAATTGGTTCATTTTTCTGGTAAAAGATACAGACTGTCTACATTTTAAAATAGGTTATTGAAAAAAATAATGGTATTACTGGGGCCCCAAGAACCTTTTCCATTACATTAGGTACCCATCCAAAATTAAAGTTTGTAGTACCTTGTTTGTATTTGTTTCGTCTGTTACTACAGGTAAATCTGTTACTACATACAGGTCAAGACTACATTCCTCTTTGACAATATTTTTATGATGAGGATTGACTGATTAAATGGAGTTTAACGCCCCAGACAAGAATATTTCACTTATATCACGACATCACCAGTTGTAGGTGAAGTGGCAGAAATTTATATCTTTGCAGAGCGCTCAGGGCAATATGGCAGGGCCACGTGCCATGCCTACCGTGACTTTCATGTCTTAATGTCGAATGCTTGGCAAAAGAGCGGTCACTACTTATTTTCAAGTCATGGCCATACCCAGCCGGGATTCGAACACACAACCTCCCAAATAGGAAGCCACCACTGCCAATTGAGCTACCGCATTATACTGACTTAACATGTAAATAATCAGCTAAATAACAAACAATCCAATGCTACTATGCCACCACAGAATATTAGTATAGTATATATGTAGATGTTTATCAATAATTATCCAATTTTCCAATCAAACATACCAATCCATAACCAAATCACAATCCCAAAAGCAAAGTAAAACCTTTGAAACAGTCAAATCAAGTTAAGGTCAGGTGCTCTGGAAGGGTAAGCACTTTTGATCGAGCTAGCATTTTCTGCCACGTTAAAATCATAATCGAGAACGAAAGGATCACCAAACTATTGGATGTCAAATATATCCAGGATAACCTCGGATACAGAGACATAACTATACTATGATGATGACAATGATGCATAGTAATAAATGGTTGGCATAACTCATGTCAATGGCATACTCATGTCAAATGCTTTTGGCAGTGTGTAGTATTCTCTTTTGTGACATGTTGAGAAATTTAGATTTCAAAATGTTTTGAAGACATACTTGGGATACTTTTGATTTGACATGACTGTGTAGTTGGTAAACTCTCAATCAATGTACATGTAATAAAACACAATATTAGGTGATTGATTGATTAAGGTTTTGTAAATAACAAGTAACAAGTTGATTGTTGGTGATGTACACCTCATTACATTTTTATTAATTTATAGTTCATCATAAGCGGATATTGTAATTTTATAGCTATAACAAAATGACATGGTCTGTATACAGGTTTTATTAAACCTGACATACAGTTCGCCGTCGTCGCCGCTCTGTAAATGACATACATGTATGAACTCATCTATATAAAATGTAATATATAGAAAATACTTTCAGTTCCTTTTATAAAGACTAAAACAAAATTGTTGTACTTGTTGATTGAGCTAAGTAGCTAAATCGTAATGATATATCGTAAATGTACCCTAAGGATAATACTTCTTATCAAAAACTATCAAATACATTGCACATACTTGATTATACAAAATATTTCTTTATCTTGAAAACTTAATTAAATGATAATAATAATAACTAAATAATAATGTCTTTATATACATAACAAATCTATATATATAATTTTAAATAAGCAGTTATTATTATATATATCACCTATAGCAAGGAACAATAAAATAATGTCATCTATGATTGATAATATAACAGCTAAATGATCATACTTTATCTAGCAGTTGTGACTATTTGTTATCTGCCTGTCCATACGGAGTGGAATGTTTGCTGAATATATATGAGATATTACAGGCAGATACAGAAATGGGCACTGATCTAGTCTGAAATAGGTTTGAATGGAAATAGCAGGAATTACTGAGTCGGGAGATGTAGTTCATATTATAAGTCTTCTCTAGTAGATTTGTTCCAAATGAAATGAAAATATTAGTAGCAGATTTCTAGCCTGGTCAAAAGTTGGTAATAACCACTAGTGATTTTTAGTCTGGTAACAAACTTGCTCATAATCACTAGTGATTTAGCTATGAGCTAGTGATTTGGTTTCTAGTCTGTTAATAAACTTGATCATAACCAATAGGAATTTCAAGCTATCCGGAACCTTTTCAAGATGTTTATATTAAACAATAACAAGAAATAAAACAATTTTGTAAGGTGTAAAACATCTACACAAACCTTTATCAGATCATTACCTCTTTGTCTATATTGAGCTTCAGGCATCCTGAAACATTATCTCTACCAGTATCAAGAAATAGTATTATATTGGTATCGAGAAATATTATCACTATCCAGAAACTCTGAAAGTATCATCACTGGTATATAGAAACAGTATCACTACAATGTATTGGTATCCAGAAACAGTGATCATTACTTATACAGCATCACTATCGATATTCTGAAACAATATAGCAACTGTATCAAGGCTTTCAGTGAAAGCAATATAGATTTCATCTCCAAGGAGAGACAATGAATGAAAGACACAAGCACCAGATATACCTAGTGTATATCCAGTCTTTATACAGATAAAGGATAAATACAGGTATTAAAATGTGTAAGACCATGTAGATCTGGTTATGTACAGATATATCACCTTTCAAGTAACCAAAAAGTAGAATGCTTAAACCACCTAACTGTGTTAAAGTAAGTAACAAAGAAATAATGTAAGTCTGAATTTTACACCAAGTAAGTAACAAAGAAATAATTTATCTCAATTATCTTAAGGTTTAGAAATTTTGAGACATAATAACATGGCTAATGACCTTTGTAAAAATCAATTTTTTGATAATGAAATATAATGTGTTGTACAATACTATAAAATAACACTTTTACAGTACATACGTAAAATGTCTATGGTACTATGTATACTCTTCTACATTTTGTGTAGGAGATCTGAACATGCAATAATGTAAGTTGTCTGGTTTCTGGTCTCGAATCATGCAATAATCTGAACCTCAATTTCCTTAAACAAAGGCAACTACTACCACCATAGGAAAAAAATATACCGGGAAAAAAGTTTAAAAAAAGATTTCAACAAATAATGGAACAAATGAAAAGACAAATACCTGCAATATGATACACGTAAAAATATTAACTGGCATATCACAACCACTTGAACAAATATCAAAATAAAAAGTGAACTGTTTGTGTAATAACTCCCAAGTCCATACTAGCACTATCATGTCAATGTAGTAACATTTGTCTACTAGCACTATCATGTCAATGTAGTAACATTTGTCTACTAGCACTATCATGTCAATGTAGTAACATTTGTCATACATATTCTTTAAGAAATATTTTTCAAACAATGTACTTGCAAAGAACAAACAATCAAAGTAGCAACATACCAAATCAAATTAAATTCTTGTACAAAAAAGTTTTTTTAAACTAAAAAATCAGTAAAACTTGGAAATTTACCAAAAAATTTCAACTTCAATGCACTTTATAATATAACAGGAAGACACAGAGATATTAAGTTTTTTATTATAATACGAAGGACAAAAAATTTAACATTTGAACTACAGCCCCATACCCGAAGTTTTTATAAAAATCTTAGTACGGTAATAATATTTTCAATTTAAAAGACTAATATCATATGTCTACTTCTATGAACACATTATTCTGCAGCTGAAAGTAACAAAAGAAAAGAATTCTTAACGAAACAGTGAAACTAAATATATCATTAAATAAGAGTATTATCTACAGATATTATTACAAATAATTACACCTATTGTAAATTTCTGCACTATGCTAAAAATGCCTTGTCAGTAGTCTAAGTTTTATATCCTTGTGCTGTAACTAAACAAATGAATATTTACCCTCTTCTATGTGTCTATATTTACAGAGTAAAACTTTGCGTAAATCCTATACTTAACCCCCTTAATCTTAACTTAACTCCCTTAATCTTAAATATGGAACAACTAACTGGGCCTAGTTGTTAAAAACTTGATCTAATGATTGGTGCAATTGGTTTTTCCAAGTAAAAATGTTTTAACAAACTGAAGCACGTTATTTTAAACCTGTTGAGTTAAGACTGATAAGTTATTAATATGTATGTTTTTAATTTGTGTTATCAGATTCAACAAATCAAACTTTGAACAACTGGGGCCAAATTTAAAATGATTTAATCACTTCCTAGTTCTAAGATGTCTGAAATGAATATGCGAACACCCCGTGACTATAACCATGGGAAGGGGAAAATCCCAAGTTTTTTTATTTCAATTTTTTTAACTGTTGAAAGAATTTACTGATGACTCCAGATCAAGACTAGAACTTTTATATGTGTTATGACTGACATTTATGACTTAAATATTATTTACGTATTAGTGGCTAAAAATGAATACTAGCAGGTATAAAATGAAAGAAATTAATTATCTAATGATGAAATAATAGTCATACTCTATCTATTATTGTACATGATTATTTTAATACATGATATAAAGCATTTTATCAAACTTGGAATTCAAAATGTTAATAATGTGACAAGTATTCAAATATAGAATAAAATATTTTATTTATTTATAGAGATGTGAATGAGCTTGTTAAGTGTAACAGTATATGTTACATCATGTTTATAAATAACATTCTAATAATATTTTAATATCTATATAATCAGATTTATCCATAAAAATGCCATTTACAATCAATTTATTCTTCACTCATTTGATCATTTATCAGATCTTTGTATACATATAGCCAGTACTTTTATACTTTTTTAACTGTATGTACACATAGTACAAAATCTAAACAAAAATATATTCTACAACTCAAAACTGCTAAATTCTAATATCTTGGTCAAATAGCACTTTATTGGGGCTAATTAAATTGAAAGGTACTTATAAATGCATTTCTGAAAGAGAATTGTATTAATGAGGTACAATTGATGCCTTTTGTATCCGAGCCACTAATTTAGTGGAAGTTCATTTCCTTTAAAATAGATTTTTCCTGGGATATTAAAATGTATATAACTTATATAAGGACATCATCTGCATGGAAATAATTAAGCACTATAACAGCTGGTGCCATTGGCGTAATGGCCAATATGTACGTAACAATAGCCAACAGTTCCACAGAGGTGGTCCTGTTTAAAATAAGTACCAAAATGTTTATATATGGTAATGGTGGTGGTTGTAAGGTGTGATACATTTGCATACTTAAACTGAGAACATTTTATGATACACCAGAACTGAACAAAGTAATTATATTGTTAACCTGCAGAATGGCAAATGAGTCATTTTGTAAGAACACATACAAGAAATGCAACAGAAGCCAGTATCACTCATCTGACAGACAGACAGACATAAATACTGTGTATAATAACAAAACTACTGATAATAATAGGTTAGATTAAAATATAATGTTAAAGAGCAGATAAAGGAAAAGTCTGATATGTATAGAAAAGTTCTCGCAACAATATGAAAACACTAGCTTAAACATAAGAATACATGTACCAGGGTTTAATATGTCATATCAAATATTTGTTTGAAATAAATGTATGTGAAACTGAAGGCCACAAAAAACCGAATCAACCAATTAAATTTTGTGTTACCAAAACAAATTACCCTAATATTTGGAGGTATGCCGAATAAAAAACCCAAATTTTTTTTGTGTTAAAGGTGAATGTCAAGCTCATTATGTCAAACACTATTATTGGTGTAAAGTTCTTGACAAAAGTAATACATGTATATGAGCAAGTAACGAATGCCCAAGGTCATGCCAAATATCAAACATGTGTAAATAGTATAATATATACCAATGTAAGTAAGGACAAAATATAAGAGGAATGCTTCAGAATCAATAACTGTGGGTAGATATCTGTAAGTCAGAGGTCAAACGTTTTAATTAGCAATATGTAAATAAAATATGGAAGACCTAACTTATTACAAATACATTAACATAGATAACAAACAGATTTGTGTAGTTAAAGGTTATCAATTACATTGTGACAGATGGGAAATTTCTGATGGAAAGCACATACAAGTAAAACATGAAGACCTTAGTTTTATGAATACAAAATTTTCTCTGGGTTAAATTTGTACTGAAGGAAAATACTGAGGTCAAGAGAAGTTAATTTTTTGTGTTGACTATAGTATACAGAACAAAACGGTTTACCCAAGATTACATCTGTATAAAATTAGTTTGGAAATCAAAGTTATCAATTTTTTATTATCCATTTGTTCTATATAAATAATGCTGGCCATCTTGGATGCCAGAAAGGATCCCTTAAACAAAGTTCACTTGGGAATTTTCAACTCCACTTTTTTTTTTTATTTTTTATTCTGGTTGGTTAAACTGTTTAAGAACACAAGTCTTGACATGACATAAGCTCACAGGGCTTGCAGCTAAGTGAGCTAAACAATATGCTCACATTTCTCTTCAACCAGGGGCATAAAAATCTTATATATACCATAATATACCACTCATTACATGATTGACAAACTTATATCCATATTTTGTCTGTTCATTTTGTTCATCTTTTACAACTGTCTGTACCCTATGTCTACCCCACTTTCTATATAACACTTTCTGTTTCCAGGTACAGAGTTCAACAGTATAAAATTGTATCTATGTAGGAGACAATTGATTACATGTACCCGTTATTTCATATCAAGCAGTTAATGCGAGAATTATAATCTCAAGTCTAACAATCTGCAGTATGGTCGATGATGGATCATGACGGTCGAGTATTGGGTGGAAGTGTTGAAGACGATCCTCTAGCATTTCTCTGTGGACCAAATGATGAGTATTGTTTTGTGCCTCGAGGTCTGAAAAATGAAGGAAAAAATCTTACTACAAGTAATGATTGATATACTAGGTTTTTTTAATTTTAAAAGGCAAAAGACTGGCTTCAGAGTTTACTTCAGTAACACTTCTGTATGAAGATTGATTGATATGTCCAAGTCAAGAAAATTTCACTTATATTTTGATGTCACCAGCAACAGGTAAAGTGACAGAAATTTTTACCTTTGTAGTGTGTTAAGGACAATGTGCTGTAATGATATAAGAAATTATATAAAAATAAATCCAAATATTTTCTGTTCTCTACAAAAAATCAAATTATCTAATAATTTTATTTTTTGAGAAGGGCATAGAACGTATGTAATGATATAAGAAATTATATAAAAATAAATCCAAATATTTTCTGGTTTACAAATTTGTACTTTCGGCTATAATTTATATAAGGTTAATTACTCAGGTCATCCTCATGTCAATGGTCAGGCGAGCCTTTACCTCCAGGCAATTATTCAATAACGTACAGCCTGGACATTACATGATGTATGTACCTTTGTCCAACTGACCTTACAAATCATGATGTTTGGTAAAAGGTTAGGTCATGCGCTTCCCTTCTGTTATCTAACAGAAGAGTATATAAGTTGTCGCAGGTTTCATACACACACACACACGCATCATACCTGGACACACACCTGGACATCTACACACCGACACATCCACATACAGACACAGCACAAGACACCATGAACTACAGAGGACATCAGTTTACAACAAGAATAAATTTAAACTACTATAAAGAAAAGGACGTTTTTCAATTATTATTACTACATAGCCGTCCAGGGTTTTATCAGAGTGGTGCTCGTGACCAGAGGACCTAGGGAACCATGGAACGGCGTGCGGACCTGGATACCACTTAGACGACGGCCATAATGTTACCAAAAATGTGAGTAGATACAGTTGTTTTTACCTTGATTTATCACTTATTTGCACCATTTTGAATAAATATTTTGGATATTTTTCTCTAACCTTTAACAATGAATGTGGCATTTGAATTTTTTTTTAAAAAACGGTCCTTATTTTTAAGTATCCATGCAGATGTCTGCATTTTTTTAAGCAGGTGCAATGTTGTATTAATATCATTATTATTAATTTTATAGTGTTCTGATTACAATGTATTTATATCGAGAACTTCAATATGTTTATAATTATAACGAGAATGTATTTTTTTAATTTTGGTAGTTTTGCCATGATATTTAAACTTTTTTTTAATTCATATATAGAATTATTTCAATTTTTCAAATGAAAACCGAATGATGGCGATGTTAGAATTTACACGAATAATCATTTTTCATATCTCATAGATAAATATTATATTACATATACACGTATCATGTGGAAGTAAATTTTCCAGGATTATCTGATCCAAGAGTTGATCAGACATGATACAACGCACTCACACAATTATATACCATGTGGAAATATAAGTATCCAAAAGTTTCTGATTCATAATTTGATCAGACATGGTATAAATACACAAATATTTACACATTATTATTAATATTATTATATTCATATCATTACTCATCTTTATCATAAATAATATACTTCATATATCATAAATTGTTATAATTTGCAGAGTTCATATATAAAATACTCTGTTTTATTTGTGTAAACTTCCATCGCCCATTCGTTTTCTTTAATTTAGATTTTGTATTATAAAATTATAATTTTATACATATTACTCATGGATTTTTTTGTAAGTTCTTAATTAGATGTTAACATGTTAATGCAGATTTTTGTTTATTTTTTAAATAAATCTTACAACATGGACATTTTTCTAAATGCCACCTTCAGTTGACAAAATTAAGTTATACAAATTTTTCCCATTTTTGAGTAAATTTTCCTAAGATTATTTGTTAAAAATGTAATATCAATTTACAAAAATAGTTATATAATAAGTGATAAGTTAAGTAACACTGTATCTACAATTGCCAAAATGGATTTCCAACAACAAAAAACCTAATCAACAACAACGACAACAAACAACCAGGAGGACAAAAGACAAATGAAACAACAACAACAATAACAACAACAAGAACCACAACGAAGACAACAATAACAGAAGCAGAATTCCAGCACACCACCACCAACGACAACAACACCATCAACACCAGCATCCAGACATATTTTTTTTCAACTTTTATTCCGAGATATGACCATTCATAAGATGGCAGATATATCCATTTTTTAAAAGGCAAGCGTAATGCCAAAATGGATCTCGGACGTTTTATAAAATTATTATATTTTGTGGGTACATCCACTTAATTTTTTTTATATTTTAATATATTTGTGTGGATAGCACCACCAGCTATGACCACTATATTATGTGGAGTTTAATTCATTTTCATATATTTTTGTGGACGCCAATATCGGCTATGACTACCATTTAATGTGGACTATGTTTACCGTTTGTGCGCGATGCCACCATTAACTGTGGCCAACATTTAAAAAGGACTTGAATTGTGCACGATACCACCATATATAATGAACGTTACTTCAAAAGCATTACGGACATTAAATCTCGACAATTTCTCTTCTTGCTTTTCTTGTCTCATCTATTTCACTTCATTTGTACTTTAATTATTAAAAATATATGTCAAAGAGATGTCTAAATGATTACACACAACATGCTTGCGACACCTTTTCCCCATTTTTGGCGTCTTTTATATATAAAAAATAAACCAAATACTTTCTATTCTCTACAAAAAATCAAATTATCTAATAATTTTATTTTTTGAGAAGGGCATAGAACGTATGTAATGATATAAGAAATTATATAAAAATAAATCCAAATATTTTCTGGTTTACAAATTTGTACTTTCGGCTATAATTTATATAAGGTTAATTACTCAGGTCATCCTCATGTCAATGGTCAGGCGAGCCTTTACCTCCAGGCAATTATTCAATAACGTACAGCCTGGACATTACATGATGTATGTACCTTTGTCCAACTGACCTTACAAATCATGATGTTTGGTAAAAGGTTAGGTCATGCGCTTCCCTTCTGTTATCTAACAGAAGAGTATATAAGTTGTCGCAGGTTTCATACACACACACACACGCATCATACCTGGACACACACCTGGACATCTACACACCGACACATCCACATACAGACCACACACACCTTGTTACTTAGTGTGGAAGCCCCACTGGAGATTGTATACAAAGATTGGAGTTAAGCCATCGGAAAACGACAATAAAACCAACTCAGAACAGCAGTAGAACTTCTTAGTTATTACTTCAGTACAGTGCACGTAGTGTTCTTTTACATGATATACATAGTTACAAGGGGATCAGTTTAAAGGTCTCTCCCAAAGGACCCTGTGACTTTCATCTCTAAATGTTACTTCCTTTTTTCAACCCAACGAGGGGTTGAACCCACGACCACCCACCCCCATCCTTTACGGAGCAATCACTCTTAACAACTAAGCTATGGTGGTGGTGGTTTCTATATGTATATTAAGAATGATGACACAAAATAAAACTGTTGTTGGAAATTACTACTGTAGGTTTAGCTTCACCTTTTGTGCTTTATGATAGATAATTACATATTGGATACTGATTATGTCCCCTTGTCCAACTATAAATAAGTCATATGTATATACTAACCCTAAACTACCAGATTGTATAATGCCTTTCTTTGAAATCTTCTTACTTAAATGTTGAACCCAATTTTTCTGTTTTTCTGCTGTTTCAGCTAATAGAAGCATTTCTTTTGCCTGTATATTCATATCGTAGTTCACTGAAAAAATACACAAAAACAAGTTTTTAGAAATTTGTAACAGAAAACAGGGCAACAATTTAGTAAAGCCCAAAACAGGATATCACATATAGAAATTTTATTAAAGAAAACAAATAATGAAGCCTGTAAAAGGGTAACAAATGACAAGAGCCCATAACAGGGTCACAAAGTGGGTGTGGGCAAAGTTGATGTTTATCAACTTATTATTATAGGATCAATATACTTTCGTATAATGTTAATAAAATTTTGTTTGGGTAAACAAAATGGCATTAATATATTGTTATTCTAACATTAAACACAAGGGGCGAAGCCATTCCTTGCGACACAACTGCATCATTTTTCTTCATGTTTCCATACAATACAATTATATGGATTATAAAAAGGAAACAGTACAATACCTTTTTATACATATGAACTTCTATTTAAAAGCACTAAGTTTGCTTAGAAAAACTAATGTCATTTTCTTCTTGTATTGTAAGTATACTTGTCTACTTGAGTTCTTGATATTCTTAAATTTGAGTACTATTTTGTATCATATCCAAAAGTATTAACTTGTGATGATTGATTGATTGAAAATTTGAATGAGTTTTACTTACGTCCCTGTCAAAAATAATTCATTTATATCAAGATGTCATCAAGTATAGGTGAAGTGACAGAAATTTTTACCTTTGCAGTGCTCAGGGCAATGTGCCTGTGCCATGCCTGCATCCGTTTTTAAGGTTTCTTTCAAAGAACCCCTTGATCATCATTTCTAAATACCGAGTGCTTGGCAAAAAAAAAAAAAAACCCAAAAAAACCCCAAGTCACTACTGGGGTATCTATTTCAAGTCTTGGTCAGACCCGGCCATAACCTCTCACAGAGTGAGCACTCTACCAACTGAGCTATCGTAGTGGTCATATCATATTATGAGGTAGGCATATCTTTTCAGCCCCTAATAAGAATTTATATAACATAGTTCACATACCTTTACAGTATGCAATAAATTCTTCATTTTTATCATAATGTTCTTTGTGTACTTTAACATGACATTCTAAAAATAAAGCAAATTTGTTAACATTGTCATCACAATATCAAAGTACTGAAACACTGAAAGAATGTACTGATAAAATAAAAACAAAATTGTTAACATTGTCATCACAATATCAAAGTACTGAAACACTGAAAGAATGTACTGATAAAATTAAGACAAAATTGTTAACATTGTCATCACAATATCAAAGTACTGAAACACTGAAAGAATGTACTGATAAAATTAAGACAAAATTGTTAACATTGTCATCACAATATCAAAGTACTGAAACACTGAAAGAATCAATAGTACTGATAACAAGAGGCCCATGGGCCTGATACGCTCACCTGATAACTAATGGCTAGCTGATAGATTTAAAGAACACATAAAAACTAAACCCCAATGACTTTTTTCTTTACATCATGATAACCATTGTATCAATACCTACAACATTCTAATATACATGCCTATACAAAAATTTATAGTTTTCGAGATAATTAACCCTTTTGGTATTGTTTTGCATCTGTGACCTTGACCTTTGAACCCATGACCTTTTTCTTTACATCAAAATGATCGTTGTATCAATACCTACAACATTCTAATATACAAGCCTATACAAAAAGTTTATAGTTTTCGAAATAATTAACCATTTCGGTATTGTTTCACATCTGTGACCTTGACCTTTGAACCCATGTCCTTTTTCTATACATCAAAATGATCGTTGTATCGATACCTACAACATTCTAATATACATGCCTATACAAAAAGTTAATAGTTTTCGAGATAATTAAACATTTCCGTATTGTTTCGCATATGTGACCTTGACCTTTGAACCCATAACCTTTTTCTATATATCAAAATGATTGTTGTATCAATACCTACAACATTCTAAAATACATGCCTATACAAAAAGTTTATAGTTTTCGAGATAATTAACCATTTTGGTATTGTTTTGCATCTGTGACCTTGACCTTTGAACCCATGACCTTTTTCTATACACCAAAATGATTGTTGTATCAATACCTACAACATTCTAATATATATGCCTATACAAAAAGTTTATAGTTTTTGAGATAATTAACCATTTTGGTATTGTTTTGCATCTGTGACCTTGACCTTTGAACCCATGACCTTTTTCTATACATCAAAACAATCGTTGTATCAATACCTACAACATTCTAATATACATGCCTATACAAAAAGTTTATAGTTTTCGAGATAATTAACCATTTCAGTATTGTTTCACATCTGTGACCTTGACCTTTGAACCCATGACCTTTTTCTATACATCAAAATGATCGTTGTATCGATACCTACAACATTCTAATATACATGCCTATACAAAATGTTTATAGTTTTCGAGATAATTAACCATTTCGGTATTGTTTCGCATCTGTGACCTTGGCCTTTGAACCCATGACCTTTTTCTATACATCAAAATGATCGTTGTATCAATACCTACAACATTCTAATATATATGCCTATACAAAATGTTTATAGTTTTCGAGATAATTAACCATTTCAGTATTGTTTCACATCTGTGACCTTGACCTTTGAACCCATGACCTTTTTCTATACATCAAAATGATCGTTGTATCAATACTTACAACATTCTAATATACATGCCTATACAAAAAGTTTATAGTTTTCGAGATAATAATTATATTCAGAGTTACAAAAAATTAGGTCACGACCTTCACAATCGACCTTGACCTCATTTTGAAGATACTAACAAGAAGATGTCAAAACTGAAAACCCCATGTCATTATCTGGTCAAATATTCAAGTTATAACAATTTGAAGCTATTTTAGGATTTTTTCAAAATTAAACGCAAAAACGCGTAACCTTTTTTTTATCCGAATTTCACAAAATGAACAAACTATAGGCTTAAGACCCTAGAGAAGCCAAATATCACATCAGATTTTTTCTCCAATCAGTACTTTCGGAGAAGAAGATTTTTTAAGATTTTTGCACTCCTAGGTCACCTTGACCTAGTTATGGTAGCCATAGCAACGCCACGAACAAATCTGAATTGCACCAGCCCATATATACTTCTGACAAAGTTTCATTAAAAACTGTCCAGTAGTTTCAGAGGAGAAGTCGAAAATAGGTGTTAACGACGCACACACGCACGCACGCACACACGCACGCACATACACACGCTGCGCTATGCCATAAGCTCACATGACCTTCGGTCAGGTGAGCTAAAAACAAAATTATTAACATTATCATCAACATAATTAATGAAAGAAAATACAAGAACTTATTTATGACTCATTAAATTTTTCAACATAATTCAGATATAGATATACCAGTACAGTACAAGGTAAATACGTATTGCAGTACAGTTTGGTAATGCTTCTTTATATCACACTAATGATGTTTTTGTTTAATTAGAGTATTGGACACGACTCTTTTTAACTACACCATTAAGACAGACAATGGATCATGTCTCAAGTAAAAGGGGCGTTTCAGTTTTATGTGATTATTACATCAGCTATTGTAAAAATGTATCATTCAAATAATAGACTAAATACTAAAAAAAATAAAACAGTCAAATAATCAAGTAATTTCTCAACTTATGGACTGTCTCAAACTGTTTCAGAAAAAGGTGAACAATTTGACACAAAATTTTATTTCTTCAATAAGATACAAAATATGTAACCACTTCAGTGAAATATGTTTACAGTCCTTAAATAAATAACTAAAAAGATATTGGTCTATAAAAGACTGACTTACTTCTGCATTCTAAGGCCTGGGGAGGGTGTAAAAAATGCCACAATGTTTTGGCACAGGAATCACAGGTAGCCGGTGTACGGAAATGCAATGGCAAGAAATCATGTCCTTTATATGAGATAACAGTAGACTTATCCTGTAAAGTAAAATGTCAATAGTAAAAACATACATGTATCTGTCACATAGGAGGACCCTAATCATGTCCTTTATATAACAGTAGACTTATCCTGTAAAGTAAAATGTCAATAGTAAAAACAAACATGTATGTATCTGCCACATAGAGGGACCTCGGTGGCCGATTGGTCTAACATGCCAGCTTATGGACCACAGTACCTCTAACAGCCTAGGGTCAAATTCTGTTCAGGTCAGATCTTAATGCAAGAAGTTTGTCAGTTTGATTGTCTTAGTTCATTCATTTTCTCTGGACACTCCAGCAGCCAAGAACTGAACCCCTCGATATAAGTGAAAGAATCTTGGCTGGGGTATAAAAAACCATTAATCCACTCCACTCTATCACGAAGAGGAGTAATACATACAATTTAAACATAGCACTGCCGTGCTGCTGTACGACATAGTTGGGAAAATGGTGCTGTAGTAGGACTATGAATATAACTGAAACGGGCCGTTGGGGGCTATCAATGCATAGTTAGATGGATGGTGTTTTTGAAAAAGAAAACAATGTACCAAACCATGTATTGCTCAGTAAAAATGTCAGAACATAATAATTCCATAAATATATGAAAAAGACAATCAGTAATTAAAATTTAATAAAGTTTTATAAATTGTACCTGATCCATCGTTGTTTGTCATTTTGGGTAAAGAGAAAGCAGACCGACTGCTGCTATGAGGGGGTTCATTCTAGCGTTAGTATGTAACTGGATCTTTTGCTGTTAAGTCTGGTTTTTAATAATCTGCTGATTATCATTCACAATATTCTCGTTTCATGTTAATTTTAATTCCAAATCGGAAAAGACTTTAAAATCCACATGCTCAGTTTGCACATGGCACTGTACGATTTATCTCCCTTTCACGGAAGAGAAATGTAATCGATAAATCAGTTTTAAAATATGACAGCATACCGCAAAATACCAAAATACTTTAATATACCCTTCCAAATAAATTAAAATTACCTTAGATTTCATAAAGAATTAGTTAAATCCACCTGTCATTGTTGTTTATTTCATAAAAAGTTATGATTTTACATCGTAGGATGCAAACTTCCCGGACTACTTTTTATTGTAATTACGAGATCAGTTCGCCAGATTGCACAAATTATTGGATGCATCCCGCCGCAATATTTTACTAGATTCCGAAATCTATTCCGAAAATTTATTCTATTCGTACATATGTAACCAAATGCATTACCCGTCTCAGAATACATATCTCACGATAAAACAGATATATTTCTTTCACGTTCATTTACCAGGCGCACTATTTCCATGCGTACTTATTTCAAAGAAAAGAAGCCTGATCTTCTTAGCAGAAAGTGATAGCAATGTACCGCTTTCACTGTCGTGAACGTCGTACAAAAACATTTATAATTCATTTTTATTTATTACAAAACTGTGCATGCCAACTAAAGAAAACAAATTGCTGTCATACATGTATAGTGTACAAATACAATCCAGCAATGTTTTACAAAAGAAACAAAATGGATCGTGTTCGACCTAATGACATAAAATTTTCTAACTAGTTAAGAAATAAATATTTCTGTTGAAATTTTCAGTATTTTAAACTGGAGACTATCTTACTTATATCAAATTATAACATACTATATGTACCTGGTTGATACTGTCATGGGCAATATCATCGGGCTTTCTGTTTTCTCCCTCTGTGGCATATAGCACCTGTAAATATACAAAATGTTAAGTTGTAATATCTTTGATACTTTGTACTATTCCCAAATAGAAACATATATTTTTGACATTGTTCAAGAAAATAAAAACCATGTTTTACTGTATCATTTGGAGATTTAAAAAAATAATTTTTTAGTGCTCATAGTACATGTGTAGTACCATGTGTTTATTATTAAATCAGGACTGACAAGTCTTAATTGTAATGGGATGTCATTTCTATGTCCCCTTAATAAAGGAACAAAGTTTTTGATCTGAAATGTCTTTAATTACACTTGGACATTGTCTAAACTGTGAATTTTCAATGGTTAAAAAAAATTCAAATAATTACACAGAAACCCAGTAAGGTCAAGAAATGGTCCAATCCAAAAAATAGTACAGGTTTAACACATTTTCATATGCGGACTTGCCATCATTAGGTTAAAAGGTGTTTATCATAACAAGTACAACCTTAGATGGGTTTAAAATGAACCAAATAGAGCCCAAAACTCAACAATAGTGTGATATAAAATGTATAAACTTATTATGCCTATGGATTGCAAACTAAGAATACAAATGATTTAATTGTATTTGTTCTAACTTATCAGAAGAACCCCATCAAGGTCCAAAACTGGACCCAATCAGGAAAAAATGTATCCTGGGTAAAATATAAATTCAATTTACCATGCAGATCAAGAAAATAATATTTTTCTATACATTCAGAATATAATATCACTTAGGTTCAAATAATCTTAATACTCATTTTGGGGACAATTTCTCTCCTATTATACCACATACACAAAATTCTGCAGATCACATGTCAAAGAAACATTGTAAAAAAGTTGTGATAAAATTTTTCATAACATAAATAAACAGCCAGGAACATAAAATCTGGCATAAAACATGTTAAGTTCACAAGTAAACCAATGGTTAAAAATTATGTACAGATGGTCCTTTTGTCTTTATTTTTGGCAGGTCCTGCATAAAGTTTTGAAAGTCCAATATCAACATTGAAAGGTCCATATGCAATTACGTTATCACAAAGAAAGAGCAGTATTATCCTGGAAAAAAAAACTGCAGGTCCATTGGACTTATACAGTTTAAATATGAAGGGTCTCAATGTAAAATCAATAGATCTTTGACCTTGGACCTGGGGAATTTCAAAACCCTGGTAAACTTTACACCTATAATACAATGTTGATATAATGTATTATCATGTAGAACTACATACCTGAAATATTCTAGGAATATCTTTACCCTCAGCTCTGTAAACATCACCTTGTGTTACTGGTCGTACATGGAATAATTTTCTACAATAGAATAAGTACAGAAAAAATGCTAACATTATTAAATAACATATTAAATCAAGCTAATAATCATAAATGGTACGAAGATTCAAAATAAATTTAAAACAAGACCCACATTGGAAAGACAAAAGTTTCACAGAGTAAAATCTTATTAAATTTGGAAAGTCATAGGAGTAACAGATTACACTATTTACACGACCAAAAGTGTTTCAGAGTCAAGCCATTACCAGAGCAATTGCCACAACACATTATATCACCCATTTCAATGTAACTAGAATATTGAAGGGTTGTGGATTTGCTCCATCTATCTAGCTGGTAAATCATTATCAGAAAATGGGATAGAAATTAACCTCATAATGGACTGACTGAAACATGGATGAACACTGAAATGATTAGAATACAAGAAAATCAAGTGAATTAGGATCCCCCTGCCAGCAGGTTTTTTTTTTTTGTGATTTGCATTTACGTTCAAAGGGCCATAACTCCAAGGAAAATGAGCAAACCAACCCGAGTTGACGATATGGACATTTCCTATCTATGTTAATACTTTGCACCAAGTTTCTTGAAATAGTGCTTCATAGAATTAGTACAGACAAGAATTTCAGACAGACAGAGACTCAAATTTAATATAATTTCACCCTAATTCTTCAAAGGGTGGGGGATAATAAACTGAAGACAGACTTTAACTTTTCATTCAATGTGACATCTATGTACTTACTCTATGTCTAATACCAGTACAGGATCAGCATTCTGTTTATCATTTTCAGAATTATAAAACAGCACCTTACGACTACTGACCACCACATACTGCTTCTTCCAGCCATATTTCTTTATATTTGTTTTATTTGGGACTGCTAACCAACCTTCCATATAACTATCTATTAAAAGATAAAATCATACTGTCAAACTTTTTACACAAAAGATTGTGTAAACAAAGGATTGTGAAAATTGTTTTTACCAACAAAATATCCTTAAAGTTTCTTCTTGGGTCAAAATAAGTGGAATTATTTATACACATAAGGGTCACATATCCTAAGCATTTCATAAATAAACATATTTGTGTTTTTAATTTTCCCATATTCTCATTAAAGAATCCTCCTTGCACATTGCCTGTGTACTGCAAAGGTAAAAATTTCTGCAACTTCAATTATAGCTGGTGACATCTATATATAATTGAAATATTCATGACTGTGATGTTAAACCCCATTCAATCAATCAATCAATCAATCATTGATATATTAGATCTCTAAATGTAGACGAGCAGTTGTCTTTACTGTTATCCATGGCCTTCAAATCTGATAAATGTTCTTCGGTCTAAATAAGTGGAATTATTTATACATATAAAGATCACATGCCCTAAGCATTTCAGAAATACAACATATTTGTGTTTTCCATTTTCTTGTCTTCTCATTGCTGTTAACCACGGCCATCAAATCCGATAACTAAGAGATTACTTACTACTTATACTCATATCTCCACTAGTACTGTCATCCATATTACCACTGCTAATTGAAGCTGTATCTATATTTACAAAAGCTAATTTCTGTCGTAACTGTTCTATTTCACTGTCTTTAGAATCCAATTCTAACTGTAATTTAGAACGATTTTGTCCTTCTTCATACAATGCTGCCTGTGTTTCAGATAAATCTCGCTGATATTTCTCTACCATTTTTGTATACTTTTCTTTTTCCTGTTTATGATAAAATATATTAATTCATCAGATCTTACATTTAATTTTTACAACAAAATACTTTTTTATCACAACCATGTAACTAGTTCCACATATTTCATGCATTCTGGATTGAAAGTGAATATGATTTCTCTGCAATCAAATATTTTGCAGGCAGTTGAAATTTTATAATTTTATAATTTCAACTGAATGCCTGTCAACAGAGTAGCTGTGAATTTACTTGGTGCTTAAATATTTTGAACTTTATAGTTACAGCTTTATTGGGAAATGTTTAACATTAAACAGTCTGTATTCTATTGTACAAATGAGAGAACTTTATCTTTAGCAGTATGTGGTAACATTCATGTACTTGACAAAGCAGAAATAAATTTTAAATTTTTAAAGAATTCATGAGTGTTGAAATAAAATCTCCACACTGTATGTGTTGACTAAATAACTGTAAGTAAAAGAATGAACAGCTTTGGCCAGGATTACTGAAAATTAATTAGCTAATTATTATATGTATTCTACCTACCATTTGTAACTCTTGTTCTTTTTTCCTGAATTCTCTCTCTTTTTTCTTTAGCTGATCAGAAGCGTTATTTTTAGTTTTACTTCCTTGATTTCTGTATTCTTTTCTGTTCATTATCTCTGCAAGTTTGTTGACAGCCTAAAAACATCAATAACATGTAAATAATATTAACTACGAAGTCAATCCACAGACAGATTTTATTATTACTTTCCTATCTGTACTCAAAATTGTCAAACAAATACTGAAAAGAAATTTGACCATTCTACCTGTTATACTTCATGTTCTCCTTTTCATTCTGGGATTGAATTCACTATAACAAAAATAACAAACCTAACCAGAGGATGGCAAATGTCACCAGATATATCGCTTGTATGGATGCATCATTTTACACAGGTTATCCTTAAAAATTACTTAACACTGAACGTTGGCATCAGGATTATGGCAATAGCTCTTTTGCACTTAGTGCAGGCGAGCTAAATATAATGTTAAATAAACATGTATTACTTTGGCTGCTACCAGTAAAAGATTGATTTTAAGCAAAAAAATATTCAAAATATTCTTAGCTTTACAACTGAGAAATGCATCACTTAGAAACTAAATTTGTAATGTACATAGTGTATATAGACAATTTAGATCTATCAAATGTATGATTTTAAGATACTTCTTTTAAAATCAAATATCCCCTTATTTTCCATTGTGACCCTATAAACAAGAATTACCAGATTGCACTAAGAACAATCAATTTCACTAATGTTTAATTCCTCATTACCTGTATCTTCTTCAGTTTTTCTTCCTCCAGAATCTTTTTAAGTTTTTCCATATCGTTGCTATCGGCAGTTTTAGATTGCATATTCCGTAAATCTACAAAATCAAAATAATTACTAATAAACATAATCTTCATTATGATGTTACAAGTGTGATACTGGGATCAACTCTAAAACTGTGACACTTTGTGTAGAAGAAATGTAGACTTATAACAGATTGGGAGGATTTAGATACAAATACAGTTTCAGAAATGTGTACTCACTTATAACCAGCATGTAATAGCCATGTTGGTAGTCTATACAATTGAAGTCAGAACTGTGTGACAAGATTTGTTGATTAATTCAGAAGTGTGTTAAGTTTATGTACCTTTGGACAAGACCTTCAAAACCACAGGTCCAAAATGATCTTTTGCAATAAAAGTTCAGGACCTTTTGCCTTTATTTTTTAGAAGCTCCCATATAAAGTTTAGAAAGTCCAATATCATCTTTAAAAGGTCCATGTGTAATTATGTTATCAAAGAGGAAAAGTAATATTTTCCTGGTAAAATCGTAAAAAATGTGGTTTAAATTATAAAGGGTCCAAATGTAAAATAAAAAAGTCCTGGGCCTCGACCCTGGGAATTCTGAACTCCTGAAAACTTTGAATCAATGTAGGTATAACAAAACAATGTCCAACAATGCAAATATGCAATGTTCTAAAACTGGTTCTATTTTAAAAGCTTTGATTTTTTACCAAAAGCTCAAGAAACCGTGTTCTAAGTGAAATAAAATTGATTTGCGATATTACAGCTTATAAAATCCATCAATTATTTACCTTCTGAAATCTTTTTAAATCTATTATTCAAGTCATCTTTTTCGATCTGTATTTGTTCTAATGTTTTGGTAAGATCTCTCTTGGAATCCTCCGACTGAAATTTAAACACACAATAATGTCAATCAATGCAACAAGATTGATTCAAAACAGTTCTATGGACAAGGTTTTTAGGAATTTTTTTACAATGTGAAAGTTCAGTCAAAATAAATCCTCTAGGAAAATTGGTTAGTTGTATACATGTACATGTATATCTTTTTGTTATCCAATTCCTACATTTCAAATTTGAACAGAACTTTGGATCATTATTAATCTTACTGGTTATTTTGAGTTTACATATTTTAAATAGTGGTATCCATCTATACATGCAATGTAATCTTCCTATCAAAATTTTACACAAGCAAAAAACAGGACAAACTGTCCAATCACAGCTTAGTACTTAGCCATCTGACCTCAATATAAAGCTGTCATTGATAGGCATTTAAATATCGATATATCAACTGAAAAATATATCGATAAATCAATATATCAGAAATGTGATTAAAATAGTTTATTTTTTGTTGAATCTTTTATAGACAAATTATTTTTCACCAACATTTGACAGGTGTAGTGTCGTCTTAAATGTTTCTAATATTATATGCACTCTGTTTTGTATGTCAGTTGGTTTTGAGATACCTTAAAATGATAGGTTGTAATGATAATACATTTTCAACCAGTTTATTCTATGTGTCGCTGACTACTCCAACCTTGGCCATGAACTGGCGGCCATTTTTGTTGAGATCGATACTCAAAAAATGTATTGATATATCGTATCGCTGGCTTTTATCGTTGATATATCGATCTATCAATGACAGCCCTACCTAAATATCTTTTAACTATTACAACTTTAAGTAGTAGTAGTGATGCATACCCCTATCCAGTGGCACACCATCTGTTTAACTGTGTACAGATTTACTGTACATGTATATAAAATTCAATACTGTCTGAAAAATGGCCCATTTACACACATATATTGATGCTACTGTACAGCAAATCAAGATTGGAATGTAGAAGATTACTTGTACACCAGAATCCATATATATGTATAGAAATGTCTATATAAAATGTTTCCTCTTACATTCATTATTAGGTTCTCTTTCTTGGACATTTCACTCTTGTGTCTTTCCATCATTTCTTTTATTTCTAATTTAAGTACAGTCTTTTCTTTCTCTAGTTCTGATAGTTGTTCCTCTGCTATAGATCTTGCTAACTGTTCAGAATCTGCTTTAGCTAAAGCTAATTGTAACTGTGCTGCTAAAGATTCTCTATAATAACAATTAAAAAACATTTATATTTATTACTTCTAAATAAAATGGTAAGGCTATCAAACAACAAGGAACAAAATATAGTAAAACCTCATTACTGAATCATGAATTATCAGACAACAACTTACCCATGATAAAATGAACCAAACCATGAATTACCAGACAACAACTTACCAATGATAAATGAAATTGCCTAACATATTTAGAAAATAAAATGTATGTATATATAGGTTTTTTGTAATGATGGCATCTTTGTGACTGTGGCAAGCCCACATATTGAATTTTGTGATAATTTGATTAAGGGATTAATAAAACTAATGATTAATCTTTGTGCATTCCAGATCACAACCTCTTCAAAATGCCTAAAGCCCATACTAGTTCAACACTCTAATTGAAATTGGTGTTACATGTATACACTATTTCAAATTATTTCAATTTGTTGGGTTTTTTTTCAAATTTTGTTGAGAATTATGAATTATTTAGATTAGATCACTGTTACTTACTTTTCTTGTTCTGAAGACTTTAAATCAGCAGATACATCACTAGATTGTCGTGCTTTCTCTTCAATATCTTCCTTTAATTCTTTAACTTGTGTTCTATATAGTGACTGAAGATTAAAAGAGAAAAAATAATGTAATCTGTTAATACTGAAGTTTGTTTAAATTCTTTAAATCTTCGGTTTAGGGAGGTTAATTAATCTTCATATTACACATAGTTTAATTTTACAATAAAATATTAATGTTATGTCCTGATAAAATACTCCTGGTAAAATACTTCAGTTAAAGACAGATGTTTATCTTATTCAAGGTTTAGTTTTTATAAGTTTTGTGTATAACATACAAGGCATATGCCTAAAAAACAAGTTAGTCATGTGATGGATGATTTCTAAACCAAATTTGTACTTTTCTAGAAGATCTCAGATTAAGCAATACTTACAGAGAAATACTGTTCAGCTTCTAACTGGTCTTGTAATTCTTTCATCTGAAGATCATTTACAGACATCTCTCTGAAAAATATAAATTTCCCACTCAAGATTTTTTATAAACATTAACATATAGACAAATTTAAATGTCTTTGGCGAAGAGATATTCTTAAAATTCTTAATTTCACCCTCTGACCATTCCATTTCCCTATATAAATAGGTATGCTTTTATCAAGTCAAGCTAAAATAAGTCCTTATAAAAAGTTTTAAAAAACATTAATGAAATGTATCACCTTATCATTAAGACCTGATGCAGACATAGAGGAATAATGTATAACTTTCCTGTTATGATGGAATACCTGAAGTGTGATAAACAATGTGATTAAATGATTAAAACATAGAAACACCAGCAAGTGATAAAATCCAAAATAAATGACAGGTCAAACTTACTTCAATGTGACTGACACAATGCATATCAAAGCAAAGCAAACATGATATTGTTGTGTTAGAGACTGAACACCAAAAGTCCCCCCCCCCCCCCCCCCCCCCCCCCCCATATAATGCATGCTTCCCTCGCCTTTATACATACATGTAGATTTATCCTTCCTCATCCCAATATAATTATACTGAAGTAAGATTAATTGTTCTACTTACTCTTTTATTCTTTTAAGTTCATCTTCCAAACTTCTCATGTCTTCTTTGTTGTCAGATATTTCCTATAAAATCAATTCACAGTTATTATTCTATTTATTTGCTATTGGGTATATTTTATATAATATAACTTCAAATGTGTCGATAAAGTTTGCATTTTGTGCGAGGTAAATTTATGTATACAAAAGTTAATATTATTAAGTTACAATGTTTTCCAAAAACACAACTTATTCTTTGTTAAACATGTTTCACCAATGTGTACAGTTCTTCTTGTTACATATTATTAAATGGTCATTTAATGGTCAATTAATATATATATAAATATATTCCTTTCATCAAAATAGTTCTCTAACCCAAATCAAAGTAATGAACATTTCAAACATCTAATATTTACAAATAAGCAATATATTTTGTCTGATATAGGGATATAGTTACATGTCTAGTTTACTATACAGATTGATATCACTTGCCATATAGTGATATGGTTACATGTCTAGTCTACTATACAGATTGATATCACTTGCCATATAATGATATGGTTACATGTCTAGTCTACTATACAGATTGATATCACTGCCATATAGTGATATGGTTACATGTCTAGTTTACTATACAGATTGATATCACTTGCATAAGTGATATGGTTACATGTATAGTCTACTATACAGATTGATATCACTTGCCATATAGTGATATGGTTACATGTATAGCCTACTATACAGATTGATATCACTTGCCATATAGTGATATGGTTACATGTCTAGTCTACTATACAGATTGATATCACTTGCCATATAATGATATGGCTACATGCCTAGTCTACTATACAGATTGATATCACTTGCCATATAGTGATATGGTTACATGTCTAGTTTACTATACAGATTGATATCACTTGCCATATAGTGATATGGTTACATGTCTAGTCTACTATACAGATTGATATCACTTGCCATATAGTGATATGGTTACATGCCTAGTCTACTATACAGATTGATATCACTTGCCATATAGTGATATGGTTACATGTCTAGTCTACTATACAGATTGATATCACTTGCCATATAGTGATATGGTTACATGTCTAGTCTACTATACAGATTGATATCACTTGCCATATAGTGATATGGTTACATGTCTAGTCTACTATACAGATTGATATCACTTGCCATATAGTGATATGGTTACATGCCTAGTCTACTATACAGATTGATATCACTTGCCATATAATGATATGGTTACATGTCTAGTCTACTATACAGATTGATATCACTTGCCATATAGTGATATGGTTATATGTCTAGTCTACTATACAGATTGATATCACTTGCCATATAGTGATATGGTTACATGTCTAGTCTACTATACAGATTGATATCACTTGCCATATAGTGATATGGTTACATGTCTAGTCTACTATACAGATTGATATCACTTGCCATATAGTGATATGGTTACATACAGATTAATATCACTTGCCTTCATTAACTGTTTTTCCGTTGTTTTAGCTTTTGATAATTCATGCGATTGTGACTTAAAATCTCCTTGCATTAAGTTTCTTCTCTGGATTTCTTGTTCTACTTGAAGTGATAAATTCTTCCACTGAAATAAAAATATCCATTTTTATATGCTGAGTTTATAAATGAATGATGCATACCAAAACTGAAATTTCTTCCTTACAAAGTTATAACAGTAATATATTATATACACCATACAGTATGTACTTGGATCAGTTAATTAATTTAATTAATTTCAAATTATAGCTACATATTGGTATAGTAGGATTTATAATTTTTGTTCAAAATATCACCAGCTACAGACGAAATTGCAAAATTTCAATGTTGTATTACAATGTATAATGGGAACTCTTTTATTGTGCTGTATAGAAATCACAACCCACTTGGATCTCTGTACCTCAAACATTTTTTTGGGCGTGTGTGTGTATGTGTGGTTTATAACAAATCTGGCTCATGTATTCATGTATATACAAAAGCTGGCTATTAAGACTATAATATGTTTACTCTGTGTTTAGTGGATATAAAGTATATCATTTGCATAATTCATACCAGACCAAACTCTCCCATTTTTACCTTTTCTTTTTCTTCTTTGACCTCATTTTGTAAAGATAAATTTTGTTGCTCTAACTGTGAAAAATCTACAGATAACTCAGATTTTGCTTTCTCCACTTCAAGCAACCTGGATTCTGTTTTCTGTCTTAAAATCTTTTCTTGTTCAAATTTCCCTTGCATATCTAAAAATAATATCACATTATATGATGATGTAGGAACAAGCAACCATACATCCACTTTCTCCTTCATATGTGGTCGTGGGTTGAAACCCAGATCAGGTCTGACTAAGACTTGAAATTAGGTAGTGACTGTTCTTTCGCCAAGCACTAAATATTTTATTTTAGAAATTAAAGTCATGGGCTGCTCATGTCTTGATACAAGTGAAATATTCTTGACTCTGACGTAAAACCCCATTCAATCAATCAATCAATCAATTAACTTTCTCATTTACAAAGTAAAGTGAGCTGTACAAATGCTATATAATCCAAAAATGTCCAGATAAACGTCCAAACGTCAAAAGCCTTGGAGTGAGTAAAATTATAACCTTCAATATTGATTAATTACCTGAAACTGATCATATTACTTCAATAAGTAAATTTGACATCAGATGAGTAATATTTTATAAAGATTGGGGAGAACATATCAACATCAATACCACAACTTAGAAAAAGGATCATTAGACTTTATGTAATGACTGACTTCAGACTTACCATATAACAATAATGTAGTATTATTACATAAAAATAAAAGGCATTTTGATTATAATAATTTTAAACTGTTCATTAATTAATGATAATGATAATAATAATGATGATACCTTTAATGGCCTCTAAATTAGCTTCTTCAGTTGACATAAGAATGTGTTTTTTATCAGCGTTAAATCTAGCTACAACTTCTTTATGAGCTGTCAACTCAGAATCATACTTCCTTTTCAGATCATCTAATTCTAATTCAATATGTTTTTTGCCCTGAAAAATAAATTAAAATCAATGAGACCTTATCAAAATAGAAAATGAATGGCCATTTAGCAAATATACATGCATTTTTATGTATCAATCAACAAGCCAATTAAAAATCATCCAAATTTACAACTTTATAGGGTTGAGGTGGCCAAGTGGTTGAAGCATTAGTCTTCAAACATCAGGGATCTCACAACTTCTGAATACCAGTCACACGACTTAACAAGAGCTATCAAAAGAGCACTGTTGCTTCTACATACACATGTATCAAGTCTATAGGAAATGTTGACTAAAAACTTTATCATTGGGTGTTGACATTCATCCTTGCACTGGAGATATCATTTGAGCATTCAAACATCTCGTACAAGTGAGCTAGCAATAAGAATAAATGAAACATATGCCCATAGATGGTCAAATTAATTTTACCTTTTCTAATCTTATGACAGAATCTTGTACTCTCTGCAGTTCTACACTGGTATTTCTTTCTCTTTCTTCTGCCATCTCTCTATCATTCATCAGAGACCTGATTCGATCTATAATATTTATATTCATATATTAACTTTTAACATAGAGTAGAATCTGATGCTCGTTACACTTCACCAAAAGATATGAATATAATTTTCAGCAGGACAAATGCTCAATATTTTGATGAGTATGAAATACAGATTTGTTACAAAATGAAAAAGGAGCTAAAACATAATATGCCCCAAAATTCAATTGATGTGGCCAATGAAAATACATGAAACAAGGTCACTGTAACTTACTTTCAATTTTTAAAAAATCTGGATTGCGAATGGGAAAGATTAGATATAACCAGAGCTTGCATCTGAATCCTTTGTAAAAATAGATCATATAAAACCAGTATTACTGCATTCCATGGCAACATGTTATTAGTCCTGTTTGAAGTTTAAATATAGTCACAAAATTGTAACTTGTGAAAACATAACTACATGTAAACTTCATCTGTTCAGCAAATGAAGACATCAGCATTACATAGATTTCAGCCCTCATCCTTTTTGTAGAACCTGTTCATATGAAGATGGCAAACATGACTCGGGGAGTTAAAGGACCAAAATGTATCAGTGAATCAAAATAGTTACAAAGACATAACGGAAGATCCCCTTAAGGCACTAGAGAAAGAAAATACATGTATATAGTGGATGTAAATATTTACCATGAAGATCTTGTGTTTGTTCTGAGACCTGATTCCTAACATTTCTTTCAGAATCTAGATTGGCCTGTAAACTAAATAACTCTTTCTCCATGCCCTGTTTCACACTCATAAGCTCGCTGTACTTTGAACTAAGTTCTGCGTGGTTTTGTTCCGTAGAATTGTATCTCTATAAATATAAAATTATTAAAATCACATTTATTATAAATTTAGACCTGACATATTGACCTTTAATAACAATACAAAGTATGAGAAAAAGAAATGAAACTTGGTTTTCTTTTATGGTTTCAAATAATAGGCATTCCAAACAAGTGTGATAATCAAGTGACATTTACAAATACACACATACATGTATGTATGCTTATTATAACATAAGTTTAATAAATATAAAATCAGAGACCTTTACCAGAAATCCGACCATGTTACAAAATTATTTACAAAATTGTAAACTTAGATGTATCTAACTGGTGTTCACAGAAATACTATTACTGCCATAAATGGGAGACCTTTACACTGTTATTTGTGCTGGAATAATTACACAATCTGATAACACCTACATAAGTAATCTGTTTACTAACATCTGTGCTCACACATTTAACACTAGTGTAAGAATACAAAATCTGTCATCATTATAATAAACACATGTATAAATCTGTGATCATCATTATAATAAATACATGTATAAATCTGTGATCATCATTATAATAAATACATGTATAAATCTGTGATCATCATTATACTGTACCTGCTGTAGTTCTGATAAAGATTTCTTTAATTTATTACAATTATCTGCTTCTTTCCGTAATCTCTCATTCACATCTGCTATCTATAAATATGACATATAGGCAGTTTAATAAAAAATTTATAAATTTCGATGAATTACATGTAATTAATACAAGCACAGTTTAAAATTACATGTAATTTAAGGTTATCCTGACTTTGTATGACAGTAAATGTTGACTATTAACATTGATGTCTATATGACAATTTATTTAAATGTCTTATAATTAGTAGAAATTTATCAAATGTAGGAACAGAGGGAATGAACCCAACAAATGACCAAGAAACCATTTTCTTTGTAGTTCATTTATGTACACATACTTATTATTATGTATTAAATCTTTATTAATATTTTTTCTTACTGATGAGGTTAATTTTGAATATAAAGTTATTTACTTTACATTGTAATCACAACTTTGAACTTTATCAACTTCGTAATTTTGTATGCATCAATGCTGAAAATAACTTAACTTTTTGATTACTAATTTATCATGATACTTAATTTCAATGGCAGTCTATCAGAAACAACAATAGACTATCTACCATTTTAAAATCAAAACATACTATTTATACTTACTGTTTTTTCTAAAGATGAGACTTTTTCTCCCACTTGAACATTACTGCTTGATAAATCTCTGCGTACACTAATTTCTGATTCTAACATTCTCTCTTTTTCCTTCAATGTAATTTCTACTTTTCGCCTTTGTTCAGCCTCACCATTCAATTTTCTTTCAGCCTGAAAAATTTAAAACAAATGGAGATAAATGAAAATAATTGAACTGAAAGCTTTGCCTGGGCAACATGTCAAAAGAGATTGACCAACCCCAAAAAATCTGGATTAAGTTTAACCTTTCACCCAAGATCACGTGATATTGATTTATAAGAGATGGTAGTTATTCCGTCTTGACAATGATAGCATACACTACTTATTAATTCCATTATTTCTTGCTGTAACTGATAATATGATATGCATTTAGAGTTTTTCATGTAAAATCACAACTCAAAAACAGATTTTCCTTTTGAGAGGGGTTATCATTACAGTAAATAAATAATTTTTGGAGGGTGTCTTGTCACCAATTATTTGTTGTGAAGCCCCAATTGAAATAATTATGCTCATTACAGGATGATCAGCTATGAGTTGATGGAAGACACCATGCAAGATGACATACAATGTATTCTGTTCTGTCTATGTTCTAATTCCATCCAGGAAGATAGAGAAGGTAGTTTACATGTTGAGGTTGGTTATTTTCTCCAGCATACAATGACAAAATGGGAATACCAAAGACTATATAAAATTTGTTTTTTTTGATTTTATCATTAAGATTCTATCAAATATATTTCAAAACTTCTGTAGAAAAATATAAATAACTCATACCTCTTTCAGATCATGTTTAAAATATACAAATATAATTAACTCGTACCTCTTTCAGATCATGTTTAAAATATACAAATATAAATAACTCGTACCTCTTTCAGATCATGTTTAAAATATACAAATATAAATAACTCATACCTCTTTCAGATCATGTTTAAAATATACAAATATAAATAACTCGTACCTCTTTCAGATCATGTTTAAAATATACAAATATAATTAACTCGTACCTCTTTCAGATCATGTTTAAAATATACAAATATAATTAACTCGTACCTCTTTCAGATCATGTTTAAAATATACAAATATAAATAACTCATACCTCTTTCAGATCATGTTTAAAATATACAAATATAAATAACTCATACCTCTTTCAGATCATGTTTAAAATATACAAATATAATTAACTCGTACCTCTTTCAGATCATGTTTAAAATATACAAATATAAATAACTCGTACCTCTTTCAAGGCATGTTTAAAATATACAAATATAAATAACTCGTACCTCTTTCAAGGCATGTTTAAAATATACAAATATAATTAACTCGTACCTCTTTCAGATCATGTTTAAAATATACAAATATAAATAACTCGTACCTCTTTCAGATCATGTTTAAAATATACAAATATAAATAACTCGTACCTCTTTCAAGGCATGTTTAAAATATAGAAATATAATTAACTCGTACCTCTTTCAGATCATGTTTAAAATATAGAAATATAATTAACTCGTACCTCTTTCAGATCATGTTTAAAATATAGAAATATAATTAACTCGTACCTCTTTCAGATCATGTTTTAAATATGCCATATTCCTTTCCATCTCGCTATATTCTCTTCTTATTCTACTTTCATCTGCATTTAATTTATCTATATCACGCATGGCAGACCTAAATGTAATATTGGTATAATTAATTATAGTACATTATGTATTATATATATTATTGTACATGTAACTAAACAGAAAATAAAATTGTCAAGACATTTCTGATAATTATACTTAACTTTATTACATTTATTAGTACAATTAATCCTGTATATAGGGGTGGTTGCAACAGCAGGTTTGAATGTATTGTACAAATCCAATGTTGATTTTTCAATTTTTCTCATCATAAAACCAGAAGTAAAATCCAATGGTTCCTAACCAAAATTTATCTAACATAAGACTAGTTTTTCTGTCTGATTTGACCAAATACAAGTTTATCAAACATGCATGATACAGAATCTTGTATCACCACAGTGTATCACCACACTGTGGTGATACAACATTGGCAGTAAAGTTCACATCAGATTTCTCATTGTGACATCATTGGTGAATCTCCGATTTGTCAAATGTAAATAATGATGTCATTACTACAGAACATATGTCATAACATAGTTCAGTGTTTTTCTGTGGTGTAATCTATATTTTTCACATAAAGTGTTGTTTCTATTATTTTAAATAACCTAGTTGGAAATGTTAGATAAAAATATTATATACACACTGTGTATATAATATGTATGCATTATAAATGGAATAATTTTTTATTTTTTATTTCTTAAGTATAGTGCCTCTTACTATAAGTATGTAAGATTTTCCCATGAAGAGAGAGGGAAATAGAGAGAGAGAGTGTGTGCGTCTTTCTGTAACTCTTCAAAGAAGTTTCTCGCATAGCAATTGGTTTACCTGCCAAGGTACATGGTACTATGTTCTGAAAGCTATGTAAATGTACAGGACTTTTCGCAGTAAAAGTGAAGTAACTTGACATTGCATAACTCTGATAATAGTGACAATGTATGCAAGTCATACAAATTTGAAAATACCAAACTAGTGCCACTTTATTCAGCCCTAGGTACCCTGTTAAAGATTAATGTTACCTTTAAGTGAAGATCAGGGTACATAAATCTCTGACATGGTACAGTGTAACCTATCAAAATCCTGTATTACTTATAAATTATAGTGCTGCATTATGTTGTTTAATTGTTAAACAACATGTTAGAATAAATGCCACTTTCTGTACTACTGTAGCAGATAACTGTCTGCCAGTGTAATTCTTAATGCTTACATATATTTCTTTTCCCAATCTTCTTTAGAGTTTTTCAGCAGTCTAATTTGATCTTCAAGGCGGTTGATTTGTTTATCATCTACGTAAAGATCATTCTGAAAATACAGAAGACACAACATTTAAAGCATAATTGTTAAAGCAATGTCTTATGATGCATCCAAGACAAAATGTCTTTCTGTAACTCATGATGTTTTGGTAGAACTATACTGAATATAGAATATACTGTAGATTACTTTAATATTAATCGCGAGTATCAAATTTCGCGTTCTTACCTCTGAGCTTCATTTCGCGAATATGTGTATTCGCGTCCACAATCCAGGTGCATATTTAATTTCTCGTCCACTTTGCGGCAGCTATATAGTTATCTACCTTTCTTTAGGCTTCTTGTTTTATTGATCGTTTCTTAATGTTCCATAGTCATTGTAAACGGTGAAAAGGAATGTTTAATTGAGCATCATCTGTCAGTGTTTAAAGGGAAAATTCAATAAAACCTTGTAAGTTATGGTGAAGTTTAGTCAAGACTTTATATTGTAAACTGTTGAAAAGAAACATTAATTAAGCACCATTTAATGGAAATTTAAATGGAACCTTGCAAGTAGATCCTTGCAATTACGACGAAGTTTACGATTTACTCTATTGCATCTAATATGGCATACTTTTACGACGGTCATAGTTCATTGCTGTCATGTTTTAAATTTGACTTAATAATTTTCGCGATTCTGAGATTATTTGCTTGATATTTGAATTCGCGACTGAGAGCCCTCGCGAAATTACGCATTAATAAATCTCTCGCGATAAAACAGTAATCTACAGTAGTTGAATGCGATATTTGAAAAGCAATTTGTGTAATATCAACTGATGTAACTAACTTTAAACATAGTACATACAGTTGTGTCTGCCCCAATAGAGATTCTGACCTTAAACTTTCACCTTTCCATTGCATATACAAACAAATATACCTGTATCAGCAGAGGTAGTGACATTGCACTTTTACCCAAATTTACTTTATTTCAAAGACAATATTGTGACAGTTAAAGAAATGATATGAGACGTGATAATAAAATAACTAAGCAACACACAACAGAAACTATGGGGAATAGGATAAAAAGCTGAAACTTTGATCATGATGTCATGGTGTGAGAAAATTCAGCTTGAAAAAAGCAAGTCAGATTAAAGTCGTCTTACAGATGCTAAATATAAATGTATAAGATTTCTATTCAAGTGGCACAACAACTGTGATAGTTAGAATGATAAAGTAGTGTTTAGGAAGACAAAATAAAACATGAAAGGCAATGGGTTATTGCAATGACTTAGTTGATCAAAGTGATTAGAAGGGTGATAAACTTCATTTAAATATGAATTTCTGTTTTCCCTTAACAACACACTGTCTACTTATTCAAAACAAAATTGTATTCTAAACGAACAAATCATATATGATAAGACCATAATGGTCTTAATACAGTAATAAAATCCCTTTATAACACCAAAAGTACATTGAAATGAAGGACTTTGTATGATGCATAACAACACAAGACTGAGAAATAAGTACTCACATCTGCCCTTGATATCTGTAAAGATAATAATTAACAATAAATATTTAAAAATGGTTCTGAAAATGGACCAAAACCACCAACTAATTATGCTAACTGAAAAATCTACCATAGATCTAGTTTTATTCATTTAAATTAGCCACTTTGTCTTTGAATATTTAATGAGATGAGTTGAGTAATGTTGTTATTCGTCCCAGTCAATAATATTTCACTGATATTGAGACATCGCTAACTTTATGTGAAAGTGCAGAAATTTTGCCTGTGCATTGTGCTGATGAAATTATACAGCAGAGTTCTTTATCATGCCATGCCTACCATGACACGGGACCTTGTTCATTTTAAGTTCCCATCTGAAAGAATCGTGACTTTCATTTTGTAATGCCGAATGCTTGGCGACAGAACAGTCACTACCCACTTTCAAGTCTTGGGTCAGACCTAGTCGGGGTTTGAACCCACAAACTCCCACCTACGGAGCAAGTACTCTACAAACTGAGCTACCACAGTGGTCCGTTTTATTGGAGATGTTCATTTAAATCAGTCACTTTGTCTTTAAATAGCTAATATGAGTTGAGTAATGGTGTTTAATGTCTCGGTCCAGAATATTTCATTAATGTCAAGACATCGTAAACTATATGCAAAGGTGCATAAATTTTGCCCCTGTGTAGTGCTGATGACATTATACAGCAGAGTTCTTTATCGTGCTATGCCTACCGTGACACAGGACCTCTTTTATTTAAAATTCCCATCCAAAAGAACCATGACTTCTATTTCCAAGTGCTTGGAGATAGAACAATCGCTACCCACTTTCATACCCTGTCTGGATTCCAACCCAAGACCTCCCACTTATGGAGCCTGCACCAACTGAGCTACCAGAGTGATATTAACTAAGAGTGCCTTTCATAGAAAACAAGTATATCCTCGTGTCATGGGTTTTCGGCGTATTAAGTCAGTATTGCTTCAAAAAACTTTAATAAGAGACCATTTGTGACGTTTGGCTTGTAAATCAAATAAAGACAATCTTGTTTATCGAATCAAACCATCAAATTTTTCATTCCATACCGCAATTTGTTCGGAGAGGTGATTTTGTCTGCATGTCTGTTTACAATGCTATTTTTGGAACGTCATATGTTTTCGGCGCATTTCATTGGTCAACAGAAGGAGTGACTCAAAAGCGGAACCGGATTATAAGGTGGCTATATACTGCTCAAAATGTATACAGCTCTTGAATGCTAGTCAAAACTAAACCTTTTATATCTTAATTTTTTCGTTAATCAACTTCATTTTATTCTAGTTATTATTTTCTTTTGGTGAAATAACGCAAGTAAAACTATATATAAACTATATATAAGTTGCAAACAATATTTGTAAAGAAAATATATAAGAACAGAGCCACCTTATTCTTTCGATTTCATATTGTACAGACACGTTAACCATGTGGCAGTCACATGATTATATTGATGGTGTCGGGAACGCTGCAAAATGTCAACATCAGTAGCAGTTGCATTGTTTTTTTTTTATTGTAACGTCGTTTAACATTGCTACTTAATTCGGGCATAACAGAAACCACAGGAAATACCATATGTAAGGAAGAACTTGCTATATTTTCGATATTAAGCTTGATTTTCCACATTTCGATTCAGAGGCAAAAAGTTCGGTTTTTACCTTAAAAAAAGTTGTCCGAGGAAATGTTCTATAAATGCACGTGCATTTGATATCCAGAGAAATAAATATGTGCCGAAAACACATGTCCGCCGAAAACATATGACACGACGATACATGTAAATAAGTTCTTAATTTCCTTCAAATGTTTCACACATGTCTTTGTTAATATTGTTAACTGTTAAAAAGTTTTGATTTAGATTTTTTTCAACACTCTTCAAACAAGACTGGTACATGTAAAATACATTCTGACAATTAAACTAGAGAAAACTAAGCAAGTTATTTGGTTTACATTGTTAGCTGTTGTTCTGGTCCTTCATACATTTTTTTAGAACCTTATTTCTCAATTATGCAAAACATCCTCTCTAAACCCCAAACACAGAAATTCATAATAAAATAAATTTTATCTCCTTGATACCGTCATATTTGTTTACTTTCTGGTTACAAGAGGAACTTCATTTTCATGAGAACCTTAATTTACAAAATTTGAACAAATTATTAGCTAGACTGGTTGAACCATAGGTAGGTGACTTATTGATAATTATCAGCAGGACGAGGAGATGTGGTAATTGGTATACTATAACTTACTTTTTCTGGTACAGCAGCGCTATCCCCTCCCAGTAGTCTGAAAATACAAATAAATCAAGGCATTAAAACCCAGCCACCAGTACAACACAGGAAATATTCTACATCAAATTCATGTATAAAAATGTTCTCAAGTTTTATTGAACAAATGATGCAGTTTTTATTAAGTTTTTATTTCTATTCAAGAATTGTCTTTATAAGTAAAGCCTTGTTAGGATGAATTCTTCCCTAGATAAACTAAGTGACAAGTATTATCATTTATCTCAACATTATAGGGTTATAACTACTTACTGATATTCTTTGTTGTATGTAAAACCTATAAACGGCAAATGATTGCCTGAGAAAGCTTTAGGAACAGCAAAGGTATCAGCAGGAGAGTCATCCTTCTCTATGTCCTCAAAATTACTGGTATCTGTATCTCCTATTAACTCTGGCACAACAGGAGGCACAGCTGATAATGAAGACAAAAACAAAACTTATATCAAGAATTCAAAACAGTCATGTTGATATTAACACCAGCTCTAATGAACTCCAACCGGCTGACTGTAAAACCAAAGAAGTCCTAACATTGGCTGATTTTACAACCAAAGAAGTCCTAACATTAATTCATCATGGAGAGTTTGATTTCAGTAAACTAATAAGAAGCTGCTTGACCTAAACAAAACATTTTTTAAAATGAGCTATAACTATTAAGAGATTGTGCATTTAGAAGTAAAACAGTTTTAACTTTTAACTATCCTATTCTTACCTTGCAATGTTGCCTTCTTCAAGTTTATACAGCAAATATTATCTTATTTTATGATTTAACAAAAATTGAGATGATTTATGATACCTTGTCTTATAGTCCCCCAGTTCCACTGATCATTCTGGAAAAATTTGTGTGATTTAATTTCTTCTACTCCATTTCTTCCTAAACGTTCCATTCTGAAATGATTTTATAATATTATACATTCATTTAAATTTATCAAAATCTAATGATCCAAATTGTTATCAGTATCATTATCTGAACTGTTCTGTATATTACTAAACCTAATACTGGTATAAACAACGAAAGCTCAGGGTGGATTTACATGTAAATCTCTCGGGTGTGCATGGACTGACTTTATGTTCCAATATTTTATTCCAGCCTTTTCTGTTTTGGCTATCAGTGTGCATAATAAACAAAGTTTTTGACAATGTTTCTCTGTTTTGGTTATCAGTGTGCATAAGGTATCACCTTCCAAAGGACCCAGTGACTTTCATATCTCAATGCCAAATGCTTGGGAACAAACAGTCATTATCAATTTTCAAGATGTGGCCAGACTTGGCTGGGCTGGAACCCAGGACCTCCCACATACAAAGCGAGCATTGGCTAGCATTGTGCATAATAACCAGTTTTTGACAATGTATCTCTGGATAGCTGCATAATAAATAAGTTTTTTCATTACAAAAACTATCAAATTGCCACGATGTTTCTGATTAAATACCTAAATCAATCACTGGGATAAAGGTTATATATACCTATCTGTTAAGAAAGCACATATAAGATTCTTTGCGTCATTTGACATCTCTATATCACCTGGAAATTTTAAGGAATTTTTGTGGTCCATGATATTACCATAAGTGCCAACCAACGAGTCTGCATAAAATGGTGTATCACCTGAAAAATTAAAAGCTTATTTAGTAACAGAGTAGACTGGTCCATAATTCTTGGTTACAAAGTTGAAGAGCTTTTTTTTAAGGTTAAAAAAATATATTTGTACATAGATGCTATAAACAATATTTCAATTGTTAAACCTTTGGTCAGTTTTGGTGCTTAAGAAAATCCAACATTTTATTTAACAAAAGATGCATGTATTGTACATGTGTGTCTCACCTATTCATTGTGTAAAAACGTGATGATAATATCAACAAGCAACACATAACTGCATTGTATTTCTACCATTATGTCAAGACAAAAATACACAAGGTGGTATAGATCATTCATAATATGATTGCAAAATGAACACTAAATCTGTTTTAATATTAGGGAAATTGTAAGGAATAAAGTGTGAGCTAGCATGATAATACACATACAGCAATGCACTACTTACACCTATATAAGTTATTTTAACCTGTCAGTGTTTATAAACACTCTGCCATCAGATTGTGGACGACTTATATAGTGACCTGACATGTACTTACCAACCAGCATTTCATACAAAAATACTCCAACTGACCACCAATCACACTCTCTACCATAGTATCCGGGTCTTCCTTGTGATTGTAAAACTTCTGGTGAAATATAATCAGGTGTACCAACAGCAGTATCGGACCTAACCATACCATCCTACAGGAGAAATAAACATTATGGGTAAATGATTATTAATACATGTATGGTCATGTATACTTTCATATGCAACTCAAAATTGAATATAAATTATGGTACATCTATATATACATGTATTTACATACCAAATTAATGATGAACAATGAAATATGATTTGGGTCATTCATTATTAGCTTGGCTTGAATGTACTTTATTGGAATCAAGTATAAATTTCAAATTTGGGCCCTGAAGTATATTGACATACATACTGCATTTTTTTCTGAACAAGTGACTGGGTTACACATACTTCCATCAGACAATGCAATATCATATACAAATGCACCACTTTCAACAGGCAACTGCTTCTATTATATAATTTTACATACAAAAGATGTGGAACAAAGCTATACTATATGTTCTATTTGTCATGTATATTTTACCTTGTCCATTCTCATACAGGTACCAAAATCAGCCAATTTCACATGACCTTGGAAGTCCAATAACATATTGTCTGGCTTCACATCTCTGAAATATACAGATTTATACTTATTAATCACATAATTACATAATCCACACAATCATTACATTGATTCTGAAATTTAACAGTCAACAACCCATTTTAAAATTAAAATGAGAAATGCAGGACACTACAAATTAAGTCAATTGTGAGATACAAAGTTAAGTACCGGAAAATATGGTAGACAAAGAAGTCCATCATATATTGGTTACATTAGACCATAGACAATAGAATTTCTTAAAAATCTCAATAGTCAAACCATATATACATATTTCTGAAACTCTGGAAGGTCTTATAATACAACTATATAAAGGAATCTTGATGAGGTTGATAATGATTCCATGCACAAACTAGAACTGTCTCTCGTGAGGCAAATACCCAACACCCCCAGCATTTAAAGTTTTCCTGCGACCTTGACCTTTCTGATATGACCTTGGTTCAAGGTCATAACACACCTCTGGACCATGAAGATTAAACATGTGAAGTGTCATAAGAGTCCTCCAAAGCATTGACAGGGATTTATCAGGGTCTTTTGGGAAAAGGCCCTTAACTAAAAATTGGGAAAAAACTATCAACTTTTTGCTCATTTTGGGAAAACTTTGACATCATTTTTTATGTCATTAATGATTAAATCTAGTGCTTTTAGTGTATTGAGTTGATTGAGGATTGAGAAAAGCGGCCACATTTATGGCCAGACTTCAGCTATGTATCTGGTACGATTTTCTAATTGGGAATTTTCTCAGCCCATTTTGGGAAACAATCAATGTTTTTTCATTGGGAATGGGGCCGAATTGCGGCCCTAAATAGGCCCTTGAAAAATCCCTGATTGATGAGATATAACCCGGACATGATTTTACACAGACAGATGGGCAGACAGACGGACGGGAAGACAGACATGGTGATTCCTATAAACCTCCCCTCAAAGTAGTTTGCAGGGGGTATAAAAAGACATATAGTTATAGTAAAGTAAAAGTCCTCAACTATTCAATTTCATAAATCAACTTTTAAATGTTCTTTCAGTACAAAGGATGACATCATGTCATGTCTCAATAATAACTTAATGTTGTCATTTTACCCATTCTAATCAGGATGTCAATACTAAGTGGTTTACTTTTTTAGAGAAGAGAATTTCTGCTGATTTATTTTTGAACAGGCCAAAACAAGATTCCAATAACTGGAGGTCTGCATAGTAGGACCTTACAGTCACATGGGAAATAATCATAAATTCTATTGGTTATCAGACGAATAATGGCTTGTCATGAAATATGTGTAAGTTGGACTAGCCACTGGTCAGGAGGTCGGAATTTAATTAACTAGTTAAAGGTCATATTAAACTTACCATTGGACAAAATAATTAAAATTAGTGTGGTACATATGCATGTACTAGCTGTACTGTACGATATAGCCATTACTTACCTATGTACAAATCCCATTTCATGTATTGCATTTAGAGCTAGCACCACTTCTGCACAATAAAACTTGGCCCACTTTTCTGGGACATCATAATTGCTCATGAGATTGACTAGATCCCCACCTGGCATGTAATCCATTACCATATATAAAAACCTCAGATCTTGAAACGCATAATGCAGCTGAAAGACAGAACAAAAAGACTTTGTTAACAATAACATCTACCGAATTCATGGTTATTTTGTACACATTAGTTATTTAGTAGCAATACATTAAAAAGATCATATGTTAACACACATCAATATACAAACACCTTTAATCCCTTTAATGTATGATCCTGTTTAAGGATAAAACCAGTTCCATAATATAAGACAGCAAATCAATATTTACCTGGCTGATAGGAAAGACAAAATACAGGTGTTAATATTAAAAGTATAACCTTTTCCGGAGCAATCGGCCTCAATTCCCTGAAGGACATTCACATGTTAAACCTAATTTGCCAGCTTCAAAGATTTTACTTTGGTTTTAGGATTGTGATTTGGACATAAATTGGTATGTTTATTTTTGATTTGTAATGCATACATGTGAATGTGGACAGAGAATGTATACTAGTATTTATCCTAACAAACAATTAGTGTTCCTTGCCAACAGGTTCTTGTGTTAGATATTTACACATTCTCTTGTTTTCATACACACCTAATTTTGAAATTCCACTAATTTGAGATGGAATTAATTTTTTTAATCTTTATTTTTTTCATGTCTGGTCTGGATAAAACATTGTACATTACATTATCATTAGAATGCTTGTCATTTTTCTAATAATACTGTCACAATCAATTCAGCTTCATATACAAATGGAAGCAAAGTATTACCTGAACAATCCATTGGCTATTAGCATTAGCCATTATTTCTCTTTCCTCCCAGAAGAAGGCAGAATCTGACCGCTTTGTCTATAGATAGAAGAAATATTATACATTTTTTAATTTATTGCTGAATCAAAGTACTGGAGTAAGATATTATAACAAAATGGACCTTAAAATTTTGTTTTTTAGAAATGAAATACATTTCAATTCTGCAAAACTCAATTTATTTACTTTTTGTAATGCATTTTATTATGTTAAATCTGTTCATATTCTGGAAGTGAATAGTCTGTCTAATTATAAACCAATTTTAATTAAGAAATAATAAACATTTACCCGTGGTATAATACACGGGCCAGAGTTGACATGTGGAAGAATATGTCACGAGGTGGCTTTGCCACAGAGTGATATATTCGCTGCATGTTAACGACGGCCAGTGTATCATTTAACGATATATCACGGGTAAATGTTGATCATTTCAATTCTAACATGACTTAGATAAAAAGGATTGAAATAAACATTGCGAACTTTTTCTTCGGAAGTACATTTTACTATCTATTTGCAAAAAGGTCCATTCAAACAATTCAGCTGTTGAGATTACCTCCATTGAAATAAATGATTTTATGAATTAAAATTACATCACAACCATTGTTCGCTACACATAGCATGACATCATAAGATAAGCAAGGGAGTATGTCATTAAAACGTAACAGCGATGGGTATACCGTTTGTTATACCACGGCTGGCTCTCTTTATGTTTCATATGAAGGAAAATACAGGTCATGTTAGAATTTATTTTTTATATCTATTCTTATGCTATAAAATTATGATATACATACCATTTCAAATTTACTTAGAAGCTTCATAGCAAAGACCTTTCTTGTTGATTTATGACGCACCTGTAATGAAAATCACATGCCAGGTAAATATTCTATATAGACAATATATTTTATATTTATATGCTTCAAATAGAGAAATAATTTATATATTTCTTAATGTTTAATTACATTAAGGCTTTTTAATGTGGAATAGACAATTCTGTTTAATATGATTGAAGAAAGTTACACTTATAATATATACTTATGATGATGTTGATTTTAAAGCAGTTTGGTAAAATGTGACAGAGAAATTGTGTGCTTCCTAATTATGAAATAATGGAATAATAATTAAAATTATTATGTATCACTCTTGATTTCTCCCATTATTGGTCCTTTATCAATTCACCTTTTCCATTTTCTTATGTCATATACATGTAACAATACAGAAAATGATCGCAAAAAAGGTGTTTTCTGAACAAATGTCAAAGTTTACTTTATATAAAGAACAAATGAATTGATTGTTTTAACATATCTTACCAACTGAACTTCTCCAAAAGCACCTCGACCAATAACTTTGACAACTTCAAAATCTGCATGTTTCATGCGACAACTGTTGACAAAGTCCACAAGTTTACAATCTGCAACAGAAACAATGGTAAACAAAACACATGGCACTAAAATTGTAAAACATGTGCTACTTCCATAACAAAGGGGTTCAAAATTATTGTTTGTAATGGAAGGTCCAGGACCCTTTGCCTTTATTTTTGGCAGGTCCCACAAAGTTCTGAAAGTGCAATATTAAAATAGATAGATCCATGTGAAACTGTGGTATTATATAGAAAAAGAAGGATTATCCTGATAACAAAAATGACAGGTCCATGGGACTTTTACTGTTTAAAACTGAAGTGTCCAAATGTAAAATCAACAGGTCCAAGACCTCGGACCCAGGGATTTTGAACCCCTCTTAACCTGGTTCAAGTCACTCAGCAACCTACCAATATAAACTTTGTGACACTGTAGCCCACAGCAATTTCATATAGGCTATAGCTAATGCACATTGACCAGAGAGAAGTTTACACCAGACACTGACATCCATGTAGAGATTTATCATTTAACACAATTTATTTGCACCTTTTGAAAAAGATACTCATGATCAGAAAAGAGTGTTTGTCAGCTAGTACAATATATCACGATTAAAGCTACTCTGTCAAATAGAGCTGCTAAAACACTTGTAGTGTTGTACATCACTACTTACATCTACCAAGAAATTGTTCCACACTTTTATTTCTTCTAATAGCTGGATGGTCTAGATCTGCTGTCAGTGCTGAAACTCCATCCTAGTAAAATAGGAAATATATAATATACAAAATAAACTTCATCAATTTAAATAATTATGAACTTTATTATCAGGAATTTCTTTATAGACCAAAACCTTGTCATGGTGGGCATAACAAAAACTTTGTTGAACTTTACAGACTGTATTTTTGGAAATACAATCTGTGTCTATGTGTTACCATTAAATAAAGGCTGTTAAATAAATGTTTTCCATCCTATCACTGACTTTGTCTCTGTCCTTATCTGTTTTAAATAATCACCATTTCAATGTATGCAGAGATCCTTGTATATAAAATAAATTTTCCATAAAAAAATTCAAGTGAATTCAAAACACCTTTTTTATTTAAATTTCTGATTCTAAATTTCAGGGTTGGTCAAACAGAAAATTTATGTCGAAGGAAATACATGATCAGAAAACTATCTGATGTGGTATGACTACAAGTGTTGTGTTGTAAAAAAATATTTGAAGTTTTACATTCTATTTAGAAAAAGTGGTTTTAACTGCAACATTTAATATTACCAAATCAGCCTACTTAGGGGATAACTGTCTTGTAATTTTCGATTTGCAGACGTATATCGGTGGTTATACTGTCGCAAATTAGTTTTATTGGCGACGCGTCAGCGTCGCCAATAAAACGTTATTTGCGACAGTATAACCACCGATATACGTCTGCAAATCGAAAATTACAAGACAGTTATCCCTATTCTAATTCAAAACATACTTTAAAGGATATTGTAAGCATTTTCTGAAAACGATACTATAAATAACTCGGGGATTTTCCAAATCCATTTGAACTGGTTGAGACAGATCACACGAACCATTTCCGGCATTAATTTGATTTCTCTGACTTTTAAATTTGATTCTATGAAAAAGTAAAGGGCCTTCCGGATGAGACACGATCACTTATAGACACTACATTGATGACGTCATAATCATTTTACGCAAGAACGTCAACAAAATTTGATGACGTCATTTAACGAAGACACAGATGGTGGCATGATCTGATGCAAATATTTGTTTACAAATCGAGTTTTGGCATGTGAGTAAAAATATCCTACACCATTAACAATGTAATATTTTCAATGACAGGAAAATATTCATCCTCGATTGATATATCTCTGTCATAACCTGTGTAAGTTTCCATTAATCCATCAAGATCGTTCGGTACCGAATGCGCACGTGCAAGTACCCGGAAAATTTGCAGCAGTATATTGTGATTATACTGTCGGAATTTGCGACAGTATATCGGTGGTTATACTGTCGCAAATTTTTGACGTCAGCCAATGAAAACTGTTGTTACATACAGATTGAATTAGAATACTTATTTACCCTACATCAGAGAAAACAGAAATTTTTTTTATAGATTTTCAATGGGACAGGTAATTAATTTACTAACATGATACGAGTTGTTGCTAATAATCCTTACTTTAGCTACATCCTTGCTTTATATCTACTTTAATGTGACAAGATGTAATGTGGGTAGGTGTTTACAAGGTCTAAAATTTTTGACAAAACAACAGATATTTTATGTGAAAGTGATGACAGAAAGATTGATTATTCATGTAGATTAGTGTACTTCAAGGACTGATTAGTTTTGATGCAAGTGGGTGGCCTACATGTATATTTATATAATACCAAAGGGAAAAGTTTTTCAACAATTATCAAACTTTGAGAAAATAATATATTTACCTTTCTCAATTTAAAACAATCCCAACCTTTGAGATACCCTTCATTGTACCCCTAATGCACCCACATAGAATTCTTATGTCATCATACAGCATACGAATGGCACCACCAATGGAGTTCGCTGCCCTACCCTGGATACCCTCTAACATTTGCACGAAACATTTATTTCCAATGGATATGGAATCGCATAAAATGACATTTTCCGGTGAAAATGAAGTTATTTGGAGAATTTGTGATGTTATTTTCCAAAAATGTTCCGCAAAAAGGTAATCATTATATGGTACAGCGACGAACCCCAACATTTGATTGAACCAGACATATTTAACAACTTGGCTCATGTTGGTAAATGAATAATTATTATTGTCATATCAAATTTTAAATCATAGAAATATTTCTATTTTCTCAAACAAGCTAAATAAACAGACAAAACTAAACTTACCAACAGCCCATCTATATTCAGTGCAGAATTAGGGTCTCTGAGCCTTTCTTCTATCTTGGACAGACGTATTCTGTATTCAGGATCAAAACAAGCCATTATGTTTTTGGATTTTGCGTTTGTGTTAGTTGCACATTAAATCTCGATCTTTTATAACCAATATTGACCAACAAGGCGACTTGCCAACACCCCTTTCAACTGTCAAATGACGGGATGTCAAATACCAAAAGATATCGAAAACAATGAAGTGTCATTTTAATATCTGTATCTGAATATTTAACTGTTACATTTTGTTAATGTCATTTTGAGCTGACATCTGTAATAAAGGTGTAAAACCGTGTGTATTCAAGTCACGAAAATAGGAAAATGTCCCAAAAAACCTCAACTACGGGACACCGTAACTGGCGCTTATTTCCGTGTAACGTGACTAAGCATCTATATGCATACATCGGATTGCTTCCATAATGACGTACTCATAAGGCATTAAGTTAATTTCATTTTCAAAATTACTGGCATCTGTTACTGGTCTTACAACAACAAAACACCTGACAGTCCAAGTTAAGTAACCGCCATTAAATCCGGAGAAACATGGCTTCCATTTCATATGTACCACATTTCTGCTATCCGTCCACAAGAATGACAACATTAAAATAGCTGTCTACTGAAAACCATTAATATGGATACATAAACTATAGGCACCAAAATATTGCAATATTTTTCTTATCCTAATTCTCTCAATATGACTAACAAGGTGTCATGTAGCAGCCATGATACATGAAATTCTTTTGTTCGAACCAATTTTACGTACATTTGTAATTGAGGTAAAAAGTTTTGTCAAGGGACATAATCAGGAATGTGTTATGATCTCATACCAGGAAGTAACACCTGTTCAGCCGGTTTATAACTGGACGGGTCGGTACGACTATAAGACTTAATTTGCTTTGTTTTGTTTAAGTAAGGCATTTTTCAATGCACAAGCGATTTTCAATCCATATTCAAACCACCTAGATCAAAATCCAAAAGCAACCGTTAAAAACTTTAAAGGGTTAAACACTGGCCGGGCGCGAACTTCTACCAGGGAAGTGAGGCCGGGTGCTGCGGAAGGATAGGCACCTCCTGTTTAGCTAGTTACACCCGATGTCCGCTTGGTTTTCAGTTCGGTAATATTTAATCACGCTGTGCAAATGCACGGATTTATCCTTACCTTCATAGATGATATACAGATTTTGAACAATCGTTAAATATTTTAGAAAGTTGTATTTTTGAAAATCAAGTATGCTATAGCGAATAAACTAAGTAAAAGTATAGGATATAACCTGTTTATCCAGTAATAATTCGGTTGATTCTTAGTATGTGATCAGGGGGGTGGGTGTCCCGTTAATCTGTTAATGTGGATTGGATGCACGTTATTTATTTCCTCAGTATGACAATTAACGCTATTGTTGAATATAAAGATGATTAAAAGTTAAACATTATTTTGTAACATAAATATTTATATCAAATATTTTCATGATGAATTATTGGTGTCTTGACAATTTATTCTGTACATCATCGTTTGCAAGCGGGAAGATGTTCACAATCACTGTTCATAATTTTAAAAAAATACCCATAAGTATATAAAATTAGTATTATTTGTAAAAAAAAAAAAAAAAGACCCTGTGTTCACAGCTGTGGAAACTTAACAAATACTAGATTTAAGTACATGCATACACTACGGAAGCGGAATGGGGACACGATAAAAAAAAATTTAATAGATTGAAATTCGAAATTCGAAATTTTGACTTTTTTTCTCGAAATTTTGACCTCTACCTCTCTCTTTTTCTCTCGAATATTTGACTTTAAATCTCGAAATTTTGACTTTAATCCAATTTTAACTTTTAATCTCAAAATTTTGACATTTTTAATCTAATCTCGAAATTTTGACATTTTTTAAATCTCATCCCAAAATTTTGACATTTTTAAATCTCGAAATATTTACTCTACGCTTTCGTACATATACAATGTGTAGTCGGGGATATGTTTAGTAAAAAGGAATATAAATAAAGAATCAATGCTACCAGATCTACGATTCTATTTGCCTACGAAAATGCATTTTCCAATTTTAAGACCGTCAACGATCCAATACACAATACTACACAATGCTATATTATACATGTATATCGATTGATGCCAGTTATTTATTTGTGAATGGTCTACGGCGAACAAAACGCATTGTGATGTACTAAGTCCAAAACAAACATTGTCCAAACCCCAATCCTAAAGCAAAGTAAAAACTTTGAAGCTGGCAAATTGGGTTAAAAACATCAACTCCACCATGGAAGTGTCGCCGGGTGCGCTGAAGGGTAAACACCTCAGGGCGGATCCAGGATTTTTTTTAAAGGGGGGGGGGGTTGAGAATTATATTAATGCTAGGTGCGAGCGCCAAAGGCGCGAGCTTCCAGAGACGAGGGTCTAGCAGAGCCCCGATGGTTGTTATATTAACATAGTGGGGGTCACATCAGTCAATAGCTCTCTCTCTCTTTAAATTTTTCAAATGGGGGGGGGGGGGGGGATCAAAAATCCGCCACTGCACCTCCTGTCATGTGTAACGAAAAAGGAATGAAAGGAACATGACGTCAAAATATCCAAAGTATTTTGGGATACAGAGATATCAATCTTATCAACAATATTGTGATGACGGTCGTCAAACTTTATTAGGGCCTTGATAAGCCTATGTTTACAATATCCTTGCGTCAATAATTTATTTGTAAGCAGCTTACATCGTTGTATAAAGTTCCCGTAGTGGGATCAAGCCTCTACCATAGCGTATTGTGAATCAAATACATAAGTAGAAGAAAGTATATTGCTGGGAAAGTTGACAATTAAAAAATTAGTCATCACGTTTGTCACGCAGCTTCAAATATAGCCTTTCAAAAGCGTCATAATTGAGGTATAAGTCTAAATATGAAACAGAACTTGAAGAATCTGTCGTATCTTTTATTTCAAGCTCACTGGATAGATGGCATCCGTATAATATCCAAATTTAGGCTCGTCATATCTGTATGTGGAGTTGCATTTTTATCGCCAGCAGATTTAACAAGGTTCTGCATCAATTCTGCTTCATACGATCATAGGGGGCAAATTCATGATAAATCTAAAAAACAAGAGGCCCATGGGCCTGATACGCTCACCTGATAACTAATGGCTAGCTGATAGATTTAAAAAAAATAAATACTAAACCCCAATGACTTTTTTCTTTACATCATAATGACCGTTGTATCAATACCTACAACATTCTAATATACATGCCTATACAAAAAGTTAACAGTAATTCATATTGTATTGTTTCACATCTGACCTTGACCTTTGAACCCATGACCTTTTTCTATACATCAAAATGATCATTGTATCGATACCTACAACATTCTAATATACATGCCTATACAAAAAGTTATTTTAAGATAATTAACCATTTCGTATTGTTTTGCATCTGTGACCTTGACCTTTGAACCCATGACTTTTTTCTATACATCAAATGATCGTTGTATCAATACCTACAACATTCTAATATACATGCCTATACAAAAAGTTTATAGTTTTCGAGATAATTAACCATTTCGGTATTGTTTCGCATCTGTGACCTTGACCTTCGAACCCATGACCTTTTTCTATACATCAAATGATCGTTGTATCAATACCTACAACATTCTAATATACATGCCTATATAAAAAGTTTATAGTTTTCGAGATAATTAACCATTTCGGTATTGTTTCGCATCTGTGACCTTGACCTTTGAACCCATGACCTTTTTCTATACATCAAAATGATCGTTGTATCAATACCTTCAACATTCTAATATACATGCCTATATAAAAAGTTTATAATTTACGAGATAATTAACCATTTCAGTATTGTTTCACATCTGTGACCTTGACTTTGAACCCATGACCTTTTTTATACATCAAAATGATCGTGTATCAATACTTACAACATTCTAATATACATGCCTATACAAAAAGTTTATAGTTTTCGAGATAATTATAATCAGAGGTAAAAAAAATAGGTCACGACCTTTACAATTGACCTTGACCTCAATTTGAAGACACTAACAAGAAGATGTCAAAACTGAAAACCCCATGTCATTATCTGGTCAAAAGTCGAGTTATAACAATTTGATATTTTACGATTTTACGATTTTTTCAAAATTAAACGCAAAAACGCGTAACCTATTTTTTGTCCGAATTTCACAAAATGAACAAACTAAGGCTTAGACCCAGAGAAGCCAAATATCCATCAGATTTTTTCTCCCATCATCGGTTTCAGAGAAGAAATTTTTCAAGATTTTTGCACCCCTAGGTCACTGTGACCTAGTTTTGGTAGCCATGACAACGCCATGAACAAATCTAAATTGCACCGACCCAGACATGCTTCTGACCAAGTCTCGTTAAATCTGCCAAGTACTTCAGAGGAGAAGTCGAAAATGTGTGTTAACGACGCACGCACACACACACACACGCTGCACCATACCATAAGCTCACATGACCTTTGGTCAGGTGAGCTAAACTGCAAAGTATACTATATATACATATAGTTAGTATGGGTAATTTTTTTAAATAGATTTTATGATGTTATACGACTAAACCTTTAAAATATTGTATTTATGGTCCCCTTTTTTATTGCACAAGATAGATGCCGGACATAACAGCGTATTTATAAACTATACTTGATCCATAATGACCCAGCAATCTGAGGTATCAAACCTTTTTTACGCATTTTAATCTAGAAGACTAAAACCAAAGAAACATACTAATTCATCAAAATCATAAAAGCAAAGTTTAAAAAAAAGTTTTGAAACTGACAAATTAGGGCGGACTTCCACCAGGGAAGTGAGACCGTGTGTTCTGGAAGGCTAAGCACCTCCCGATTGGCTAGTTACACTCACCACGTGAGCATGTTAAGCATGACAAAGTATTTGCCCTAAACTTTTAAGAAGTGAGTAACGGTTACCTTTGAAATTTCTTGCTTTTTATTTAGTTCTTCGATCCACATTAGCATTTGTAGTTGGCACGGACGCTGGTAGTGAAAAACATGATCGTAATGCGAATTTTAAGCTACTGTTACATGGACGGGCTTAGCTACATCGGGCAAAATTGCAGTGTTTTTCTATGTTTTCCGTTTAAACATTTTATTAAGATTTTAAATTATGTCCAAAAATTGAATGCCAACTTAAAGAATATTTATCTGGGAACAAAATGACACAAAGAATATTTATCTGGGAACAAAATGACACCAAGATCACGATGATCGGACACAAATTAAAAAAGTAATGTAGAGTTTTGTCGGAGCATCTACAAGTGAAAGATCCGATTCGTTGTTCCGCTTTACTCTTTTTTATATACTTATCGGTATTTTTAAAATTTTATTATGAAACTGGCCCCTGTGTTTCTGATATTAAAAAAAAATATGGCTGTTCAAAGTCGTCTATTGAGTGAGGTCGGATTTCAATTTCCATGATCAGGCCCGACTTTAATTGCCAGTCACCGTTTTTGGCCAATGCATATGGTGGTGGTCTGGTATTTAACTGAAATGCACTGTGATCTGGTGTAATCCGACTAATCAGCCCACTAAACCCCCATTTTAATTTTTTGACTTTTTGGGGGTTTGTGGTCCACAAATCCCCAAAAAGTCAAAAAATTAAAATGGGGGTTTAGTGGGCTGATTAGTCGGACTAGATCTGGTGATACAGAACAAAAACAAACGTAGCTACCCGACAAGCAGTAACGATTGTGGTGCTCCCGGAATCAGAGGAAAATCGAAGAACAAGTAATAAACGTGTCAGTATTTTGCTTCCGGGTTCGACGTTACTAACCACGCTTTCCAAGATGAATATTGACACCATAAATTTTCTTTACTGCTATCAGTTTATAATAGCTGTTTTTGTTTACAGTGTATTAGGGAATGAAATTAACAGTAACAAACAGAACTTTCCAGCATTTACAGCTAATGAACGATATTTGGATATTTTCCCAATAACAAAACACAATTTTACTACTTCCGTGTTGAAAAGCAAAGATCCCTGGGTTTTGATATTCCATGATGGGTCACTGATTCGTGGATGGAAGGCATTATCAGTTAGCTCGAGAGGCATTGTTTGGATAGGAATGATAGATGTCAGAGAAGAAGTGGATTTATTAAAATATCTTGTAGGTATTTAGACACTCTCCCAAAATACTGGACCTGACTGGAATCGGTTTTATTGGGGTGCCCATTTAATGTAGAGACAATATAAAAGTTTACGAAAACACTGAATGCAAGCTAAAGGTTTAATATGATGGTTATGGCTATTTATAATGTGTGGTGTGTAGAAGCGTACATAAAACATGAGCCTAAAATTATTGCGCTAGCACACACACATGAACATGCATTTGTTTATCATCTTATCTCAAATTCCTGTTGATTTTGATGCAATGTTATAATCCAAACATATAACCATGTTTCTAGATTACACAAGCCTGTATACTGTAGTCCAAAAGCCGGACAAGTGGATGGATTCCCCTCAGTGTACTAAAATATGCGAGAGTTTTAGAAAGTCAAATTGGCCCAATTCAAGTTTTCAACATTCCATGTTGTCACTTTGGTTCTCTATTTAAAGATTTGAATATTTTCCTAGCAAATCACTCTTTATATGCCCAGCGTAAGAACCATTTACATCCAAAGTACCCAAATCTGTTCATTTATATTCTTGCACATGCACTCTATTAAGATACAAACTCGCCACAAGTCAACATTGATGATTTTAAAATTTCTTTTCTCAATCAGTTTATAACATTTAGTCTATTGAACTTGAAAAGGAATTTTCTATTTACAGTACAGACTTATTTTCATTATTTTTTATTTTTCATTTTATATTTTAAATACGGTGTATTTTTATGTATATATAGCAATATGACATGAAAAAAGATCCACCTGCAAGAGTTTATCCATATGGAAACAAGAAAATGAAGCAAGAGAAATGGAAAGCTGTAAAAACTCCAAACGAAGCCAGAGAAATAGCCATGGATTCTCTACCAGATAGAGTAACTAAAGTAAAAGGAAAAGATATACAGGGATTTTTGATGGATAGTTTTACTTCAAGTCCATCAAGGTTCCCAACAATAATGTTTACAGGTAAATAATAATCTTGGTAAATGTTTATAGGTAAATAATAATCTGGGTAATAGTGTGACCTACTGGTCTCAACTTGGCCTATAAGTCTCGCCTGGCTAATATTGTAAAGGGACTGGGTTTTAGTCCCTCTTTGGCAACAGCATTTCCCCTTTCCTGTTACACAATCACAATAGTACTACAACAGAATTGATATATTATGTTCAGTTCTTTTCAAGTAAATGTTTATATATAATTATATATTTATAATTTAACTAACAATGAAACCTTTAAACTCAGATAGGTTTTTTGTAAAAAAATCTTTCAGGTTCCATTGTAATGTAATAAAATAAAATGTTGTAAGATTAAATTTGTTAAAACATGTAAGGTTATATATCGTATATATTATTTACTTTGCAGATGAGCTTCAGAGTCCTATGTTATTAAAAGGTCTTGCCAATAGATTTCAGAAGTATTTTCATTTTGGATGTATCATTCAACCAACCTTCAAGGATTATGAATATTTAGGCATCAAAGAATTTGTAGACACACCATTAATCATGGTTTTGATTCCTAGAAAAGCTGGCATGACGCTATCTGATAAATTGGAGTTCAATGCAGTACAGTACAATGAGAGAACAATGGGGAAAATGAACTATCCCAATGTCATGCAGTTCTTATTTGCGGTGAACAATCAGTATCGCCATTGGTTACCTGGTGATAACCAATCAAATTCCAAAGAAGAAGCTGAAATGTCAGATATTGTTGAAAAGGAAAAGTTAAGATTTGATATACTATCAGAAGGAAAACATGTTCCAGGAGACAAACAAGATTCAATAGAAGACATTACAATGAAAACCGAGGCTGTTAGTCACATAACTAGGGATGAACTTTGAGTTTTTAGAAGGTGTTACAATGAAAACAGAAGCTGTTAGTCACATAACTAGGGATGAACTTTGAGTTTTAGAAGGTGTTACAATAAAAACAGAAGCTGTTAGTCACATAACTAGGGATGAACTTTGAGTTTTAGAAGGTGTTACAACAAGAGGCCCAATAGGGCCTGTGATGCTCAACTGGCAGCTTATTTACATTTTTGATAAAAAACATGCAAATCTTGTGAAATGGCATTCCCCCTCCTGTTTACAATTGCAACTGGAACCAAAGTGGTTGGAAACCAAAATCTGCATTGGTTTTTCATGTTATTGCTATGTATAGGAACAGAAGCCAGCTTAAAAAATGAATCCACAATGGCTATTTATGTGTTTCTCATTATAGAAACGGGGCCATCTTGGATGTAACATTGGCTTGTCTGGCAAGACAAATTTAATTTAAATTAGCCTAGTGGTTTCAAAGAAGATTTTCAAAATATTGATGAAATATTACACCTGATTTACAAAATTCTTGAAAATTGTGGCAACAAAACCTTCTCAGGAAACCTGTTACAAATTTGGCTTCATTTGGCTTTGTAGTTTCAAAGAAGATGATTTTCAAAGAATCGCTTAAATTTAGCATCTAATTTGCATATTCGGCTAATTACAAGCAAACAGAAAAAGTTACAGAAAAATCTGTTACATATATTAAATAACTAGACATCTACTTTCTAATTCTCAAATTTGAACTAAATCGATCAATAACTAAACATGTAATGACCATTTATAGGTTTTTGCTATTTATAGCAATGGTGGCCATCTTGGATGAAGCAGGAAGTTGATTTGTACAAACTTTAATCTACTCCACCTAGGGACTTTCCACACCAAATTTGGCATCATTTGGGTATGTGGTTTCAGAGAAGAAGATTTTTAAAGAATTGCCTAAATTTAGCATCTAATTTGCATATTCCGCTAATTACGAGCAAACAGAAAAAGTTACATAAAAATCCGTTACATATATTAAATGCCTAGACATCTTCGTTCTAAATCTCAAATTTGAACTAAATCGGTCCAAAATAAACATGTAACGACCATTTATAGGTTTTTGCTATTTATGGCAATGGCAGCCATCTTGGATGATGCAGGAAGTTGATTTGTACAAACATTTTATCTACTCCACCTAGGGACTTTCCACACCATATTTGGCATCATTTGGGTATGTGGTTTCAGAGAAGAAGATTTTCAAAGAATTGCCTAAATTTAGCATCTAATTTGCATATTCCGCTAATTACGAGCAAACAGAAAAAGTAACAGAAAAATCCGTTGCAAATATTAAATGCCTAGACATCTACTTTCTAAATCTCAAATTTGAACTGAATCGGTCCAAAAATAAAAATATGTAACGACCATTTATAGGTTTTTGCTATTTATAGCAATGGCGGCCATCTTGGATGCCACACGAAGTTGATTTGTACAAACTTTAATCTACTCCACCTAGGGCCTTTCCACACCATATTTGGCATCATTTGGGTATGTGGTTTCAGAGAAGAAGATTTTCAAAGAATTGCCTAAATTTAGCATCTAATTTGCATATTCCGCTAATTACGAGCAAACAGAAAAAGTTACAAAAAAACCCGTTACATATATTAAATGGCTAGACATCTACTTTCTAAATCTCAAATTTAAACTAAATCGATCCATAAATAAACATGTAATGACCATTTATAGGTTTTTGCTATTTATAGCAATGGCGGCCATCTTGGATGCCACACGAAGTTGATTTGTACAAACTTTAATCTACTCCACCTAGGGCCTTTCCACACCATATTTGGCATCATTTGGGTATGTGGTTTCAGAGAAGAAGATTTTCAAAGAATTGCCTAAATTTAGCATCTAATTTGCATATTCCGCTAATTACGAGCAAACAGAAAAAGTTACAAAAAACCCGTTACATATATTAAATGGCTAGACATCTACTTTCTAAATCTCAAATTTGAACTAAATCGGTCCATAAATAAACATGTAATGACCATTTATAGGTTTTTGCTATTTATAGCAATGGCGGCCATCTTGGATGCCGCACGAAGTTGATTTGTACAAACTTTAATCTACTCCACCTAGGGACTTTCCACACCATATTTGGCATCATTTGGGTATGTGGTTTCAGAGAAGAAGATTTTCAAAGAATCGCTAAATTTAGCATCTAATTTGCATATTCCGCTAATTACGAGCAAACAGAAAAAGTTACAAAAAACCCGTTACATATATTAAATGGCTAGACATCTACTTTCTAAATCTCAAATTTGAACTAAATCGGTCCATAAATAAACATGTAATGACCATTTATAGGTTTTTGCTATTTATAGCAATGGCGGCCATCTTGGATGCCCCGAAGTTGATTTGTACAAACTTTAATCTACTCCACCTAGGGACTTTCCACACCAATTTGGCATCATTTGGGTATGTGGTTTCAGAGAAGAAGATTTTCAAAGAATTGCCTAAATTTAGCATCTAATTTGCATATTCCGCTAATTACGAGCAAACAGAAAAAGTTACAAAAAACCCGTTACATATATTAAATGGCTAGACATCTACTTTCTAAATCTCAAATTTGAACTAAATCGGTCCATAAATAAACATGTAATGACCATTTATAGGTTTTTGCTATTTATAGCAATGGCGGCCATCTTGGATGCCACGAAGTTGATTTGTACAAACTTTAATCTACTCCACCTAGGGCTTTCCACACCATATTTGGCATCATTTGGGTATGTGGTTTCAGAGAAGAAGATTTTCAAAGAAATTGCCTAAATTTAGCATCTAATTTGCATATTCCGCTAATTACGAGCAAACAGAAAAAGTTACAAAAAAACCCGTTACATATATTAAATGGCTAGACATCTACTTTCTAAATCTCAAATTTGAACTAAATCGGTCCATAAATAAACATGTAATGACCATTTATAGGTTTTTGCTATTTATAGCAATGGCGGCCATCTTGGATGCCGCACGAAGTTGATTTGTACAAACTTTAATCTACTCCACCTAGGGACTTTCCACACCATATTTGGCATCATTTGGTATGTGGTTTCAGAGAAGAAGATTTTCAAAAATCGACTAAATTTAGCATCTAATTTGCATATTCCGCTAATTACGAGCAAACAGAAAAAGTTACAAAAAAACCCGTTATATATATTAAATGGCTAGACATCTACTTTCTAAATCTCAAATTTGAACTAAATCGGTCCATAAATAAACATGTAATGACCATTTATAGGTTTTTGCTATTTATAGCAATGGCGGCCATCTTGGATGCCCCGAAGTTGATTTGTACAAACTTTAATCTACTCCACCTAGGACTTTCCACACCAATTTGGCATCATTTGGGTATGTGGTTTCAGAGAAGAAGATTTTCAAAGAATTGCCTAAATTTAGCATCTAATTTGCATATTCCGCTAATTACGAGCAAACAGAAAAAGTTACAAAAAAACCCGTTACATATATTAAATGGCTAGACATCTACTTTCTAAATCTCAAATTTGAACTAAATCGGTCCATAAATAAACATGTAATGACCATTTATAGGTTTTTGCTATTTATAGCAATGGCGGCCATCTTGGATGCCACGAAGTTGATTTGTACAAACTTTAATCTACTCCACCTAGGGCTTTCCACACCATATTTGGCATCATTTGGGTATGTGGTTTCAGAGAAGAAGATTTTCAAAGAATTGCCTAAATTTAGCATCTAATTTGCATATTCCGCTAATTACGAGCAAACAGAAAAAGTTACAAAAAACCCGTTACATATATTAAATGGCTAGACATCTACTTTCTAAATCTCAAATTTGAACTAAATCGGTCCATAAATAAACATGTAATGACCATTTATAGGTTTTTGCTATTTATAGCAATGGCGGCCATCTTGGATGCCGCACGAAGTTGATTTGTACAAACTTTAATCTACTCCACCTAGGGACTTTCCACACCATATTTGGCATCATTTGGGTATGTGGTTTCAGAGAAGAAGATTTTCAAAGAATCGACTAAATTTAGCATCTAATTTGCATATTCCGCTAATTACGAGCAAACAGAAAAAGTTACAAAAAAACCGTTACATATATTAAATGGCTAGACATCTACTTTCTAAATCTCAAATTTGAACTAAATCGGTCCATAAATAAACATGTAATGACCATTTATAGGTTTTTGCTATTTATAGCAATGGCGGCCATCTTGGATGCCGCACGAAGTTGATTTGTACAAACTTTAATCTACTCCACCTAGGACTTTCCAACCATATTTGGCATCATTTGGGTATGTGGTTTCAGAGAAGAAGATTTTCAAAGAATCGACTAAATTTAGCATCTAATTTGCATATTCCGCTAATTACGAGCAAACAGAAAAAGTTACAGAAAAACCGTTACATATATTAAATGGCTAGACATCTACTTTCTAAATCTCAAATTTGAACTAAATCATCCAAAAATAAACATGTAATGACCATTTATAGGTTTTTGCTATTTATAGCAATGGCGGCCATCTTGGATGCCGCAGGAAGTTATTTGTACAAACTTTAATCTACTCCACCTAGGGACTTTCCACACCAAATTTGGTTCCAATTGGCCAGTGGTTTCAGAGGAGAAGATTAAAGTTTACGCACGCACGCACGCACGCACGCACGCACGCACGCACACACGCTTCACCATGGCATAAGCTCAGCTGGCTATAGCCAGTTGAGCTAATAAAAACAGAAGCTGTTAGTCACATAACTAGGGATGAACTTTGACGGTTTTAATGGTCATATACTGGTGTTAAAGAACTTTTTTTTATACTTTTATACCACTGCATTTGTTCAAATATCAAATGTACTTTTCATGTTTTTAGCTCACCTGAGCTGAAAGCTCAGATGAGCTATTGCTATCCATCTTCGTCCGTCGTGCGTCGTCCGTCGTGCGTAAACTTTTTACATTTTAATCTTCTCCTCCAAAACCACTGGGCCAAATTTAATGAAACTTGGTAACCATCATGCCTGGGTGAAGCCCTCTCAGATTTGCACAAATGAAGGAGTTATGTCCCCTTGGGGCCCCATAAGGGGGGAAATAGTGAAAAACTTTAAAAATCTTCTCCTCTGAATCTACAAGACATATACCTTATTTATTTCATATATAACATCCTTAGGTCATCTAGTTTCAGATTTGCACAAATGGTAGCCATGGGGCTCAAAATGGGGAAATGGTAAGGTGCTGAGTGGGGAAATTGCTAAAAATTATGTATTTGTCAATATATCTTGAAAACTATTAACTTTTTGTATAGGCATGTATATTGGAATATTTTATGTATTGGCCTAACGATCATTTTGATATATGAATGAAGGTCATAGGTTCAAAGGTCAAGGTCATAGCTGCGAACGAATATTTAAATGGTTAATTATCTCAAAAACTATAAACATTTTGTATAGGCATGTATATTAGAATATTGTAGGCATTTGCACAACGATCATTTTGATATATGAATGAAGTTCATAGGTTCAAAGGTCAAGGTCATAGATGCAAACTAATACTTAAATGGTTAATTATCTCAGAAACTATAAACTTTTTGTATAGGCATGTATATTAGAATATTGTAGGTATTGGCCTATCGATCATTTTGATATATGAATGAAGGTCATAGGTTCAAAGGTCAAGGTCATAGATGCAAACGAATACTTAAATGGTTAATTATCTCAAAAACTATAAACTCTTTGTATAGGCATGTATATTGGAATATTGTAGGTATTGGCCTAATGCACATATTAATATACAGATGTTTTAGCTGTTTATAAATAATATATTGTAGCTAGACTTTAAATATGTTATATATAGCATACTTATATAATAATTATTATAAATAATTTGCAAAAATACTTGCATATTATTGGCCCTTACTGCTGAAAATTTTGATATTCTCTTTTATTAATGTCATTGGCCATTGAACCTCTGCATAAGATATGTACTCTTCATCAGGTGAGCGTTAAGGCCCATGGGCCTCTTGTTATAAATCAAAGATTTTCTAGTTTCTTGGTATTTAGCATCAGTTATAAGATGGAAATATTTTGAAAATATCTAATGCACATGGTTGTTTTAAATATGTATAAACGACATGCATAAAATACAAAGTAGAACTAAGAAGCATTATCTATGATCATTTACTTTTATAGATCATTTATTATTTCTTTCATTATACAAAAATGTTCACATTGCTTTATCACAGATCAAGGGTGTTCCTTTCCTTAACTCTCAGATCTATAATGTTTCATAAACTTATAAAACATTATTTCAATTCTATGATCTACCAATATGGTAACTCAGTTGATAGAGTGCTTGCTTTGTGATTGGGAGGTCGTGGGTTCGAACCCAGACCCTGCTCGACTAAGACTTGAAAATAGGTAGTGACTGTTCTTTTACCAAACAATTGGCATTTAGAAATGAAAGTCATAGGGGTCCTTCCTAAGAAGCCTTAAAAACCGATGCCCTGTGTAATGCCAGGCATGGCATGTTAAAGAACCCTCTCTGCACATTGCTCCCAGCGCACTCACCTTACCTATCTCTTGTGCGGGCTGTCACATAAGGTCCAGCTGAGTGCACTGATAAGCTAAAAATTCCTGCCAATTCACCTATAGCTGGTAATGTCTTGACATAAGTAAGTAAAATATTCAATCAATCATTTCACTGACGAAAACTATCGACATTTGTAGCAGTACAGAGCACTGCAAATAGAAATATTATTGACTGAATGGGAATGAGAGCATTTACATCAAACGGGAACTTCAGATGAATGGTGCAACTTGACTGTAACGCGCATATCTTGTGCATATCCTGTCCATCAAAATTACAGTACAATATAACACTAACTATTAACCACGAGTCAGAAAATTTAAAATACTATTTGTAACTTGTAAAACAAATACATTTTGTACTATGAATACATTTCAATATATACAGGAAAGTTGTTTTGCATTGAAAAATTCCCAAGAAGTCCATGAGCCTTGATTTTTCAATTTGGCCTTTTTAATTTTTTTAAAAAAGATTTTAAATTGATATCTCATTCAGACATTTTTACCCTGAGACACTATGCATTATACCACCTGTTGAAATATTTTACCAGCATCATCAACTGGTCAGATTCAAATATGCTAAATTAAATATTAATTAAAAATGCTCAAATTTTGTCATATATAAATCTTAACTGAGGTAATTGAATATCAATAATAGAAACTCTAACGAAAGTTTAACAAAATATTATCACAATAACAGAAAATATCATCTGACCAATCTAGTTGCAGTATTGCTAATTAAATGTGTGCAAACTTTGTCACAGGTAAAATTAATCCCAAGTCTTTCAAAAATAAACATATGGACCACGTTTTTTGAAAAATCCAATTGATGTTCTATGTTTTTATTCCAAAATTTGGCAATAGGTGGAAACATTGCAGCAACAACCTGCTGATACAAATCATTTCTATACTAACATGTATTGTATGATTCAAATGTAAATAAAGTATACTACACAAGTGATGTTATTGAATTTATTAAACAAATGCATGGTTGATTAAATATTGTTCATCAGTATAATTTAATTTCCGAAGATGAGAAAGAGATGACATAACAGTAAATATCTGTTGATAATGGGAAAATATAATCATAAAAATATAATCATGTTAACTAATCTCACAAAGTTTGGCTAAATTAGCTAAAAATCTAAAATTCTGCCATCACATATATTCAATTTCTTTGTATTCCAAAGGAAATATGGTTAGACCAATCAAACATTTAAACAAAACTAGGCATTTCATCTTTTATAAACAATGTATGTATCTATAGTAGAACTCACAAAATATCTACAATGACTATTAGTTATGTCAGCTATATACATTGTATGTATCTACAGTCTGACCAGTCAAACATCCAAAATAATAAGATGTTCCATAAGCTCAACATTGAATGTATCCACAGCAAATATACAAATAAATATTTATTATCCTTCTCACACTTTACCATAAAATAAAACAACACAGACGGATGAAATTGAGTATCAACTAGACACTGAAGCTGATTTGTTAGCTGATGATTGAGGCTCCTCCTTCTTAAGATGATTGACAGGTTTGTCAGCAGTTGGTGGTTCTGTCTTATCACTAGAAAAATCCATTGTCCATCTCATCCAAGCTACTTTCATCCTATCTTTAAATGCTCCAAACGAATCTAAAGCCGGTCGAACATCCAAAAGTGTAAACTGATGTGTTTCAGGGTCTACTTTACCGCCATCGTAATAGTCAATAATATATCTAACATCTTTACCACAACGATCAACAATCCAATCATGACGATCAAATGGATACTCATATCTATAAATAAATAACAAGTTATTATGATTTGGTATATGTCTTCTTAAGTTAGTTTTGAAAAATAAATGTGATATGTATTTGTATTTTTTGTGAAAAAAATGTATGGCTAGGGCACACATTTTACATGGACATCATGGAAATTTTGTGTACAACAAATTGGCTCTTTGTAAGATATAACATACCAACAATGTTTTGATCGTGTTGCAATCAACAGAATATCAAACTTGATCAAAACATTGCCCAAGAGTTTTCAGAAACTACAGTTAGTTAAATGATGTCATTTGGCAAGGAAACTTAATGCACATACATGTACATGTATGTAGATTACATATTATTTTCAAATTCATGCACCATCATATAAAGCCAAGATCTATTTACCCTTGAAGTGAGTGTGTGGGTGTGATCAATATAGTCATGTGATTGTCACTTGTGATTTAAGTGTCTAATGCATGATCTGGGAGAATTTTCCTCATAAAACTTACCCCATTAAGTGTCTAATGCGCGCTCTGGGTGAGTACTCTTTAGCTTTTCCACCAAATTTCTTTAATTTTGGAGTACAACATTCCCTAAAAAATATAATCATTTCTTATATTTTACCAATTTTAATACACAAAGTGGGTGAAAGTCTCAACGCCTTTTGGTAAAAGAGGCTGTTATATCTTTTTTACACGACCAACCAGCATTGCAAACTAAACAGATCTTTATGTGAAAATCCTATATATGAAGTTTCAAGATTCAAGTCATTTTGGTTCATGATCAGAAGTTTTAATATGTTACTTTTTCAAATCACTGTGACCTTTAAATAGGAGTCAAGTTCGACCAGTTTTACAATCTTAGTAGTGTTTCTAGCTTCTAGACATTTCATTTCATGACAAAAAGATGTTTTAACAGATTTATTATTTAGGTCACTTTGACCTTGACCCATATCCAAAGCTTCTAAAAATTTCAGCTTTAAAATGTGATAGAGCTTAATGACATGATGCAGCATCATACTACCTGTATATATGAAGTTTTGAGTTATTAGACCTTGAAGGGGTCAAGGTCTAACAGCTTTGCAAAATTGGAAGAGCTCCATGGCCCACATTCAAGGTCACAGTGACCTCAAGTAGTAAAACTTTAATACATCTACCCCTTTCAGTTGATGACAAGAAGTTTGAAGGTTTTACTATGAATAGTCACTGTGAACTTAAATGATAATCAATGTTAACCAGCTTAAAAACTTGAAAGGTCAAGGGCATGGTAACATTCATCCCAAATTTCAATGCAATGAGTTACCTGGTTCTGGAGAAGAAGTTGTTTATCTGAAAAGCTCACCAACAATGGACAAAGGGCATTTGAACAACTCACTCAGGAAAGGTTGGATGCACGAAAACCTGGTTTAATTTTCTGTTCTGTTTTTAGAAATAAAATGGCCATGGATTAGTGAAAAGGCCAAGGTCGCAGGAAAATATTAAAATTAATGTGGGGGTGGGGTATTTGGCTCTCAAGAGATATTGCTAATTTATTCTAGGAAAGTTTGAACTCAATTGGACAGGGCTCAAATTAGATTTTGAAACAGGGAGAAGTGACTTCTCCCTCAGCCAAGATGAGGGAGAAGTTTTTCCGCCGCGAAATATAATACGCTGACACGCGTGCTCCAAGCTGTTTGTCTTTATAAATGGGAGCATCCCTATTTAGGACTTGCATATTGTATAAATGTTATATTAATTATCTAATTAAAAGAAACCAAGATGTAAAATTCTTCTAAGATCTAATTAGGCCTGTTTTACTTTTTCTTTTTTTTTTTTTTTTTTTTTTTTTTTTGCAATGTGTAGAACTATATATGTACAAGCTCAGTGTCGCCATACTGATAATAATTTAACAAAAAATATTGTTCTTATGTTTATTGTAATTTAAAGGCTCTTTTATTAAATCAAAACACATTGATCATATAAAACATGTCCTAATAATATTACATTTTCACATCACTAACACTGTCTAAATATTACAATGTAAATGTGAAGTACATGTACAATTCCTTTTAATAATTAATTTTAAGAATACAATGAATATTAAAAAAAAAAAAAAAAAAAAAATCTAGGCCCCCTATGTGCACTTTTATTTTCTGATTGAGTTATCCCCCTTGTTTAAAAGCACATGTATGTCATGAGCCTGACTCCAAATTTCTAGAGATGATTTTACTCATTTTAAATCATTCAATCAGAAAATGCTTTTATTTATGGATTCCTTTGTGAGGAGGCAACATTCTGAGAAGGTCTGTCATTTTATTAAATTTTCATACAAAACCAGAGGCTCAGTGTGGCTGAGCCTGTATCGCTCACCTGACTAAAATGCTTTTAAAGCAAATTTGTATATATGCTTTTCCCATAGGGTCCAATGTGAAACAATGTTCTCCGCTGGCAGCCATGTTTTATGGCAGATCAGAAAAATTTTGGCAATCTATGTAAAGGACCTTCTATACATCATTCCTCTAAAGTTTGGTTAAGTTTGCTTCAGTAGTTTCAGAGGAGATAGCCAAAAATGTGTTTTTCCCATAGGGTCCAATGTTAAACTATCTTATACATCATTCCTGTAAAGTTTGGTTGAATTTGTTTCACTAGCTTCAGACGAGATAGGGTCCAATTCGAAACTATGTTCTCCGCTGGCAGCTATGTTTTTTGGCAGATCAGAAAAATTTTGGCAATCTATGTAAAGGACCTTCTATAGATCATTCCTCTAAAGTTTGGTTAAGTTTGCTTCAGTAGTTTCAGAGGAGATAGCCAAAATGTGTTTTTCCCATAGGGTCCAATGTTAAACTATGTTCCCCGCTGGCAGCCATGTTTTAGGCGGATAAGAAAAATTATGGCAATCTTTGCAAAAGACCTTCCATATATCATTCCTGTAAAGTTTAATTGAATTCGCTTCAGTCGTTTCAGAGGAGATAGCCAAAATGTGCGTTTTCCCATAGGGCCCAATGTTAAACTTTGTTTGGCCCTGGTGGCCATTTCTTTTGGCGGATCAGAAAAATTAGGGCAATCTAAGTAAATGACCTTACATACATTATTCGTGTAAAGTTTGGTTTAAATTGGCTCAGTGGTTTCAAAGAAGATAGCAAATATATGCTTTTCCCATAGGGTTAATGTTAAACTATCTTCTGCTCTGGCGGCCATGTTTTTTGACGGATCAGAAAAATTTTGGCAATCTAAGTAAAGGACCTTCCTTACACCATTCCTGTAAAGTTTGGTTAAATTTGCTTCAGTCACTTCTGAGGAAATAGTCAAAAATGCATTTTTCCCATAGGGTCCCATGTTAAACTATCTTCTGTGCTGGCAGCCATGTTTTTTGGCAGATCAAAAAAATTTCCGCAATCTAAGTAAAGGACCTTCTATACATCATTCCTGTAAAGTTTGGTTAAGTTTGCTTCAGTAGTTTCAGAGGAGATAGCCAAAATGTGTTTTTCCCATAGGGTCCAATGTTAAACTATGTTCCCCGCTGGCAGCCATGTTTTTAGGCAGATCAGAAAAATTTCGGCAATCTTTGTAAAAGACCTTCCATACATCATTCCTGTAAAGTTTAATTGAATTGGCTTCAGTCGTTTCAGAGGAGATAGCCAAAATGTGCGTTTTCCCATAGGGCCCAATGTTAAACTTTGTTTGGCCCTGGCAGCCATTTCTTTTGGCGGATCAAAAAAATTTGGGCAATCTAAGTAAAGGACCTTCCATACATCATTCCTGTAAAGTTTGGTTTAAATTGGCTCAGTGGTTTCAAAGAAGATAGCAAATATATGCTTTTCCCATAGGGTCTAATGTTAAACTATCTTCTGTGCTGGCGGCCATGTTTTTTGACGGATCAGAAAAATTTTGGCAATCTAAGTAAAGGACCTTCCTTACACCATTCCTGTAAAGTTTGGTTAAATTTGCTTCAGTCACTTCTGAGGAAATAGTCAAAAATGCATTTTTCCCATAGGGTCCCATGTTAAACTATCTTCTGTGCTGGCAGCCATGTTTTTTGGCAGATCAAAAAAAATTCCGCAATCTACGTAAAGGACCTTCTATACATCATTCCTGTAAAGTTTGGTTAAGTTTGCTTCAGTAGTTTCAGAGGAGATAGCCAAAATGTGTTTTTCCCATAGGGTCCAATGTTAAACTATGTTCCCCGCTGGCAGCCATGTTTTTAGGCAGATCAGAAAAATTTCGGCAATCTTTGCAAAAGACCTTCCATACATCATTCCTGTAAAGTTTAATTGAATTGGCTTCAGTCGTTTCAGAGGAGATAGCCAAAATGTGCGTTTTCCCATAGGGCCCAATGTTAAACTTTGTTTGGCCCTGGCGGCCATTTTTTTTGGCGGATCAGAAAAATTTGGGCAATCTTAGTAAATGACCTTACATACATTATTCGTGTAAAGTTTGGTTTAAATTGGCTCAGTGGTTTCAAAGAAGATAGCAAATATATGCTTTTCCCATAGGGTCTAATGTTAAACTATCTTCTGTGCTGGCGGCCATGTTTTTTGACGGATCAGAAAAATTTTGGCAATCTAAGTAAAGGACCTTCCTTACAACATTCATGTAAAGTTTGGTTAAATTTGCTTCAGTCACTTCTGAGGAAATAGTTAAATATGCATTTTTCCCATAGGGTCCAATGTTAAATTATCTTCTGCGCTGGCAGCCATGTTTTTTGGCGGATCAAAATAATTTTGGCAATCTAAGTAAAGGACCTTCTATACATCATTCCTGTAAAGTTTGGTTAAAATTGGTTCAGGGGTTTCAGAGGAGATAGTTAAAATGTGAAAAGTTTACAGACGGACTGACTGACTGACTGACAGACTGACGGACGACGAACGCCGAGTGATGGCAAAAGCTCACATGGCCTTTAGGCCAGGTGAGCTAAAAAAAACGATCTACTATTTTGTTCAATACACCCCCCCCCGCATTTCCATACTACTCATACAGACGTTTTTTTATAGCAAATATTTGAGGTTCTTCATCAAGATGGCATTCAATTACATCACTCTACAGGTTGATGAATTCATGACATGCATGGATGATCTCAAGTTAAGCTAATTATCGGATTAAAACACCTGGATATATCGGGAGTTACCTGTGTTTACCTTTGTATGCATGTAATATACAGAGGCGCCTTGAGGGGTTAAATAAACTTGTCAAAACTTAGGGCGACTAGAACTTCGCTTTTGGGACAGTTTAGGGCGAAGTTTTTTGAAACAGGGCGAAGATATCGCCCAACTTCGCCCTTATTTTGAGCCCTGATTGGATGAACAGTTTTTTTTAAATGCACATTAACAATGTTTTAATTTTCTTGTTGTATCTCTAGTGAGTGTTTATGTTTTGATAAGCAGCAGATCAATCAAGCAACCATAAGCAAAGTTATCATCTGATCAAGTATGATCCTAAACAAATGAACAGATTTCTTTTAAATGCATGGTAAATCTGGACACACACCTACACCTAACAAAAACCCATGCACAGATATCGCTATTATAATATTCTCTCAGCAGTTTTGAAAGGAGAATAACAATGGACAACACAGGATGTAATGAAACGGACAAAAGACAATCCCAACGGTTGAATAGGTTACTATGAGACTATGTTTATCCAAAACCAATAAAACTTTCATCAATAGTGAGACAGTAACTTCAGAAAGCTTACCGTATGTGAAGAATTAACAATACTTCCTGGGAAGTATCTTCCCTGTTCGTAAAAATCACTCTACATACTTTACAGCAACTAGGTACATCCATTTCATTTTAAACACAATATTTACCTGGCATGTAATGCTTCCCATTTTAATACTTCATCCCAAGCTTGATCATTATTAGCATTATGGATGTTGATAATGTTCTTCATATCATCTGGGGAAAGATCATCCTCCTTCCAACGCCAACCTAATTAAAAACAGTACTGTATGTGAATAAGTTTATATTTAGAATTAACTGAAAATGTCCAAGAGAGACTGATACCATTGACTCCATAATTGTACCCCCAAATCCCACATATAAATCCCATTTGTACAATTATTAAATAAAAGGTACTTCACTCAAACTTTTACATATGGTTGTTAAGGTAAAAGTCAACTCTGTCAATCAATGTACCTGTATCATCAAAAATCAAAATTGACAGGATTTTTTCTTCTAAAATCTGGGAGCTAAAGTTTCTTTTACCAAATTCAATGCTAAATTCCTGGGGAACACATATTTATGATTGTTTGTGCAAAGAAAATTAAAAAAAAAAATTAATAAATAAACAAACCTTTACGTAACATTGCATTCCAGAACATCTGCTGTGAAGGATAAACCCAAGTTTCATTTTCTGTTCCTGCTTTAGGTATATGTGATGTTACTCTGTCGGTGGGCAGTGGGAAAGGCTGATCAGGAGCGGGCCTCTGATTGGGTGGAGGCATCTGAAACATACGAATAGAAAGAATTTTTTAATTACATAAACAAGACGACTTACTGGCAAATTTTAGAATTAAGGAAACTTGGACAAATCACAATGTGTAGTTTGTAAGTTTGTTGGAAAATGGCCTTATTGGCTATCATGTGCAATATTTCTTGCCTTATTTTTCATTTTTACCTAAATCATGAATGTCAAATTCAAGTTATTTGTTGTATCTAATCAAATTGCAAGAATTATATAAGGTGGGTTAAAAATAATGCAGGAGTGGCTATAAAGATATGTAACTCATATCAGTAAGTGCCAAGTTCCAAAATTCCATTGCTTTCACTTGTTTTATCCGATGGACATTTTATTACACTGATGAATTTTTGTACGGAATACATTTAGGAATCTAGTAAAATATATCGACGGGATGCATCCAATAATTTTTGCAATCTGGCGAACTGATCTTGTGTTTACAATAAAAAGTAGTCTGGGAAGTTTGCGTCCTACGATGTAAAATCATAACTTTTTATGAAATAAACAGCAATGGTAGGTGGATTTAACTAATTCTTCATGAAATCTAAAGTAATTTGAATTTATTTTGAAGGGTATGATAACGTATTTTAGTTTTGAGGTAATTGTATCATATTTAAAACTGTTTATTGGTTAGATTTCACTTTCGTGAAAGGCAGATAAATCGTAGTGTCATGCGCAAATGAGCACATACTTCACCGATTTGGAAGTAAAATTAACATGAAACGGGAATAGTGCGAGTGATAATCAGCAGTTTATTAAAACCCAGACTTAACAGCAAATGATCCAGTTCCATACAACCACTAGAATGTGTCCCCTCATAGCAACAGTCGGAGGAGATTTTCAGTTATATTCTGTCTTGCCACAACACCATTTTCCATACTATGCCGTACAGCAGCATGACAGTGCTATGTTTTTCACAGTGACCATTTGTATCCATCATTACAAGTCATTTTGGCATGCAGAAACCATGATAATGCCATGTTGTTTTCTGTTAACCACAACTGTATTTTACTTTATTATATAATCTACTCAATAATCCATGTAATACGGTCATACAATAAAAATCGTATTAACGAGTGTGACGTCATAAAAGCATAAAAGTCATTCCAGAGTGACGTCGTCACACAATTGACCTAGTTCACAGTTGTTTGTTTCATTTGACACTGTTTGTTGATTCAAATTTAAGCTGATACTTTTGTACTTTTCTTCTGAAAAGAAGATACATTGTATTTAAATTGAAATTTTTGTTTTGTTTTTGTATCCTGCGAACAGACTATTGTTTGCTTTTAATATTTCAGCAGGATGTACACATTTACGTGAACTTGTGTTTCGGTCAATCAGCTGTTTTCTTATAATGACAAGAAAAGTTTTAAATCTACGAAAACTCTGTTTTTTACGGGATTATATAATAAATAGAATCTTGCATTCGTGTTTATGCAATATTGAATTTATTAAACTCGTTGAATAATGTTTTATGCAACTCGCCAAGGCTCGTTGCATAAAAAATTATTCAACTCGTTTAATAAATTCAATATTACATAAACACTCATACAAGATCCTCTATTTACATGGCAGTTTTGATGTGGTAAGTTTTCACCCGAAATTTTAAAGATCAAATGGTACAGAATTCTCTATGATTCACATATATAATGACATAATAATTATTCTAAAGTATACTCTACAGTAAACATATCCAAGTCGTTATATGTTTTACTGGCATTAACCTAGTGTAGAAATGATAGTTTTAGTATGAGATGGCAAAGGACTTGTCACCTTTCCAAATCACAAAAATGGACATTGTCAGATTGATTAAAATTTAAATGGTGTTTTATATCCCAATCAAAAATATTTCAATTATATCAAGATGTCACCAGCTATAGGTCAAGTAGAAGAAATGTTTACATTTGCAGTGAGCTCTGGGCAATGTGCAGGGAGGGTTCTTTTAATGTGCCACATATGTTGTGACATGGATCATGCTTCTCAAAAGAACAGTCACTATCTTTTTACTAGTGCTAGTCAGACCCTGGCCAGGGTTCGAACCCATGACCTCCCAATTACAAGACATTGGTTTTAAATCACATCCATAGTGTATGCTTTGAAGATTTGAGTACCATATTTTGAATATTTATGTTCAGATTGCATTAAGCCCAGATATGAGGACATGTAGATAACTAGATTACAAAGTAACAAACCATATTTAATGGATCAATTTCATCTTGTCCCTGATTCATTGGACATTCACTTGAACTTTGTTGTTGACTTTGGTGCATTGGACATTCACTTGGGTAATTTTGTACAGCATTGGCATTGGTATCAACCTTCAGACCCTGTTGTTGATGCATTGGACATTCACTTGGTGGCTTGTTGACATTTTCTTGTGGTTTGGCTTGTGTAGAACTACTGCCTCCCATTTCTACAGGAAAAACAAACAATGGTCAGTTAAGATATCGACGTAGACCTCTTATGTTGTAGGAATCATGGTCACTTTAACCGGAAATTGAAAAAAAACCACGATATTTTAACACGATTAAATAACCAGTTACATAAAAAATAAAATTTCATCAGAAACTTTTATGTAACCAGTAACACTGTCACTGTGTATCGATATGCATAACCGATGACCAAGTAATAAAAGTGTTAAGACACCCGATCAATAAACAAACAGTATCCTCGACCGTCCGTGATTCGAGACTCTAATAGAAAACGAACTAAATTTGCTAACGCAACAAGAATTTGAGAGCTGAAAAATAGACAACTGATTTTCTGGATAGTTTCACAGTAAATACCTAAATTTTGTCTTTAATGCATGAAATCGTCACTGCAAAACGATACTCGCGTATAATAACTGAAATTAAAAAAGGCCTCGAATCTTAGGACACTCTCGATTTTAGGACGGTCGACGATATATATTGTTCCATTAACTTTTATATCCAATTTTACCGATTTTAACTTACCACTGTGTAAAGCAAATCTCACAACAGTATCCTTGTTCAGACGTCAGTTTGACATTCAAACATGTGGAACTTGGCCGCTTGAGTTGAACGAAAAAGTGTGAATCCTAGTCACTTCGGCACCGGGTCATTTCGGCACCAGGTCATTTCGGCACTTGGCAAGTCATTTCGGCACCAGGTCATTTCGGCACCGGGTCATTTCGGCACCAGTCCCGAGTCATTTCGGCACCTTGCTAATACACTTACTATTAACAGCTGATTAATCGTCAGTACTGTAAATTATTGGTTATGTATAACTTTGTCATAATTCTGAGGACATAATTATAATAATCACACTGTTGACGTTTTCCCTCTACACAACCCAGTGCACATATCATTTTTATCCACTTTTTACTATGTTTATATGTAACACCCAGAATTTACATTTAAAATAATTCTGTTGAAGTTTAAAAAATGCAAAAATTCAGTATTTTAATGGTATCGAATGACAAAATATTGGCATGTATTTTGTGAATAAAATATTCTTTAAATTAAAACAAACAATTTTTCCACAATTTCTGCAGAGATTGGCGTTTTCAATGAAATACTTTTGACTTGTTATATTGTATTTTGATTTAGGTAAATATATTCTTGACTAGCTACGAAAGTAAAATATTTTGCAAAGCCGCATATTCTTGATAGGCTACTCAATTAAAATATTCAAAAACTTGAAAAGTAGCATATTAAACACATGTAAAAACATATTTCAGCAACACCAATCAATCCACGCGGCCCAGATTTCAACACATTTTCCACTCTAATCTACCAGTCCACACCATTTCTTTATTAGTACATCTAAAGAATTTGTAAAAGTAAATAATCACGGTACCGCTGATGCACCGGTAATTATTATTATTATTATTATTTTTTAAATTTTATTAATTTTTAATTATAGCTACTAAAACACATTCTGTAGTGATTTTATTGAAATAAAAATTTTAAAAAATGGAGGTGCCGAAGTGACCGATCGTAGATGCCGAAGTGACTTATTGTAGGTGCCGAAACGACCTGGTGCCGAATTGACTCGGTGCCGAAATGACTTTTTCTACAGGTGCCGAAATGACTTGCACCCAAAAGTGTAACGGACGACGGGCTACAGAATTTGTAATAAGAAAAAGTGTAGCACACTGTCAAACAGTATATAATGTGCGTCTCAAGTATCGGAGAAAATATTTTCATTAGTAAATAAAAAATCTTATATATTGAATAAAGCACTCAGAGAGTTTAAAATATCAAATTATTGACACACTTTTACCGTTTATTATTCGTATACCGAATGACACGGGCCGCACGAGGTAAATAATCCTATTTTCAGGAAAAAATGATTAAAATTATAGTATGATAAGAAAAGTACATAGATTTTAATCATTTTTAATTTCATTTAGTTTTGCTGAAAAACCCACGGAATTCATACAAAATTTCTGTGTTTATTGTGGGAGGCGATTTCTCCAATGGCCGGCCACAGGATCATCCCAACTCGTACCCACTCAGTAAATCAGTGGATCAGTAATCTAATGGATGACCTATCATTAACACAAATTGTTGACTTTAGCACAAGGCGAGATAACACACTACTGTGCATAAAGGCTATTTTGAACATGGATATATTGCGATTAAATATTTAATTCTAATTTTTTTGTTAAAATTCTAACTATATTTCAGCACAGAAAAGAGAGACCTAAAAAGAAAAAAATATGTTTTGTTTTAAATCGGTCTATGTGAGTGTGTACATACCATAAATTTTGCCATTTTTTCAAGAATATCAAAATGGTTAAGTATAAATACTCCCATTAGGTGCCTCATTATTTTTTGGTTATATGTAGGTCGAACAGGTGTGAATTTGTTTTTACTCAATCACGCAGGTGAAAGGTAAATTTTTACCCAACATTCATTTGTAATTTGAGGCTCAAATGGTTAGCTGGAATACATATTTTCTGTCAAAAATGTGATTTTTTCCATATACAGACGTTAACCAAAACATGCAACATTGACAAAAATATACTTTTTAGTTAGGTCTCTGAATAATGAATAATATGCGCTGTTAATTTTTGCATGCACTTCTTTATTAAAACGTAATTTACAATATTCCATGTTCAAAATAGCCTTTATGCACACTAGATCTAGTTTTTACACACCGTGATTACTATCACCAGTTAGAAGTAAAACACTAAGAAGCCGTTTAAGTGGAATAAAGCAAATAAAGACACCATAAGGAAGAAGATAATTGACTATAACAAGGAATTCTCCACCAAGTCCTTTTTAATATTAATAAAATGTGGATTGACTTCAGATCATTCTGTGAAAAATTGATAGAAGAAAATGTGGCATCTAAACTGACATCTAACAGACACAACAATCCTTGGACGAATAGGAGGCTAAATAGATTGACTAAGCAGAAGAAAAGAGCATATAGGAAGGCAAGATTGACAAAGAAAACTAAAGACTGGAACAGATTTAAGACACTGCAGCGACATACCAGGAAAGAAATACGTAAAGAACATGATAATTACATGGACAATGTCATCAGTGGCGACAAATCGAACAAAAAGACTCTGGACATACCTTAAGAGCCGAAAACAGGACTCACCAGGAGTCAGCCCGTTGTGAGATAGTGATGGATTCCACAAGAGTGACTCGGCATCCAAGGCTGTACTGTTGAACAACCAGTTCCAATCTGCTTATACCAGGGGAGATCTGTCATACATACCAGACAAGGGACCTCACCCTACTCAGCAATGAAGGAGATCCGTGTTAACTCTCGCGGTGTACATAAACTACTCATCGGAATCAAACCTCACAAAGCCACAGGACCTGATAAGATACCTGCCCGTTTTTGAAAGAATATGCTTTGGAGCTCTCCACCATTATCAGTCGAATCTTTCAATTTTCCATCGACCATGAGGAAATTCAAGATAACTGGAGAACCGCACCCATCGTACCAATTTTCAAAAAAGGGGACAGACATAAAACATCAAATTACAGACCAGTACGCTCTCTGACCTCCATCTGCTGCAAACTCCTAGAGCACATTCTCCACAGCAACATCATGGACCGACTACGACCAATTTGGAATACTGTCCGACAAACAGCATGGCTTCAGATCCAAAAGGTGTTGTGAGACACAGCTCATTATCACCATCTAGGAGCTAGCCAAGAGCATATCAGCAGGAGAACAAATAGATATAATACTACTAGACGTCTCCAAAGCATTCGATAAAGTACCACACAGCCAACTTTTCGAGAAGTTGAATTACTACGGAGTAAGAGGCAATACCATCTTATGGATAGAGGATTTCCTTCGATTAAGAACGCAACAGGTCATCGTTGAAGGGATAACATCACCGACAGTATATGTATACACTGGAGTTCCTCAAGGCACAGTTCTCGATCTTCTCTTGTTACTTACATTCATTAATGACATGCCTGAATGTACCAGATCAGATATTCGACTATTTACAGATGATTCGCTACTGTACCGGCGCATTAAATCAAGTCACGACACTGTCACACTGCAACAAGACCTAGACGCTCTAGAAAACTTGGAGAAAACCTGGCAGTTGTCCTTCAACCCAGACAAATGTACAGTTATTCACGTTACCAGTAAAAGGAAATCCATTACCACCCTGTATAGACTACACCAAGTCCTGGAAAGTGAGACATCCATTAAATATTCCGGAGGTACCATAAGTCAGGACTTGAAGTGGCATACACACATCAGCCAAATCACAGCAAAGGCGAGTAAAACCTTAGGATTCGTACGGCGGAATATGCGGGGATGCAAACCACCAGTCAAAGCAGCCGCATACTCTACACTAGTACGTCCAACACTAGAGTACTCTTCGCCAGTGTGGGATCCTCATACTCAGCGGAACATCAATTCCTTAGAGGCAGTACAAAGAAGGGCAGCAAGATTTGTAGTCAATAACTACCAGGACTACGCACCTGGGGCTGTGACGAACATCTTGTAGCAGCTCCACTGGGAAACCCTGCAGGCTTTAAGACATCATGTTGTATAAGATCCTACATGACCAAGTTGCCATTTCATCCGACAACTATGTCACAGCAGGGGACGACAACTATGTCACAGCAGGGGATTCGAGAACCAGGAGAGCCCATAAACTGAGGGAAATACCATCATCCCGAGAGACCTTAAGATTCTCCTTCTTTCCATGGACAGTACGGCAGTGGAACCTGTTGCCACCAGACATACCAACTGCTACAACCACAGATTTCAGACGCCGACCCAGTGGTCGGTCTGTGGGCCACAGGGCCCTGTCTATGTAAAGGAAGATAACAAGGTGTTTTTTATCAGTTTTTAATAATTGTATATACAGATGAAGAAGATTTTAACTGCCACCAACATGCGCCTGAGCCAAGACATCCTATGAAGGATTCTACTGAATAAAAGGAAGAGAAGAAGAAGTCAGTCAGTCGGCCCATAAGCTCAAAAGTTAAAAATTAAGCTGATATCATAACTACACATAGGCTGTAAAACTCCATTTTTGCAACACATCTTTCCAAAATCACAACTTAATGCCAAAATAGCATATATACCGGGTTAATGTTACATGGACTAGTATTTGGACAAGCACCTGTCATCAATGTAAACCAGAGTTAATGTAAGCATAATGACATACATGTACATTTAATTTATATGTCGCTGATGTAACATCCATTCAATCATTCATCCATTTAGTTACTAGCGACTGGTCATACGTTGCATGTTGTCCAAGATTGTAAAGAGCAAACCGTCTAACACTGAGATTATATCTAACCAAATGTTCATAAATGGACTTCTGATGCTACTAAAAACGTTACTAGTTTTCACGCAAGTAAGTAAAATCCTAAATTGTAATATCATCAACCTACCAAAGCACCCGGTCTCACTTCCTTGGTGACCTCCAAATACAATGAACAGATGATATTCATCATCTTGACTTGGGTGTACTTGACTGAAGTGTAAAGCTCCCGTTTTTCCAATCCACTAATTAGATGTTTCAAGGTTTTTGGTTTGTTTGGTAGTTGTAAATTATATTATGTTTTGAAGGTTATTATGTGAACAGATGACATTCATCATCTTGATTGGCGTGTATTTGACTGTCGTGTATATTTGACTGGCGTGTATTTGACTGGCGTATTTGACTGTCGTGTATTTGACTGGTGTATATTTGACTGTCGTGTATTTGACTGGCGTGTATTTGGCTGGCGTATTTGACTTGCGTGTATTTGACTGGTGTATATTTTACTGGCGTGTATTTGACTGGTGTATATTTTACTGGCGTGTATTTGACTGGCGTGTATTTGACTGGTGTATATTTGACTGGCGTGTATTTGACTGGTGTATATTTGACTGGCGTGTATTTGACTGGCATGTATTTGGCTGGCGTGTATTTGACTGGCGTGTATATTTGACTGGCGTGTATTTGGCTGGCGTATTTGACTGGCGTGTATTTGACTGGTGTATATTTTACTGGCGTGTATTTGGCTGGCGTATTTGACTGTCGTGTATATTTGACTGGCGTATTTGACTGGCGTGTATTTGACTGGTGTATATTTGACTGGCGTGTATTTGACTGTCGTGTATATTTGACTGGCGTGTATTTGACTGGTGTGTATTTGACTGGTGTGTATTTGACTGGCGTGTATTTGACTGTCGTGTATATTTGACTGGCGTGTATTTGACTGGCGTGTATTTGACTGGTGTATATTTGACTGGCGTGTATTTGACTGTCGTGTATATTTGACTGGTGTGTATTTGACTGGTGTATATTTGACTGGCGTGTATTTGACTGGTGTATATTTGACTGGCGTGTATTTGACTGGCGTGTATATTTGACTGGCGTGTATTTGACTGGCGTGTATTTGACTGGTGTATATTTGACTGGCGTGTATTTGGCTGGCGTATTTGACTGGCGTGTATTTGACTGGTGTATATTTTACTGGCGCGTATTTGGCTGGCGTATTTGACTGTCGTGTATATTTGACTGGCGTGTATTTGACTGGCGTGTATTTGACTGGTGTATATTTGACTGGCGTGTATTTGACTGTCGTGTATATTTGACTGGCGTGTATTTGACTGGTGTGTATTTGACTGGTGTGTATTTGACTGGCGTGTATTTGACTGTCGTGTATATTTGACTGGCGTGTATTTGACTGGCGTGTATTTGACTGTTGTATATTTGACTGGCGTGTATTTGACTGTCGTGTATATTTGACTGGTGTGTATTTGACTGGTGTATATTTGACTGGCGTGTATTTGACTGGTGTATATTTGACTGGCGTGTATTTGACTGGTGTATATTTGACTGGCGTGTATTTGACTGGCGTATTTGACTGGCGTGTATTTGACTGGTGTATATTTGAATGGCGTGTATTTGACTGGCGTGTATTTGACTGGCGTGTATTTGACTGGTGTATATTTGACTGGCGTGTATTTGACTGGCGTATTTGACTGGCGTGTATTTGACTGGTGTATATTTGACTGGCGTGTATTTGACTGGTGTATATTTGACTGGCGTGTATTTGACTGGCGTATTTGACTGGCGTGTATTTGACTGGTGTATATTTGACTGGCGTGTATTTGACTGGCGTGTATTTGACTGGCGTGTATTTGACTGGTGTATATTTGACTGGCGTGTATTTGACTGGCGTGTATTTGACTGGCGTATTTGACTGGCGTGTATTTGACTGGTGTATATTTGACTGACGTGTATTTGACTGTCGTGTTTATTTGACTGGCGTATTTGACTGGCGTGTATAATAGTAGGATGTTTCAAGTTCTTGGTTGCTTCTTGGTGGATGAAAAGATAGACAAACCAGCAGGTTTATTCAATATATGACGAACACAACTATAAGTCATATGCTAATCTTGTCCTGGTTTCATTCAAATCCATTCAGTGGGTTTAAGAGTTGAATTTTGGCTTTGGATTGCGCTGATGGTGTTATACAGCATTTATTCATTAGAATTCAATTACTACTATTCATTATTCTATTCTTTCTGTTTTGCAACTTTCCATCCGAAAATAAAACTCAAGCCTAAACAAAGAAAGCTAACACGTATGTTTTCTACACCAAAAACGTAGTGAATCAAAAAGCAAAGACATCCCCAGTGATACCAGCTCAACGGGCAGAGTTTTTGCACAGTAAATGCCCCGACGAATTAGAACCATGTTTTAGTTTTGCCTTATCGACAATGTTTATGTCCATGGAATGGTATGTTTGTATTTAAATTCATAAGTTTTCTTTTATATTTGCTAGTATCATTTAACAGCAAATATTAGATTCAGGTATCGCCAGAAAGCACCATTTAACACCATTTTTCGTTTTTTTTTTCTGAGAGAGCATGCCACCGACCCCCTAAATTTTAAAGCAACTATTTTTGCCTCGGTTATAATTGGTTCCTATCTACACCCCTGCAATGATGCTCAGTTTGTGCCCAATGGTGTACCAATTGTTTCTTGGAAAATTATATTGCCAAGCACAACAAATATGTTGTCTATCAAAAGCTGTAATATATAATATATATATAAATATATAGCTGTAATATATAATGGTTGAAATTAAAATCTTAACATTATTATTATAGAAGCATAAAAGCCAAAATATCGGGATCGCTTTATAAATAAATAATGCTTAACCCTCTAATTTGATTAACACGCGTTAATGTATTCTTTACACAATGTACAACTGAGAATATAATGGCGTCATTTATTCATGAAATGTACATATTTTATGCATAAGAACATATGTTATGTTAAAGTTATCTCCCTTTCTCCAGAACATGCACTTGCGGTACGAAGTGCCCTTTGGAATGGACTCGGTGTGTCTGTGTCATTTTAACCATTAAATAAGATTTGGATACAGAGGACAGATTCATATATGGTAAGCTTCTTCAAAAGATTTAATCATATTTTTTCATACATAACTCAGTTTTTTGCACGAATTTAATTTTCATCATAAAAGACATGGTATCGTACTGATCAATGGAAATGGTATCTGATGGACTCGGTATTGATTCAAAAGTGAATGCATAAACAATGGACGTGCATTATGCAGCTGCTGCTTATCCATTTTGGTTATGTTAATAACCATTTACATAGCATTGTACATATATAACGAAAACGTTTTTGATATGATCTATAAATAGTTATGGGAAATCCCTTAAGAATATACAATTAAGATAATGATACTTATAATAGCAATACATTTGTAATACCAATACGGCTTTTTATGTTTTTTTTTAAAAAAAAATCATTAATATATTCAGTATAATACCGGCTCCACTTGGTAGTTAATGAGATTGTTTTCCAGCTATATATTGTTATAATATTACATCTAGGGTTAATTAACTTTAATATAGATGATTAAATATGTCAAAATTTACGTTACATGCTTCATATACAGAGATCCAAAGATATATTAATGACATGTCATAGTAATTATCAATTATGTACATTGTATCATGTACTAATGTATGAATTCTTGATTTCATAAAATTTCAATAATTAAACACATGCCAATTACTCGACCTTCTTGGTTCATATAAAGATAAACTGACGCAGCAAAATAATCAAACTATAGTTCACGAAATATCACACACACACACACACACACACACACACACACACACACACACGATCTCCATTTCAAAATGGACACATGCAGGATTTTAACTGATAATTTTTAATCAGTTTATGTTCGGTTATTCTACTACATATATTAAGATTTCTGCACTTTTTATTTCTTGTATTAATAAAAATTTAGTTTTTAAAAACAGTAAGTGGACACAATGGTATAAATATGATAATACATAACGTTTTGGGTTGCTTTGTTCATTTTGAGAATAAATAACAGGCCATGCAGTTTTCTTGTTGAAATAGCTTTGTTAATTAATATCGATTTATCGTTGGCATGAGTCAAGCAACACAGAGTTCTCCAGCTGATGAACAGATCAGTCAAACTCCTCCCGATGAACTAATCAAATGTCGCAATAATTCAAGTTAACAATGATTTAAACACCCACACTATTTATTGAACGTGCATTATTTCAACCTGCAACATGCATGTTTTTTAAAGGTTTTCAATACCACGAGTTTTTTCCATACGTGCCTGTAGCGATCAATTTTGAATGTATGATGTATGTACCAAAAAGAAGTTCTTTATCTATTAATCTCTTTGTCTCCCAACCAAAATGATTTAAAAATGATTTAATACAGTTAATATGTCCCTGCATATAACGACCAGTTGTACATATTTGATTGCTATTATGACGATTCTTAATCCTCTTATTATTTGGATTAATTTCAAGGTTTACCAATTCATTGACTTTTAGAACTACAGCGAAACCTCGATTCATCGCCATCACAGGTACTTGTTCAGTTAGGCTTAGGCATTACGAAGGGGTTCGGCGATAAATAGAGCAATGCTTATAAGGAAAAATGTGTAAATGAATGTCGGGGCTGAGAAACCAAATCTTACTTCCCAAAAACATGTTTAACCTATATGATAATGCATAATTCACAAACAAAACATATGTAGACATTTAAATAATGGAACTTTTTGAATCCTTTTTATTTCAGGAAAATCAAAAGGAAACATTGAACCAAGAGTTGAAAACCATGTCATCTACAAAGCTATGGCTTAAACCATGGTCGTCTACATTGTGCGTGGATAATGTTCCCTTAGATCTCAGAGAAGTTGGGATAATTTCTGGGTACAGATTAGAACACCAACCATGGAGTTATTACGTTAAAAGCATCTTCAGGTTACACAATGAGACATTCAATGTATGGACACATTTCATAGGTGCCCTGGCTGTCTTATATAACGTGAAGTACAGCTTTGATGATTTAAACCCCGGGGAAACAAAAGCACGGGAACTTCTAGTATTATTTACTATATGTTGTTTGATTACTAACTTGACAAGTTCCGTGGTCCATCTTTTCCATTCCAAATCTAATTTCATTCATTATATAGGTGTATTAATGGATTATATTGGAGTTTCTGTTTATCCTTTTGGAACAGCAATATTACAGATGTACATTGGCGCCAACAGAACGGTTTATTATGCCATTCATGATATATTATTTATCTCAATATATGCCTAGGACTTATTAACTTTATAGGGGTAGCTTTAGCCAAGTTGTATTTCAGTCATCCCTCTAAGAAGGTTCAAAGAAAACTTTTACAAGCTGGATCTGGAGTTATCTACTTTATATTTATAGCAATACTTTTAGTACCGCGATTTTTCACGTGCGTTTTACGCCCAAGTTGTCAGATTTCGACATTAGGTCACGTTGCTGGACTAGGACTTCTGTTAATCAGTATGGGAGCCATGTACTCGTTTTTATTCCCGGAACGTTTCTGGCCTGGACGTTTTGATCTCATTGGTCACAGTCATCAGATGTTTCATGTTATAGCTACAATGGCGCAGATTATTCAGATAAAAGGCGTTGTTGTTGATGTGCAAGTACACGGAAGTGACGTAGCTTATGACATATCGGAACCAGATATGGCGGCACTTTATCGATCTCTCTTTGTATTACTGTTTGTAGACTTTTGTGTCCTTTCCTTATTGATTAAGAAAATTGTCATTCCAAAAACCAAATATCAGTAGTAACATTCTTAACATTAACACGCGCATGCTCATATGAACTATGAAGTTTGTCTCTCTTATGTCGCGTTCATTTGCAAATTCGTCAATATTTAACTTACTGCCGATTTCTAAATTAGTTCAAGCTTAACACAATGGTGACATTGCTACCGTTCGACCAATGTAACGCTGGCGGGATAACGCCGCATTACGCTTTATTATATCACCAGTTTATTTCAATCATTCGGATTAATCAATATGCAAAACCCCAGCATGTGATTCATTGCGACATTTCCGACAGATCAATTAAGAGAAACTGAAAGTCTGTCACTAGTGTGTAATGATGAATGTTTTTAAGTTTATTTGTATTAATTTCTCACATTATAAGTATTATTGTGTGTGCCATTTTCCTATTGTAATTTGCTCAACATTCAAAAATAAAAATGTCACCGGTAATTGCTGCGTTGTTGCATAAAGTGAATTGCGTTAAAATAAATGACAAAAACTGATATAAGTTAGCTCTATGTTATTATTCTAATGATTCAGTTAGTCGCAAGTTTACAGTATATGGTGAATGGATCAAGTTAACATGGCATTAGTCTTCAAAGCTGCTGCCTATGTCCAAATGCATGGGAGAAAGGCGAGACCAGAATCAATTTAATACAAAAAAACATGCATCTACCATTAATTCCAAGAATAAAAAAATCTCAACAATACCTTCATACCTAAAACAGAGTTTGAAGTTAAGCTGCTTGTTGTCTTATCACTTTAAAAGCGCTTTAGTATCGTCTGCTTCATCATGACAGAAACTGACTCCTGTTCAACTCTTAATATCTGTCTGCTTGTTTTAACGCTTCAGTTTAACGTTACTTTCTTGGTAATTACAATTCTTGGTCATTAGTATGGCCAAAGATATAGCATTCTTTTTCGTTTCACTAATAGGTATCGTTTAAATTACATATTGGCGTGACATTATTATTCATAGCGCTATAGAACAATGCGGGCTGACACGAACACTGGCCTTATCTAACTAAGTCAAAGGTTATAGGCTCGAACCTCACTCCATACTTTAAAAATGACCAAAACTATTTCTGTCCATGTTGGAGCTGTGAAAACTCGCTACTAGAGCAATATTTCACTGAGGTGAGACCCGAGTCTTGGTGTTTCTAAAGAATATATTAAATTGAATGGTCTAGTACTTTAAAATAATGAAGAATTAAATCGGGAAATTTTTAGATGGACCAGAATCATAATTAACATTGTGATATAAATAGCTTATTGTCCGGTTTGTTTGGAGATGTTCATCTAGTCATATTTAACAGCATTTTGTAGAAAAGACATGAAGATGTGAAGATAGATTAATTATAGATAGCTACTTGAAAGTTTTTAAGGTAAAATCTGCGCAAAGCAGCGAAATTATATATATCGTTATTTTGGCACATTGTAATCTGAATAGCGATATGTCAGATAACCTCACAATTACTTTGAATAGGACATCCATATCTATAACCCCATATAAACAGCGAGTCACGTGCTCAAGTAGCAGGAAGCGGTTCATGTTTACGATAAATTTGATTTACAGGCTAGATACTTGCACGCAATAAAAATATTTAAAAACATTGTAAGAAAATGAAATATTAGTCACTGTTTTATGATTTTTTCAAGTTATTAAAAATTTGCTTAAAAGGCGTTTATCCATTTAAGATAACACGGCTTAATTAAAAAAAATCAGATATAAGTGGGGAATTACATTATTTAAATAGCAGTCGTTGCCTATTTTAAACTACACGGGTGTCCTCTCAGTGTCAAAAGCGACCTCAGTGGCCGAGTGGTGTAAGCGCGCACTTACAGATAACACTGTGACACCGCTCATCGCCTGGGTTTGAACCCACTCGGGATAGATCATAGTATGACAAAGTTTACAGTAAGTTCGCTTGTCGAAAGTCGACATTTTTCTCTGTGTACTCCGGTTTCCTCCAACATCACTGAACTGACTGCCTCGATACAAGTGAAAGAATCTTGACTGTAAAACCCCATTTCTGCACAGCCACTCTCAGTTTCAGGTGGTGAGTTTTAGTATCCGACCTTGCAATTACCCACAAGTACTTTCCGCGATGACCTCGTGTTTTATCATTGCACTGATCAATGTTTGTTTTTTTTATGATATAAAATAACAGAAACACCACCCGGTATGTACGAGTTCCAATTGTAAATTAGTAAGACTGAAAAAAAATAATTTCAGCTAATAAAATCACATTTATTAATATATGCAATTCAGTAATAACAAGTCACTATATTTCATTTAGATCTAATATACAATTTTTTCTTTAAAATAAATTTAAAATGTGTAAATATTAAAAACTACACGGGTGATAGGTCATAATACGATATGGTGTAGTGAGTGCAATTACCTTGCGTTTTTAAATACCTGCGGGTAATCAATAGACTATTGATGTTTTACTTAGGTTGACAATCAAGGGCTGTAGCGTGCCATAACGACAACCGTTGTGTACATTAGCAACAGGCAGACGTGAGCCGACAAGCATGGCATTTAAACAACAAAGTCAAAAGAACAATATTGTGAATATTTACATATAAGTATTGAGAATCAACACACGTATAGAAGACCTTGAAATGATGACATTTCTAAATCGGAAGATATTTGTATTTTGTGTTACCTGTCGCGATTACCATGCAACTAACAACAGGTATATTTATTTGTAACCAGATGGCTTCCGGGTACACAACTTAACCGATTAAAATATGATGGAAGAATTTTTTAAATTATGTCTATATGTTTGTATATTGGCTATCGTTGGATATATAGTGGACAAAGTGGTGACAGTTTCTGAAGAATACAACATCTTAAAGGGAAGCTAATTTTACTGTGTAAGTATATCATAAAATAGACTAAACTAACGTACGATATCAGACGTGAGCCGACAAGCATGGCATTTAAACAACAAAGTCAAAAGAACAATATTGTGAATATTTACAAATAAGTATTGAGAATCAACACACATATAGAAGACCTTGAAATGATGACATTTCCAAATCGGAAGATATTTGTATTTTGTGTTACTTGAACTGATATTTGTAGTTTTTATATTAAAATAATGCATTACATTATGTATTTAAACATTGTCGTGCACAAATACCGACATGCATAACGCAAACAATAACATTTATTTACTAGTAATTTGGAAACAGACAAATGTGATTTGTATTACAAATTTTATACCCGTTTCTTTGTGGAAATGTGGTGTTTTAAATTAATGAGAATAAGGTGCAAGTTTACTTTAAGATAAACACCAGTGTACTTAACGGATTATTTTTCCAAATAAAGTATAGGGGATATCCATTTGTCAACGTTTAATAAACATTTACACTTCACTTCATTTAATCTAGGTAAATCTCTTTAAATTCCACGATATATAAATCAAAGCATTACAATTTATATATGTGCAGACAACATTGGCCTGTCCGCTTGACCTTTTATTATAAATATTATAGATATGATCTGATCACGAGAACACATGTGTTCAATTTGTCTACATCTTGGGAAACATGCAATATTTATGTCTTAACTGAAAATCCTAACACTACCCTTGTCACGTTGGATGGATTCTCCTATATAAATATTTCCAACTAAAGGTCAAGTAGACAGGTCAATGTTGTTTGCCTATACAAACGGGTATTTTGTTCTTGCCTTCATTATAAAATAAAGAAAGGTTTTTGATAAATCCTGGATGAACCAGACCCAAAGGTGATTATGTAAACCAAAACAGGTAGATGTACTTGGTGACACTGGGTACAAAGCTTTATGGATGTATAAATGATGTTAATGCGTTTTATATTATACTCGAGTTTGGTTTTAATAAAATGCAGTGTAAAGAGAGAGAGAGAGAGAGAGAGAGAGAGAGAGGAGAGAGAGAGAGAGAGAGAGGAGATTCATATCTTTCTTTATTAGATGTCTATCAACTATAAACAACATCACAGGAAGGATAGAGAAATAAAAATACCGTGGCACATGTCAGATAGTATCCTTCCTGTACGTACAAACACGACAAACGCGTATACTTGTCATAAAGGTAGGTTTGGGGTATCGGTATTCTGTTAAATACGAGTTGCTATAAAGGTAGACTTACGTAGGCTTGAGGTATTCTGTATCCTGTTATACGAGTTACCATAAAGGTAGGCTTATGGAGGGTTGAGGTCTGCTATGCTCGTCATATGAGTTGCTTATGGAGGATTGAGGTCTGCTATGCTCGTCATATGAGTTGCTTATGGAGGGTTGAGGTCTGCTATGCTCGTCATATGAGTTGCTTATGGAGGGTTGAGGTCTGCTATGCTCGTGACACGAGTTACCATAAAGGTAGGCTTATGGAGGCTTGAGGTCTGCTATGCTTGTGATACGAGTTACCATAAAGGTAGGCTTATGGAGGGTTGAGGTCTGCTATGCTCGTGATACGAGTTACCATAAAGGTAGGCTTATGGAGGGTTGAGGTCTGCTATGCTCGTGATACGAGTTACCATAAAGGTAGGCTTATGGAGGGTTGAGGTCTGCTATGCTCGTGATACGAGTTACCATAAAGGTAGGCTTATGGAGGGTTGAGGTCTGCTATGCTCGTGATACGAGTTACCATAAAGGTAGGCTTATGGAGGGTTGAGGTCTGCTATGCTCGTGATACGAGTTACCATAAAGGTAGGCTTATGGAGGCTTGAAGTCTGCTATGCTCGTGATACGAGTTACCATAAAGGTAGGCTTATGGAGGGTTGAGGTCTGCTATGCTCGTGATACGAGTTACCATAAAGGTAGGCTTATGGAGGTTTGAAGTCTGCTATGCTCGTGATACGAGTTACCATAAAGGTAGGCTTATTGAGGGTTGAGGTCTGCTATGCTCGTGATACGAGTTACCATAAAGGTAGGCTTATGGAGGGTTGAGGTCTGCTATGCTCGTGATACGAGTTACCATAAAGGTAGGCTTATGGAGGGTTGAGGTCTGCTATGCTCGTGATACGAGTTACCATAAAGGTAGGCTTATGCTTGAAGTCTGCTATGCTCGTCATATATGAGTTAGAGTTACCATAAAGCTAAGTTTAAGATGCTGGTGGTACGAGCTACCATAATGGTAGGCTTTGAGTATTCATTAAGTCCAGTATTACACTGTGGTACAGCGTACACGGGATATTAAAGCATAAAATGAGCAAAACAGCCAGTGTAAACAACACCAGCGGGAGTCGAAAGCCGATTTTTGACTTATCTGTTCATTTTAACATGTGATGGTGTACTGGGGTATCAATCGGACACATAAATGATTCTATTGAAATAGTTAACTGCATCTGATACACTGTTTAAACTTTAAAACAAATTGATAAAGCGCAAGGGCTCACCTGTGATTTTGCCGTCGCCGGGAGTTTCTTTCCAATATTTCAAATTTCACCTGAAAAATAAAAATTCTGAAGCGTACAATTCCTCTAGGATGTTATGAACTACATGTCGACCAAATTTCAGCTCAATGTATTGAGAAATAAAGGAGCAGGAGACGTTGGATGATAACATGCGGTGTACTGGGAATTGCAAAAAGGTGTACTGGGTATTGGCAATTAAGGAGAAGTAGGTGTACTGGGAATTGAGGATTCAAATATCTTGCCAGCTGTGCGATTTTCATGTTTTAATGAATTTATATAGAATTTATACTTGTTTTTCAATGACAAACAAAACAATTAATTATCTAGTGAAAATCTTCAACATCTGTAATTATTAATAATGCAATATAGACGAGATGTGGATGAAACATACATAGACCACATCTTTAACACACATTTCCCCGATATATGTAGATTGAGAGAGATCCAAGTGTTTACTAAACCATTACAAAGGCCTATGTGTAATGTCAAAATATAATCCGTTCTTAAATTGTTTAAGTTTGACGGTGTCATAGCAAATGCAACTAGTGAAAGTAAAGAAAAAAACTTTGTAGTTTGGAACTGAGCAGGAAAATGAAGATTACAATTTGAGAAATCTTTTAAAATATTTAACCTAATGTCATTAGATCGAATCGACCAGCTAAAATATGACTTATTTATATCAAAGGTCAAGATGGACAGTCGTCGAAAGGAGGTATCTGGTGTAAAACAGATCCACAAATGAGACGAGAGTAAAATCAAACGTCTTGAAACTGATTTATAATAAAAAGTTTTAACAATATAACACATTTTTTCATTTTTAACATGTTAAACATAGTTCATAGTGTCATATGTTTATTTTGAATTTTTATTTACGAGGGCCAATCAATAAGAAACCAGCTTAACCTCTTTTCCGGATTAGATCCACCTCTTCTTTTTAATGTAATTCAGTGCCCTCTAGTGTGATGCACTTATCCATCACCCCAGATCTGAAAAAGAAAGGGTCATTTCCATTGACACACTCCTCAACTGTCTTCATGACTTCTTGGTCAGACCTGAAATGACGCCCTCAGGTATCATTTTTCAATTTGGGAAAAGAAGAAGTCGCTACGAGCTAGGCAGATGGTGGTATTTCGCCCCACAGCCTTCATTGTAACTTTGCAACTGTGTACTCTTGCTTTGTCCTGTTGCGGCGGTTTCACAGATATCAGTTCTCGTGTGGTCTAGCAAGTTTGCATAGTGCATTCCAGTTATCATTGTACTTCTCTTTGGTTAAAAGTCACACACAATAACACCTTTTGCGTCCCAAAATACTGTGGTCATCACCTTGCCAGTAGACTAATGCTTTTTAACCTTCTTTGGCCTAGGGGACCCAGGCCCTATCCACTGACGACTCTGTGCTTTATTGTCTTTAACGCAAAGAAAATCATCTTTTGACATAAACGCTTCAACAAGGCGCCGTATACTGATGCTTTGGTTCTCAAAAATCCGCTCGATAGATTTTTTTTAAATTAATGTGTTCAGAAAGCAAATATAGTTTTATCAAATAATATAGAAAAAATCCTAATGTCAACCGATTCGATTTTCTGCAAATCCACGATGAAAGCTCAAATTTCATCTACATGTATTCAAAATTTCCAGTTTTTAGACACTGCCATTTTTGGCCTGTTAGTTTATCATAACCATAACATTTCAGAAATAATGCACTTGGTAAAATATTATATACATTTTTTTTAATTCCTTAATATCGGATGTGCAACTCAAAAATATGTATCCCGTTACGCTCTGCAAAAAAGTGCCTAAAACTATACTGAACCTCGATACGCGTGTAATGTTGTATCCGGGTATAAAACATGTATTGAAACAAGGCGCAAAAATAAGGGCCGTGTCGGACAATCGGAAATGGTTGGTTGGTTGGTTAACGTCGCATCAGCAATTTTCCAGCTATTCGCGACGAGAACTATTAATTTTATTAATCTATGAACAAGTTCGTGTATGCATGTGAAGTACGAGTGTGTTTTATGGTCTGCTTTGTACTAGGGCGCACTCAGGCGACTTTAACGTGCCAGCTCACAGAGTCAGTATGCCGCAGACAAGCGTACCACTCCCCAGGCACATTATACTGATACCAGGTAAACCAGTAAAGGCCAACGGCAAGGAAAAATCACTTTCCCGCATGTGGTCTGAGTGGGACTCGAACACACAGCGTGAGAGACCCTGGATTTGTTTTGTAGACTGATGTCTTATTCATTAGGCAACCGCGGCCTCTCAATCGAAATGGGATACTAGGATGGTCGCTCGTAAAATGAGATATAAAAAACTCTACACATTCTACATACAATTTTCTATAATGCCTATATTGTTTTTTGAGTCTAGTGGCATTAACGTAAAGACCACCTCTAAATAAGAACAGCTTGTTTATTGAAGCCAGTATGTTCTATGTACATGCAACCTGTTACCGGTGCACAATTCCGACCACTCATAAGTGATGCTGTTTAAAACGTGATATATTTTACCTTGAATCGACAATTTTTAATCATTCTATAGACAATAACAAGTACTAATAATAATAAAAATAAGGTATTACACATATACCAAGCACCAACTGGCTGCAGTTTCACTATTATTTCCTAAGATTTGTCTGATTTAAATAGGCTACTTTTAGCGGAACAGCACATCTTTACTGAGCTTTCCGTCATTTTTTGAATTTAATAATTTTCCGTAACTGCATCATAAGTGATGAATAGTATGTGTCATTGATTGTTTGTCCCTTTTGGAGATAACCTACCACCAGATTATGATCAGCATCACTGGAAGCCGAGGTCATACCCTCTCCAGCTGATGTAACAGTATTGGTCTTTTTTCAGGGTGACCAAGTGTAAACTTTGGCCACTGGGGTGAATTGATAAACCCACGTTTAATACATAGTAACTTATCTCTAAAAAAGCACACAACAAAGTGCACTTGATGTGCTTCTGACCAATTGTCAGATGCCTTGGTAAGTTGGTACCCAACTGAAAGCATTTCTCATTGCAAGATTTTCTGTCAGAATTAAATGTAATACATGTATTCCCTGTGAAATGCCAACTAGCTACATACCATTCTGTAACTCGCTTGTCAGTCGTAACAATATCATAAACTTTATTGACCTTTTCTGGGGTTGCATCAATGACAGACCTTCTAGAACAAGGGCCTTTCTGTTGCGTTTAAATCCCACAACCCACATTTTTACTTTTAAATTCGAAGGTCATATTTTCCTAGTGTGGATACCATATTAGTTTGGATATCCTTAAGTGTTAAACATTTTAATGAAACTATGGAATCACTCTATGTCTCTTAATATTGGCGATCTACCTAATTCAATTTTGAAATCAAGGTTAGAGCCTTTACTATGAACACCTAATATAAACTTGCACAGTGAAACTTATTTATTATTGTATGCACCATGCATACAAACTGTATCATACATTCGCAATCCCCAATTTCTTTAAAAATTGGGACTTGAAAATAATGTTATACACGATTCCCGGTAACCGTAATTTTGCAATTCCCAGTACACTAAACCGGTGATGAGAATCAATTCCCAGTACACCACGTCGATCTTTCAACGTCTCCTGCTCCTTTATTTCGCAATACATTGAGCTGAAATTTGGTCGACATGTAGTTCTTAGCATCCTAGAGGAATTGTACGCTTCAGAATTTTTAATCAAGAAGTGAAAATTGAAATATTGAACAGAAACTCCCGACCACGGCAAAATCACAGGTGAGCACTTGCGCTTTATCAATTTGTTTTAAAGTTTAAACAGTGTATCTGATGCAGTTACCTATTTCAATAGAAACGTTTATGTGTCCGATTGATGCCCCAATACACCATCACATGTTAAAATGAACAGATAAGTCAAAAATCGGCTTTCGACTCCCGCTGGTGTTGTTTACACTGGCTGTTTTGCTCACTTTATGCTTTAATATCCCGTGTACGCTGTACCACAGTGTATTATTATTATTTGATAAAAAGAACCTAAATTTAACCAATTATGTGATACAATTTAATCAGAAGTTGTTCGGCATTATTAGATTGTATTTTATTATTTCATTATGAATCTGAATTAATTTGACGATCTCTATTGTTTTGTTTTCAGGAAAACTGGCAAAAACAAAGATGTTGGGCCGCAGTATTTTACAATATATAGAGAAAATCCGTAAAGCCGGACATTATCAAATGACGATCAAAGCTGAAGAGGTGCCGATATTATTCAGAGAGCCAGGAGTTTTAACCGGATATAGGATTCCAAACCAGTCCTTAAAATACTACTTAATCAGTGTTTTTCAAATACATAACGAAACCGTGAATATATGGACACATTTAATTGCATTTTTGATTGTACTGTGTAAAACTTTGGACTGTCTTCTGGACTACAACAGGGACAACCCACAGTTTCCAGTGTTTCTGGGATTTGGAATATGCTGCCTGTTTTACACGTTTTTTCAGCACAGTTGCTCATACTATTCATTCTAAGTCACCATACATTCATTACAAATGTTACCAAGCAGACTATGCCGGGATTGGATTCTATATGTTAGGAAGTAGTTTTCTTTTATATTATGCTAGCTGCCATAAGGATTATTACGCCGTTTTAGAATTGTCAGTCCTACCATTTAACATAATAATGAGTGGTTTTGGTTTAATATGTTGTTGTATGGCAAAATTGTTATACAGACGACCATATCCTTTCCAAAGAAAACTCTGGCAGTTGTGTTCGTTTGGTGCTCAGGTATTGTGTACGTCATGTATTGTGATAAGGCGTTATTTAGACTGCTGGAATGATTCATCATGTTCTTTGTCTTCGTTACATCATCACACTTTAGTTTATCTACTCATGTTTTCATCCGTTTTCTTCTTTTCAAGTCACATACCAGAAAAACTATGGCCGGGAAAATTTGACATTGTCGGACAAGGTCACCAGTTGTTTCATATTCTTGTAACCATAGCAACACTTTTACAGTACAGAGCAGCAATATAGATTTTGTTAATCATAGCGACGTTTTGTATCTCACAAGCCGTATTTGTTCCATATATTGACATCTGTTGTGTTATATGCTGTTTTAGCGTTTGTGACAATATTGTGCCTGACACCATTCACGTTAAAACGAATCCGGAATGATTATGAATTTGAGACATTGTCAAAGAATAAAAAGAAAAAGTGATTATTGTGACCATACCATTAACTTCTGATCATAATATATTGTGTTATTTCGCAAGTATTCAAAAGTAGCAGATAACATTAGCATAGCGATACCACTGAAAGTGCAGTCGTTTTTCCTATAAGCGTTCACTAAACGGAACCTGACGAGTACATTTTAATTTCTGTGTATTGCACCGCTTCATAAAATGACTGCTGATAAAATCTGGCCATGGATAGTCCTTTGTGTGGTTTTGCTATATGTGGTTATGTTAAATCTTAAACATGTTAACGTTTAAAAACATTTGGTTAAATCGTAAGAAAATAAACAACGATACCAGGCATCATTACGTCATTGCTCGTCAGAAGTCGGTATTTTTAATACGTGGTCTAACTACGTCTTATGTTTTCTAAAAGTTTATTGTTCTGGCTTTTTATATTCAAGCTTTTTATACTTTACCTATGTTTGTTCTATACAACTTTCAACTTTTGTTATTATTTCTGTTTTTGTATTTCGCTTTTAATTTTAATTTACATATTGGAAGTGGAGCAATAATTTATATTATTTATATTAGCTTAAAAAGCTGTATATTGCATTAGACAACACTTTGCTATGCAACAGTACAAGTTAAAGTAGGAGAAATCCCATAATAAATTCATATAAAAGCAGTTGGTTTTTGTTTTTTTTAATTTGAACTATACTTGATATGTTACTTAATCTTTACAACCGTTTGGGAAAAATGAATTGTGAATTTTAATTCGCACCACGACAAGATATTTTTGCTTGAAAACTCAACCAAAATATAAACGTTTCAGCGTAGCTAGGTAAACAGAAGGCGCTTACTTCCTCACACCGACCTTGCGTCCCTGGTTCACGTGTTAACTTTATTTGCTAATTTTCAAAGTGTTTCAAAGTTTTTTCTTTGCTTTTGGATGTGTGATTGCTTGTGTTTAATTATATTTTGGATCATTCTTCACAGCAAATAGTCTTGCTACAGAGGATCTTTATTTCTGTATTGTCAATTAAAATTTACAAAGATTTTTTAAAAAGGTTACAAAAGAAATGTTTTCTGACATTAGTAACACATCTATAGATGCATTAAATAATAAAAACAAGTGTATGTATGCGTGTTTCATGATATTTCTCGGCTGAACCATACCCGCAAATGAAGCAAGAATGCAGGATTTTTTTAATTAAAAGGATCAAACATCATAGCGAAAGTGTCAGTGTACTGTATCCGTCGGTATCTAAGACGTGTATGAATTTGATATACTTTATTGAAAATGATAATATAATGCTTATTTTATAAATTCTGCATTATGTGTGTTGATATTTTTACATACGGTTGTCAATGACATGCAATTGTAATGTTTAGTCATACAAATGTCTATATCTTTACGTAGGGACAGTTTGTGTTTTCAACATGTGAAGCCTCGATCTCCGAGGGGACTAAATCTTGCAGTGCCCCAATCCATTATATAAGAATCACACTCTAGAAGATCCTAATATGATAAACAACATAATTATTTGCTGTTTGTAAATATATTTATTTAACAAACAATCGGTATAGCAATGGGCACAAACGTATGAAACACATTTTGTGCAGAACCTCGTTAAATCTAGATAGAAGACTCATCAAACAATAAGCTATAGATGAATTTCTATTAAAATCATGCCAATCCCTTTCCAAACCACAATCCCAAAGCAAAGTAAAATTTGAAACTGGCAAATCAAGTCAAACACGTGGACCTCCGTCAGTGATGCAATTTTTATTTAAAATTGAAAACGAAAGGAACACGAAACTATGTGCGGATACAGAGACACCACACTTATCAACATAATAACATAATATTGTGATTCCGACCAAAACAACTTTTGAGGGTCTTGGTAAGCCTAGGCTTGCTGTATCCCTGTGACAACAATTTATTTGCAAACAGCCCACTTCGTTGTACCAAGCCCCTATAGTGGTACAAGCTGTACCATAGCGTATTAATTGGGAAACAAATACACCATAAGAAGGAGAAGCGGGTATATTGCTGCATAGAAAAGCAAAGTTGACAATAGAAAAATTGAAGTTATCACGCGTGTCATAAAGTTTCAAATGTAGCCTTTCCTGTGCGTCATAATTCAGGTATAAGTCTAAATATGAAGTAGAACTTGAGGAATCAGTCGTGTCTTTTATTTTCAAGCTCACTGGGATAGATGACATTACATAATCTCCAAATTTACGATTGTTAAGAGAAAGAACGTCATCTATATATATGTATGTGGAGTTAAAAGCTTTGACGAGTCTTCTCTCCATATTTAACAAGGTTCTGCATAAATTTTGCTTCATAAACAAATCAGCAAACAATGGTCACAGTTTGTACCCATTGGTATTCCGATTGTTTGCTGAAAGACTATATTACCAAACACAACAAATATGTTATCTATCAAAAACTCCAAAATTTTGTTGATGTACATGTATATTTTTGTTTGGAATCTCCGTATGATGCTTGACAAAATAACCACAACCCCTGTTCAGCACCAGATATTTTATCTTGGCTTACAGTATTTGTAAAAGAATGACTTGTGAATGATTTCTTTAAGACGTTCTTTCAATTTAAAAATGAAGGATAGTGGTGTATAATGTAGAAAAATGAAACGTTTTTATACTTTCTACATGAGATAAAGTATTAGAAGCAAGATGTTCAAGTAATTCTTCAAAATTTTTGAGATTCCACATTTGGTTGATTCCAGATGTAGAATATATGATATGACATCTTAAATATAGGGCTTTATGACAAACATGATGACAAGATTTTCAACTTTCTTTATAATACTACTGCTTAGGAAAAGTATTCCGAAACGACCGTCTAGTGCTGCAAAACTAAAACCGATGTAGTAATAATTACAACTTCTGGGATGCTATTTCTGCTTGTACACTAAGAATCTCTGGAAAAAACCATAGAGACAATATACAGTATTGTAAGATAAACATTTTTGATATTTTTCTGCTTTTTCATTAAAAAAACACCAAAAAACTATGCTTTATGTAGTTTTAAAAATGGGCATTGGTACAGCCTCGATCTCCGTGGGGACTAAGCAGTGCCGTCTCCCATTCTTCATATTAAAATCTCACCCGGGAAGATCTTGGTGTGAAAAAGTTTTCAGTTTTCTTACAGAAAGATAGATTTTCTTCTATTTTCTCTACACACAAATCTCACCTTCTTGATATAAAAGGAACACACTTGATTTAGGTGCATTACCCTGCTTTCTTGATATTGTTAAGCTGGTTTTAAATGATAATTAAATTAATATTATTATCACCTATTTTAAAAAAAATTGACCGAAAAACATTCTAAACATTCTATCATGTATTTGAATTAACCATACCACTACCAGTTATCAAACTTTAAGAAAATTTTTATACACAAACACGACAGCCAGTGTTCAAAATACAACCCAAAAACTTTGAAAACTGACAAATGCGAACTTCCACCAGGGTAATGAGACCAGGTCCTCTACGGTACTGTCTAGCTAGATTCACTTGAAATAAAAATCGAATATGAAAGGAACAATAGGGCATCAAACATAATTATATCAGGTGGTTTTGGATTTAGATACAGAGAGATGGCTCACTTATCAACAATATTTTCATGACGGTCATAAAACTAGCCTAGGCTTGCAATATCTCTTAGTCAACAACTTATTTGTTGCCTTGTTGTATATAGTTACGGTTGTACGAACAAGCCTTACTGGCGTATTAAATGTGAAACTGAAACAAATACAGCATAAACAAGAGAAACAGTTATATTGCTACATAGAAAAGGAAAGCTGACAATAGAAAGATTAAAGCCATGTATGTCGCAACGTGTGCAATCAAGGAACACGGGACCATGGGACGTCAAACGCATCCAGGGTTAATTTGGATACAGAGACAAGTCATCATACCTATCAACTATATTGTGGTGGCCATAACATTTTTTGACTGCCTTGATATATCTAGGCTTGCAATATCCTTGCGACAAAAAAGATAAGACTAATTCCTAAAGCTCTGCATCACATCTATCCTAGCGAGCTTGAATTAAAAGATTGATTGCCCATGTTCGTCTTCATATTTAGACTTATACCTCAATTATGACGCCCACAAAATGCTACATTTGAAACATTATGACAAACGTGATAACTTCAATTTTTCTATTGTCAACTTTCCTTTTCTACGCAACATTGTACCTGTTTATGGTGTATTTGTTTCCCAATTAATACGCTATGATAGAGCTTGTTCCCACCATGTGAACTTTAAACAACGAAGCAAGCTGCTCACAAATAAATTGTTGAACCAGGGATATTGCAAGCCTAGACTTATCAGGGTCCTCAAAAAGTTTTGTGTCCGTCATCACAGTATTGTTGGTAAGTTTGATATCTCTGTGTCCAAAACGGGTGTCTAGTGATGCAAAATTAAAACAGGATTAGTCATAATTACAACCACATGGCTGGTATCTCTGCTAGTGGACTAAGTATTCCCGAAAATATCGTCACACCAGAAGGTAATATACAATTTAAATTTTAAATATTAAAATTCATCAAAACCTAAGCTATACTTTATCATTCAAAGTATTGCTTTAGGTGGATTTGGTAAAATACATGTTGGCGCTTTTATTTTTCTCATTTGGACATTTTTAAATATTTGTAAATATTTGGATTTCCACAATTTTATTCCGAACACTACTGATAAGGAATTTTATTCTGAAAGTCTAGTGCTGCAAAATTAAAATATAACAAGAGGCCCATGGGCCTGATACGCTCACCTGATAACTAATGGCTAGCTGATAGATTTAAAGAACACATAAATACTAAACCCCAATGACTTCTTTCTTTCATCATGATAACCATTGTATCAATACCTACAACATTCTAATATACATGCCTATATAAAAAGTTGATAGTTTTCGAGATAATTAACAATTTTAGTATTGTTTTGCATCTGTGACCTTGACCTTTGAACCCATGACCTTTTTCTATACACCAAAATGATCGTTGTATCGATACCTACAACATTCAAATATATATGCCTATACAAAAAGTTTATAGTTTTTGAGATAATTAACCATTTTGGTATTGTTTGGCATCTCTGACCTTGACCTTTGAACCCATGACCTTTTCCTATACATCAAAATGATCGTTGTATCAATACCTACAACATTCTAATATACATGCCTATACAAAATGTTTATAGTTTTCGAGATAATTAACCATTTCGGTATTTTTTCGCATCTGTGTCCTTGACCTTTGAACCCATGACCTTTTTCTATACATCAAACTGATCGTTGTATCGATACCTACAACATTCTAATTTATATGCCTATACAAAATGTTTATAGTTTTCGAGATAATTAACCATTTCGGTATTGTTTTGCATCTGTGACCTTGACCTTTGAACCCATGACCTTTTTCTATACATCAAAATGATCGTTGTATCAATACCTACAACATTCTAATATACATGCCTGTACAAAAAGTTTATAGTTTTCGAGATAACTATCCATTTCAGGATTGTTTCACATCTGTGACCTTGAACTTTGAACCCATGACCTTTTTCTATACATCAAAATGATCGTTGTATCAATACCTACAACATTCTAATATACATGCCTATACAAAATGTTTAGTTTTCGAGATAATTAACCATTTCGGTATTGTTTCGCATCTGTGACCTTGAACTTTGAACCCATGACCTTTTTCTATACATCAAACTGATTGTTGCATCGATACCTACAACATTCTAATATACATGTATATGCCTATACAAAATGTTTATAGTTTTCGAGATAATTAACCATTTCGGTATTGTTTCGCATCTGTGACCTTGACCTTTGAACCCATGACCTTTTTCTATACATGAAAATGATCGTTGTATCGATACCTACAACATTCTAATATACATGCCTATACAAAAATTTTATAGTTTTCGAGATAATAATTATAATCCGAGTTAAAAAAAAATTAGGTCACGACCTTCACAATCGACCTTGACCTCCTTTTGAAGATACTAACAAGAAGATGTCAAAACTGAAATCCCCATGTCATTATCTGGTCAAATAGTGAAGTTATAACAATTTGAAGCTATTTTACGATTTTTTCAAAATTAAACGCAAAAACGCGTAACCTATTTTTTATCCGAATTTCACAAAATGAACAAACTATAGGCTTAAGACCCTAGAGGAGCCAAATATCACATCAGATTTTTTCTCCAATCAGTACTTTCGGAGAAGAAGATTTTTTAAGACTTTTGCACCCCTAGGTCACCTTGACCTAGTTATGGTAGCCATAGCAACGCCTTGAACAAATCTGAATTGCACCGCCCCATATATACTTCTGACAAAGTTTCATTAAAAACTGTCCAGTAGTTTCAGAGGAGAAGTCGAAAATAGGTGTTAACGACGCAAAAACGTACGCACATACACACGCTGCGCTATGCCATAAGCTCACCTGACCGAAGGTCTGGACAGTGGTATCTCTGCTGGTGGACATCCCAGAGAATATCTTTAACACAAGAGGCAATGCATAGTATTATAAAATAAACATAAATCATCAACAACTTTTCTGCTTCTTAAGTTTTAAAGTTTCTAAAACAACTAAGCTATGTTTTATCGTTTAAACTTTTGCCTTTGTTTGATTTGATAACAGAATCACTTCAACATCATAAAGATATTAGGATTTCAACAGGTTTAATCCAAGCACTATGAGAAATTTATTTCAATAACGGATGTCTAGTGATGCAAAGGTAAAACATGTTTAGTTATGATTACACCTGGGCTGGTGACTCTGCTTGTGGAGTAAGTACCATGATACCGTTATCCCAGGAGGTAATACAATACTATTCTCAAATAAATATTGTTCATAAAAATGTTCTCATATATTTTTAAAATTCCATATAAAACTAAGCTTTGCTTTATCGTTTAAAGTATTGCCTTAGAGGGATTTGATAAAATACATTTTGAACCTTCCATTTAATAATTGTTCAGTAATACTAACAACGACTAGGTTGGTATCTTTGCTGGTAGGCTAAGTTTCCACGAGATAATCGTCCCGAAGTTCCCGTAGTGGGAGCAAGTACAGCGTTGTCAAATACACATTGTTAATAATAAAAAAATAAACATACTCAACCATGTCCAAATCACAATCCCAAGCAAAGTAACAACTTTGAAACTGACAAATTATGTTAAACATGTAAACTTCCACTAGGGCTGTGATGCAGAGTGCTCCTGAAGGGTAAGCACACCCTGTTTAGCTAACTACACCAGTCACGTGTGTAATCAAAATTGAGTGAAGGAACATGGAACTATGGGTGGAACGTCAAATATATCCAAGACAGTCCTGGACACAGACATCATACTTATCAACAATACTAAAAACTTTTGCGGGCCCTGATAAGCCTAGACTTGCAATGTGCCTGGGCCAACAATTTATTTGTAAGCAGCTTACTTCGTTGTATAAAGTTCCCGCAGTGGGAGCAAGCATAGCGTTGTCAAGTACACATTGTTAACAACCAAAAACAAACATACTCAACCATTTCAAATTGCAATCCTAAAGCGAAGTAACAACTTTGAAACTGACAAAATAGGTTAAACATGTAAACTTCCACTAGGACTGTGATGCCGAGTGCTCCGGAAGGTTAAGCACACCCTGTTTAGCTAACTACACCAGTCGCAAGTGAAATCAAAATTGAGTGAAGAAACATTGAACTATGGGTGGAACGTCGAATATATCAAAGACAGTCCTGGACACAGAGACAACATACTGCAAACATTACTCAAAACTTTGAGAGCCTTGATAAGCATAGGCTTGCAATATCCCTGGGTCAACAATTTATTGGTAAGCAGCTTGCTTTATTGTATAAGTCCCCATAGTAATAACAAGCTCTACCATAGCGTATCAATTGTGAAGGAAATAAAACCATAAACAGAAGAGGTTTCTGCTTCTTAAATTACTATGCTTTATCATTCATATTAATGTCCTGGGCGAATTTGGTAAAATACATTTGGCCCGTCTATCATTTTCATTTCCACATTTTAAAATTAATAGATTTTCACACTTTTGGTCCAAGCGCTACTGATGAGGATTTTTTTTCTGAAACGACCGTCTAGCGTTGCAAAATTAAAACTAGTTTAGTAATGATTTCAACCTCTGGGTTGCTATCTGAGCATCACCCTGGATATTGTTAACCAAGAAGGCAACACAGTATTGTCAGATAAACGCTGTTTTTGTATGTTTATAAGAACGTTTCTCTTTTTTGCTGCAAAATTTAAACAGATATAGTAATATTTAGTTGTTATGGTGCCCTGGGAAGTTCTTTAAGTACGTCTATAGTACCATAACCATTTTATTCTAGTGACCTTGTTCTGGAATTTTGTATTTATTTTACAACCAATAACCTCGATGTATAGTGATGTTATTTGCACCGTAACCATTCCTCTTATATTAGAACTAGTAACAAGGTGTTCAGAGAACACTATCCCCCCACAAAGGTGAACATCAGTGAACTCCATACAAGGTGAAATAGGCTTTATGGAACATTGGTTGTTAAATGGCCATTTAATAAATCCAAGACCTCAACAAAAAATTAGGCAATAAATACACCTTATTTGCATATTTCATAAATATTACGCAAACTAAAAATTAAACGGAAAAACCTATTTTTAATACTCAGTTTCATTTCCTATATTCAAAATTCTGACGGAATTGGTACATAAATATGGCTGTAATGGTCATTTATCAGTTTTTCTATTTATAGTAAAAGTGGCCATCTTATATACACTATATTTTGCAAACTTAAATTTTTACCTGTTAAATATGTTTAATATCCCGAGTTTTATTTTCTTTAAAATTTCAACACAATTGGTACATAAATAAGGCTGTAATAGCAATTTATAGGTTTTTGCTATTTATAGTAAAGGTGGCCATCTTGAATATGCTATAAGACTGTCAAGCAATCCAACTCCAATGATCTCCAATCACTATCATAACAAATCAACTGACCAAGTTTCAGCTCAATTGGATATACGGTTTTCTTTAAAATGAACAGAAACCAACTTGGACGGACAAACGCTCAAACAAACACACAGACAGCGATATTACTATATCCCCCCCCCCCTCACCACTGGTGGCGGGGAATAATTAGTCACCATTGTAATTAATGACTATATTGGTAGATTTTGTAGAATTTAAAGGTTTTTTATTAGGTATGTGCCATGATTAAATTTTGTATAACGTAAATCATATCATTTCACCTTCTACTTCTTGTAATTTCATTAAGGAGATTTAATTTCATGCACAAAAATTTACTTCATTAAATCATTTGCACAAGAACAAAATACAGATGGATTATATATAATTCAGTTTTTGGATTTGATTCGATTTTTTGAGTATATTTATGTAAATGCATAGATACTTCCATAAAAAAGAAAAAAGAAAAGAACAATTTGTTATATCAAAATTTATTCATAAAAATATTTTATGGTAACATTAAAAATGTATGGCAATTCAATGTTAAAAGGAAATTTCCTGCTTGTAATACAGGCAAAAGGACTAGCTTTACCATCTTATGTTGTTATTCTAGAATAGAACCGACTCATGTACCACATAATACACAGAAAACATTTTTATTTTTTCAAATGGAGTAATGAATTTTTAAATTACATTTTCATATTATGCTTGATTAGAACTTTAATGTGAAACAATAAAACTACAAATCTGATGTATGTATTCTGTGGTACACTGGCCAGTCTCATTGTAATCCATACTTCAAGCACACATTATGATAAATAACATTTACTCTAATAAATATAGTAAGTGGAAACTTGTCTGAATAACTGAAATAACTTATCTATTTTTCATATACTGTGTAGAATCATCACATTATAACTCACTGGAATAAGTATTTTATCTGTTTTAACTCATTATACTTTGGTTACATCAGTTTTGTTTAAACATATCATTTTTTGAGAGAATCTTTCGCACACAAATCAGATTCAAAAACACAAGAGGCCCAATAGGGCCTGTACCGCTCACCTGGGCCGTAAACAGCACAAAAAACACAATATATACTACATTTAAGGAGCAATAACTCTGATGTGGATATTTAGACATTTATGAAACTTGCAACTCGCATCTGTGACCTTGACTTTCAAACCAATGACCAAAATCTATATTAATGATCGTTGTATCAATACCTACAACATTTTAATATACATGCTTATACAAAAAGTTCATAGTTTTCAAGATCATGAACCATTTCAGTATTCTTTTGCATCTGTGACCTTGACCTTTGAACCAATGACCTTAATCTATATATCAAAATGATCGTTACATCAATACCAACAATATTCCAATATACATGCCTATACAAAACGTTTATAGTTTTCGAGATAATTAACCATTTTGGTATTGTTTTGCTACTGTGACCTTGACCTTTTGACCCATGACCCTTTTCTATACATCAAAATAATCGTTGTATCAATACTTACAACTTTCTCATATACATGCCTATACAAAAAGTTCATAGTTTTCAAGATAATGAACCATTTAAGTATTCTTTCGCATCTGTGACCTTGACCTTTGAACCAATGACCTTAATCTATATATCAAAATGATCGTTACATCAATACCAACACTATTCCAATATACATGCCTATACAAAAATGTTATAGTTTTCAAGATAATTAACCATTTTGGTATTGTTTTGCTACTGTGACCTTGAGCTTTGGACCCTTGACCTTTTTCTATACATCAAAATGATCGTTGTATCAATACCTACAACATTCTAATATACATGCCTATACAAAAAGTTGATAGTTTTCAAGATAATGAACCATTTCAGTATTCTTTCTCATCTGTGACCTTGACCTTTGAACCAATGACCTTAATCTATATATCAAAATGATCGTTACATCAATACCAACAATATTCCAATATACATGCCTATACAAAACGTTTATAGTTTTCGAGATAATTAACCATTTTGGTATTGTTTTGCTACTGTGACCTTGACCTTTGGACACTTGACCTTTTTCTATACATCAAAATGATCTATTATCAATATCCTACAACATTCTAATATACATGCCTATACAAAAAGTTGATAGTTTTCAAGATAATGAACCATTTCAGTATTCTTTCGTATCTGTGACCTTGACCTTTGAACCAATGACCTTAATCTATATATCAAAATGATCGTTACATCAATACAAACAATATTCCAATATACATGCCTATACAAAACGTTTATAGTTTTCGAGATAATTAACCATTTTGGTATTGTTTTGCTACTGTGACCTTGACCTTTTGACCCATGACCCTTTTCTATACATCAAAATAATCGTTGTATCAATACTTACAACTTTCTCATATACATGCCTATACAAAAAGTTCATAGTTTTCAAGATAATGAACCATTTCAGTATTCTTTCGCATCTGTGACCTTGACCTTTGAACCAATGACCTTAATCTCTATATCAAAATGATCGTTACATCAATACCAACAATATTCCAATATACATGCCTATACAAAACGTTTATAGTTTTCGAGATAATTAACCATTTTGGTATTGTTTTGCTACTGTGACCTTGACCTTTGGACCCTTGACCTTTTTCTATACATCAAAATGATCGTTGTATCAATACCTACAACATTCTAATATACATGCCTATACAAAAAGTTGATAGTTTTCAAGATAATGAACCATTTCAGTATTCTTTCACATCTGTGACCTTGACCTTTGAACCAATGACCTTAATCTATATATCAAAATGATCGTTACATCAATACCAACAATATTCCAATATACATGCCTATACAAAACGTTTATAGTTTTCGAGATAATTAAACATTTTGGTATTGTTTTGCTACTGTGACCTTGACCTTTTGACCCATGACCCTTTTCTATACATCAAAATAATTGTTGTATCAATACCAACAATATTCCAATATACATGCCTATACAAAACGTTCATAGTTTTCAAGATAATGAACCATTTCAGTATTCTTTCGCATCTGTGACCTTGACCTTTGAACCCATGACCTTAATCTATATATCAAAATGATCGTTACATCAATACAAACAATATTCCAATATACATGCCTATACAAAACGTTTATAGTTTTCGAGATAATTAACCATTTTGGTATTGTTTTGCTACTGTGACCTTGACCTTTTGACCCATGACCCTTTTCTATACATCAAAATAATCGTTGTATCAATACTTACAACTTTCTCATATACATGCCTATACAAAAAGTTCATAGTTTTCAAGATAATGAACCATTTCAGTATTCTTTCGCATCTGTGACCTTGACCTTTGAACCAATGACCTTAATCTCTATATCAAAATGATCGTTACATCAATACCAACAATATTCCAATATACATGCCTATACAAAACGTTTATAGTTTTCGAGATAATTAACCATTTTGGTATTGTTTTGCTACTGTGACCTTGACCTTTGGACCCTTGACCTTTTTCTATACATCAAAATGATCGTTGTATCAATACCTACAACATTCTAATATACATGCCTATACAAAAAGTTGATAGTTTTCAAGATAATGAACCATTTCAGTATTCTTTCACATCTGTGACCTTGACCTTTGAACCAATGACCTTAATCTATATATCAAAATGATCGTTACATCAATACCAACAATATTCCAATATACATGCCTATACAAAACGTTTATAGTTTTCGAGATAATTAAACATTTTGGTATTGTTTTGCTACTGTGACCTTGACCTTTTGACCCATGACCCTTTTCTATACATCAAAATAATTGTTGTATCAATACCAACAATATTCCAATATACATGCCTATACAAAACGTTCATAGTTTTCAAGATAATGAACCATTTCAGTATTCTTTCGCATCTGTGACCTTGACCTTTGAACCCATGACCTTAATCTATATATCAAAATGATCGTTACATCAATACGAACAATATTCTAATATACATGCTTATATAAAAAGTTTATAGTTTTCGAGATAATAAATAATATAAGAAAGGTAAAAAATTAGGTCATGACCTCCATAATTGACCTTGACACATTTTGAAGATAATTACAAGAATATGTCAAAACTGAAAACCCCATGTCATTATATGGTCGTATAGTCAAGTTATGACAATTTAAAAATATTTTACGATTTTTGCAAAATTAAACTCAAAAACGCGTAACCTATTTTTAAACCAAATTTCATGAAATGAACAAACTTAAAGGTTAAGACTATGTAGAATCCAAATATCACATCAGATTTTGCCTCCAATGAGTGGTTCAAGAGAAGAAGATTTTTTTAGGTTTTGTCTATTTTTAGTAACAGCGGCCATCTTGGATATTCGATCGCCATGATTTGAACAAACTATAGTTAGACTCTATTAAGGACCTTCCATGGCAAATTTGGTTTCAGTTGGCCCAGTAGTTTCGGAGGAGAAGATTAAAGTTTACTGACGCACCGCACGGACGCCTCGCCATGCCATAAGCTCACATGGCCTTTGGCTAGGTGAGCTAAAAATATAAAGATTGCTTATGTTAATCTATGTTAAACACTCTGAACCAATCAAAATTTAATGACTCCCAGGATATTTTCACCATTTTTCCATGACACAATTACTATAATAGAACATTTAGACATTTTACATGGGATAAAATAGCACATTTGAGCTGATGGTTTATTCAATTGTAAATATTTATCAGACTAGGAAACAAACAAAACCAAGTTTCCCCTCAAATTTGTGTAATGAGGGGTTGTTTGGACAGGTTTGTATCCCAGTCATATAGAGACTTTAATCATTTTTTAATGTTGGAGTATTGAATTTTTTTTCCCTAAATTAAATTGTTTTTCCATGACATTTTAAGCAAAAACTAAATAATGTGTAAACTTTTTCCCAAGGAACTTCATGAGATCAACAAATTATGGATTTTCCATACTCAAATGTCATATTAGATTTCATCTTCAATTATCATTTGAGTGGGCAATAAATAACAGTATATAAACCCTTGGAAAAAATTTTGCCGACCTAAAAATCTCGCTAAGAAATGTATTGCAAATGATGACTAAAACATGTTATACATATGAAATCCAAGATTACCGGTACCTTCTTTATATATATATATATAAAAAAAAGGTTTCTGTTAGTAATTATTTTTTTAAAACATTGATTCCATCTTAAGTCTTTTAATCAAGAAAGCTTAATAAATAATATCATTACAAAATGACATCTATTCAAGTGCCATGTGATTGACTATATAACATTTTGTGAAACATTTCACCACAATTTTAAATTTGGAAGAAAACAAGCAAATTCAGTGAACTAGGATTCCTGCCAGCAGGTTTTTCTCCCTCTCTCTGTGAGTTCAAAGGACCATAACTACGAGGAAAATGAGCAAACCAACTCGGGTTAAAAATATGCACAGCTCTTATCTATGTTAATACTTTTGCAAGTTTTGTGAAATAGTGCTTCATAGTTTTGGAGAATAAGTGCAGACAAGAATCTTGGATGGACGGATGGAAACTCTAATTTAATACCTTCCCCCCCTTCTTCAAAAGGTGGGGGATAAATAAACCCAAAGAAAAATCTTATTTCACTTTCAGTCATACAAATCATTACTGGGAATCACATGGTACTTGAATCTACATTTCATGCACTACTAAAGCTAAATATTCTACACTACTCAGCTACTAACATTGCCCATACAACTGTATATAAAGATTTGCTTCATTACACATTTAATTAACTAAATTTAAAAAATAGCCAAATAATTTGTAAATATTGCCATCAATACCATCATGGTTCCCATAATCGACTTTAATCAAAATCTGACATTTCCCTGATGAGTTTGATTTTCCCTTCACATTCTTACACATCATAAGAATGTTGCTATGGAGAGCAAAGATATGCCCTTTTACATTTCCCACATTAAACTGTTAGTTAAAATGGCAAAGTACAAAGGGATAGAGTTAAAACATTTGAGTAGTATCATGCGAAAGAGAAACAAAAACCAAAGCTCTATTCTATTACATGTCAGATTTTGTTCAGCAGTGTAGGAAGAAAAGGATGTGGATAACTTATGAAAGGACATGATGAAAATTCTAAAGAAATTTAAAATTTCCCGACATTTTTCAAATTCCATGATCTTCAAAATAAAATAAAAATCTCTGACTTTTCCCTGTTGTGTGGGAACCATGATCATTTCACTTCCATTTCATTATCACTAATCTTAAATTGAAGCTTTACATATTTTGCCATTCATTCATTTTTGGGGCTTCAATAAATCACTTTTGAAGAATCGATAGAAAAGATTTTAAAAATCACTATGACACAAACAAAATAAAAGAGAACTGTCAATGATGGAAAAAATATATCTGAATGAGTACTTATAAGAGATATAGTAGAACAATATATTACAATAAATACCAGTCCGGAAGAAGGTTAATTGTCAAGTAATGATGAAAATGACAATGTGTTACTGCTGTTATGTAATTCTTAACACCACTAAAAAATTACTGGTGCATTAAAAATGAAAAAATTCCATCAATGGCAATTCTTGGTAAAATGAGACAAAATAAAACAAAAATATACCCAATTATTTTTTAAGACAACCTGATCATTTCAATTACATTAAAAGACATGGATAAAACAATTAAAAATCTTTGGTCATCAGCTGCCAAAGTATTTTTCACACTTTAGGGACATTTTTCTAATAAACTTGTCCATTTATACACACACATTCGCTTGTCTTGGAATAAAAATTAATAACCACTTTCTTACTTGTAGAATTGATCAACATAACATTTTTGGATTGAATAGACAAAAATGTAAATTTCCATCAGAATACAGATTGTAAATAAATAACAGGACTTAATATACACTGCCATCAAGAGATCTTATACAAAAAGTTCTAGAAGGATTTGAATCTGCAAAATTTCCTAAAAATAATTTGTATTTCAAAAGTAGTGAAAACATTAATACCACAAACGAAATCCGGAAAGACTTATGTTTACTCATTTAACAGTTTTAATTGTTGACCTTGGAGCTCATGAATCCAAAAAGGTTTAGTATCTACCAAATTTCTAAAATAAAAAATATATGTATTGACGGTAGTGAAAATATTAATAAACAAGAATTGTGGACTCATTTTACAATTTTAAGTGTTGAGCTTTAAGCTCATAGATTAAATGTACAAAAGAAAAAAATTGATAAATGATAAATTTTAACCATTAACTTTTTCCTGCACTAGAATCACTGTAAGTTGACCTCTTAAGGACACCATCAGTACTTTTCAGTTTTGTGTTAGGCTAGGAACTCATGAAAAATATACAAAATAGAAATTTGTTTAAAAGTCCTAAATTGGTAAATTTTATTTATTAACTTTATTCTTCACAAGAAATGCTGTAAGTGGACTGTTGATGATACTGATTGTACTCTCCTGTTTGTAAGTGTTGGGATTAGAGCTTTTTAAAATGTGTCCAAAAAAAAATATTTTAGGAAAATCCTTAGTTGATCTTAACTATTTGTTTTGTCCTCCACAAGAAACACTGTGTGTTGTCCTCCCGATGACACCATCAGTACTTTTCTGCAAGAAAAAAAAAAATAATAAAAAAAATATTTATTCAATTTCATTAATCTGAAAATTTAAATCATCATAAAAGTAATCAAAATAATTGGTTAATAATTCCATTTCATCAAAATTTTTAAAAATAAATATCTTTCAACAATCTTTACTGAAATGTAGATACAGACAAATATATTGCTTTCCAGATCAATAGACCTGAAATTGCTTAAAAAACCATCACCAAGTTGTATTATAAGGGTTTTGGCAGGTTACAATGGCTGCACAAAGATCATAAATCTTTGACAGGGCACTGGGGCAGTGTAACCTGCCAAAACCCTTTATAATAGTTTTGTCGCCCTTCAAAGTGACATTAGTTTGGTCTGTTTAACTTAGATTTCATGTTCTGTGTGCCTTATGTATGTTGTCTACATGTTTGTTTACTGTAACCAGAGTTCCGCCATGAACAAGTTACTTCCCTTTTACTGCTTAACATCATGTATGTTTATGTACCCTGACAGATTTACAATAGTTATTTTGGAGAAATTTCTTCGAAGGGTGATAAAATATTATATATCTGGCAATGACCAAGTCAATATTTTAATACATGCTAAAACAATCCCTCTCTTATGAATATGTATAATTATTATGTAAATACATTAGTATTGGTAAGACCACTTGTAAAACAAACACCACCATAATCAACTCAAGACTCAATACTTACCTGTTGTCTAATTGTTTCCCTGCAGGTTGTGTAGGTTCTAAAACATCATCTTCATCACCAGTCGCTAATTGTTTACTGGTACCCATACCCCAACCAAATGCAGTACCTGAAAAACAGTATATACATGTATGTATATCATACCAATGATAAGTTATTATTATATTATCTATGTTACAAAATCAGTCAACAGAGCTTCAGCAAATATTATTTCTTACATAAAACATTAATGTAAGCCTTAATCATGAACTAAAACACTGCTATCCATAAATAATTATACAAATGTATATTTGCTATAGGTTAACATTATAATAATAGTCTCAAATTCCATTACTCAGTGATTTTGTTACATTTTTTAAAAACTAACTTCTGCCTTTTAAATTGGAAAATATTGAAGCTCTGAAATACAGCAAACTGCATAATGGTATGCTTGCAATAGCTTAGGATCCCCATTGCAAATATGTTATATTCTGACAGTATCTAACATCTGTGTGTAAGGACAACTATTTTAATTTGCTGGTATATCACTGTTGTATTGGGAATTTTAGTGGTCAAATTAAGAAAATTTATACATTCGGTAGTAATTTAGACAAACAAAACTACTGTTACTTGAACTGTAATATTGTATTTGAAAGTGATATCTTAACATAATGATCTAAATGTATGCAATGAGGTAATTTTTCTTAAAAAACATATTTTTAAAGGTATATCAGTTGGAAGACATGCAACTTTATCAGAAGGATGTTTACAAAATTTTTATTTTATTTTTTGACGATTTTTCAGTCTATAATAATTCCAATACTAACCATCATTTCTGATAGCAAAAGAGACACACTGTCCTGCAGCTATTTGCGTATATTTGTCTTCTCCCAATTTTGGTAAAGTTGTTGGTTGGGTTTTTTCTTTTGTGTCATCTCCCAACCCTAAACGTCCATATTCTCCTCTTCCCAGACAATACACTTTACCTACCGAAAGAATAAAAACTTGTATAATAAATATTAGATTCCTATATAGTCCTTGACACCAAGGAACAGTACAACTAATGGACAAATATATCCAAAAAAATGAGGATTTGACATATTAGAACACCTTTAAAACATCTATTCAAAAAGGGACTTGTTTAATATTGGTACATGTAAATGATGTATGGTTTTGTCTGACAATTTTTTAAAAATTTATTTACAAATAATACTTATGTACTGTAAAACTATTACAAAATTCAATATTCTCAAACACTAGAAGTGTGTAAACATAGCACTGTTGTGCTGTTGTACAGCGTAGTTGGGGAAATTGTGTTGTGGCAAGACAGAATATAACCGAAAAATCGGGGTGGGGGGGGGGGGGGGGGGTGGGGGGGGGGGGGGTGGGGGGTGGGGGGTGGGGGTGTCGATCTATGCATAGTCCGACGGATGTTTTTTTTTTTTTTTTTGAAAAAGAAACAATGTACCAAACCATGTATTGCTGAATTAAATGGAAGAAAATAATAATTTCATAAATATATGAAAAAGACAATCGGTAATTAAAATTTAAAAAAGTTGTACCCGATCGTTTTGTCATTTCGGATAGAGAGAAAGTAGAGTTTTGCAGATCCTACCGTCGCTATGAGGGGGTACATTCTAGCGTTTGTATGTAACTGGATCATTTGCTGTTAATCTGGGTTTTAATTTACTGCTGATTATCACTCACAATATTCCCGTTTCATGTTAATGGTGAAGTACAGTTGTTTTACCAGTTCCGAATTTTTACTACCGAATAATCTAAAATTTCAATCCGTTCAATTAAAGGAATCGCAAAATAACTTTCTAAATTTGCTTCTACTTGAATATATGGGCATTAATTGTTTAAATAATATAAACTTCAACCGCTTCCTAAATGTATGTGCAGGACAGGTCGACAGATTGTTGGTGACCTAGTTTAACGATGTAAACAAATCGTGATCACGGAAATGCTTTTTTCAAGAAAACATACTACCACGTGTTTTTGAGGACAGGTGTCAATATTTTGGAATCGGTAAACATTTGTATTATAACACCACATAAATTTTATTTCCTCTGCTTGTGGATGACGTCTGCAGCAGCGCTTATATGAAACCCTGTTCGGAACTGGTAAAACGACTGTATTTAAAATTTGCACACAACAAATGTACGAATTATCTCCCTTTCACGAAAGTAAAATCTAATCGATAAACATTTTAAAATATGACACAATTGCCTCAACATCAAAATAAGTTATCATAACCTTCAAAATAAGTTTAAATTCCCGTAGATTTCACGAAGAATTAATTAAACAACCTGCCGTTGCTGTTCATTTCATAAAAAGTTGTTATTTTACATCGTAGGACGCAAACTTCTTGAACTACTTTTTATTGTAAACATGAGATCAGTTCGCCAAATTGCAGAAATTATTAGATGCATCCCGTCGCAATATTTTACTAGATTCCGAAATGTATTCCGAAAATTTATTCCAAATGTGCATATGTAACCAAATGCATTACCCGTCTCAGAATACATATCTCACGATAAAACAGATATACTTCTTTTACGCTCATTTACCAGGCGCACTATTTTCAGGTGTACTCATATCTTATAATTTCATAGCATAGAAGCTCGATATCTTGGAAGAAAGTGATGGCAATGTACGCGTTCACTTCGTTCACGCTGTACAAAAAATTACATGCAGTATATACTGTATAATTACCATCAGAATCTAAAGCAACAGTGTGGTGCTGTCCTCCATCTATACTTGTCCACTCCTTGTCAGACGAAAATGATGAAATTCTCTCTGGCATAAATCTATTTTCCATGTCACTGAATCCTATTACAATAAATCAATAAACATTGATAATTGTATCTGCAGTCTTGATCATACCAATTCAGTGAAATAATCATAACAATTATTTAAATGATTTACAAAAATCTTCACATTTTACGTCCCAGATATTGACTCTTTAAAAATCTGTCCCGCCGAGACACACAAAATCCCAGAATTTTGACAATGTAAAAAGTAATTATATTTCATGGAAAAATTCCCTCAAGAGATTGTTTTTGCAATAAATATATATTATAGACAATCTAATTTGATTCACTAAATATACAGTAACATTATAAACTTTTACAACAACTTTTATTTAATCTACATCTTTATAATACTATTTCCCGTTTGTCAGACATTTAATTTTCATTTATTAATGAAATATGTAAAGCATAAGTATACCCTATATAGAGTATAATGTCTGTGGTTTAAGGAGATTTTACAGAAGAATTTATATACCAATTACGACTTTAATTGGACTAGCCTGTCATTTAAATGCACATATATCAAGCAAGGGGATATTCAATTCCAGTCTCATCACAGGCAATCAAATGCTCGTGTTTTCATGATTTTGTGAAAACAGTGACCAGTTGCAACATTATATAATACTAACCCAGCTGATAGTAGTTATTTAGGCCCCATCCATATACTTCTCCAGTATGTTTTTCTAAAGCAAATGTCATATACTGTCCAGCCCACACATCACTAAATTCAGCTAACTTTTTAGACTTGTATCTTTTACACCGCACAACATCAGGATTTAATATATAACCTGTCAAAACATATAACAAGTGATGAACGGATAAAAAATATAACAGGTCATTTCTTAGCAAATCTGTGGAAAATATCAAAAATGTTTTTGATGGGCAATTTAGCATGTATACATTTGCAAGTTGTGTAAAGCTTTCAATAATCTATATACAGTTTGTTGGTTATTTACTGTTTCAATGAGGAAAACACATGTTTTGAGTGGGTGGTGTATTTCAAACTTGGATATTATCTCTGAAGAACTTGAAATTTCACATTTTTAAAGGCATTTGAGTTTTGAGTACATTTCTAAAATTTCATTCAGCTGTTTCAAATTTTTGCTTCTAATTTATTAAATTATTTTTAAAATAAAATTTTTCAATATTTATTTTACTTGTTCTTTTGTTGTCCTCATAAAAAAGTTCTATAAACCTGATATCACTTCAAACAATTTTTGTACATTTATCAATACCTAGCCAATATACGTCAGACTAGCCTATTGGACTTGAAATGTTTATGAATAAACGGGTTAAACAACACAAACATCTAAATAAAGAATATATCCATTTTACACTCATTTTTTTATAGTGCAGTACATTTTTTAAGTGTTTACTTTGAAACAATAAAACCTTCATACATATCTAACAAAGCCAAGTTTTTTGTCTCCTTATATGAAATTATTGACGACAAAGCATTTTACTACATCATGAACATCATCTAAATTTAATGTGTGTCCAATGTAAATTGGATTTATTTGATTTTCATCTTAATATGACCAAACATTTGACCACTGGTAATTTAAAAAGTTTATGCAGTAATGAAAACTGAGATAAGAAATCAATGATCTTTCTAAGGCCACTTCCCTATCCCTTGTCGGTTAAGTAATTAAACTGATTTTAATCCAACTCACACTTGTGTTTTCAAAAATAGGCAAATGACAAGAAACCTTAGCCCAAAAGAAAATACCACTTACATAATCCTTTACGACCTCCTCTCTGTGAAAAACATTCTGCAACTCTTCCAAGCTGACCCTGTTCCGCACAGCCTGAAAATAAAATTAACATATTACAAAGTATTTGTTAAGTCAATTGTTTTTTTATTTACATGAAATATCCTTAAGTTATAGCATTAAATCTGCTTTAAAATAGATTTTATATTTTGAAAATTATACAGATATAAATGTATATGTTTTTAGGAACTGTTTAACTAAATCAGCCAATCTAATACTCATTTAAGCTTGAATAGTTATAATAAGCATAACACTGCTTGTACAAGATTTTCAACAATATAAAAACATTATAATTTTCATGTTTCTTACATATTGTTAGCCATTTCAAAAAAGATAATGTAACGAAACCTAATTCATCATGCTTGTTTTAGAGATGCAATTTTTAGAATAATTTGAGCAAATCAAAACATACACGCTAATGTTAAATACAAAAAATCACTGAGTTTAGATATTTCATGTCTTTTTTTATCCTTACCAAATGTATAAAGAGTTCCTTTGTCAGTTAGACAAGCTAAGTGATCTCCCCCTGATGCTATTTTTACTACCGTCTCGCCTTGTAATACTTCAAGGGGTGTTGTCTGTATTCCTCCATCAACAGTCAAACCAATGGATCCATTAGCATCCTAAATAAATTATACATTTAAAAATTTAAGTGAAATAATATGCCACTGAAAGGAGTTAGTGACTCGTTAACCCAGTCTGTGATGCTAACTTTTTTGCCTACTAGTCGTTTGGACTAGTAGTCCTATGTTTCCATTCCTGGTAGCCAAAATCGCCATTGGCTACTAATTTCTGAGGAATTCTTTCAAAAAGTAACTTATTTTAGCAAATTTGTGGAAAAATACTTTAAAAAGGACTATATTTTCACAAATTTTGGAAATTTGGCTTCTAATTATTTTAAATTTATGGAAACCTAGGTAGCCAGTGAGTATTTACTAGTCCGATCAAGGAGATACTAGTCCAGATATTACTGACATTTTTAACACATTATCCTCAGACTAAGCTTTACGATCCATTTTTTTCTGTAAATTATGCTTATTTAAAAAATTCTATGTTGATATAACAATACTGTATACAAATAAGACATACTGATGTATTATTTCATTTATCAATATTACATGTGTTAACATGTTTATCAATAAAATAAAAGTAATAATAATATCAACATTTTTTTTTAAATTTTGTCATACATGTATTTTATTCTTTGTATGTTTCTCTGACTGTTTTTAGTTTTTCTATCCAAACATTGATCCTCTTCCAATTCATTATCTTCATCATCATCTTCTTCATCAGTGAAATTATCATCACTCACAGTCACAACTCTGATCAAAAGACATATTTGTTTTGTTTTTTGTATTGTTTACAATATAAACAAAACATCATGTTTTTGCTCTCGTCAAATGTCAACCATGGTCTCCCATGTGCCCAATCAGACTTGTATGACCTCACCCTATTTTTTTCGTAGTCATGTTTGGTTTCGTCAGGAGTATTTTGTTTATGCACAGCTTTGCCCAGCCTACACGAAACATGGACATTGTTAAAACGGAAGTAGATATACATGTACTAATAGCCAGATTGGATACCGGAATAACCTGTGCACGATTATCGAACCTGATTTCACCTATGGTTATTATGAAATGGAGACCGATCACGACTGAATTTATGGGGTTAAACAATCACCTCAGATGGTGCCGACAGTGCATAAAACACAACAAATTAAATACACATATTTTTGTAACAAAAAATTAATATAGTTGGCTTTACTAAGGATGGGTTTACAAATTTCAGTTACATTTTTATTCAAATGACACTAGTCCAGTCGGACTAGTTGTAACATTGGTTCACATTAGTCCCCGATGAAATTTACTAGTCATGGGCATTGGACTAGTAGCCAATGTCACAGACCGGTTATTAACCAAACAGAATTCTAGGTAAACAAGAAATCCTGACTTGGTAGCCCGGTGGTCACTGCATCAGACTTGAGAATAGGAAGTCATGGGTTTGGTCCTCTAATTCTGTTTCATACTACCACCCAGTTTCATTATTAGAAACCTTTTGTAACAATGGATGAGTCCAATGCCAACATGTTCATAAATGAAATTGTGAAAATTATACAAATGTAAACCACAAAACATTACACAATGATACTGGGCAGAATTTTTCATCACTCTGGTGTTTACCATGGTAGGATATCTCATACCATTTGTGCCAACAACTATTTCTATTGAATTGGCATAATTTAAACTGTTATTTTTACATCACAAAAACAATGTTATTCCAGTAAATATTAGAATTGAAACAGCAACTTGTTAGGCAAGGGAAACATTTAGTATGCCACAGAGTTGACAGAGATTATATGTTCATTTTAAAGCACCCTGCATGTATCATTAAAGAATTTAATACAATAATAAAACTGTACAAATCATTACATCTTACCCTGAAATTCCCCCACATAAACACCCTTCCTTCTTCAGATAATGCTGCTGTGTGACTGTCCCCAGCACTAACTTGTACAATCTTTGCTGGGAGTTTTATTTTTACTGGAAGAGTTTCAGATCCTTCTTCAGAAGTGTCACGACCAAGAGCACCTTCATCGTTACAGCCAAAAGTATAAATCTGTACAAAAAGAACAATTAAGATTTCTTTACCACCCTGAATTTGTATATATAAATTAAATCTTAACTCCATTACTATACTTATATATGGCAGGTCCCAGATTTACGGACATTCCTTTACTAAGTTTTCCCTCAAACTAAATCTGGAAATTTTTTATGATCTGTTATCGTACTAAAAATAAATTCAAAACAATTATAGATTTTATCAGCTTTGAGTGTTTTTCAAAATGACGCCTTAAATTTGTGAATATTTTAAATACTAACAAAATTATTCAGATTTCAAAGTTGCCAGATTTAAGTCAAGGAAAGTTTTAGTTAAAAAATGACTGTGACATTGGGACCTGGGTTTGATATTACTAGTACCTAGTACGTACAATTGTCCCAAACATGTTAACACGTTGAATATTGGATATCTGCCTGATAAGACGAAGTGAATTTAATTTTTTAACAGCTGGAAAAATAAAACATAACTCTGTTTATCTGTACTAAAATGTGGTATGTGTATTTCTAAATAACTTGTTACAATATGCTTTATTTACTGTAAATTGGAATACAGTGCTCCAGATAATTTTTGAGGCACAATTCTTAATGAAGCACAGATTTTTGTTGCAATGCTTAATATGGTTAAATCAATACTGAAAAATCAACAATATTTCTTTTATTAGAATTCTGTTTAGTTTCAAATATTCTATATCTTGTTAATTTTTATTTTATTTGACTCGTTCTGCAAGGATAAATCATTAAAGCACTCCTCTAATTTACTGTAAATGTGGTAATTTTTTTGTGATGGAATTTTTTGCTAATTTCACAAATTGAAGGAAAAATTGCAAATATTACAAATTACAAAATGTCAATTTTATCGCGGCTGCTTACATAAGTTTGATTCACAAACTTTAACATCAATAACTGATGTTTATTTTCTTAAATTTTGCATTTATGCTTCTCCATTCACATTGAGAATTAGTTATTATTAACCATAGACAGAATGTGTCGGTGTTTTCAGTTGGATGTGCGCTATTTTAGAGAAGAACAGGAGACCTGTAAATAATTATCTCCCTTTTACATACCTAAATTACTTTTTAGTATATCAATGTCATTGCCCTACTATATATAATTTGAGTTTGTCTCGCTTCTCCATCAGGATGATTTACCATAAATTATAAAATATGCACAAAGTGAATTTCTAATTCTTAACAAGCTTTTAGTTTTGCGTTCCAAGATGCATGGATTTTTAATTTAATGCATTTTTGTCCAAAAGATTTGCGTAATTACGCAATTACGCGCTCTATCTGGAGCACTGGGAATATATATATGTAATACATGCTATGTTTCCATTCCTGGTAGCCAAAATCGCCATTGGCTACTAATATCTAAGGAATTCTTTCAAAAAGTAACCTATTTTAGCAAATTTGTGAAAAAATACTTTGAAAAGGACTATATTTTCACAAATTTTGGAAATTTGGCTACTAATAATTTTAAACTTGTGGAAACCTAGACATGTATAGTTAATTTAATGCTACTTCTAGAAATTGATATTGAATTTAATATTCATGTCACCACTCTAACCTTGGTGATTTTTTTTATATTTAACACAATTCACTATAAATGAAAAATACATGAGAATATATACTGTTATTACAATTTTGTTCAGTATGCTGTATATTTCTTATTTTATTTTATCAAGATTTTCAAATAAGTTACATGTAACTTTAGATATATGTATTTGGAGCAAATGTTCATTAGATTCTTTATCTAAACATTCTTAGCTATTTTATTGCAATTAAGGAAATACTTCCTGTCTCACCAAGTCTATACAAGGGATTATCCCATGGCTGTTTTATCACCTCTCAAAGGGGCTTAACTCAAATTAGCTTAAATACTTATAGAAACTCTTGGGGTCATCCTGTTTCTCCCACTTCTCTGTTAATTGCTAAGAACACCCAGATATTTTCCATTAGTGACCATCAAGTACTTTCATTAATTACCTTTAATTGAGACCATGACACCTACTAAATCAATAACATGGGTTGTGTCTAGAAAATATTAACTAATTTTATTTTTTTAAATATAAAAACAAGAACACAATTTTTCAATTTTTAGAATTTTAGAAAAAGAGAATATAGAGATTTTAGATTACCAGTATTCAGATTGGAATTATGGAATAACAATTAAGATTTCATATCAGCTATACATTAATATGTGATCATTGTTAATTTACACTTTGTAGTGATTATAATGTTTGGACTCATCCCGAGAAAAGATATGCATAGTGTGTTTTAACTGAAATATCTGAAAGCAGTTTTATTTCAATTATATTACAAACTTATTAAGGTGACTTAGAACAATATGTGATGAACTGATGTACTACAATTATTAAGTGTATAGCCAGATCTTGTATCATTACATTTGTATTATTCATGAATTAAGAAATATGTACAAATAATTCCCAAAATCAAAAACAGCACAACAAGTCATTAAGAGTTGCCACTTGCCAGTGGTCATAACCACATCCTCAGCTGAGAGTGTTTAAAAATGTTTTTTTTTTAAACTGAGAATTATACAAATCAATTTTGGTCATATGTCTTAGCTAATGTTTAGAAATAAATGTGACAGAAATTGCTAAAGTATAGATAGTGCTAATGTGTGTGGCATATTAAAAGGTCACTTTACCCTCTACTATCTGTTTATATGTACAATAAAATCCACTGACAGATGTATCTCATTTGAAATCTGAATTGTGTCAGTTCAAAAAAAAAAAATAAAAAAATAAAAATAAATAAATAAATAAATTGGGGACTAATGTGAGAATGTGAGATAAAGTATCTTTGCTCTACCACTGCAATACATCTTTTTTAAAAAAAAACATTGTATGAAGGCAATTTATTTTGGAATGATTGTGAAGAATATTTTAGGAAAGCAAATAATTCTCAACTGTCCAATGGCAAAAAGTTCAAGAGTACTGCAAACATGGTAATTCTAATTTCTTATCTAAAATGATCCTACCTCTCCATCAGTAGTCAAGCAAACAGTGTGCATTCCTCCTGCACAAACTTGTACTACTTTCTCATCCAGCTTGACCAGTCCTGGGCGGGTCTTCTCCATGATGTCTTCTCCCAAGCCAAGCTGACCAACATCTCCTTCACCACATGTTAATACTAGACCACCACCGGAGTTAGAGTGTGATCTGTGGTGTACTGAAAAAATAAAGGACATGATATACATGTGTGTTTGTGTGTACTTGCTGTAACAATATCTACAGCAAATTTCTTGTGTCATACATGTGAGTAGATGACATTTGTTCTTTTGCAAAAGAAAAGACCCAAATAGAGTTTGCTCACATGGAACATCATCATATATTTTATATGATCATTTACTCTTTCCTTTAGTTACTGGTGTTCTTTTTAAAATACAGTCGAACCTGCCTTAAAGCCACCTCTATATAAGGGCCACCTGCTTATAAAGGCCAGTAGAATTGTATCCCAATTGTTCTTTATTCATATTATTTGAACCTGTATATAAAGGTCACCTGCCCATTAAGACCACTTTTACTGGTTCCCTTGGATGGCCTTTATAGACAGGTTTGACTGTAATTTTGTTATTGATGCTTTTTACTTTTGTTGATCATCTTGAACAGGGTTCATACAGACATTTGGACTCCAAATTTTAGGAATTTTTTGTGTCTATTTAAAGGTCTTATTTGCAAATTTAAAGCCTAGTCAAAGGGACATTTTTTAGCAAAAAACTGTGCAAAGGCATTTAAATCAATCAAACAATTACTTACATGCCCATAGTAACGACACTTGAAGTGGAGGTTAAAGTTAGGCATTTGAGAGGACCAGGTACCTTTAAATTGCTCATTTCAATGCAACTAATTTATAAATTTATTTATTTATATATATCAGTCTACAGACACCCAACTGGCCAAATTCAAGGGATTTTTAGGGCCTTCAGGATAAATTCAAGGGTTTTTTAGGGTTAGACTTGTTTTTAGGGTCTTTTTTTAGGACAAACCTAAAAATTTAAGGACTTTTCCAGGCCTGTACGAACTTTGTTGAATTTCTGAAAATCAAAATTTACATTACCGGTAGATTATGATTAAAATAATAAAAATATCTAGTAAAAGGTAAAACATTAATAAAATGTTAAAAATGAAAATTATCTGTTCAAATTATCAAATTATAATTTAACAATTTTTAGCAGTTTTATGACATTTTCAAATTTAAACACAACACATGACCCATTTTTCAACCAAATTCACAAAATCTATAAATTATAAGGTTAAAACCATGGGGACATCAAATTAAATTGATTTCTGTCATGTGTTTCAGATTTTTTTAAAATTAATTATTTGGTAAACGGGGCACAACTTGTGCAACATCTTTTGCTAATTAGATTATATATTTTAAATTTAAAGAGAATCCAATAAAGGCCAGTCTGTTCATCTAGAATGTTACTGTTCTTGGATGGGCAAAGCCAACCATAACATACACTTTTTTCCCCAAAACAGACACATAATTCACAACAAACAACACTAGTACCAGTACTTACTTTTATGTCTTTTGATTGTCTTGGGGCTTCCCTCTGATTCTCTTAATCTTTTCTTTCCTTTTTTAGCCATCTAACAATATGTAAAACATCTTATTTACAATAATTTAATCTTAATTATTTATACAGTAGAACCTGTAAAAACTGAACACCTTGCTTTATATAACACTGGTTTTGTGTGAATTTAATTACTACTGAATAAATGTGTCTCCTGGGAGAAATCAATACTCATTTTTTTCAAATTTGCCCACTAAAATTCACATTAGTCATTTAGTGTTGCAAAAACCAAAATGTTTACATGAATTTCATCCAGTTGTCTAATTATGTCTTGGCCCACAAAACTTCAGTCCTTACAATGAGAATTCTAGCTATTGCAAACATGCCATGATATATGTAGTTTATATATTAACAATCATTATGTCAACATTAATGCACATCAAAGTACAAACCATCTCAGTCTGAGTATTGAAACCAACCTTGTTTCTGATTTTCATCAACAACATTGCTGAAAATCTAAACTACACCAGGTTAACACACTTAGGAACTACAGAATGCAAACTATATCGACATATTGTAACATAGGCATTGATGCTTGTTCTTTCCCAGGACAGCATAAAACAGTCTACCTGATTATATTGCCCTGACTTGGTATCCTTCAAGCGGGGACTTGGCTCCATCTACATCTAATCTTTATGTAGGTCTGCAGCTGTAACTTGTAAGTAGCTGCTATATACTCTCAAGGCTGTACCAGCCATGGCCATTGTAAATGGAAGGCTTGGGCTGAGGGGAGAAAACACAGCTGGAATTCTATCTTTTATCTATTCTTCTACTGTAGGAACCACTGTGACTGTGACAGTGAAATTCTCTTTATATCCATATAAAATCAAATAAATTTGAATAAAGATTGATATTTTTCACTTACTTGTACCTAGTCATAACAGGAAATCTGTATGCGCATCTGCGATTAGCCTAAAATATATCTGCATAGGGAAAAACGTTGGTGTTATGGGGATTTAACATGTTGAAAAACCATGCAAATGGCGGCTTCTGTTGCGCATATGATGTAAAAACATCACCAATGACATCACTTCCGGTGTAAACATCGTCATTTTCGCATGTGTAAAATCCCCATACCTCCAACATTTTCCTTTTTACAGACATACTTTATGACAATCGCGGATGTGCATACAGAGTTCCTGTTACGACTAGGTACAAGTAAGTGAAAAATATCAAACTTTATTCAAATTTATTTGATTTTCTATGGATATAAAGAGAATTTCACTGTCACAGCCACAGTGGTTCCTACAGTAGATGTAAATCAGTTTCTAACTTTCCTATAATTTTTCTCTCCTACTCCAGTGCTCCAGATAATTTTTGAGGCACAATTCTTAATGAAGCACAGATTTTTGTTGCAATGCTTAATATGGTTAAATCAATACTGAAAAATCAACAATATTTCTTTTATTAGAATTCTGTTTAGTTTCAAATATTCTATATCTTGTTAATTTTTATTTTATTTGACTCGTTCTGCAAGGATAAATCATTAAAGCACTCCTCTAATTTACTGTAAATGTGGTAATTTTTTTGTGATGGAATTTTTTGCTAATTTCACAAATTGAAGGAAAAATTGCAAATATTACAAATTACAAAATGTCAATTTTATCGCGGCTGCTTACATAAGTTTGATTCACAAACTTTAACATCAATAACTGATGTTTATTTTCTTAAATTTTGCATTTATGCTTCTCCATTCACATTGAGAATTAGTTATTATTAACCATAGACAGAATGTGTCGGTGTTTTCAGTTGGATGTGCGCTATTTTAGAGAAGAACAGGAGACCTGTAAATAATTATCTCCCTTTTACATACCTAAATTACTTTTTAGTATATCAATGTCATTGCCCTACTATATATAATTTGAGTTTGTCTCGCTTCTCCATCAGGATGATTTACCATAAATTATAAAATATGCACAAAGTGAATTTCTAATTCTTAACAAGCTTTTAGTTTTGCGTTCCAAGATGCATGGATTTTTAATTTAATGCATTTTTGTCCAAAAGATTTGCGTAATTACGCACTCTATCTGGAGCACTGCTACTCTTATGACCAGCACCATACGTTACCTTGTGTAATCGTCAAAAGTGACGGAACCAACAGTTGATGTGGAAAACAGATATAATTACAGTCCAATACTGTGCACTACAAGAGGACAATATATTTCAAGAATAAAGACTGAAAATGAAAATACAAAACCCCGCATAGCCTGATACATGGAAGAAACACTTCTAAAACAAAACACGTCAGCAACCAGGCCAAGGGTCCTATAATCAGTCAACAAAAAGACGTCTAACACAGTCCGACATCAAGCAAGGGGTTTAATAAACATGTACTTTAAATTTAAACTTAATCATCTGTTAAATCTCGTGCATGTGTTACCTTCGGGGTGTTCCTAAAACAGGAAGCTTATACAGAGACAAGAAGAACAAGAAGGGAGACCAAATAAACCCCTTATATAAACTGCTTTAAAATGAAAGATTAACCATATAAAATATTAAATGAAAACACCAAAATTCATAGAATCATCACCAAAATAAAATGATATTTTAGAAAATAATGCTCAGCTCACCATTGTAACAAATGTTTCTTGTTGTCGCCTACTGATATTTAAACACCCGCCAGACTTGCGCACGCTTCTTTACCATGTACGAAGTGGTCCGGCGAATGTAAACATCTGAATGATATTTCAGTTTCATGTACGCAAGTACGGATTCACTTTGAAAAGATCATTAAAACACAAGTATTAATTACCGTAACATGCCATACTAAAATGGAAAATACGCTTGTATAGAGTTTAAAACATTTACGTGCCAGAATAAGGTAGAGACTGACCGGAAGAAAAAGGGAGATAATAAGAAGCGTTGATTTTGAGACTAGTAAGAAAACGTGTAGGCCACAAATATTGTCAAATAAGATAAAAAGAATTCAACTAATTTTTTATTTGTAAACAAATTTAAAAAATATAGTTCATACTGAATGTAATAATATGAAAGTTACAAAGAAATTTATTTGAAATTAATCGAAAAGGACTTGTAAAATATCCTGCCAGTTGGCCTACACTTTTTCTACTTATCGAATTTTAATTTCTATCTGAATTATTATAGATCAAGAAAGAATGGGCGACAGATACAATATTCACAGTCAGTTAGAACATTTGCAGTCAAAATATATAGGTATGATTGTGACAATTGGACAAATTATATCGGGCGGCTCTTCTTTTCCTGAATAGATATGGGGGAGGGGGGGGGGGGGGGGGGGGGGGGGGGGGGTAGGGTGTGTGTCGTTCGGATGCAAGACGTTTCGTCCCATGCCATTTCGTACCATATTCAGGACTTTTCGTCCCAAACTTCTAAGACGTTTCGTACCATAAGACTTTTTGTCCCATAATATTTCTTAAACATTTTGGGGACTTTCTGTTCCCCATTTTTAAGATGTACCATTACATTAAGTAATTTGTTCAGAACGTTTAATGTCATATTTGGACCCGTGTAGTACTTTTCGTCCTGGCATTATACATTTGTTATGCTATATTCATTGAACATGTGCACCTCCACTAACGGTCTGAAACTAAATTTGCATGATATTATTATTACATATTGGACACGTGCACATCCTATTTTTCTGCATCTTATTTTTTCAGATTTTATGGATACTTTTTAACATTGCCATTTTTCAACAATATATCACTCTTACATTTCTATAAGCAGGACATCAAGTGATGTAAATCCACGTACGCTTCCTCATGTTTGTAGAACGTTTCCATCAACAGAACAATAAAAATTGTGGAAACATGCTTTTATTGGTATTAAAAATGAAATACTGAGACTTTATGGCTTTAAAGTTTATTTAATGATAAAGCGAGAGAAAAAAGAAAGTATACTGGCATAAAATTGTGGTTAGTTAAATCCATATAAAAAATAAAGATGTATACCTTAATCATCCCCCTTAACACTGTTAAAAGGACAAGACGGGGAAATTAAATATATCTATGTAACTAAATTTTATTTATAACACAGTAAAAAAAACAACAGATAATAAATAAATAAATAAATTAATTAATTAATAAAATCTCTTTAAAAAGTCATTAAATGTTACGAAATGTCATGGGACAAAAGTCCTAAATTTTATTTATAACACAGTTCAAAAACAAAATAAATAAGTAATTAATTAATAAAATATCTTTAAAAAGTCATTAAAATGTTACGAAATGTCATGGGACGAAAAGTCCTATGGTACGAAACGTCTTATAATTATGGCTAAAAGTCCTGAACATGGTACGAAATGTCTCGAAAATGGTACGAAATGGCATGGGACGAAAAGTCCTATGGGACGAAACGTCTGTAATTCTGTCGTTCTTGCCTGGGATTGCGAATACAGGTGTGGATATCTTACTGTAAGATTCTTACAGGACGTTTCATATTCTAGACATCCTAGGATTACTGGATCAGCCCTTGTTTTATGTTATAATGATAATATATGTGCTTTATATGATGCAGATATATAACATACAGTATTACTCAACAAAAAAAGTTAAAGGCCACATCAAAAACATTATTTAATTTTGGTAGAAGGTAAATCATATCATTTTATATTCACATAATTTCATTAAGGAGATTTAATTTCATGCACAAAAAAGTAACTTCATAACATCATTTGAATGAAACCAGAACAGAATAAGAACAAAATATTGATGGGTTTTACATTTTTCAGTTTTTGAATTTTTATTTCTAATTTTCAATGGTCCCAAACCTTTTTTGTTCAGTATATTTTGAAAACCAATTGTTTATTTTTCCTGATTTTTAGGACCGATTTTGTAATTACATCATATAAAGCACAAATATTTTCACTATAGATTGAAAAAAGAGCTGATTTGGCAATTGTGTGTAAATCCGATAATTCTAAGGAACGTGAAATGCTATGTGTTTCACTTTGTTCCACACAGGATTTAAATTTATGCTGATGTAAAAAAGCTTGAAGGTAAATGAGTAAACTTCTAAAATAATATCTTTCAAATAATATTCAAATTAAAAAAATTATGAAAATAATAATACAAATGTATTGACAATAATTCAAAGTAGTTAATAAGATGTGTTTTCAGGATTTACCTCACCTTTCATGAATTTTGTACACAGTAGTCCATTGTGAACAGTTAACATAAAGACTCATAATACCCTCAGTCACTCATTGAGACAGTTTTAGGAGTGTTTAAGTCAAATAATGGATTGATTAAAGGTTGATGTCCCAGTCAAGATTGTTTCACTTATATTGGGGCATCATCAGCTACAGGTGAAGTGACTGAATTTCACAACATGTTCAGTGAGGGTTCTACTACATTAAACCAAAATCAAAAGTCAAGGTCATGACTCATGATTGGATTGATTGCTGGACAACTTTTACCCATACTACTAAGTCAACCTTTACCCAAGAAAAACATCTTATATCCAAAGACAACTTGTAGCCAACCTGAGATAACTGGTACCAAGAGATCAATAAGAAACATCAATTTGTATTAATTTTGTAGACTTATTAATTTCATCATCACATCCTCAAAACACACAAACAAACAACAAACTTTACAGTTGTCCTTGACAAACTTGTTTGGGCCGTATTAGCAGCAAATTCAAGTTCTTCATTAATAACAAACACAGGCAGGATGTTGCTCAGCTTAACGCCTTTAGTGGCACTGTCACGTCACTAATATAGGCTGTGACATCAATTATCAATGACAATTGAAATGATCTGGACAAGGACATAAACTCCATTATCCTAGTTTAAGAACTTTCAATGTACAGTTCTCTAAATGCACTGCACTGCAAAGGTCAAAGTTCAAAATCAGTCACATGAAATAGAGAAAAACAATTACAAATTTAAAAGCATCTGTTTCTTCGTTTATTTGCAGGTACTGGTCATGCTGAAACAAACAAATGGGAATGGGTAACTAATCAACATAGAGACAGTTATGCTTCATACATGGGACATTCTGATATGCTCAGCTATTTTGCATTAGCAGAAAATGAGGGAGAGCAAGAGTAAAATTTAACCTGATGGAGAGAATGTTACAACCTTGTGGTCCACCTCCAGAGAGGCCAGAGGATTAACTTGATGGAGGAAGGTTACAGCCTTCTGATCCTCCACAGAAAAGCCAGAGGATTGACTTTTACTGTGATTTTAATTTTTCACTTCATCTTTCATCCTTCATATTATGACTTTTTATATTCCATCTCAATAATTTAAATCATTCTGATCAGATTGCTTATTGTTTAGTTTTCATTTTATATATATGAAAATTATGATGCAGAGAGTTTGATGTACATTCAAGCAACAGTCAATGTGTTGTCTTTGAAGATCATGACAGTAGTGACACACTTATAAAAATAAATTGTACCAGTTACCTAAACTGCATTAATGAATTGTTTTATGATCACCAAAGGGAGAGCATATGATTGAGCTTTGTATGCCCATCTGTTCCATTCATCTTTGCTCACTGATTTTTGATGAAGTTATGGGACATGGAGTTAAAAAAATTCTTTAAAATAGCAGTTTTCTGAATTTTTTTCGAGTAATGTGGTAGACTCGCATACCAAATATTAGTTCAATATCTGCAGGTGGAAAACTGCTATGTTAAAGAAACATCCCAAAATTTCATCAAAAATCACTGAACCAGAACAAAACTTAAACTTGATCTGTAATTCATGATGGTATACCAAATATACCAAATATTAGTTCAGTATCTGCAGGCGTTTGAAAAAAAGTCAGGAAAAACTATCCCTCCAGCCTGTTTGCCCTCATCACCATATTAATAGTGCAGTTCGTTGCAATTTGACTGAAAATTAAAGGTACAACTGTATTGTGATATAGACTCTATGTTGTACCTACTAATTGGTTAAAATCTATTGTTAAACGGTCTCTATGTGACCAGTTTGTACAATCTTGGTCAAGCAGTTTACAAAACTCTTCTAAAGGTCAATTTTATAATATGTTTAAAAGGGATTTTAAATGTGAAGATTATTTTATTAAGCTTAATACCTCTTCTGTCTTTTGGATTTGTAAATTGAGGACTTGCAATATGAACTTTCCGGTTGAAACTGGAAGATGGTCTGGGTTAAACAGAAATGAAAGAAATTGTCCTCTATGTACCTCTGGAATTGGAGATGAAATGCATTATTTATTTCAATGCGATTTTTTTTCAAACCTATCAGATTAAATATATACCAATGTATTATATAAAGTACCTTAACATAGAAAAACTTCAAGGTTTATTGACATATTGTAACAAAAGAGTACTAGAAAATATATCAGTGTTTTTGAAAATCCTATATAAAACTTTAAATAACCATAGATAATCTAATATTATATAGAAAGTTAATATGTAATCTTTGTCATGCTCAGTTTGTTAGTATGTCATTGTCAGTTAATTTTATGTATGTTGTATTATCACCTGATGTACCACATATGTGGCTCAATGTGGCTCAGTGAATAAAGAATTGAATTGAATTGAATCAACTATCTCCCCTTAGTTGAATACTCTATGGTAGAGCTTGTTTCCACATCAATAACTTTATACACAAACTGTCAAACTGCTTACAAATAAATTGGTGACAAGGAATATTGCAAGCCTAAGCTTATGAAAACCTTCACAAAGTTTTATGGTCGCATCACAATATTGTTGATAAGTATGATGACTCTGGATATACTATTATATACTTGGAGACAGTCCTCAACTAATATTGGTGAAATTTCATTTGGTTTCTCATGAAATAACCACAATGTGTGTTTAAAATAATAATATTAACAAGGTAAATATGGGGTCACAAAGGGAACAGGTTACAACCGATTTTGAGTAAAAATTCTAATTTATTTCTACGTAGGAGAATAACGGAAAAGGTAAAAACAAAGCTAAAAATATTTTTTGATGCCCTTTTTATTTTCAAAACAAACAATGAATATTAGGTTTCAAAAATAAAAAAAATATAAAAGTTATTTAAGAAAATGTCTGTCTCTTAAAAATAAAGATAAACAATAGTATTTTAAGTCCCATAGTTACACTATCCTCTCAATTTCTATTTCACACGTGACGGATGTACTAGCAAAACAGGAGGTGCTTACCCTTCCGGAGCACCCTTGCCCACTTTCTTTGGGATTGTTCGCGTGTTTAACTTAATTTGCCACTTACAAAGTTTTTACTTTGCTTTGGAATTGTGATTTGGACATGGAGACATAGATTGTTATGTTTGTATTTGATTGATGACTTATATACGACACAATATAGATATTTGATTTGTTTTTCATATAAACAAGTGCTTAGTAATATCAAATAATTAGCCTTTAATAGCTACATTTGAAACTACATGAGATACAGTACGTGACGACTTCAATTTTTCTGTTGTCAACATTCGTTTTCTTCTGTTCCTGCTTATGGTGTAATTGTTTCACAGTTTATGCGATATTGTAGAGATTGTTCCAATAAGGAGAACGAGAAACGACGCAAGCTGTTTGCAAATGGGATATTGCAAAACTAAGCATATCAAGGGGCTCAAAACGTTTGTATAGTGGCCCAATACAATAAGTATGATATCTTGTTGTTCAAAGGTATCCTGGATTTATTTAGCGACCCATGATATCTGTGTTACTATCATTATTGTTTCACACGTTTCCGGTTAAGCTTGTTTAACAGGAGGTGTTAAACCTTTCGGAGAACCCGGCTTCATTTTCCAGGCGGACGATCACGTGTTTAACATAATTTGCCAGTTTTCGAAGTTTAAACTTTGGCGTTACAATTGCAATTTGAGCATAGACTGATTTCTGTTTAATGATTACAATATTTATTGTGACAAATTTTCCAAACACATGTTTTGAATAGAAAAAGTTAGCATAAATTCCTTTTCCGCATACTGCATGTACTGCATTTGTCATATCTTTTTTTTACACACGTGGTGGGTGTAGCTAGCTAAACAGGGGTGTTTATACTTCCGGAGCACACGACCTCCTTTCTGGAACTTCACGCATTAAACATGATTTGTCAGTTTCAAAGTTTTTACTTTGCTTCTGAATTTTGATTTGGACATGGATAGATATGTTTAGTTTATTGAATCCTGTAACAAGAGCAATTTTATCTTCGAAACGCCTCGCCATTTTGTTTTGTGTTACATTAATGTCTTACGAAGGAACTTTAAAACACTAACCAAGGTAAGGTACACTAACCAAGGTAAGGTAATCTATAAAATTCCAATGCAATGCGTGTATGGGGACAAAGGCTTCAGATCTAACCTAACGGTTGCGCACTTCTGAATATGTATTTAATAAAATGACAATCATTATGTCTTAAAAAGGTTAAGAACGCACATGTAACAGCAGATTCTCTGTATTTATACAAATGACGCCCGACTTTCGTGGTAGGGATTTTTGAAACAAAAATAGAATTATTAGAGTATAGAAATGATGCTAAAGAATAGATATTTTGTTTGTATTTGTTTACGTTTTTACAAAGCACAATATTGAAGGACTGAACATGTCATAAAACTTGGAAACATTCATTTTGCTAGAAATTGACATCAACGATGCCTCAGGAATATTGTACAAAGGTACTTGCCACTTCTTCCATTCTAACTCATTGTTCGAAACACATGAAATTCTTTTTTCTAGGAAATTTAGTTTAAATTATATAAGTATATATATGTATGTATGTACAATAACCGACTTTGCATTTACAAAAAATTGGTTAATTAATTAAAGGACTTTACAATAAATCAAAGCAACTCACAACACAAGGTATTAATTAATGGGTTCAAGTTTCTTTAACCGTTTAAAGCAGATAGTGATTTTATAGAGATGGTTGTGAATAGGATCGAACAATATTTTCTTTCCTTTTCAGTGAATCAACTAATCCGTAATCCGTTTTTCCTGTATCATTAGGCTTGATAAAACGAATTATGTGTTACTGCAGACATGTACAGGAAGTTCTCCTGTACGAGTATTACATAGAGTTATAGTGATTTATGCCATAAACAAGGCCTTCAGTTCTGGAATGATGGAGAAAATCTGAGTGACTGTAAAATAAAACTCTAGCACGTTATGATTATTTTAATAGTTGCTTTCCACGGCAATGGAAGTTAAAAAGCACTGTAGACAGTTCAATAGTTATAATTATTTCTATTTTTGGAAAATCTTATTTTTGGATTTAAATCCTGAAATGAATTTAAAATAATGTCGTGTACGACAATTTCAACAATCGTTGGAACAACCATATGATAAATAACCACAAATGTAAATATATTTACATGTATGTATAGCGATATGTAGAAGGTTGTCCCGGCATCTCTGCTTTCAAAACATTGATATATGTAACAAAGTTTTTCTTAACTTGTACTTTCAACCAAACCTTTACGGGTTTTTGGTAGTCAGCTGATATATTTCCATGGCTTACATATTTCAATACCTATCTCTATGCCAATCCAAAACTTAGGACATCTTCTAATTTAGTACAGTGGCCAAACTCGCTAGTCAAAGATCGACGTTTTTTTTTGTATTTTGTTTTTTATATTTATTTTAATTTTATATTTTCTATTTATTATTATTATTATTATTATTATTATACTCCGAGTTCCTACACTCTTCTGGAACTGACCGTCTTGATATTGATTAAACACCATCCCATCACTATTGGTACCAATTAAAATTGGGATTGGCTCAGTTTATGGAAACATAAAATGGTTTTGTTTGGCCTCATGGAATTGTTAATTTTAATTCAATTTTGTTGCTATATTCTCCTGAACGGCACTAAAATATAGTGCTTTATATTAATTAGGTAATTAATGTTATTTCATTTCTTATTGTCATTAGGAAGGTGATTTCCAGAAGCCAAGACTTTAAATTAGCATTTAATTAATGTCCCGATAATTATTATTCACGCAATATGATTTAACTTAATGATATATGCACTGATACCATTTCATTAGTTACATGAATCAAAGTATGCCTTATTTGTGACACATACTTTACAACAATGCTGCAAGCTGAGAATTATAACAGTGAAATGTAGGTATTAATAAAGCCGAAGCTCAAAATTACAGTATAGGTCTGTCGAAAGTTTTACACTCAGCTAACTAATTGGTGTTGCAGCGACAGCATTTCGGCCTTCCCCGTTAGGTATATCGCGACAGGTGCTACTCCTTATTCAGCAGGTGTTGTGTGACTAGCTGTCCATATCTCGGTCACTCGACATCCGAGCTTTGCCTCATTTTCGTTGGCTCAGTGTTAAACTTTCGACAGGTCTGTACTGTATATATCACTGAGCAAACAAGAAGCTGTGAAAGTTAATATACTAGTATATAAATACTACTTATTAGACTTTCCGCATTTCGTGTCCTTCTCTTGACGACTCATAATGCAATACGGAAGCGATAGACATAAAGTTAATATATATAAGTAGAAGATACATTCATAAAGTCCTTATGTAGCAGATCTTAATATCGCGTTTGTGTTATATGATGGCCGCTTTCATTGTATCTAGGCTGTTGTTTATATAGATTAATTAACCAATATTCTGCATATTGACGGGAAGATGGCTTCTGAAAATGTAAGTTGAAAAATTGCTTTTCGGTAAATTAGAAACTTTGAAAGAATCGTTGGAATCAAACAGAAGGGGATCTAACACTAGCCTGTTCGTTTGTACTCCAGATTTTGCGTTAAGTGAGTACTTTGGTCATGTGCAATAATTAATTTTCAAAAAGAAAACATGCGAAATGTAATAGATAACTCGAAGTCAATGTTATTTGCTTGATAATTCAATTAGAACACACCAAGTTATCGAAGACTCAATTTAGCTGTACTTCTTTAACAAAGACATACACATTTCCGTTTCCATACAAATCCTAAATGTCTTGGCCTATCCTAAAGAATAAAATATCTAGAATTTTCTCTTAAGAGCCAAATACCACCCCTACCTGCAATAGTCTGGTGGAAAAAAATGAAATTTCACAATAGGGGGACATGAGTGTTCAAAGCTGGCAACATAGCTGTCTTATATCATCATAGGTTAGGGGTCAAGAATCAACCTGTTGCCAAGCTGATCGACCCTTGGTTTAGTAGATAAAAGGTCAAAGGTCAGATAGTGGTTTTTTTCCCCAAAAATTATCTTTATTAGTTTATAGCTGTCCGAATATATACTTTCTGAGATTTAAATAAATCAAATAAATCTGTTCTCATGCAATCATAGGATTTCATGTATTTTAACATTGACTAGGAAGCTAATTGAGGGTTTAGGCTAAAATTTTAATATTTCAATGTTATTTTTCAAAATTCTGACACAAGCTTCAAGATAGAATAAAATAAAAGTATGCATTCAACATCAAAGCATGAATCAAAATGCTAAAATATAATTCTTTTGTAAATACATGACTATAATTAAAACAAATATATTGTTTAAACCCAGCTGGTAATTTGAAATTTATTGAAATTTTAAAATCAAAGTACTGCAAGTACTGTAATCGACAAGGCATAGTCACGAGAATCTCTGGAAATTATCAGTCACATCTAACGATTTCTTTTCATTCATCAATATCACTTTCTGTGGCATTATCATTCAAAGGGTTTAACCAATCAACGGTCCAACGGTCCCATTGCAAGTGCATACAGCCACCCACTTTAAATTGTATGCCCTACATGTACATCTTGTAGTGCAACATGATTTATGTTTACATTTCAGCAATGCATAACATGATTTTGGTAAAGGTTATTTTCTCATTAAAAACCCCTACTGTAGCTCAATTGGTATAGCTCTCACTCCCCGTATGTGGTGAGTCCTGGGTTCGAACCCTAGTTGGGTCTGACCAAGACTTGAAATAAGGTAGTGACTGTTCGTTTGCCAAACACTCGGTATTAGAAACGAAAGTCACGAGATGCTTTGAGAGATCTTAAAAACCGATGCCCCGTGCCAAGGCGGGTGTAACATGTTAAGGACCCTGCACAGGTCAAAATTTCTGCTGCTTCACCTATAGCTGGTGATGTCTTGATATGACTGAAATACGTAAAAGCCCGTAAAACCCCATGCAATCAATCAATTTATAATTTTCTCATTAAAACTGTTTTAAGTCACATTCACTATCCGAGAATAATCGTGAACATCAGGAAAATACTTAACTTAAGTCCAAAAAGTTTAGTTTTGTTCATGATCATTTGATCCGTAATTGTCTTAGAAAAGTTAAAGTTCAAAGTAAGATTTAAGCAAAAAAAAAAAAAAAAAAAAAAAAAAAAAAAAAAATAGTAAGTTTAATTTGTGAAAAAAACTCAGATTTAAGTATAAAAACTAGTATTGTTCGGGGTCCTGTTGCCAGATGACAAGACAAAACTAGTAACGAAAAGTTTATGGTGGATCACAAAACAAGGTCGTTTTGAAACACAAACACAAAAGCGACATTAATATTGGGGAGGGATAGGTCACACCATCAAGACACCTGCCAACAATATCACAAAACTTTGAAATGGAACACACAAGAATTAAAGACACCTTGAGACAAGTTTCTGGAAATGAAACAGAGGGGGTAAAATTGCACAGAACAGAGCCAGTTTGAAGGATTTTGTCGATGGACTTACCTCCACTGGGAATTAAAGGCATACATTACGCAAGTTAGTGAGACTAGCACCATCCGTGTCCTATAGGTGACGGGAGATCCGGAACAAATACATGTACCAGGTATAACTAAATGCAGCCAAACAGCAGTTTAATAGTGTGCACGTTGAATATGTAGGTCGGTTGCATATGATGTTGGAAGTAAATTTTCAATTGTACTTTTCCCCTGAGAGGAACAGTTTGCACCGTAGATGAGAAATCCTCGCTAGGTACATTCAATGAAGGCATCTGCACTCACAAGTTCAGAAAAGTTCCCCCTTGCAAGAGTGGGAAGAAGACCTGTGTTTTCCCTGGAAACACGGAATGCTGTATTTAGAATGTCCAGAAAGTTAATTAACAGTCTTACATTCTGTAATTGCATGGAATACTGGGAGCTTATTCCTCTCGAAAGGTGATAATTTTATGCTATGAACAGGGACGAACTTTAGATGTCCCGGTCTGGAATCATACTTCCTCATTTAAAAGCAACAGAAGAATAAGGTCATCAGTATCACAACAGACAACAACTGTTCTTTTATAGCCTTGCATGTAAGCATCAACACCATGGGGAACAATTCTAGTATCGGCCTCCTTGTGTAAAGCTTTAAATACGGTTACACTCCTTCCTCTGTATAAATTAAACATGCTGTCTGTTGGACCCCCTGATACCCTCAGCTAAGGTAATAAGTGTCTTGGATTACTACAAGATCCTATTTGTTTTCTTGGTGACTGATAAAATCTTACCAATTTATGGCAGAGAGACATTTTAATTATTAATAATTCTTTAAACAAAATGGGGACCTGATCCTCTTTTATCTCTAGATGGTTTCACCTTTTATGGATTAGTTGTCATATCTATCATAATGACATCAATTTTAATACATTTATCTTTCGCGTGGATAAAAACAGTTTGCGGTTTCCTAACTCGCCAAATGTACTGATGCCTTTCAGTTTTCCCAGTGCTACAACTAAAGTTTGACCATTAATTATTTTGGTAGTAATGTCTCCATGCAAACTTCTTCCTCAGGGATATTTTGAAGATCCGACTCATCGGCTGCAGATAACAAGGGTCCTGATGTGTCAGGTATAGAAAGCGACACTGGGAATAGTTCGTGTTTCAACAGTTCACTAATATTTCCACCAGAAAAAGAGAACACACTTGATAGTATTATACAGATACAGTCATTATAGCTAATCAAATCTTTCAGTACCACCAGTACTTTGATTTCTTTTTTTTTAAAAGTGGATACTTATATAAATACGGGCAATATGATTCAGTAAAATTATTTTAACAGAAGTCTAAAGTTTTGTTAAACAATTTCAAATGCACAAATGGGTTTATACTAGTATCTGTTTGTCACAATTAATCATATTTGTAAAGGTCAAATTTGTGCAAGCGTCTAATCTTATTTTTATGGAAATAAGTGACTGAATTAGTTGGATATGACTTTCTATTAATTTGAAGATACCACTTACATATTTATAAGACAAAATGTATAAAAAAAACTTCTGTAAGCCACCTTGAATTTGTGTATAGGTCAATATGGACATTTTCACTTGAACATTGCACTCATTGACCTTTAGCTGCCCCCACAATGGCCCCTGGGTGAAATCTTGCTTGGCAACAAGCCGATTCTACCAAAGTAAAGTTCAAAGAAGGTTATGACATAACTTGCCACCTTTGAACACGTTGTCCTCCCTACATCGAAAAATAAGCGGTTTTTTTCAAAATCCTCTACCAGACTACAATGGTTAAATGTTTCCCCGCGACATTGACCTTTCTGATATGACATTGGTTCAAGATCTGGACACACCTTTGGACCATGGAGATTATTTATGTGAAGTTTTATGACAGTCGTCCAAATCACGATTTTTCACGGAGAGACAGGCAGGGTGATTCCTATAAACCCCCTAGTTTGTGAGGGGAGGGATATAATAAAGAAAGCAAACCTTACTATCTTATCCTTATTTTGTCATGACAAGGCAACATGAAACTGTTTTTAACCTAAAGTTGAGTACTTTTTAATCATTTGCGCGTCTCATTATTGAGTACATGTTATCAGTTTGGTTTCTGTTTTTTCTTCTGTCATTTTGTATACATGTATTTTTCTGAAACCAAAGCTCGTGTCTATTTCAAAAAGGTTGAATATATCACAACTATTAGTGGATTTATGATTATTAAAATTTTTCTATTAATCTTTTACCAAACCGATGACTTACTGACTCAAAAGACGAATGCAAACGGAAACCGACTTTATAAGTGAAACATTTTCACCATGATCAACGATGTTTTAAATTTATTTTTCATATAGGTTTAAATTATGAAGGTATCATATGCTACACATGTGGATCATTTACCATTTTTCAATTTTATTAATCTATACATTACAAAATGAAAAATAGCATTTTTGAATGTATTGAATGGCACAGACATTGCCGCTTATTTAACTGGAATTTTCAAAGCAATTTTCCAGTTACAGACAGCTATTCCCAGTCAACGGGATAACATTTTTGCTAAACAAGTTGTCAAACAGGAAATGCAATAGGGTTAGCCTTTGTCACGGGGGGGTATACCAATTTCCCGAAAATCGCATCCAGCCGATGGATACGCGCTTTATAGCATCCGTCCGATGGTTACTTCATACAGTCGTGTGTTACAGCATACAGCCGAGGAAAATCATCACGGTCAGATACAGGTAAAGAGAGATTTTTGCGAATTTACAAGGTTTTGATTAAGTTAGGTGATGGAATTTGGCATAAGAATGGTCTTGCACTGTATTGACATCGTCAGATTGCATATGGCATGCAGAATAATCAAACTAACTCCAGAAATGTTACTCTGAGCAGACAATGTTGATTTTTTCAATATAAAATGCTTCATCTTATGTGTAAAGGTGTAATTTTTTATGAACACACGCACAACACAACACTCTTTTTGTTCCCTTCCATTTTTGCTTGCAACTATGTAATTAAGTGCAATAAATCGGACGTTAAAGATTTCGTAGTACGGCATCGACGGAACATGGTACGGCATCCAGATATTTTAAGTAATATTAGGTACGGCATCCATCTTTGTTTGTATACAGTGAATAGTATAATAATTTGGAACCAAAGTCTGATTAAAATAAAAAAAAGTCTCATATGTTGCAATATTAGTACATATCTAAACCATGAAATATTAGAACATCTAATTGCAGTAGCACTGAAACAAAATGCACATGAAACCCGTGTATATATTTATGTGAAGTTGCCCCAACATCATAAACTGATTGACAGTTCTTGGCCAGGTTAAGATCCCAGAGGCATCAAAGTTAGTCATCCGACGCAGTTGGAACCCGTATGCCGGATCATGCGCAAGACCTCCTAGATGCCTCTGAAGACCCGATCTCCATATGTAGGAGTTACCAAATTCACATATGTTCCTCTTGCCCCCGTGGATTATTTGTATGTGGTCTCTCAGAGATGAGCTGCAAGTGAAATTGCGTTTGCAGATAGAACAAACATTTTTCGCTTGACCGTTACACTCACGCTCATGCCACATAAAACTGCACTTATTCGCAAAGCTCCGCTTGCATCGGCTTTTGTAAGACGTCCTTGATTAATGGCAATTCATATGATCATGCAGATGGCCGAGGCGGGTAAACTTCTTTTGACACATATTGCAAATGAGTCTTTTACCCTTATCAGAATGTTTGACTTTCGTGTGTTCGTTCAAGCTTAATCGCCGTTTAAAGACTTTTTCACAGCTGCTGCACATCCAATGTCGAGTGTGCTTTGCCTTGACATGACCCTTGAGACCAGCTGTACTGTAAAAAAATTGGGTGCATGTCGTACATTTAAATGGGACTTTTGAGTGGAATTGTCAAGAAATCTTCCCACAATTACTGCAAATCCTACTTCACAGTGGAGTTGATGTCAGTGGTAAAAGCGTTACAAGCTTCTCTCGTTGGATCTCTGATAAATCTAAAAATGATCCCTCTCTCTCTAGCTGAACCGCAATGTTCTGTCATGTGCTACTTTTGAATTTTTATGAAATAATACATAATGACAATTCTGAACGAAAGAAAGAGTTACTCAGTCATATATGAATTTTTATGCCGGATGTTGGTTTACTGGTTATAATTTTAATTGTTAAATAGTTGGGGCCCTGCAAAAGTACACACTGTCCGTCCACAGTCGGGAGTTTTATAATCAGTGGTCCCTACATGTGTTCTCATAACATGTATCGTGCTTTTTTCTAAAGTTTCTTGTTTTGCTGTGGTTGTTATTCGTAGCTCTGGTTATTTTTAAGTCACTTTTCATTTTATAAATATACAGATCGTAATATTAATACATCAGTAGTGGTGAAGGTGTGTTGCTTGATTATAATCAATTGCGTACAAATGCTACTTACAAGGTTATATATCAAAAGTGGAGCAAAACGAAATGTCATTTCTGAAGACGGATGCCGTAACATTAAGGAACGGATGCGGTACCACTGTTGTAAACTGCAGAACGGATGCCGTACTACGAAATCTTTAACGTCCGATTTATTGCACTTAATTACATAGTTGCAAGCAAAAATGGAAGGGAACAAAAAGAGCGTTGTGTTGTGCGTGTGTACATAAAAAATTACACCTTTACACATAAGATGAAGCATTTTATATTGAAAAAAATCAACATTGTCTGCTCAGAGTAACATTTCTGGAGTTAGTTTGATTATTCTGCATGCCATATGCAATCTGACGATGTCAATACAGTGCAAGACCATTCTTATACCAAATTCCATCACCTAACTTAATCAAAACCTTGTAAATTCGCAAAAATCTCTCTTTACCTGTATCTGATCGTGATGATTTTCCTCGGCTGGATGCTGTAACACACGAATGTATGAAGTAACCATCGGACGGATGCTATAAAGCGCGTATCCATCGGCTGGATGCGATTTTCGGGAAATTGGTATACCCCCCGTGTTTGTGCTCGTGAAAATTCTATCCTGAAAAGAAACCCCTAGTCAGATTGTAGCTGTGTAAAATATAACAAGTGCATCATTTATTAACGAATTAATAATACAAATGCATGACGGTATACTCTAATTCCATAGATCAAACGCTGATTATCGCATTGATAATTACAATATAGTTAAAATAAGAATACATTAAAAATCAATTAATTACTTAAGAAGTTTATGAATATCTCTACTGCCTTTGATCTTTAAAGTCATGTAAATCTGTGTATGTACGTAAATATACATACTAAGTCAATAAAACAATACAAAACTATTTAAATACACCAGTCAATACCTGAGTAAACTATTTCTTTTTCTTTTTTTTTTTGAAGATGAAAAAACAGTATTCATAATTACTGAAACTCCGCTTTTTATTCTACAGATACTGGGCATCAAAGTTTTAGTTTGAATTTCAAAAAATGAACCAAAGCCCGATATTGAACATTATAGTTATCACGTTATGGTATTTACGTTTTTTATATTCTCAACTTGTTCTCCAGAGGTAATAAGCCAATGATACTTGACATTAATGTTGGCCGAATACCTTTCATTTTTCAAATGTTTGGCCTTGGCCTACATTCAGGGAAACATTGACCTTCAACAGTAAAAGCTTTTACATATCAAAATCATGATTTGAATAGCCCAGTAAAGTGAGACATCATATACGAGCGTATAGCATGAAGGCATGGCGCTCCACCAAGTTTGCAATTTTACGAAGCTGGTTGACATTGACCTACATCCAAGGTCGCAGTGATCTAAACTAGTGGTAAGCTCTTGATAGGTATTATATTGTCATGATACAAAATGCCTAAACCTGGAATCTTCAAGTTTAGTATAAGGACATGATGGTTGTCTGTCAAGATTGCTAGTTTGCGAAGCTGCTTGGCATTGACCTAGGCTAAAGTCCACAAATACATATATTAGTAAAAACTCCCTCTTTTTGTCATGAACCAAATGACCAAGAAGCATAGCATGATGGGATGAAGCTCTACTAAGTTTGCGAAAATGTTTGACATTGGCTCGCATTCAAAGTCAGTGACCTAAAGTAACAACTACTTTAAACATTTTTGGTCACCAATTGATAGACCTTAAGCTTGAAATTCTTTTATAACATCAGTGGACGAGTCGGACCTTTTACTTTTAAATATCGTTTCCTTTACCTTCAGTGACATAAAATAGTAAAACTTTTAAGGGTCTCATTTTCATAAATTTGAATGTATTGAAGCTCGAAACTTTATATATATAACACGTGTTAAAAAGGCTACCGCATTTCTGAAGTTGGCTGCCGTAGACTTTCATTCAAGGTCCTAATGATTTTACAAAGGCGAACATCTTCTTTTTACAAACAAAGTTCTAGAACGTTTAGATTTCACGCATGACAAATTTAGCTAGCTAGTCAAGATGCAATTACCCTTCCGGGGCACCCGTCTCACTTCCATAGTGGAATTTTTACTCATTTTGCTAGATTTTACTTTGCTTTTTGGATTGATATTTGGACATGGACCGGTGTGTTTGATTTTTTAGTGCATTACAATTATGACTCTTGTTGCAAAATGTGGCTACAATCGCTTTAAAAAATGGGGTTCTGGTAGATTATGAATGCGGTTTACCTGTAGTTGATACCCGACTTAATATAAATATCGATCTTTTAACACATATATAGAAACCAGACGTGAGTTACTATGGATGGTACCAAACAGAACATGTTACACAATCAATTTTACCATACATAAATGGTCCCGATGTCAAGTTTTGTATAGACTTATTTGATATTTAAAACCTTATTGTTAACGCATGGTTGGATATATCTGTCAAGATTATTTAAAATTCTTTTTAAAATACTAAGTTAAAAAAAAACATCTTCATGACTACCGTGATTATTAGAGTAGTAGTTAGTATCAAGATAATACTGTGTACCATAGATATACAATTCTACACGTGTTGCTGGGTAGAATGTAGTTTGAATATATCGCATTTCATTTTTCAGCCTATTATGTAATAGAAGTTATGAACACTTGAATAATTGGAAAACTAATTGTTACTGATGCACTTAGGTAAGTTGGTATATCTAAGATTTATCTATTATTAGAAACATCTAGGTTAGCTACTAAAGAAGACTTAAGTCAGAGAATGTTTTTATAAAAGATGTACAGTATTATCGAGACCTTCAGACCTTGACATTATTAATCGTTGGTCGATACAAAAGACGTTTGGTGATCATATATTTGAAAATCGATTTTGTACTTAAAAATTTAAAATACAAAGTTTTATACATTGTATTAGCGTTTCGATATCGGATCAATAATTTATACCGGGCTGGCCAATGTAGCATAAACATGCTGCTTACAGTACAGACTATTCCAAAGTTCAACACTGAGATCAAGGAGTCAAGGCTCGGCTTCCGAATGTCTGAGATAAAATAGCTAGTGGCAGATAAGCTGATAAATGTCGTGATATAGGCTTCCGAATGTCTGAGATAAAAAAGGTAATGGCAGAAAAGCTGATAATTGTCGTGATATAGGCTTCCGAATGTCTGAGATAAAAAAGCTAGTGGCAGAAAAGCTGATAAATGTCGTGATATAGGCTTCCGAATGTCTGAGATAAAAAAGCTAGTGGCAGAAAAGCTGATAACTGTCGTGATATAGGCTTCCGAATGTCTGAAATAAAAAAGGTAATGGCAGAAAAGCTGATAAATGTCGTGATATAGGCTTCCGAATGTCTGAGATAAAAAAGGTAGTGGCAGAAAAACTGATAAATGTCGTGATATAGGCTTCCGAATGTCTGAGATAAAAAAGGTAATGGCAGAAAAACTGATAAATGTCATAATATAGGCTTCCGAATGTCTGAGATAAAAAAAGCTAGTGGCAGAAAAGCTGATAACTGTCGTGATATAGGCTTTCGAATGTCTGAGATAAAAAAGGTAATGGCAGAAAAACTGATAAATGTCGTGATATAGGCTTCCGAATGTCTGAGATAAAAAAGGTAATGGCAGAAAAACTGATAAATGTCGTGATATAGGCTTCCGAATGTCTGAGATAAAAAAGTTAGTGGCAGAAAAGCTGGTAACTGTCGTGATATAGGCTTCCGAATGTCTGAGATAAAAAAGGTAATGGCAGAAAAACTGATAAATGTCGTGATATAGGCTTCCGAATGTCTGAGATAAAAAAGGTAATGGCAGAAAAGCTGATAAATGTCGTGATATAGGCTTCCGAATGTCTGAGATAAAAAAAGCTAGTGGCAGAAAAGCTGATAAATGTCGTGATATAGGCTTCCGAATGTCTGAGATAAAAAAGCTAGTGGCAGAAAAGCTGATAACTGTCGTGATATAGGCTTCCGAATGTCTGAGATAAAAAAGGTAATGGCAGAAAAGCTGATAAATGTCGTGATATAGGCTTCCGAATGTCTGAGATAAAAAAGGTAGTGGCAGAAAAGCTGATAAATGTCGTGATATAGGCTTCCGAATGTCTGAGATAAAAAAAACCTAGTGGCAGAAAAGCTGATAAATGTCGTGATATAGGCTTCTGAATGTCTGAGATAAAAAAGCTAGTGGCAGAAAAGCTGATAAATGTCGTGATATAGGCTTCCGAATGTCTGAGATAAAAAAGGTAATGGCAGAAAAGCTGATAATTAACGTGATATAGGCTTCCGAATGTCTGAGGTAAAAAAGCTAGTGGCAGAAAAGCTGATAAATGTCGTGATATAGGCTTCCGAATGTCTGAGATAAAAAAGCTAGTGGCAGAAAAGCTGATAACTGTCGTGATATAGGCTTCCGAATGTCTGAGATAAAATAGGTAATGGCAGAAAAACTGATAACTGTCGTGATATAGGCTTCCGAATGTCTGAGATAAAAAAGGTAATGGCAGAAAAACTGATAAATGTCGTGATATAGGCTTCCGAATGTCTGAGATAAAAAAGTAATGGCAGAAAAGCTGATAAATGATGTGATATAGGCTTCCGAATGTCTGAGATAAAAAAAGCTAGTGGCAGAAAAGCTGATAAATGTCGTGATATAGGCTTCCGAATGTCTGAGATAAAAAAGCTAGTGGCAGAAAAGCTGATAACTGTCGTGATATAGGCTTCCGAATGTCTGAGATAAAAAAGCTAGTGGCAGAAAAGCTGATAAATGTCGTGATATAGGCTTCCGAATGTCTGAGATAAAAAACCTAGCGGCAGAAAAGCTGATAAATGTCGTGATATAGGCTTCCGAATGTCTGAGATAAAAAAGCTAGTGGCAGAAAAGCTGATAAATGTCGTGATATAGGCTTCCGAATGTCTGAGATAAAAAAGGTAATGGCAGAAAAGCTAATAACTGTCGTGATATAGGCTTCCGAATGTCTGAGATAAAAAAGGTAATGGCAGAAAAGCTGATAAATGTCGTGATATAGGCTTCGGAATGTCTGAGATAAAAAAGCTAGTGGCAGAAAAGCTGATAAATGTCGTGATATAGGCTTCCGAATGTCTGAGATAAAAAAACCTAGTGGCAGAAAAGCTGATAAATGTCGTGATATAGGCTTCCGAATGTCTGAGATAAAAAAGGTAATGGCAGAAAAACTGATAAATGTCGTGATATAGGCTTCCGAATGTCTGAGATAAAAAAGTTAGTGGCAGAAAAGCTGGTAACTGTCGTGATATAGGCTTCCGAATGTCTGAGATAAAAAAGGTAATGGCAGAAAAACTGATAAATGTCGTGATATAGGCTTCCGAATGTCTGAGATAAAAAAGGTAATGGCAGAAAAGCTGATAAATGTCGTGATATAGGCTTCCGAATGTCTGAGATAAAAAAAGCTAGTGGCAGAAAAGCTGATAAATGTCGTGATATAGGCTTCCGAATGTCTGAGATAAAAAAGCTAGTGGCAGAAAAGCTGATAACTGTCGTGATATAGGCTTCCGAATGTCTGAGATAAAAAAGGTAATGGCAGAAAAGCTGATAAATGTCGTGATATAGGCTTCCGAATGTCTGAGATAAAAAAGGTAGTGCAGAAAAGCTGATAAATGTCGTGATATAGGCTTCCGAATGTCTGAGATAAAAAAAACCTAGTGGCAGAAAAGCTGATAAATGTCGTGATATAGGCTTCTGAATGTCTGAGATAAAAAAGCTAGTGGCAGAAAAGCTGATAAATGTCGTGATATAGGCTTCCGAATGTCTGAGATAAAAAAGGTAATGGCAGAAAAGCTGATAATTAACGTGATATAGGCTTCCGAATGTCTGAGGTAAAAAAGCTAGTGGCAGAAAAGCTGATAAATGTCGTGATATAGGCTTCCGAATGTCTGAGATAAAAAAGCTAGTGGCAGAAAAGCTGATAACTGTCGTGATATAGGCTTCCGAATGTCTGAGATAAAATAGGTAATGGCAGAAAAACTGATAACTGTCGTGATATAGGCTTCCGAATGTCTGAGATAAAAAAGGTAATGGCAGAAAAACTGATAAATGTCGTGATATAGGCTTCCGAATGTCTGAGATAAAAAAGTAATGGCAGAAAAGCTGATAAATGTCGTGATATAGGCTTCCGAATGTCTGAGATAAAAAAAGCTAGTGGCAGAAAAGCTGATAAATGTCGTGATATAGGCTTCCGAATGTCTGAGATAAAAAAGCTAGTGGCAGAAAAGCTGATAACTGTCGTGATATAGGCTTCCGAATGTCTGAGATAAAAAAGCTAGTGGTAGAAAAGCTGATAAATGTCGTGATATAGGCTTCCGAATGTCTGAGATAAAAAACCTAGCGGCAGAAAAGCTGATAAATGTCGTGATATAGGCTTCCGAATGTCTGAGATAAAAAAGCTAGTGGCAGAAAAGCTGATAAATGTCGTGATATAGGCTTCCGAATGTCTGAGATAAAAAAGGTAATGGCAGAAAAGCTAATAACTGTCGTGATATAGGCTTCCGAATGTCTGAGATAAAAAAGGTAATGGCAGAAAAGCTGATAAATGTCGTGATATAGGCTTGGGAATGTCTGAGATAAAAAAGCTAGTGGCAGAAAAGCTGATAAATGTCGTGATATAGGCTTCCGAATGTCTGAGATAAAAAAACCTAGTGGCAGAAAAGCTGATAAATGTCGTGATATAGGCTTCCGAATGTCTGAGATAAAAAAGCTAGTGGCAGAAAAGCTGATAAATGTCGTGATATAGGCTTCCGAATGTCTGAGATAAAAAAGGTAATGGCAGAAAGCTGATAAATGTCGTGATATAGGCTTCCGAATGTCTGAGATAAAAAAGCTAGTGGCAGAAAAGCTGATAAATGTCGTGATATAGGCTTCCGAATGCCTGAGATAAAAAAGCTAGTGGCAGAAAAGCTGATAACTGTCGTGATATAGGCTTCCGAATGTCTGAGATAAAAAAGGTAATGGCAGAAAAGCTGATAAATGTCGTGATATAGGCTTCCGAATGTCTGAGATAAAAAAGGTAATGGCAGAAAAACTGATAAATGTCGTGATATAGGCTTCCGAATGTCTGAGATAAAAAAGGTAATGGCAGAAAAACTGATAAATGTCGTGATATAGGCTTCCGAAGGTCTGAGATAAAAAAGCTAGTGGCAGAAAAGCTGATAACTGTCGTGATATAGGCTTCCGAAGGTCTGAGATAAAAAAGCTAGTGGCAGAAAAGCTGATAACTGTCGTGATATAGGCTTCCGAATGTCTGAGATAAAATAGGTAATGGCAGAAAAACTGATAACTGTCGTGATATAGGCTTCCGAATGTCTGAGATAAAAAAGGTAATGGCAGAAAAACTGATAAATGTCGTGATATAGGCTTCCGAATGTCTGAGATAAAAAAGGTAATGACAGAAAAGCTGATAAATGTCGTGATATAGGCTTCCGAATGTCTGAGATAAAAAAGGTAATGGCAGAAAAGCTGATAAATGTCGTGATATAGGCTTCCGAATGTCTGAGATAAAAAAAAACTAGTGATAGAAAAGCTGATAAATGTCGTGATATAGCTAACAAGAGGCCGAGATTTGCATCTGGTTCGGTGCTAACTCGTTAGCGAAGTATTACACATTCACCAGGCTTGTATTGTAGCGTTACAGTGCTTGGTCATGTTACATGATGCACAGTTCTGCTAGGCTGACATTACATTTGTTGTTTCACAGTTATCTTGCGTGTTATACAAGACCCGAAAATGGTACACTGTCTTCATTTCTTGTTAACATACGTACAGTTCTGTTATTTGTATTTTGCAGGTTGTATTTTAAAAATTATAAATATCATGGCGGATAGGAGCCTGTATATTAACAAGCATGCGCACAGTGCAAAAGGTTGGAAAATAAAAACACAGGATGCAGGAGACAGTTACGAATACTTCAGTGTTGTACTTTTTATACGATGTGTATTCCTTTTAGCGACAGGAATTTCTATATATAACATGGATTTAATTCAGAAACTCATTAATGAACTTTGGGAATACTTGTTGTCGTCCTATGTTTTCAATTCAGTATATTTTGAAACATGGCATGCTACTTTCTGTTACGCCATAATAATTCCGATATATCCATTTATGATACACTATATAAAATGGTTGGATAAATTTAAAATAGACCAAACAGTTACTTATAAACACGTGACAGTGTTAAGTATTTTAGTTGATGCTATATTCTATATGACGCCTTTGATGTTACTTGATACTTTCATGGTAAAGAAGTACCCAGGAGTAGATCCTCAAATTTGGGATGAAAAGCGAAAGGATATAATCCAGATCACGCGTGCTTTGCCGGAAGATCCGCCGACCGTTTTTCAAATTGTGTTTCAGTTAGTAGCTAGTATACTTTTATATGACGCACTGTTCTTTATAATTCATTTTGTTTTGCATAAAAACATATGTTTATATAAATATTTACATGCGTTCCACCATAATCATGACGTCATGCATGCGCACGTGACCAATCAGTTAACGGTGATCGAACGCATTGTGTTGGTTTTGAGTGCAAATTTTGCCTTAAAAGTGTTTAACAGCCATCCACTCACCAGAGCCTTATTCGTCCCAGTGTTTATTTGGTTATTAGTTGAAAATCATACCGGATATGACCTTCCAGTAGGGTTACACAGATTGGTTCCATTTGGACTTGTAGGTGGCGCTCCGAAACATTTTCTCCATCATATCCACGGTGGAGGACATTATCAACCATTTTTAACATATCTAGATAGCATAATTGATAGAAACAAGAAAACTAGCAGGAAAAACTCAAAAGAAAACTAGAATAAATGTTTTACTAACTAAATATTAGTAAAGTTACTGAGCATACCCTTAATTCAATGTCCACAATGTACTTATACGTCGGAAAATCACCCCGATAAAAAAGCACGATTTGGGGCACACGCCGAACAAATTCTTCTACTTGCCCTTTATTCCGGACAAAACAGTTTCTCAATTAGACAGTCCCGGTTTGAGGGAGTTTAAATTATTGAATTGTGAATTATTTGCTGAATCATGAGGTAATACATGTGTATTAAATGCTGATTCACGTAAGCGCTTATGGTGTGATTAAAACCTGCCGCGCAACCAGATATAATGTGTTATCATTGTTCAAATAATTAAAGGTCTACGCCATATTATTATTATTATTATTATTATTATTATTATTATTATTATTATTATCTTTTTATCCTCGATGAATCACCGTGGGTTTGCCCTCAACGAAGAAACACGTCGATGTTTTAAATTGCACTATTACCATGTACACGGTGATTGTGTTAAATTTTCGTTTTAGCTTTACTGTGTTTTGTAGGTAGATAATGTCCAGTACAGTACAAGCCTGTCAAAAGTTTAACACAAATCAAACAAATTAGTACCAAATATTTAGCTCAATCCAGCTCCTTGTGAACTAGCCTGTCTGCAGATTCAAAATCTCGGTAGGTTTTCGGTCACTAGCTATCCATATCCCAGCCGCCACGTGGCAACCGAGGTTCGACTTTTTTTCGTTAGTATAGTGTTAAACTTTCGACAGGACTGTACTGTATTTTCAAATTAATTTTTCACAATTGTACAGATATAATAGTAGATATAGATCTCTTTACTACAGTAGAACTTCGATCGCTCGAACGTCGATGCCTCGAATACCCCGGATAACTCGAAGTCATCTGCCGGTCCCCTCCAAATCCCTATTAAATTATATCTATATAAACCTCGATCGCTCGAACTACGATAGTTCGAATACCCCCGCTCGCTCGAACAATAAATATTTCTCGAAGGTGTAAATTTGGTAAAAATTCAACTTCTTTCGCTCGAATACAATTTTATCTTTACTGTGTTTTGTAGGTAGATAATGTCCAGTACAGTACAAGCCTGTCAAAAGTTTAACACAAATCAAACAAATTAGTACCAAATATTTAGCTCAATCCAGCTCCTTGTGAACTAGCCTGTCTGCAGATTCAAAATCTCGGTAGGTTTTCGGTCACTAGCTATCCATATCCCAGCCGCCACGTGGCAACCGAGGTTCGACTTTTTTTCGTTAGTATAGTGTTAAACTTTCGACAGGACTGTACTGTATTTTCAAATTAATTTTTCACAATTGTACAGATATAATAGTAGATATAGATCTCTTTACTACAGTAGAACTTCGATCGCTCGAACGTCGATGCCTCGAATACCCCGGATAACTCGAAGTCATCTGCCGGTCCCCTCCAAATCCCTATTAAATTATATCTATATAAACCTCGATCGCTCGAACTACGATAGTTCGAATACCCCCGCTCGCTCGAACAATAAATATTTCTCGAAGGTGTAAATTTGGTAAAAATTCAACTTCTTTCGCTCGAATACAATTTTATCAGAATGACATGTGGTCAGTCATTGTAAACAAAACACAAGCTGAAGCCATGATGCAGATTTCACAGAAAGTAATAGAGCGAAACGAAATAACTCGTCTGGAACATAGAGTGTTACTCAAGATTAGTAATTAACCGTGATAATTCCAGTAATTTCTTAATAACGACCCGCGGGTGCTTGGTAAAACACCTGAGCCCACGCCAGATGATTGACTTTTATATCTCATCCTTGAATATTCAGATTCTGTTTCTTACATTTCATTGGAATGCGCATGACAATGTGTATTACCGGTCATGAGTTCCGGTGATTATTCATAACCGGCAATACACTGTGCTCTGTATTGTAACGATAATAAAGTAAGTTTATTTAATATCCTCAGTTTTTGTTATTTACTTTTTCTTTCAATTTAATTCAAATGAACTGTCGACATCGATATATTTGCCGTTCGAAGTTCAACATTTTATTTACAAATGAAGTTTGAAAACTTCGAGATATCATCGTGAATTTAATATTTTTAAAGTCTAATGAAGATCGCCTCTCGATGTTCGGTCGCTCGAACCCCCCGATGGCTCGAATACTTGGCCAAAGTCCCATGGACTTTGAGCCATCGAAGTTCTACTGTATTTATTGGTATTTAATCTTGTTTTATGTCGTATCAGCAGCAATTTAATCAGCATTACGGTAAATGTATTTATTTTCGCGGTGTACTTATTTCCACTTATTTCGCGGTCAATTGTTCTGTCCAAAAATTAATACCAAGCTAAAGTATATTATGCTTTTTGTGTTATAGTGCATATTTCAAAATCGCGAAAATTTAACTACGCGGATATGTCTAAATTTCCTATTCCGCGAAAATAAATACACGCGAAATTAAATACGTTTACAGTATTCTGGCATTCACGATTAGATTATTTATTTATTTATTTCAAGGATTTTATTAGTGTATTAAAAATAATTTAGCAATATTTATAATAATTAAATTAAACACAAGTTGTTATGTTCGTTATTTTTGTGCAAGCAATGAGGTTAATAGTTTGCATGTATGGTGAAATATAGAATGGTAGTTTTGTCCAATAATTTCGTAATATGATAATAACCTCCAAATCATTTGGAGATGTTCATCTAGATGGTCACAATGAAATAACAGCGTCATCAGAGTTCAAACGACACAATGGTATACAGAAAACACTACATTGCCATGTTTTACCTTCGCATTTAAATATAGGTAATTTTTGTTTTGTTTATTATGTCGAATAAATATACAAAATTTAAATGAAATTTTTATCTTATCTACAAATGTTGAGTCGCATAATGATATTTAGCTTGATAATTATATGAGCTCAAATCAGGACAAATGAAGCATTCAGGAAGTTTTATATTTATTGGCCCGACTGAATTGTAACTCAATGTTATCTATCGAGATAATGACATCATTCCTTATTTCTATGACGTCTAAACATTAATTTGTATGCACCAAAACGTTACCAGGTGGTATTTTGTGAATCGGTCTAATGAAAAAAAAACCGGTTCAAGAGTTGTCTAAGGATCAACCTTCATCTACTCCACACACCCACCCTATGTTCACATTGCCCTGAGCGCGCTGCAAAGATCAATCTATAGCTGGTGATGTACCGATATAAGTGAATATTATTGAACCAATCAATCAATCAATCAATCAATCAATCAATCAATCAATCAATCAATCAATCAACCAATCATCCACTCACGGATATATTTGTGATATATGGCATTTCAAGCTCTTCATATTTTGAGGGTATGTTGAATTTACAATTTTACCATGTAAAATACTTATGTTTTTGCTAGACCCCTTCCGATGATTCATGCCTAAACACGCATGGTATTACACAATACATGCTCCTCTAACAAAAGATTAAAATGATTTTGTTTTAGATAATATTAAACTAATTTTTAGATGTAAGTATATGTCACATGTCAGTATGAGGCATTCAGCAAAAGTGCAGTTACGAATCGCCTTAATAAACCAAACTTATCCAGTGTTCTGGAATTTTAAAAGACACTAATATACTCATATTAACATAATACAACAATTACCCAACATATACTGTTTGTCCTTTGTTGCTGCTGCTTCTTGATGAATTTTGCTCGTAAGTCACAAATCCTCAAACAGATGATTATCTTTTTGGAGCAACTGGCGGAAGTTCGTGTATTTTATGTAATTTGAATTTTCCCCCAAAGTTTTAACTTTGCTTTGATTTGGACATGGATTGGTGTGTTTGTTTTGATATAGTACTGCGTTTTTCAGCCAAAGTTGATTAACAAGCAAGACTTAGGATATTTAGATGCTTGCTATGGATTACACTTACTATTGTTCCAGGTAACTTAGATAGTCGATTTATCTTTAATATAAAATCAAATACTGTAATATTGGTACTTATTTTGATATTTCTGTAAATAAAATCATATCACTTATCAAACCTATGAGGTTTGCTGACTTGAACTTGAATTACAAAGCAGGTATATACCGAAACTTTTGTAGTTGTAATTATTCACAATGAGTGACTAGATGGACTAGTTGGACATGCCAGCTATTTGGTTTTAATTGTAAGCTATTTCTAGTCTATCAAACATTTTTCAGATTGTTACGCTGTAATCAACAAAATTTCACTTATATCGACACGTCACCGGCTAGTTGAACAGACAGAAATTTTTACCTTCGCCATGCCTTAAGGACAATCAAATGCATGGAGGGTTTTTAACGTGCCATGCCTGTTGTGACACGTGGCATTTGTTTTCATAGTTTTTTTCCAAAGGACCTCATTTCAGAGCCTCTTTTCGCAATTTTGAAAAATATGCAATATTACATAGACTTGATGGCGAATTAGTATTTAAGCTATATATATAAGATATATATATTGATATACTGGTTATCTTATAAAACAATTGCTTTAAATCACGGTAGTCGTGAAATCATATTTAATTATCACTGCTCTGATAAACATGATAAAGTTTAACGCTATTTATCTATTTACCTTGTACCTAATTTACCGACACCCCAGTTTTATCTTGAAGGATTGGCTCATTTCGTTTTTATACTGAATATACACATAGTTCATATTTTGATGTTATATTGAAAATTTCGGAATGGATTCACATCATTCAAGGGAGCGATCACGAAGTTTTAGTGATAAATATGAAATTTTCCTTATTGGGGAACAAGTAAGGTAGGGAAAATAACAATCCCCATGTTGATAAAATATTTTTTTTCTTCTGATGCAATTCCAAAGCTCTGTCAAAACCTAAGTCCTTTGAGATATACCTTTTAAACCAAACTTTTCGTTTTTATACGTGTAGTTATTACTCCTTCCAGAGCTCCTTGTCTCGTATCCCTCGTGGAAGTTCACGTGTTTGACTTATTTTGACAGTTTTCAAAGATTTTACTATGCTTTTATGATTGCGATTTGAGCATGGATTGGCATGTTTGTGCTTTATTTGATAGGCATGATAGACAGAGAACTTCAACATGCGCATTGTAAATGTAGGATTAGCTGCATTTTATAACGATACTGGATTTGTGGATATTATTGAATATGAATATAGGAACATGAATAGACCTGACTGTAATGTAAACTTATATTTTACTCGCCCTCTCCATGGAAAGACTTACCAGGGGTCTCTAAACTTACTAACTACAGTCAAACCTATGTATAACTGCCACCTAATGAAACCAGTAAAATAACCCTTATGTGCATGTGGGCTAATACACATGTGCAAAGTTACTTGACCTAAAATCAAATACAAATTGTTTACCGTCCTTCGAGCAGATGGCTCTTATATAGAAGTCGCCTTTAAGGCATGTTTACTGTATATGACAAAATACAAAGGGTTCAATAATTGTTTATCGATATATACTTCCGGTTCTATCTTTTAAAAAATAATAAGTTAAAATGCAATTGATTTTTGCGTTAATTAATACGAGCAATATCAATTAACAATATTTACGATGTCTTGTCGTTTCCATTTTATTTACTTATTCGCCAAAAATCTTTGTTTCAGACGTTATTTTCATCTTGTCTTCTCTTGGTATTTCTTGTGGCGCCAGGGGCTCGAAATCATGTTTTGTAATTGGCAGGTCACATATAAAAGTTTTTGAAAGTCCAATATCAACATTGAAAAACCCTTGTGTAATTTAGTAATCATATTGAAAATGTCGTATTATCCTGGTACAAAACGGCAGGTCTATTAGACTTTTACAGTTTACATATCAAAGGTACCAATGTAAAATCAAAGGGTCTTGGGGGAATTTTGAAATCCTGTGGTCGTGTTTGTTTTGGTTTGATTAGATTTGTTTACAGCGATCTTGGCTATCGCTAGAAACGTGGGTTTTCTATTTTGCATACCTCACAACATAAAACAAAAATATTGAATACTAAAACGTAACAATAGACTATTGGGCAATTTTAAAACAAATACAATACGTATTTTATATGTACTCGCCAAAAACAAACCCTTTTGTTGTTTAGCTTCTGCAAAGGCCTGATTGCAAGTTTCTCATAAATATTAAATTTAACCTTCTTGAACGGATGTCCAAGATTGTTTGATAAAAAGTGGCCAATTGGATGACTACCTTCACTAAAACGCAAAACGGAGTTTTTTAAGTTACATACTTTACTAAGTTTTATTGTCTGTTCTTTCTAAAGTTGACTTGTAACTTAATTTGATATTTGATCAAAATTTCAAAATATAAACATTTCTCCATGAACCAAGTCAATAATGTGAAAAATAAATAGTAAAATATCTTATATAAAAGATTACCTATTTTACCTCAATTTGTTTGGCTAGAAATTAATGTTTGCGTACCTAGGCTTGCGTACGAAATTTAGAGGACATAATAGCAATCACACAGTCCGTCCATCCATCCGTCCCAATGTCGGTTCTGTTCCATAACGTCCATATTTACAGATGGGTATTGATCAAGCTTTGCACAAATGTTAACTAATATTACACAATGAGTCTCATACTAAATTTAGGTATGTAGGTCAAAGGTTAAGGTCACGAGGTCAAATTTTAGATTCCCCTCGTTTATTGGGATATGTCTCAAGGCACTGCTTTTATTTGGAAATGGGTAAAATGAGTCTTTCTTTCGAGAAAAGGAGGGGGAAATCAAATCCACCAAAATTACAAATGAAACAACACTTTTTCGGTTTGGCGCAAACAGATCGAGGCAATTGGCTTACAGACCACATAATTCCATTGCCAGGTGAATTCATTAGCAGATCGGTTTGTCCTCAGCAGGTACTTCAGACCACTTAGCTACTAAGATTCCTATGATTACTAAGTCATTATATTAACTTTAGAAAGCACACTACACAGTGCAAGTTGATACACAGAATTTCGCTGATATTCCTAATAATAATTACAATGTATATTGATTTGGTGGATTTGCATTTCTGAGCGTGATAGAAGAATGATATATGTCACTGAAGACATGTCTTGACAATAACCGAAAACACCATACAACCCCCCCCCCCCAAAAAAATAAACAAAAAAACCAAAAAAACCCCAAAAACATTTTTCAAAAAGATTGGGATTTAAGTCGTCTCGGTTATTAATATTTCACTTATATCGAGACGTCATCATCAGCTATAGGCGGAAATGCAGAAATCTTTCTTCATTAACTAACTGTGGAATGCAGTGTCTATGGATTAAAGGATAACTCCAAAAACAAGAGACGGTAAACATTATAATATTATTTTCTGTGATTTCTTTTATTTAAAAAAACTTTCAAAATTTTCTATGGAGACGATTGAATTTTTAATTCAATTCAGTGTATTGCAGGTTTTATCTAATCTATAGGCAATTGACCATTTCGCATTACCTTCTAATTGAAGGCCCTTGTATGTTTGCCCTTGAGTGTGATAATCGTATAGGATACGTCAATAATCTTATATCCGATAATGTGTGTTATCTTATTTGACCATATCTGACGGTGACCCATTGTAAAACGTGAATAACAACGTGAGCAGCCATCAAGCATTTTGATTACTATTAGCTTATACAATACTTTTTTTTAAATATTGAATGTGGTCCAAATGTAACATGCTGCATCGTCAATCAAGGACATTAAAGTCTATGTGTAAAATATAGAAATTATACAACTTAATATCTAAATAAATATATTGAACGATAATAATATAAATATCATACAGTTTCTTGTTGTGGTTTAACAAGCAAGGGTTGTTTGTTTAATTGTTCATTGGTAAATATGGCTTATTAAAAATTCATTGGTAAATGTGGCTTATTAAAAAAATTAATAGTGCTAATTTATGGACCCCACTAGTTGTAAGAAATTGTGATGGTTTGGTAGCTAGCTAAACAGGAGGTGCTCGCCCTTCTGGAGTACCCGCTCTCACTTTCCTGGTGGAAGATCACGTGTTTAACCTAACTAACTTGTCAGTTTCAAAGTTTTTACTTTGGTTTGATGCTATGATTTGGATATGAATTAGTCTATTAGTTTTTTATTTTGTTCCTCAAATATCACTATAACCACACCCCTGGCTTAATTTGATGTTTATTGCAGTATCTAAAAGTTGGTAATTTTATAATCACAGCTGGTCCCAAAATGTGTACTTGCTTGCGTGCCTAATTCTTCGTGCTCTTGGTTGTATTGCCAAGTACTAGTTGGTACTTTGTTTCGTAAAATATCGGTTCTGTAATAGTGAAAGGCCAGAATAAATGCTTTTAATACGACGTTTTGTTTATGTTCGCTTGTTTTGTTTGTCTGTTGTGTGTTTTTGTGTTGTTTCATATCGTCAAGTTCATGTTTTGTGTGTCAGCAGTTGTTTTCTTGCGGTTTAAAAAGCAAATTTTCAATTACGTAACAAAAGAAAATATTGTTTTTAGATTTTTATTTGTGTTATTTATTTATTTCATTTTACTTATTTATTTGATTTTATGTACTTTTCTTTAATCTCAAAATAATAAACACTCGGTTTGTATACACGGAGGACATGAATCCATTTACTGAACTCCGCTCATCAACGCTCGGTTTGGATATAAATCAGGACTTGAGTCCATCTACTGAAGTCTGCTCATTCAGTGATTAACAGTTAAAACTTTTACTTTTCTGTTTTCTATTGACAAAATGTTGTATTTTAGGTTAGAAATGTATGCAGCTGGATTAATAAAAGACCGGAAGTATCATTTCCGTACATATAAGAATTGTGTTTCCGGTTACGAAGCTATTGATTGGTTGTTACATTGTCACCATTGCAAATGTCGATCGTCTGCTGTCCAAGCTATGAAAATTTTACAAGATTGTGAATTTCTACATCATGGTAAGGTTTGGAATTAACGGTTTCCCGATAGAAGAATGCACATAATTATGTCCTATATGCATTTTTATTTTATCATGATAATTGCTTCCAGAGTTTCTTCAAGGGTCTAGATGTTCAAGTACTAGTATTTTAATTTAATTTTTTAAATTCACAGATTCGATACACATATAAATGATGCAACTTTACTGAATCAATTCTGAAAACCTGTCAAAGTTGATTGTAGGCTGTGTAGAGAGTTCATTGGAACGGTCATTGGGTTATTATTTGTCATAGAGAGAGAGAGAGAGAATTATTGCGCCTAGTTATAGACTTGTTTTGAATATTCTTATGGTAGAACATAACATAAAAAATAAAATGATCAATTGTGTGAAATGTGCGTTACGCCTAGCTTGTAATGTAATGATAGATATCATAATGACCAACCAGATAAACATCTCCAATCAAACGGGATATACTAAGCTCGTTGATTTGCATACTATTGGTAGATATGGCTATGATCCAACAAACAACTATCATAATTAGCGCCACACAAACCACTTGTGCGATAGAAGAATGACCAAAACAAACGGTAATGGTACATTTAAGTCATCGATATTGATGATTACGATATCGGACAGACAATTGACAAAGTGACCGGATGTTTATCTAACTTGGTTTAGTCAGGTACTATGGTAGGGAGTTACGTATTTCACGACCAGTGGTCGTTCATTATAAATGGCAAAATTCAAAAGCAACTATATCAATATCTTAATTAAAATTATATATATTGACTTGCTGTCTAACTGCGAGTTCTGAATTGTTTTTTGTTACGAACATCTGTTTTATTTTAGTCTGTGATGACCATCAATTTAAAGATGAAATGCTGTTCTATCGATTTAGAAAAGATGACAAATCGTTTGAGGAATATAAAGATCTGAATACATTTTATAAAGCGCTTAAATTATACAAGATGTAAGTTATGTTTTTCATTTTGAGCGCATGAGCTCACAATTAGTTTGAATTAAATATAGAATCGCTGAATTTCAGTATTCTTTTAAAGTCTTTCGGTTAGCATTTTTCATTAAAGGGATATCTTGACCTTATTGACTATGATATTCATAAGGTATGTATATAGTCAATCCTGTCTATTGATACCAAACAAAGAAACAAGAAAAGGTTGTTATTATTGGCAGGTGGCCCTCATATACAAGTTCAAATACAATGAATAAAGAGCAATTGGATAAAAGTTTACTGGCTTTTAAAAGCAGGCGACACATAGAGGTGGTGATTAAAACAGGATCGACTGTACTTGTGTAATGACACGTGGTGCACATAAATCGCAATTTAACTTTTGCCTTAAAATTAATAAAATTGTACATAGATTAATTGATATTTAAATGATTGTAGGAGCGTAATAGTGTCGCAGTCACTTTCAGTTATATCTGGGCGGTATAATGAAGAAATCCGTAGTCCCCCAAAAAAATGAAACAAGAGGCCCATGGGCCTGATACGCTCACCTGATAACTAATGGCTAGCTGATAGATTTAAAGAACACATAAATACTAAACCCCAATGACTTTTTTCTTTACATCATGATAACCATTGTATCAATACCTACAACATTCTAATATACATGCCTATACAAAAAGTTAATAGTTTTCGAGATAATTAACCATTTCGGTATTGTTTCACATCTGTGACCTTGACCTTTGAACCCATGACCTTTTTCTATACATCAAAATGATCGTTGTATCAATACCTACAACATTCTAATATACATGCCTATACAAAAAGTTAATAGTTTTCGAGATAATTAACCATTTCGGTATTGTTTTACATCTGTGACCTTGACCTTTGAACCCATGACCTTTTTCTATACATCAAAATGATCGTTGTATCAATACCTACAACATTCTAATATACATGCCTATACAAAAAGTTTATAGTTTTCGAGATAATTAACCATTTCGGTATTGTTTCCCATCTGTGACCTTGACCTTTGAACCCATGACCTTTTTCTATACATCAAAATGGTCGTTATATCAATACCTACAACATTCTAATATACATGTCTATACAAAAAGTTTATAGTTTTCGAGATAATTAACCATTTCAGTATTGTTTCACATCTGTGACCTTGACCTTTGAACCCATGACCTTTTTCTATACATCAAAATAATTGTTGTATCAATACCTACAACATTCTAATATACATGCCTATACAAAAAGTTTATAGTTTTCTAGATAATTGACAATTTCGGTATTGTTTCCCATCTGTGACCTTGACCTTTGAACCCATGACCTTTTTCTATACATCAAAATGATCGTTGTATCGATACCTACAACATTCTAATATACATGCCTATACAAAAAGTTTATAGTTTTCGAGATAATTATTATAATCAGAGGTTAAAAAAATTAGGTCACGACCTTCACAATTGACCTTGACCTCATTTTGAAGATACTAACAAGAAGATGTCAAAACTGAAAACCCCATGTCATTATCTGGTCAAATAGTCAAGTTATAACAATTTGAAGCTATTTTACGATTTTTTCAAAATTAAACGCAAAAACGCGTAACCTATTTTTTATCCGAATTTCACAAAATGAACAAACTATAGGCTTAAGACCCTAGAGAAGCCAAATATCACATCAGATTTTTTCTCCAATCAGTACTTTCGGAGAAGAAGATTTTTTAAGATTTTTGCACCCCTAGGTCACTTTGACCTAGTTATGGTAGCCATGGCAACGCCACGAACAAATCTGAATTGCACCGGCCCATATATACTTCTGACTAAGTTTCATTAAAAACTGTCCAGTAGTTTCAGAGGAGAAGTCGAAAATAGGTGTTAACGACGCACACACGCACACACGCACACACGCACATACACACGCTGCGCTATGCCATAAGCTCACATGACCTTCGGTCAGGTGAGCTAATAAAAACAAGTGAAGTGGCAAACCTATGTCAAGTGGGATTTGAACCTATGCCCGAGAGACATCGTTATCTATAAACCATCGAGATCCGAATATATCAAAGGGCATCGATTCTTGAAAGAGCAATACATAGACAGTCACACACTAGCAAAATATATTTTCTGTAACCATGTCATCTCATGTATGTCATATTAGATGGATTTAGAATTTTTATCGTCTATATTCCAACGATTTGACGAGGGTAAAACAAAAATAACCGAATTCAGTGTGTGTTCGACTAGGAAGATGGTCTCAATATCATGTCTAAAGCCCACCACCGATGCGATAACTACATTTAGTTATGGTAACCAATTTGTTCATTAAGACAATATGACGTTGCTTTTTCAGGATGACCTCACAGAAATTTGGTATATTGAAAAATTTTCAGCTAAATGTATTGAATGGACAGATCTATCACCAGTCATTTTCGGGGGCAGCATTTGTTGATTGGATGGTGAGGCAGAAAGAGGCTTTAAACAAATCCGAGGCTATTAACATTGGCAGACTTCTACTTGAAAGTGATATTATAAGGCATGGTGAGTATATGTAAATCTGAACTCTATTTTTGTGGATTGTAGAAAAGCACTACATGTATGTCTATAGGGTCTGTTGTAGTTTTTATTATATTACCAAGCCTAGTGTTTATCCTAGTTTAAGTCATATGAGTTGAGTAATGGTGTTTAACGTCCAAGTCAAGAATATTTCACTTATATCGAGACGTCGCCAGTTATAGGCGAATGTGCAGAAATTTTGCCTCTGCGTTGCGTTGATGGAATTATACAGCAGGGTTCTTTAGCGTGCCAAGCCCACCGCGACACGGGACCTCGTTTATTTTAAGTTCCCATCCGAAAGAACCGTGACTTTCATTTCGTAATGCCAAGTGCTTGGCGAAAGAACAGTCACTACCCACTTTCAAGTCTTGGGTCAGACTCGGCCGGGGTTCGAACCCACGACCTCCCACTTACGTTTAAGTGATATGAAAAATCTCTTCAGAGAGAGAGAGAGGGGGATATTGGTAGATGGCAGCATTATGCATCTATTCACTATTAAGATATATATATCTTTGTTTTACAACTTGACAAGTCGTTATTAGAATGGCTGAATGCATTAAGTTGCCGCGTTGTCAAACCATTTTAGCAAGGTAACAAAATATTTGTCTTTTCCCTACAGTAACAGATGACCACCATTTTAGAAGCGACAGTAGCCTTTTATACCAATTTACACTCGATTATGAAAGGAGGCGTAAACTTTCAGATATGCTTAGATTGGACCGAAGTGATAGATTATCGATGAATTCGTCGATTTCATCTGTCGATTCACAAGATTGTCAATATATACCTGGTAGAAAGTCTCCAAATCCTTATAATCGTAAGTATACAAATAAGCTCAGTTACCAAACATAGAGTATCGAAACAAAAACTACTTAAATTAAAGGCAAACAACTTTGACCTTTCCGTTTGACCTTTAATTTAGATATGTCTTGTAGACGAGTGCATTTATGTTTAGGAAGCACGTGGGTTTATTTTGTCTACTTAATATGAACACTAATCATGTACATTGAGTACATACTGTTGACAGGAAATCCTATCGCCACCCGTTAATTGGTTAGATCCTTCTTTATGAATATTCTTAATGAAAGATCAAGCAGACATGTCATGTTGTTTGTTTATACCATAGGATGTAGACATCAACATCGAAATTTTTTTACTTAATCAAAAAACACCAATGCAGCTTAAATGATCACCGAATGTGAGCAAAGTGGTATTTATTGTGTTACCCTTCAATATGATACAAGAAACATTTTGGGCACAGAAACAAAGTATAAGATGGGATGAAAATCTAAATTCTGATCAAATACCAAACAAGTATGTTTTAACAACATGCACTTGACAATAGCTAAAACAACCAAAACATGATGTGATACAGATAACGGAAAAACAATTACATATTCTCAGAGTAGGTAGTTTTTGTAAATGGCGATTGTCACCGACACCTGGTTAGTTCTAAAGATTGTTGGTCTAATAGTTAAATAACAGTTAAATATCATACAATTCCGTAAGACATTCCCCAAGCATTGTGATATTTACTTCTTTATATCTAGAATATATATATAATAGGACAATTACACTTTGGGAAAAATAACTTCTGAAAGCCTAGTGCTTATCCAGAGTAAGAAGTAATAAGTTATCATTGTTGCACTTAATTTACATTGATTTCTTATCTGTCTGTTATTGCTTATTTCTAGTGGCGTTACCTCTTGTTTACGTTACAAAATATCATTTAATTTTTGTTTTAATGAAATAATGTGAATACTTTATATTAGCACTTGTTACAGAATATAGAACCACTGGTTTTAAATTACGTTTGATAATTCAGATTGTATCTACAACAAATTGTACCACATCAATGGATTATTGCTGTTTTAAAGTCAGTGTGATTAAGCACCAGGCGATCGTTTTGGAATAAAATTGCTCATCACTAGTGCTCTGACCAAAATTGTAGAAATCCAACAGGTTGAAATAAGAAATATAGAAGTGTCATATTTAATCATATGGTATATGACAGAAGGATCAAAATATATTTTACCAAATGTATCCAAAATGTTCCCATTTTTTGTTTCATTCAGGATTGGACATGAATTGATATGTTTATTTCGGATATGATTTTCTATATAATGCCAAGCACATATTATTTGACTGTAAATGTCTTTATTTTATATTGATATTTGATAGATGATTCACATAAAGAAAAACTCGATAATAGCTACTCTAATTCCTTCAACTCTGAAAGACGACGGAGCAGTGACTTTAGTAACAAAACTTTCTTCAACCCTGAAAGACGAAGTAGTGATTTCAGCAATAAAAGTTTAGAGTTGTCTAGTTCACCAGATTCCAGCAAAGAAACTGACAGTGATGACGCAGCCTCCTCTCCTAGATCAGGTAAATCAAGTATAATAATAGTCCCTCTCTGGACTCTTTCTACTTTGGGTAGTTTGTTTCAATCTCTTGTAGAAGTAAGCTTCCTCTGTAGCGGACAGTTGGCCTACTATTTTTCAAACTCTACAGAGGTGTTTTAGCGTGCACTAAGACACGATACTTCGGTTTTGAGTCTCATCCGAAAGACTACCTGGTAACGAGCTTTTTACAGCTCTAGTATGGGTAGGAGATGAAAATCATCTCAGAAAATCCCCAAGTCTCGACTGAGTTTCGAACCCACAACCCTTGACAGTGACAGTATTGGATGATGCAAATAATTAACAATAGTTACAACATTAACCGCCATCCTGCTAATAGTGAAATACTGAGTGTAATTTTATATGATACTAACCTTACATTGTATAAAAATATCGGCTAGAACTTGATTAAATATAATAATAATAATAATATAATAATAATAAGAAGAAGAAGAAGAAGAAGAAGAAGAAGAAAAATATTGAAAAAAATATAATTCAACAAAATGATATTTTTGATCAAGGTTTATTTTCAAAATACTGTAAACTATATATAAATGTATTATAGGATAGAATTTTGAGTTAATTGATGTGCATGTTATTTTAGTACTTATCAGACAAGCAAGTGCAAATGAACTAGAATCATCGGACACACCATACTTCAAACAACATATTAGGGTGAGTATTGATTGACATTCATTTATCACCTTCTATTCTTTGCTCATAAGTATTGTCGAACAATTCCTTGTCGAGTGACGCGTATCACTTTGTCTGGTAGTAAGTAGGTAATGTGTTGTGTTCTCCAGAACTCTGACTGTCTTACCACATTAATAACACATGCCATTTGGTCACATTTCTCCAGTGTTGTCGAGAAGTCTGACTTACCACATTATTGATACATGCCATTTGGCCATTCACCCCAGTGTTGTCGAGAAGTCTGACTTACCACATTATTGATACATGCCATTTGGTCACATATCTCCAGTGTTGTCAAGAAAACTGACTGTCTTAACACGTTATTGACACATGCCATTTGGTCATACATCCCCAGTGTTGTCGAGAAGTCTGACTTACCACATTATTGATACATGCCATTAGGCCATTCATCCCCAGTGTTGTCGAGAAGTCTGACTTACCACATTATTGATACATGCCATTAGGCCATTCACCCCCAGTGTTGTCGAGAAGTCTGACTTACCACATTATTGACACATGCCATCAGGCCATTTACCCCAGAGTTGTCGAGAAGTCTGACTTACAACATTATTGACACATGCCATTTGGCCATTCACCCCCAGTGTTGTCGAGAAATCTGACTGTCATGCCACATTATTGACACATGCCATTTGGTTATACTTCCCCATAGTTGTCGAGACATCTGACTTACCACATTATTGACACATGCCATTTTGTTATACGTCCCCAGTGTTGTCGAGAAATTTGACTGTCTTACCACATTATTGACATATGCCATTTTGTTATACGTCCCCAGTGTTGTCGAGAAGTCTGACTTACCACATTATTGACACATGCCATTTGGTTATACGTCCCCAGTGTTGTCGAGAAATTTGACTGTCTTACAACATTATTGACATATGCCATTTGGTTATACGTCCCCAGTGTTGTCGAGGAATTTGACTCTCTTACCACATTATTGCCACATGCCATTTGGTTATACTTCCCCAGTGTTGTCGAGAAATTTGACTGTCTTACCACATTATTGACACATGCCATTTTGTTATACGTCCCCAGTGTTGTCGAGGAATTTGACTGTCTTACCACATTATTGACACATGCCATTTGGTTATACGTCCCCAGTGTTGTCGAGGAATTTGGGTAAAAACGAGGGATTTCTATGCCTTATGTGTGAGAATTTATTATTAGTAGTCTGCTTGCAAATAAATTGATGACTCGGGAATATTGCAAGCCTAGGCTGATCAAGGCCCTCAAAAAGTCTTATGGCAGTCATCACAGTATTGTGTATAAGTTTGATGTCTCTGTGTCCAGGATTGCCCTGGATATATTTGACGTCTCATAGTTCCATGTTCCGTTCACACAATTTTGATTATACACGTGGCTGGTGTAGCTAGTTAAACAGGAGGTGCTTACCTTTTCAGAGCACCCGGCCTCACTTCCCTGGTTAAAGTTCACGTGTCTAACCTAACATGTCAGTTCCAAAGTTTTTACTTTGCTTCTGGATTGTGATTCGGACATGGATTAGTATGTTTATTTTTGATTATTTCAACTTAGGGTGAGATCACTTTTCTCAACCAAAAATTTCTAAACGTCACAATCACTTACAAATGCTTAACATTTGATATTTTTGTTTACAAATTATGTTTTATGTTACAAATGTGAGAGATTTAAAGAATCCTACACCAATATTATATAACATTGTAAGATTCTATTATCATTATTATACCTTTTGTGAATTTCTCAAAATTTGATTAGTTAGTAAGAGTTTGGATAAATCGAATGTAATCATCTGTTTTCTGAAAATCTTACGTCACAGGGTAACATTTCCTGATCTGTAGACGTTACAAAAACTGTCACGTGAGCATGCGGTTCAAACGTTAAACATAGTTGATAGTAGATATGCAGTAGTTATTGTAAATTAAATATTATACCAGTGTTGATTTTACAGCACTAGATAACCATTTCTTTACAATTCCCCATCATTAGTGTTTCGATCAAAATTGTGAAACCAAATGTTTTTACAAGGGCTTGAAAATAAATTACCAAATTTAGCTAAGGAAATACTTTGTATAAAGGAGTATACCTTAGTTTTTGATTTTCAGATTTCAGCTCTCAGACAATTTAACAGTAGTATATTTCTCACAATACAAAAGTATTGCTTACTGAGTTTATAATATAAGTATCATATCAGCGCCTTCAGAAAGTTTTATGGCCGCCATCACAGTATTGTTGATAAGCTTGATGTCCCTGTTTCCAGGATTACCCTGAATATATTTGACACCCCATAGTTCCATTTTCCTTTCACTCAATTTTGATTACACACATGACGGGTGTAGCTATCCAAACAGAAGGTGCTTACCCTTCTAGAGCACCCGGCCTCACTTCCATGGTGGACTTGTCAGTTTCAAAGTTTTTACTTTGCTTCTGAATTGTTATTTGGGCGTGGATCAGTATGTTGGTTTTTGATTGATAAACCAGTATTTTAACGTCTTTTTAGATTTGTAGTGATTCTGTTGGTTATGGGTTGGTTGTTCGAGGAGACGGGCCTACATATGTTCAAACTGTTGACCCGACAGGTCCCGCGGCAGCAGCTGGTATAAAGGTTAGTATGGTCATTTTGTTTTCCTTTTATTCTATTTTATAATCTAATGTCCTAGCGTGTGTTTATTTTGTACAGTTTTCTTATTTTGTGTGTCTTGTTTTTGTTTGTATTTACTATTGCCATGAGTTTCAAATTTCCTTATATTTTAAATCAAAAACAAACATACTAATCCATGTCCGAATCACAATCCAGAAGCCAATTTTATATGCTTATTCGTCACATAATCCAAGTATCTGTATACTGACCTGTACATGCTAATACGTTTTATGCTATACAACAAAACATGGCTCGATTTGGACACATTACTAGTAATTAATAGCTGATTTTAAAAACATACTTAAATTACATATTGAAACCCGTAATAATGCGATTTAAATGTAAATCACAAGTTTAGACACTGAAAATCTGTCCATCAGAAGAATTTACAGATATTCGGGTAGTAATTACATTATATACCAGTTTAAATTTTACAACACTAGACGGCCGTTGCGGAATACAATTCCTTATCAGTAGCGCTTGGACCAAAATGGTTAAATCAAAATATGTTTTCCATGATGTTGAAAAGATGCCCAAAGAACCAAAATTTATTTTACCAAATTAAGCCAAGGAAACACTTTGCATGAGGGAGTATACCTTAGCTATTGAGGAATCTCAAATTGTAACTGGCAGCACATTTAGACAATAGTCTTCACGTGTGCCCATCAGCAATAATACTGTTATATATTACATTCATCCAATGAAGAACGACTAGTTATTTAACTCAAAGAAGTATATATTGAACTCTGGAAGTAAAAAGTTTATGTATTTATAACAATTAATAGAATTTTAACGGCTTATCTAATTTATTTAATTTCTTTTTTTCACATTCACATTTAGCCACTATGCCAAGTACCCGTATTATCGATAACATACATTTATTTATATAGAAATTTATCAAAACAAATGAAGTAATATTGGTTTTGCTCAGTCTGCTTCAACCGCTTTTAAATTGTAAGCGTCCTCTATAGTGGCAACAGGTAGGCAACTCTTTTTCGAACTCTTCAGAGGTGTCTTAAATAGCGTGAGCTGAGGCATGTGATCTTGGTTTTGAGTCTCATCCGAAAACCATCCTAGTATTTAGCTTTTTACAGCCCTAGTATGTGCAGGAGATGAAAATTATCTCAGAAAATGTTCAAGTCCCGAGTTGGGTTCGAACCCCCAACCCTAGACTTGGAAAGTCAGTGACCGTACCACTCGGCCATGTCCGCGCACAAATGCCTCATGTGTTGTTGTGACATTGTAGTACTTGGTTAATGTTTTCAATTCTATGTTTCGTTTTAGGTACGACAGTATATATACTCCGTGGATGGAATCAACGTACTCAGATGTAATCATAAAACTGTTGCTAAGTTAATACTCAATGACAATCCTTACTCTAATCTGGTAGTGATGACTCATAGACGAGACGTGTCATATTGAAGATAACAAATAATCAAAGTTACACGGTGTGCATATTTTGTATAACAATATCCAAATATTGTACGAAAATTCGTCTCACGAAATTTATAAGTGACATTTAACGTGCCTTCAAAAGCCACTCATTGATTACGGAAGAAAAAGTATTCAATTTAGCTAAAAAAAACATATCAATCCATGTCCAAATCACAATCCCAAACCAAAAACTTTGAAAACTGACAAATTAATTTAAATAAGTGTTAAGCGTTTATGTGTTTTATTTATGTATCAAAAGATATTGCAACGTTATTGCAGAATTACTTACATTATTTAAATTGCATACATCTGGAACCAGTTGCACAAAAAATGACTCGTTAAATTTGAACGAGTCGTTAAAATTAGCGACTGTTGCTCAAAACTTGGTTAGTTTTAACGACTCATTAAAAATGTCCAGATTTTAAATCGACCTTTGGACCATGATTAAAAATTCAATCAATGATTTAAAGTAATTAAAATGGCTGTCTATTGACCAACAACCAACAAATTAGAAAAAAAATGAATTCTGCAGGCATACATCCATTTTAACCAATATGGAACATTGTAAAAGATATAAATTTGGGAAGGAGAGCATTGATATAACTAAACATTTGGTCAGGAAGGATGTTGAAAAATATACAGAAAGAAGTAAACCATTGACTGGAGATGAGCAATAACTACAAATTACACTCCATCTCTTCACTCATGGCATCAATTTCCCCAGGTGAAAAGGTGGCCTTTCTTTGACTTTTTGAGGTAGCGATATGGAAGCTGCCAATTTGGATCTGGTACTTTGGTCATTATTTCTCTTTAATCAATGATTAACTAATCAATGTGTGAAACTGTTTTGAGCGACAGCTTTTAATCGACTGATTTGTTAATCATTTGATTAGACTTTAACAAGTCGATAAACTTAATTATCTTTTGTTTTGTGTAACTGGCCCCTGATATTTATATTTTAATAAGATGTTTATGGGAAGAAATGTGCTGTTATAATTACATATTATACCAGTTTTAATTTTACACCACTAGACGACCATTTCGGAATACGATTCCTTATCAGTAGTGCTTAGACCATAATTATGAAATCAAAATGTTGAAAAGATTACCAAAGTACCAAAATATATTTTACCAAATTTAGCTAAGGAAATACTTTGCATGAGGGAGTATACCTTAGTTTTTTAGGAATTTCAAATTTAACAAATTCAGACAATAGTATAATTCTTTTAATATGTTTGTGGTATAAAAAATTTGTAGTTATTTGTATGAAAAATGTAACTTAATTGTTAGTGGTATGAGTGTCTGTAAATAAAAGTAATACAAAATTTATTGCAGTATATGCCTTTCTATTTTATTTCAAGTAAAATACAAAAGCAAACGGGATGGTTTCAATTTTTCTTTTTTCAACTTGTCAACTTTCGTTTTCTATGCAGCAATAGCCTAATTATGGTATATTTGTTTCACAATAAATACTCTATGATAGGACTTGCTCCTACTACGGTAAATTTATACAACGAAGCAAGCCGGTTTAAACTAAATTGACACACGAATATCGAAAGCCAGGGGTTATCAAGGTCATCAAAAAGTATTATGGCCGCCATCACAATATTGTTGATAAGTATGATGTCTCTGTATCAACTATTATCCTGGATATATTTTATGTCCTTTAATTCCATGTTTCTTTCATTCCTAATTTTGAAAACACGCGTGATTGGTGTATCTAGCTATATACACGAGGTGCTTACCATTCCGGGACTCCCGACCTCACTTACCCGGTAAAGGTTCGCGTGTTTAACCCAATTTGGAAGCTTGAAAGTTTTTACTTGGTTTTTGGGATTTGGTCTGAACAGAGTGTAGTGTTAGTTTTTGGTTTATTCCTTTTATTTTCTGTTTGTGGACATTATTATTTAGTTGATGGTTCTGGTTGTACCGCTATGCTGGGAATATATGTATTGACACAAAATGGAGTATGGAATAATATGCACATATCTCTTGTTTGTCAGACTAAATTAGCCTAATCGATATAGTGTTCGCTTCGTATGTAGGAGGTAGTGGGTTTGGACCCGGTCGGTCTGACCAAGATTAAAAAATAGCTAGTGACTGTTCTTTCGCCGAGCATTCGACATTTATAAATGAAAGTCGCGGGGTCCTTCGGAGGAGGCCTTAAAAACTGATGTCCAGTGTCACTACAGGCGTGGCACGTTAAAGAACCCTCTCTGTACCTTGCCCTGAGCGCACTGCAAAGTTCAACATTTCTGCCACTTCACCCATACCTGTTAACGTATCGATATAAGTGAAATATTCTTGACTAAAACCCTATTCATATTGCTGTTCTTGCAAAATTTAAAGTAAGTACATGTGTAACGCAAACACATTTCCTTAAGATGGTTATTCAAAAAGCTTCTGCAATAAATCATAATACATTAAAGCAGCACATCTTTGTATTAGTACCTAATTACAATAAGTAACTAAAACAGCACTACCAATTCAAAATACATTCCTGAACAACATAATTGGTATATATATCATCGATATACAAATTAACTTGTTAATAATGTTAATATATTCGCGGAAATTCGCCAGAGTAACAATACGCGAAAATAAATATCCGCGAATGTTTTTTTTTTATATAAGTTACTTGTATCCGACGACGCCAAAAGAAAGTACGCGAATATCTTGAAATGACGATCCTAGCAAAAATTAACTAACGCGAAAATTTCCCGATTTACAGAAGTCACTCTACAGATTTATCAGCACAGACATATAGTTCTACTGGGTTGTTTTCATCTTCATCTGTCATATATTTAATGTAAGAACTTTTTATATTTATTATTGTTTATTCCCATTTCGTTGATTGTATTGTGGTTTCATTCCTTGAAGTTTGGTTATACACTGTAAAACATCATTTTCCGAAAAATATCTTCGTTCCGCCCTTTCCCAAGAAATCCTGATTTTTGTCTTGTCAGCAGTTATTAAATGCTCCCCGATTTCCTGACCGTCAGATCCATTTATATGTCGTTGGAGTCGAGTCCTCATGTCTCCAATTCCGACATAGATAGCTTTATATCTGTGACTTATAAGTTCCAAAATGCAGTACATCCCATACGTATCATTAGGTGGTAAATCACTAATATCTCTTCGATTTTCTGGTTGAAGTAATCTACTACATATACAATTAGAATTCTGTAAAGGAAAATTATTAGTTTTATCATCAAATATTTGTGCATGTTGTGCGACACATCACGATAGAAGGCTGTTTTTCTCTGGCAGGTTTCTATCTAGTTTCCCTACAAAATTAGCACGTTCAGTCACTCGTATATTGCGATATGAAATGTTTAATATAACAGCAGAACATATGTATAGACATAATATAAACATCGATAAAAAACAAACATACCGATTCATGTTAAAATCACAATAAGAAAACCTTTGAAAACTGGCAATTTTTATTTTATTTTTGATTTATTTATTTTTCTTTTATTTAACATTCAACTTTAACATTGTAAATGACATAATAAAGTTAACAAACAAAAATATTTTCCCGTTTGATTCCAAGTCTTTGGGATCTTGTCTTACTAGACACTATCAATCCGTTAACCGGAGTGACTGTTATCTTGAACTTAATGGTCAATGATTGAAAACTGGCAAATTTAGTTAATAAGTCCTCCAGAAGGGTAAGCACCTCCTGTTTATCTAGTTGTTTATCAAAGTTGAGAATGAATGAAACATGGAACATGGAATTATGTACGGTTAAATATATCTAGGATAATTTACGATAAAGAGACATTTAACTTTTTGATGGCACTGTCATGTGCTGTTTTTGAATGCACTATTTTAATAGAAATTCAAAAGCAGCACATGACAGCACTATTAAGCTTTGGCTAGCAAGATTCAAGATTTTTTATTACACTCTGTACAATGTATAAAGTTCTTGGTGTGCAATACAATGAATTATTCATATTTAGTCATCAGTTGATTGCGAAAATATAGGAAACAAAATATTTGGGATACCAAAGACAGTAAAGTTCTATGCATCAAGAAGAGGACTGAGACAATAGCTTTCAGATTTTATTTATGTTATTGTACTTTAACCCCCTCTCTCTCTCTTTCTCTCTCTCACTCTTTGACGGTTGAAATACATATTTTTTTTTAATTTATATTTTTTCAACATTTTACATAATATATTAAGACAAAGACACCACCCACTCACTCATACTTTCATCCTCCATACGGGTTTTTTCATGATACACTACAGGTCAATGTCAAAATTAACGTCACCCCTAATGTGTCAAAATTAACGTCACCCCTATCGAAAATCAATTATCAAATTAGCTTTGATTAAAAAGCAAATAATTTGGAGCTGAATGGTAAATGAACGACATTATAAAATAGAAAACAAGACAAAGAAACTAATCATTAAGTATTTAATATCGCCTTGGTCCAAACAAACACCATTTATGCTTAGTTGAGGCACCACGAACTCTTATAACAGACTGAACACGTCTGGGAAGACTGTCGTATAACTTTTCAAGATAGTTCTTATTTATTCTGTACCAATGCTTTTTGACGCTTTCCCATACATTACACGATTTTGGATTGTCCATTGCGACGTCCCTTTTCAAAGCATCCCACAGATTTTCAATCGGACTCATATCTGGCGAGTTTAATGGCCAATCTAAAATATGAATTTGTGAAGACTCTAGGAAACGCCTGGTAGATCTGGAATTATGGACAGAAGCCATAGTCTTTTAGGATAATCACTGTTGTTTTAAAAAAATCAAATGTCAAAAAAGCAACAGAATCAACATATATGAAACCAATAAAGAAGGATGTTAACTTGCCTTAATAGCTTCTTTGATTAGACACGACAATCTTCTTTAAACTGTGCCTTTTGGCTGTCGCGAAAGATGACGAACGTTTCTGATTTTGCAAATATTTGAGTCATATTTTAAACGGTTTTTAATTTATTTGCCAGGAATTTTTCGGTGTATCCATTTGGAAATGAAACGAACTGAGACCATTTATGATTTTCGTATAAAAAATGTTTTAAATAATGTTGCAGAACTGAAATTTACCTCAACAACTGAAAGAAATGCTGGATATTGAGAATTCAACGACAATTTGTAAATTTAAGGGGAGCAAATTCTTAAGAAAAAAATTATGGAACTTTAGTTTAAACATTTTTGCTGCAAATCTGGCAGAATTGCAGGGCTGCAGGGGTGACGTTTATTTTGACACAGTAGGGGTGACGTTAATTTTGACATTAACCTGTATACTATATACTATATAACAATATGTACAAAATATACATGTTTGTATTACATATTATACCAGTTTTAATTTTGTAGTTATCATTCAAATAAAGATCTAAAGACCCCCCCCCCCCATCTTTGCAAAAAAATATTAGATTTTCCCGAAGCTTTGTACCTATGTTTTTCGATCTGATAATATTTTGTTATGTGATTTTGCAGTTCTTTTATATGTAACGTTTTATTAAGGTATCGTTGTAGACTAATATACTGTTTGGTTAATGATATAATGTGATTTAGAGCATGTGAATCTTTGGTTGGTATGCCCAATATTACATCTTTAATATTAATAATAACGGTTTTCCCTGTTTTCATAACTATCCAAGATTCAACCCTACTCCAAATTTCTTTTACATATTCACAGTTGAAGAAAAGATGGGAAACATTTTGTTAAAACGATTTGCAAAATGTGCATTTTGAATCTTGCTTGATATTAATTATCTGGAGGAATTTATTAGTGCCATATATTTGGGTTATAATTCGGAAATTAAGCCATTTGAGTTTTTTGAAATACATAATATTGTTTAACTTTACCATTGGATGATTTTGTTTGTCTGTTTGCAATCATGATGAATCCAAAATGAATCCTACTTGAAAAGACTTTTATCTTTCTATTAGTTAAATCGTAAAGTACATTTTTGGTCCTTAATTGAGGTCAATATTTATACATTTAATTTTTATGCGTAATTTTTTATGAAACGATGCTTCAAACATTAGCATGTTGTCATGTACTTATTTTTCAAGACTATTTCTTAAGCAAAATTTTATGACATGTATATGTTTTACAGACAAAGATAACATCTGTGTTAAAGACAAATAAAAATGATCAAACACCATAACTTATGTTCTTTTAATAGCGATTATTAATCTATTTTCTATTGTCCTGTCAACTCTCTGCTTTTCTATGCAGCAGTATACCTGCTTCTTCTGCTTATGACGCTTTCACATAGCACTATGGTATACCTTCAATGCTTATTCCGACTACGAGAACTTCTTGCAACCAAGCAAACTGTTACAAATAAATTGTTGATTTAGGCATATTGCAAGCTGAAGGTTATAAAGGCCTTAAAATGTTTTATGGCCGTCGCCACAATATTGTCGATAAGTACGAGGGGAGGTCAAAAAGTTTATAGAACGGGGTATATATTGCCGCAACAAACCATACATTGTATTATTATTTTTCAATATAGTCCCCATTTTTCCCAATGCACTTAGCCCACTTTTCTTTCAGACTGTCTATAACTTTGAAATAGAAATCTTCGGTTTGGTCCTGAAACCATGCCTTGGTGGTAGCCTTAAGTCTATCATCATCAAGAAATATGATTCCCCGTAAATTGGATTTCGAATTTCTAAATAGGAAACAATCACTGGGTGCCAGATCGGGACTGTAGGGTGGGTGATTTAGTTGTTCGAACTTGCATTCACGAATCGTTGCCTGTGCAATCCTTGACTTGTGCACAAAAGCATTGCCGTGAAGAAGCAATACCCCTCGGCTCAACTTTCCCCTCCTTTTTAATTTAATAGCAGCTTCCAGCTGCTTCATTAGATCAGCATAGTAAGCCCCAGTGATAAAGATTTCAGCAGGTTTATAATTGATTAACAGAACACCCTTAGAATCCCAAAACAAAGTGGCCATGACTTTGCCAGCTGATGGTTGGGTTTTGAATTTCTTTGGTGAGGGTGACCCAGGTTGTTTCCATTCCATGGTCTCTTTTTTGGTTTCTGGGTCCCAATGATGAATCCATGTTTCATCATAAGTTACTAAACGTAAATGGAAGCTCTCCGGGTTATCATTATAAATACCAAGAAGCTCCCGACTTGACTGGAGTCTTTGGGAGCGATCCTGCACATTAAGGTTTCTGGGGACCCATCTTGCGGGTACTTTTGACATCCCAAGATGCTCGTGGATAACCGTGTATACATTCCAATGTGAAATGTCACACTCCCTAGCTATGTTATCAATCCTAATTCGACGATCGTTCATGATGATGAGGGTCTCCACAGACGTGACAATTTCCTTTGTGATGGAATCAGCTGGCCGACCTGACAGTGGGTCATCCTTCAGTGAGGTGCGCTCACGTTGAAATTCAACTGACCCTTTTGCCACTGTGGAATAGGCAGGACCGCTGTCACCGTACAACTCGGCCATTCGCCGGTGAATTTCTTTGGCATTTGATCCCTCTACTGTGAGGAACTTTATTACTGCCCTAAACTCAACATTTTGATTTTCCATCATTGTTTGATGGTCACCAACTTTGAATGCCTTTGAGAATTACACAAATATGTTGTGACAAATAAACTTGATATGTTTAAAATGGCGGAATGTTGTGTTGTCTAAATAAGTAAAGAAAATCTTTGTATCAAAAATTACACTGGATGTATTCGATGTCCATATTTTCACGTTCCATTTGTTCTCAATTTTGATTACACGTGTGGCTGGCTAGCTGAACAGGAGATGCTTTCCCTTCAGGAGCACCCGGTCTTACTTCTCTGGTAGAAGTGCACGTGTTTAACCTAACTTGCCAGTTTCAACGTTTTTACTTTGCTTCAGGATTGTGATTTTGACAAGTGTTGGTATGATTGTTTTACTTTGCTTTTGGAATTTTGATTTGGACATGGATTGGTATTTTTTGTTCAATTATTTAAACATTAACATGTAACCCATAGATATCTGTTATTTTGTCCTATAATACTTCATATAAATGGACAGCTACACTGTAATCACATGTAATGTGTACATATACACGTCACTAAAACTATTTTTACACAAGGAGCTCTTTTAAATACTTTAGAAACGGGTGTTGTCCAGTTTTGATACATATCCTAAGAGTTCCATGTTACCTGGTATTAACCACACTGTTGCAAGGAAGATTTCTGGTTGTAAATAAACAAAACGACTGAAGTCGGTATCAGAATTAATTCTTGCTTTCCAATTAAAAGTTTCCAAATCATTACCTGTACTGTTAACTATACCTTTCCATAGTATTTTGTTGGGGAACTGCTCTGTAGAAATAAATCCCAATGATAAATGTTATTATTCCAAAGTCACATCTTGTCATAAGCTACCTACTACTATGTACCAAGTCCCATTAAAGTCTCAAATGGAACTTTATTTATTGCTTGAATGAACATTACTTTTTTATTTAAAGCCTTATGACCTTAAAATCAGAAACTGGGAATATCATTAGATGTTACATTTTAAATGTTCAATTCAAAATATCTGTGGCCTTGAACTTTTATCTTGATGCTTTAAAATCTAAAGCGAGATCTTAAGTTAAGCAACCTCTGCACCAAGTTTAATTGAAAACTTAAAGTTGGAACTGAAGTTATTGAACGAACTTCTTTTTTATTGATGACACGGAATCTCTGTACCAAGTTTTATTGAAAATACCGATTGAAATTTTACGGAATATCTTATTTATGACATTAGATACCTTATCGATTGATCAAGTGACATAAAAAATCCCAAACTATTTTGTCATAATCAACCTCTGTGCTGACTTTAGTATATTTGGCATTACTCATATTTTTATTAAATTTACCAAAAGCATGGCCCAATTTGCTTTCACAATGAGTAAACTGAATAACACGAACTCTATAGTCTTGAGGAAAATAAATGGTCAGTGTTGTTTCTAGGATGGTGTGCAAAACAAATGCTAGGTTCGTACAATGGCACAGAAGAGACATGGGATATATTTTATATTACCGTAAATATATTTTTATATTACGTGCGCACGGCGCGGGCGTAATAGTTAGTGCGCGTGCACGTAATACCTATTAAATGCACACGTCAAATAAAAAAAATATATTTCATGTCACTTATGCACCACCGTTGGTTCGTCCCCAATATCAGCACAGACTAATCAGGGATTTGGTGAAAGATTCTATTCAGTGACATCTAGAGTTAGTTGTAAAACAAAGCGGTCAAATTCCAATCTTAGTTTTGTCGTATTTGTCTTCAGTTGATTTACTTCTCTTCTTTCTTAACAAAACCATTTTAATGTTCAGTAAGAATACTAGTATTTACTATTTCACTTATATCGAGACGGTTAGTTCTGGAATAGTCTAGTTGAATTACACATCCGAAAGTTCGGACAGCGAACTGACAATCTCATCTTTGCCACATTAGAATCATCCAAACTTCGATTTAAAATTTCTGAAACACATACCATGTTTTACGTAATTATTTACAAAGACACTGTTCATTTACTTGTATGGATTGAACAAAACACATGTTCTAAGTAAACAACATTGACCTGTCCGCCTGACCTTTCATTAAGAATATTTATATACGATGACCTATCAAGTGCATGGGTAGTGTTAGGATTCGCAGTTAATACATGAACAATGCAAATTTTCCAGGCTGTAAACGAAATAAACATGTGCGTTTGCTTTACATCAATGTACTGATCCATAATAAATTGTAATAATTATTTAAATTAAAGGTCAAATGGACAGGTCAATGTTGTTTGCATATGTGTTTGTTTCACAAGATTGATGACAAACTCATGGATCCCCAAAAATCAAACCTACAAGAAACATTAGAGGAATGGAGATGAACCTATCAGTTCCTGGACCCGCCTTGATATTAAATAGAGGTCATCGCAAATTGAAGTGAACACTGATATAAATGAAAAAAAAAACAAGTCTAAGAAACAAAAAATATTGAATTAATTTTATTTCTTGTTATAGTTGTCAACAAAATTGAAACAAGTTTTCACAGTTTTCCAAAACGAATGCATCTGTATAAGTAACAAAGACCCATGCGCATTGTACTGCCATGGTGTTCCAACTCGAAAAAAACACTTTTTAGAAACATCGCATTCACATAATTATGATGTTTTAAACAAAACGTTCAAAGAACAATCCATAATATCAAAACATTACAATAAGACGATTTTGACCGTTGAACTAAAATGAATTTTGGTCTTGAAAGATGTATGGTGGATTTTATGGTATTTAATCCTAAATGAACAGTTTTGGTTTTTAAAAAAAATAAATAAAATAAAAGTCTTAATATTCTTGTACTTAAAAAAATAAAAAGTAATAGTATCATATGTGAGTTTTCAGATTTTTGCTTATAAAAAGTCCTATTTTACTGGTATTTTTCTCAGCATGACCATCTTTAAAGATGTGCTTTCATATGCTAAAATAACTGATGTAATATTTAAACACCACAGGCATTTGCATCTATGTTTAGCTGAGAGCGTAACGAGGATGCGCCTTGTGTCCTCTTTTGGACGTCTCAACTCTGAAAAAAGTATATATTAAAGTCAAAGCTGGTTTTTTTTATCTTAATTTTTTAAAAGATATTTTTTAAATTTCTAATTAAATAACAACTACCGGTAAATTCGACATATACAAACTATATACAAAACAAAAACCAACAAAAAATAATCATTAAAACAGGTACTAGGTACAACAAATTATGTACATTTGTCAGTCAATCCTGTCTTGAAGGAGATATATACACGTTTATGGTATCAGAAACAAATTAAGTGTGTATTCTCAAATAACTTGAATTGAATGCTCTGAAGGCAACCACTTTACTCAACTATGCCCTTGTCATGAGCCTGTTAGATCAGACTGGGTACATTATGCAGTACAAAGCAAGATACTCAAAAGGGACTGTAATACTGAGCTGGATATGACTGTATTTTCAATATCTAGGCTAAAATACTGAGAAAAAATTCATAAACAACGACATTTAATACTGTATGCAGGTATAATTTTATCAAACCACTTAAGATTACAAATGTGGATTATCAACAAGTATATACTTGCTAAATTACAAATGAATAATGATAAATCAACCATCCTTGTAGCATTCACAACAAGGGACTTCAAACGTCAAAGCATGTTTATTTTCTCATTTAACAATATTTTTAAACTGTCCCCCCCCCCCAAAAAAAAAAAATAACCAAAACAGTAAGGCATTAAACAGAATTGATTTTGTCATATTTATTGAAAAAATGAAAACTACCTCTGCCTTTGAGACTGGGAATATCAAGTTCTGAGATTTAGTAAACTGCATTATGATATGCTGGTAATAACTATTGCATTCATTGCAAAGACAATATATTGTTGTACTATCTGGTATTTTGTGGGTAAGGACAACTAGATCTAATTTTTCAGTATATAACTGTTATTTTGGGGGATTTTAGTGGACAAATTTGGAAATTTTAGTCATTTTTCCTTTGGGGAAACTTCCTTCACTCGGTAGTATTAAGCAAACAAAATCACTGAAAGCAGACAATTTATCCCTCAAGATATAGGAATTTAAACTCATCACTGCTTGTAGAAAAACAATGCTTCAAAACATCAAACTGGATTAATATCTGTATTGATATACATGTATTTAAAAAATATCTGAATAGTAGAAAAGGCACACACACACACACACACACACACACACACACACACACCAAAAATTTTCATTAATTAATAATCAATCTACTGTATACAAAATATAACAATAAATATGTACCTTCTTGTGTAAAAATGTTTCATACACTTTTATAACAAAATCGTGTTACATTGTTCTTAATTACATTTCTATGGTAACATGGTCTAGGGAAGATAACTCACACCGACCTGTCACTTCTCACGCTTACTTAAAACTCACGCAAATGAATCCAAAAACTTTCCAGTGGTTAACTGGTGGGTGAACCTAGTGACCCCAACTCTGGCACTTGTCTTCTCATAGATAAGGTCTGGGAGACTGGGGCAATAAAATTACTTATTACAAAAATAATCCTCTGATTTTTCCCCATCAAAATGCATTTTTGAAATACATTTGTAAGCGATGTTTATGCTCTTATTCTAAGAGTTTGTTTTACACAATTTGTAAATTTTTGCAGTGACAGTTTCTGTATTTGATGTCACAAAAAAACGTCTTCCTGTTTTATCAAATACAATAACATATGGACACTCTATTCCATTAATTTCAGCCAATAACAACCTTCCATTTTTACCATTGTTAGACAGGAGGTAAATGCCTCTTTCACAACAAACATACACATTTTCAGAACAATCTAAACCTATCCCTTTTGCGTTTTCTAGTTTCTCATTTTTGTGACAGAAAATGTTGTTGCCATCCAAACCTGAGCAAATCAATTCATTGTGATTGTTGTAATAAAAATGACCAAACTTGGAAACACATGTATATGTATAGTCACCTGAAGACCGTGGAAAAGACTTGATAATGCTGCCATCATTTTCACTGACAAGACTTACTTTCTTCTGAGATGACAAAAGAATACCTTTGTGTGTTACAACAATGCCACAAGTTGGTGCATCACTCATCAATTCACCCACCTTCACAAGGTTATTCTCCTCTACTCTGTATTTTCTGATCAAACAACTCTCATAAAAAGTTACATAAATTTCCCCTTTCAGTCCCAATGCCAAATCATAAGGTGGCTTGTCCAAGTGATAACTCTTTATGCACTTCCCAGTCAGACTGTATATCTTCAGCTTCTCTGAACATCTGTCTGCAAACATAATGTTATCATCCTCAAGAAAAACACCCCCTGTAAAATCTGAATCAATAGATTTAATTTCACAGATTGGAACTGCTTCAATCACTTCAATATTATCCAGAGGGATAGCTTCAACTTGTGCCTGTGATATAACATCATTTTGGTCTGCATTTGTCTGGTCTTTATCCTCAGTTTCACTTGTAGTACAACATGACTTCACAGAAAGTATGATACCTTCTACTGGATCTGCATTACAAGGTGATTGAACTGTTTCTATTTTACCAATGTCATTAATATTGGTGATCTTGGCAAATGTTTCATCCAAAGTGAATGTATAAGCAACTGTACAGTCATCGTCTAGCTCACTACATAACTGACTAATATGACTTCTTAACTGAGACCTGACTTTAGCCATAGCAATAAATACTTGTTTGACATTCCCTTTGTCAGATACTGCCTCAACCAGTTTGCATCCATTTGCAATTGTTTTTCTAAAACTGTCAATTTTTGCTTTCTGTTCTATCCATAGATCTCGTTTCACTATATGGTGGTTTTTAAAATCACATTTGAATTTGTCTAACATTTCATCTATCTTTGCCTTTGCAGAAACTGCATTTTCTGTTACAGAAGTCAAAATGTCATCATGCTTCTTATCTAGCTTCTCCAGATTTTTCTGATTTTTATCAGAAAAACATCCTACTAATGTTTCAACTTCTTTCAGTTGTTTGGTGAAATCTTTGGTTTGTTCATTGGATGTCTGTTCAGACACTACCTCAATAGTTTTTATATTGGGACACAAACGGTGATCAGCTGACACACACACAACACAACACATTTCATCATGGTCAACACAATAAACTTCCAAATGTTTTCCTTTGTGCTGCATACATGGCTCATCAATTTCAGTTAGTCTAAATGAGTCATCTTTGATGTCTTCAATTGGGACAATTTTGTGTTTTCGTGTTGCTTTAGACTTGCGGTGACATTTTGAACATGCATCACATAAACTTTCAGAACAATCTTTACACCATGACACAGCCTGTATCTCATCACCTGAAAATTTACATGCATCACACATACGAGTACTAGACCCGTCTACCCAAGATATGTTATCTAATAAAGAAGTTATAAAACTGTTTGTTGGCATATCTTTTACCCACTGTTCAACAGATAAATTGGGGTCCAACTGTTTGACGTGTTTACGGCATATAGGGCAAGGAAAACTCTTAACTTCTGATGCTTCATTCGACTCTTTACTTGTTTCAGAACTTATGTATGTTTCTAAACACGACTTACAAAATGTGTGGTAACACGGTAAACATTTGGGAATGTTAAATTGTTCTAAACATATCGAACAATCAAAGATTTCTCTCTTAACAATTGCTGTTGCCATCTTGTTTTCTACTTTCGATTTAATCGGAAGTTGGAACTCCCACTCTGATTCTAAAATAGAGAAACGGAAAAATCGATCCGGGAATCTTAGTTGTCGTGACAGTCACTTACTTCCTCACGCATAATTGTAAAATACTCTTTTGTTCAAAATTTCATACAAATTATTAACGATAACTGTCAATATATTGATTATTATTCAAATTTTTAAACACGAGACCCATGGGCGTTAACGCTCACCTGAACTATTTTGTTTATGTAAAGCATTAAAAATAGCACACGTGTTTTCAGAAGATTCAACCAAATAACTCTTGTCCGGCACCAAATACAGATCTAAATCACAAAAAAATGTGTTTGATCATGTTGTGAGTACAGATTTTATGAAAATTTTCTAATGCAGGGAATTGCATATTCTGAATTTTATTTTATTTTTCAACAAAAAAAGAAAAAAAGAAAAAAAAAAAAAAAAATCCGGGGCAGGAACCCCAGTACCCCCCCTCTAACCAGGACGCGTCTTTGGTGAAAATTGCCTCACCTTTTGCTTCCTATCACCCTTAACTGAGCTCTATTCTTGCCGTGTAGTAAGACAGAGTTGTTTTACTTTATAGATATTGAAAATGTTTTGTCGTTCCCCTTACAGTCAAAAACAGAACTTTCAAGTTTCAGTAAGCAAGTTTTGGCATGGCAGCATGCCATTTTTAATTAGGCCGAATTATGTACTTTCACGGTGATATGTTATTTTTTCAATATAGCAATATCAAAATAATAACTTGGAGAACCTATATTAAACCGGACAACCACCACTTCGGGTAAGTAGTGTGTCAGTTCGTCAGAGTTTGTTTAAAATATGAATATTGCGAAAAAGATAATATAACTCACGTCCACCTTGACGCAGTGAATTGCCAATTTGATGTCAAGTTCAATACAATTGTTTGAACAGTGTTATAATTCGTAATTAGAGCTTCGGTAATTACAAGACACTAAAATGCTACATTAACCTCAAATGGACATGGGCCAGTTTAGTTATCTACATGCATGCATTACTGCCAATAAAATAAATTTGTGACCAAGCGATTGATTGATTGATTGAATAATTGATGCCGTGCCTAAATTTCATATTGAAATAAATTTACAGGAATTATGAGCAGGGCAATTTAATGTTTTCAAAGCTGAAATTCGAAATTCATGTAATTCAATTTTGTTGATATTAATAACAAACATAAGCTCAAAACGTGTCTTCTGTATGACTGCGAGACATGGAAAACAACAAAATGTCTCATGAACAAGCTCCAAGTCTTCATTAACAACTGTCTAAGACGAATCCTAAAGATGAGATGTCCAGAGAAAATCACCAACTTTGAGTTATGGGAGAGGTATAGAGATGGAGCTATCAAAAAGGAAATGGCGATGGATAGGACACACACTGCGAAAACCAACAAATTCAATCACACGACAAGCACTTCAGTGGAATCCTCAAGGGAAAAGAAAAGTCGGAACTCGCGGCCAAGAAACACTGGCGGAGAAACTTGCAAACAGAAATGTACAGAGAGGGATACAAATGACAAGAACTGGTCAGACTAGCACAGAATAGAACAAGATAATGGAGTGTTGTCAGTGGCTTATGTACCTCCCTGATACCACAGGTATAAGTCAATGAAGTCAAACTGGTCTGTAAAAATTTGTCACAAAATAGTAATTTATGGCATATTTTGTAAAATATATTAACACACACAGTATAGACAGTTACAGTGTTAGTCTTGTTTTGATCGAATCGATATAACATGTACAGGTCACCTAATGTGAAACTATTATAATCATGATTAGAAATAAAGAAACTTGAAACTCGATGATCACAGATGCAAACATCACATCAATACGGGAATGTAATTAATTATTTTTTTATCCTAAAAACCAATACAGTTTTTATCCCCCGAAGATATAAAATTTTATATGAATTTCAATTGAAATTCTACATTAGTTAGCTGTGGAATTTAAAGCTACTAACATTTATTTGATATATATATTTGATACATACACATATGGATGATTTAAGGATAGAAATCCAGGAGGAGAACGCTAACTACAAGGATTTAAATGGAAATTCCAAGAAGCAAGTCAGTGAATGGAAAGCTGGATGGAATATCATATCAAGTATTCTGGTAAAATATTTTCCATGTTTCTTTCGTTCTCAAATTCTGATTTTACACGTGACGGGTGTAGTTAGCTAAACAGGAAGTGTTCACCCTTCCGAAGCACCCAGTCTAGCGTCGCTCAAGTGTTAACTTAAACTGCTTGTTTTCAAAGTTTTCACTTTGCTTTGGGATTTTGATTTGGACATGGATTTGTATGAATGTATTTAGTTTCATCACTATTATATAATAGATAACCAGATGCTTTCAAATACTATATACTCCTACAAAGAGTTGGGTTGAGTAATGGTGTTTAACGTCCCAGTCAAAATATTTCACTTATACCGAGACGTCGCCAGCTATAGGCGAAAGTGCAGAAATTTTGCTTGTGCGTTGCGCTTATAGCATTATGCAGCAGGGTTCTTTAGCGTGCCAAGCCCATCGTGACACTGGACCTCGTTCCCATCCGAAAGAACCGTGACTTTTATTTCGTTATGCCGAGTGCTTGGCGAAAGAACAGTCACTGCCCATTTTCAAGTCTTGGGTCAGACCCGGCCGGGGTTCGAATCCACGACCTTCCACGTACGGAGCGAGCACTCTACCAACTGAGCTACTACACAGTCGGGTATACTCATACAAACAGATGAAACAAAACAAGTTGATATTCTGTTCATGTTCCAGTCAATATTATTAACCTTTGTCTTGCCTCTTGTATTATAATATCAGTGGCGCTTGTACTATCTGTCCTATAACCATGATAAAACAAATTAGCTACCATAAGTGTGTCTATTTCCCTCCTACCGGTCTCAAGAAATACCAAATCAGACCGACCTGTAATACATATTAGACAATTCGACGCCGGATCGTAAAAATTATATGTTGAAATTGATTTGTTTCTTTTTTCTCAGATTTTTAAAGTCAATTTATTAATAATACGACGGCCCGATCCGGTATATTAAGGGGTCGGTGCGAGCGTAGTGGCGATCGAGCACTATATTGAAGGGGCGTAAGGTTTCAATTGTCGGATGCATTACGTACATAATGGTGTAATGATGACCAACCTTTACGCTTACCGAAAATTGTCGAATTGTGCTTCGCCATGTATTTGCATGTGACATTTTATGTTGTATTTATATTCGTTGTAAGAAGAGTCTATGTTCCTTTCTGTTAATTTATTATGTTGTTTCTCTTTTATCAAAGGGAGCGAAGATTTTGAGTATACCGTTCTTTATCTTGGAAGTTGGAGGCGTAGCAGGGTTTCTTGTCAATGCTATATGCGCATATATATGCTGTTACACTTCAGCAATAGTGCGAGACTGTCTTTACGAAACTAACAGAACCGGATTCACTTACAGAGCACTCAGTACGTATGCAGACATTGGTGGAAAGGCGTTCAATTCAAATACCGGAAAAGGCGTGGTTTTGCTTTTCCAGCTCGCGCATGCCCTGCTAGCATGTGTGGTATTCCTTACATACGCTGGAATTTTACTACACGAATGCTTGTCTCTTTTCTCCGTTGATTTTGCTTCGTGTTTAATGCTATGTACTGGGTTGCTTATTCCAGTTGCATTTTTAACTTCACTCGAAAAAATATCCTGGTTTAGCTTCCTCGGATTTGTCGCTCAGTTTGTCGTAACGACTATAACAATGATATATTCGTGTATCTATTTTCGAGAATGGAAATGGGAGTATTTGTGGACAACAAAGAATGATGGAAACTTTTGGACTGTATTACCAAATACGTTTAACATCATATTGATAAGTTATGGCGGTACACCTTACGTCCCGATGGTAGAATCCGAAATGAGAGACAAATCCCGGTTTAACTGTATGATCATTAGTTCATTTCTTTTGACTATGTTCGCTAAGACTTTTCTGTCGTTCTTTGTTATACTGGTCGGGGGAAATACCGTAGATATTTCTTTTACAAGTATCCTTCCACTCTGGCCATATAAAATGATAGTCAATCCGGTATTCATGTTTAAGTGTTTAACCGGCTATCCTTTTGCATATTATTATTTTATGACCATTTTAGACCTCTTTTTACAGGAAGACAAAAATGTTTATTCCGATAAGAATGAACTTATTTGCAGAATTGAAAACGATAAAACAAGCCAATTATGTTTAGACAATAATGATTATTTGAAATTTTGGGCATTTGCTGTTCGTGTTGGTTTCATTATTGTTACTATGTTAATGTCTATATTTTTGCCTCTTGTAAATGTTGTTCTTGGCATACTAGGTGGTCTTGTATTTTGTGTTCTTTCTATCATTTTCCCTTGTTTGTTCCATTTAATTTTAAAATGGAATAAAATAACATTATTCCGAATAATACAAAACATAATATTTATTGGTATTGGTGTGGTTTGTGCCATAGCTGGTGTTTACTACAATGTAGTAACTTTAGCTTGATTGTTTGGCCAGTGATCAATATGTCTATTTAAATGTCTCTTTTGATTACAAAATCTGTTTCAGTTATTCATTGAAGTTATACATATCTTATGTCAAACACGGTTAAAAGTTAACCATAATAACTCCGTTAGTAGTTTTTATTAAAAAACCCAGACATTTGGCACAATGCTACCAAGTATAAAAACTGTGTTTTAAAAAGAATAACAAACGGCAATAAAATAAGTAAACAAGAAAAACAAATTGTAAAACCATTGACTCGGACTTTTTGATGGACAATGAATAAAGTGACAAAATGACATTACAAAACATTGTTGCATTTCTTTATATATAATGCATGCAATCACAGGCGCTTGGTGTTAGGTATTTTTTCAATTTATTATTTTATCGACCAGGCGATGATATATTTTGCTAAGATAAACTGATTTTATTGCACTTTAAAATTTTTATATAGAGAAAATCAAGAAAATTTTAAAGTGCAATAAAATCAGTTTATTTCTGGTGCATTTAGTTCAGAACGTTGTCAGATATGATAAAATAGCAAAATATATCATTGCTTGGTCGATAAAATAATCAATTGTAAAAAAAAAAAAACCTGACCCCAAGCGCCTGTGCATGCGATGATAAGGCTTGCAATTTCAGCAACATGGTGAACACTCGCATTGCAAAAGCGCCTATAAAACTATATACCGAGTCAAACCTGTCTATAAAGGCCACCCAATGGAACTAGGAAAAGTGGCCTTTATGGACAGGTGGTCTTTATATACAGGCTCAAATAAGATGAATATAGAACAATTGGGATATAATTCTACTGGCCTTTATAAGCAGGTGGTCCTTATATAGAGGTTATCTTTAAGGACGAGGCCTGAAGCCGAGGCAATATTGTGCCTTCAACTGTAGCTGGTGACGTCTCAATGTAAGTGAACAGTGAACTATTCTTGACAGGGCGATAACAATAAAGTATTTGAAATGTATATAAAAACCGAATTAAAATGATCAAATTAGGTATTTCGTTCGGGCGAATTAGTTAAATCGTTCGGACAAATTAGTATGTCGTTCGGACGAATTGGTTAAATCATTCGAAAGAATTAATAAATCGTTCCAACGAATAAGATAAGTCGTCCGGACGAATTAATTAAAGTTCGGATGAATTAGTATTTCGTTCGAACGATTTTTTTTATTTGGCCCTTCCACGCAATTTTAAGTTTATACCCGGATTACAGTTTTAACGTTCATAGGACCAGCAACATAATTGCCGATACAGGCTCCCTATACGCCAGTACGCCACGGCGTCCACATCATTTTTTAAATTTTTTTTTATCTTTTTAATATGATTTCTGCTCGAACTATTCCTTTAAAGAGATATAGATTTTCTTGCAAATACAATAAAATAATTCGTCTAACTAATATTTTATCGTTGCAATCCGGTAAAGGTTCCAATCGCTAGATCGTTCTCAGGCTTTTGGTTTAACATTTATTGTTACTTATTCAGTATTCACTTGTATTCTTTCACAAAAACGGTAAGCGAAGACACAGATATATAGTGTTGAACAGGGATTCTGCTTATTTTGTCAAGCACACTATGGATTCCAAACAGAAATATACTGAAAATACAATAAAAATGTTAGAATTTTTGATAGACAACATATTGTGATATAGTTTTCCAACAAACAACCTGTAAACCAATGGATACGAAATGTGCACCATTGCTTGATGATTTGTTTCTTTATACGTATATCAAGCAGAACTTATGCAGAACCTTGGTAAATATTTAGAGAAGACTTGCCATTCAACTCCACATAAGATATATAGATGGCGATCTATCTCTTAATAATCCTATAGTTAGAGATTATGTAAATTCCATCTAACCCACGAAAAGCTACATATGCAGCAATATACCTGCTCCTTCTGTTTATGGTGTATTTGTTTCTCTATACGCAATGGCAGAACGTGTTCACACAACAGGAACTTTATACAATGAAGCAAGCTGCTCGCAAATAAATGGTTGACGCAGGGATATTGCAAGTCTATGCTATCAAAGTCCTCAAAAGGTTTTATGCCCGTCACCACAATATTGTTGATAAGTATGATGTTTCTGTATCCAAAATTACTCGGATATATTTGACATGCCATACTTCCATGGTCCTTTTATTCTTAATTTGACAAGTGCATGGTGCTTACCCTTCCGGAGAAACCGGTCTCACTTCACCTGGTGAAAGTTCGCGTGTTTTTAAAAATTGGTTTACCAGTGTCACAGTACTTTGCTTTGGGTCTCTGGTTTGAATATGGATTGGTATATTTGTTTTTATTTTATTATTTTGTTCTACTGTTGAAGAATGATTCCCAAAACGCCGAGCTATCCGCCTATAGGAATATATACGCAAGAAACTAGGTAACACCCTTTTCAGGCCTCTATACCCGTCACTACTTCGAGGCCAAGTACAAATAAATCTCTGTGTAAATATATACGTTGCATATGAATAACATTTTTCCTTTTCTATAATGACGTGTGTGGAAGCTGATTTTACTGGTTGGTTAGTTGTCTATATAGTTTAGATGTTTGTTATTCTGCACCAAAGTGTAGCGATACTGACTGTCAGAAATTGTCATTACTTTGCTAGCACAAAAACAAAACTCGGGTTAGTGTCACAATGACTTGTTATGTTTTGCGTCATAATGCGTATACATTGTGACTATTGTCAGTGTGATTTCATAGCAGAATACTTCGATTTAGGCCGTCATATTTGTGTTTAGATGAAATCAGTGATAGAAGGCATTCAGGAAACTGTTGTTAGAGCCACCCGTGCTTCAGAGAAAATGCTTGACACCTGTGGAGCATTTTTCAGACAACATAGTGTTGCTAAGTTTTCATGGTAAAGACCAGTTTGAAGCTTTGTCAAGAGCAGTCCTAACGCAAAGCTTTTAGTGTTGTAGATATACTGATATAACCTTTGTTACAAGATGATGTCATCATCAGAAAGGTCATTTGTATAATCGAAATCAGTTTCTCTACTTTTACTATAAAATATTCTTATTTGGAGATTGTTCAATAATTCGGTGATTTCCGTTGTATGTAGACTTGATGAAACTTTTTTCATCTTTGAAGCATCAAAGATTACTGAAGGTTTTATATTTTGTCTAGATATGCGAACAACAGATGGTACAAAGATACCTTGTCTGATGAAAATGTCAGTTCTTGCCTGAATTGGTGCAAGTTTCATGGCGAAACTTTTTCTTTGAAAATAAAGCAAATGGCAATTTATTTGCCGCACCTCAAAATGGGTAGTTCTATACATTCAGATTTCAAGTCTATTCGACCAATCGCAGGTTCACGATATTCAGTCTTGTCCAGCTAGTGACATTCATCACATATGAAACCTACCCCGACTTTTTGTCTATGGCCTTTCTTCGTGCGATGATTGCACTTAGAACAGTTTAATGTTTTTTTTGCATTTTGTTTACTAGTACGTGTTCATCGTACACGAAACACACGGGAAATGACACGTGGCCTTAAACTGGAGTGTAATGTCGTTATATATATTGTATGTATAAAACAAATATGCGTGCATGTCTTTCTTCTATTATGTTATTTGTGGTAGAAATAAATAATATTGCATTTATATTCTAACACAAAGTAAGATAAAAAAGAAATAAAACCGTAAAATATACATTTTATTAAAATAAAATAAGTTGAAAAATAAAATTGTAACTTTGGGATTCGAACCAACAACGTAAGACTTACTAGTCACTACGTATACCCACGACACCACGCAGGTAATATGCTGTCAATAAGGGTTTATTAATACCAAGTACGAGTATAGTACGATATTTTAAGAGGTTATATTGGGGTAACACTCTAAACATTGAATTTTACAAAATTCAGTATCAGCGCATATCTCTCCATTAACCATACTTTGCATATCTAACAGTAAAATAATATAGTCTTTATATTCAAAATATCTTTAATGGAGAGGCATGCGCTCTATGTGTATTTATTAAAAAACTTGTTGATTTTCACTGACTGTTCCATGTTTGTATAGAGTTATACGGAGACAAACTCCATGAATTATATGCGTTAAACATATAATGCAATATTTTACTGAGAATTTAACCATATAAACTTTCGCATAATGATATTAGCTTTAGGTTTTTTCACTATCAATATGTATTCAACATACTTTTAAATTTTGAATCCTATAGGCGGATAGCTCGGCGTTTTGGGTATCATCCTTTGTATTTCATAACAATTCAAAAGTAGCACGTGACAATTTGATTACTTCCTATTGCGACCGTTTGAAGTTTCAAGAAACAAAAATTACCTTTAGTAAACATTTTAAAATAACTGTCTAAAACCCGCCTTCAGATTCCACCAATTTCATTTAAAAAAATTCCATCAGATTGCACCATTTTACATGAATATTTCCAAATGTTCAGGGGGATGCCTCATAACCACCACCCCTGCATGTCTTTGGTGCGAAATTTCATCCTTATTTGAATTCTCATCATTTTCACCTAGCTACGCGCCTGCCGATAGGACATTTAATTGACCCGGGAACAGTTTGGATTCATACACAAATCCCATCACTCCCTTATACCTAGCACGCAAAAGTGTAATTAGTAAAAAAATATTGAAAGACAACTCGGCCATTAGTTTAAAGTTCATTTGGCTATAGCCAGCTGAGATTATGCCATGATGAAGTGTGCGTCTATATGCGTAAACTTTAATCTCCTCCTCTGAAACCAATTGGTCAATTGGAACAATTTTGGTGTGGAAGGTCTCTAGGTGAGTTAGACTAAAGTTTGCACCAGACGACTCGCCCGACATCCAAGATGCTCACCGTTACCATACTAAAAAAAAGTAGTCATTATGCGTTTAATTTTTACCAATTTCGAATTTGAAATACATGTATAGAAAATAATGAGATAGCTGGACATTTAACATATGTAAAGGGTTTTACGAGACGACCCCGCCCGACTAACAAGATGGCTGTCATGATTGTTAATTGTAATAAGAGGCCCATTGGGCCGGATAAGCTTGCTTGATAAAAAATGGCTAGCTGAAATACTTTAAGAAAACATAAAAGCTGAAACCCAAATTTCAAAATCTTTACATATAGTCAAGATTGAAAGATTTTCCAGATAGATGACCATTTCAGTATTCTTTGGCATTTGTGACCTTGGCATTTGAGTCCACAGCCTTCATCTTTATATCAAAATGATTGCTATATGGAAACCTACAATATTCTAATATACACATGCTTATACAAAAAGTTTATAGTTTTTTTCAGATAATTAACCATTTCTTTCGCAACCGTTGACAGATTGACCTTGACCTTTGAACCCATGACTTTCGTCTGTATATTAAAATGATTGCCATATCAATGCCTACAATTTTCTAAAAATACATGCGGCATAAACAAAGTTTGTAGTTTTTCGGATAACTAACCATTTCAGTATTCCTTAGCATCTGTGACCTTGACCTTTGAACCTATGACCGTCATCTATATATCAAAATGATCGCCATATCAATACCTACAATATTCTAATATACATTCCTATACAAAAAGTTTATACATGTAGTTTTCAGATAAGTAACCATTTCAGTGTAACCTTGACCTTTGAACCAATAGCACTCAGCTATACATCAAAATGAACTGACAATATTCTAATGAGCTTACCAATACAAAAAGTTGATACTGAGTTTTCCAGATAATTAACCATTTCAATATTATTTTGCATCTGCGACCTTGACCTTTGACTCATGACCTTCGTCTGTATCTCAAAATGATCGTTACATCAATACTAACAATATTCTAATATCCATGCCTATACACAAAGTTGACAGTTTTTAAGATAATGGATAAAAGCACAAAGGTAAAACATAAGGTCACAACCGTGACCTTGGTCGTATTTTGAAGATAATCCTAAGAAAATGTCGAAACTTAAAACCCCACGTCATTATCACTTCAAATAGTCAAGAGATAACAATTTTAAACTATTTTATTATTTTTGTTCTCAAACGGATTAAGCGCAAAAACGCCACGGTAACCATTATTCGTCTGAATTTGAAGAAATTAACAAACTATAGGCTTATTAAGACCCTAGAGAAGCCAAATATGACATCAGATTTTTTTCTCCAAAGTTGTCAGTATGGAGATCGAGATTTTTAAAAAGAGTTTTACATATCAAAGAATTTAAAAAAGCTAAAATGAATATGTATGGGATGTGTATTATTAATCAGTTTGTATACCTACCCCATTTTATTAATATTTGGCTGACGCATTTGTCTTTTTCAGTTATAAAACTTGAAAATTACAATACTGAAAACTACATGTAATAAATACATAATTTCAGTGATTTCCCTAAAATTTGTAGCAGGAGGTAGATTGACTTATCCGGCAACAGGCCAGAGGTCAAGTGAGGCTCCTCGGTCGAAGACGTTTTCAGCTCAGTATTCTGAAGGCAATTTTATGAATTATAACAGGCCAATTTGGTGTTTTAGACAGCCAAATCTGCCTGTTGTCGCCTCTTATGGAAAACACAATCTGATAAAACACCACTGAGCCATGCCGGATTCAGCCGGGCACGTCACGGGTCAGGTAAGTGTCAAGGAGTCGTACATGGCCCATCACTGACAATAAATTATTTGGTATTTGTGTAAATAAATTCAGTAATTTTGACGTGCCGTGCTTATTTTAAAGCAGCGTGTGGGGATATGTTGGTCCGGGAAACCATATCCCGGAATTTGGAGCAAAATCCGTTTCCGGATCAAAGCTTATATTTTTGATACGCAACTAAATTCATGTAGCTTTACTTGTGCACGAATCATTTCGCGCCAAAAAAATGTCAACAGAAGAAAGTGAAAGTAGAACACAAAAGGAAGAAGCTTCAAAGATCAGGTAATTTTAACGACAGCTTTAACTTAGATAAAGTAAATAATATGTAATATGTTACACAGTATTTTTGTGACAGTTTATTATAAAAATTCTAGAAAAAATCCAATCAACTTGGTAAATTTAAATCAGGGTCATCTAAGTAGGAAAATTCAAGTGAAAACTATTTGGTTGAAAACGTGAAAGAGGGGTACAATTATGAAATTACCTACACAAGTGGAAAGATTTATAAATAAAAATTAAAGCAGGAATTGATAATTTAAGAATTTAAAAAAATATTTGTTGCATTTTCTATGGAAATCGTGCAAAAATACACGCGAGTTGATTATCTTTGGTAGTTAAAAGATTTGTAGTCATACAAAATTGGTAAATCTTTTACCTGATAAAACTTTTTTACTTTTAATACAGTGATATATCAATATTTTGTATTTTCTGTATTTTGATACCTATTTTTGTTAATGACAAATAGCTCTACTGTCCCCATTCCTTTTAACATTTGGAATTATAATTAAACTTGGGTTTAAACATTGATAAAGAGTGAGGGTGCTAACTACTTGACCTGTTAATTTTCTACATTTTACTTACCCTATATTGCAGGTCACTAGAGGACATTAACACAGTACTAGAATATGCCAAACTAGAACAAACAGAAGTAAAACCAACAATACAAAGTATATTCTTCTCTGAAGATCTAGACAATGAACCAGTGAAGTTACTAGAGGTGGACAATTGTGTCCTAGATTCCTTAAAGACTGGTCATACGTAAGTATATTAAATGCATTATAAGACCATTGTATTATAAATAAATTTAGCAGGTACATTATTTCACAATTTTAAAAATTTCCTTCTATTTTTATATTTGCAATTTTACGAAATCAACTGAAGAATTTTTCTATGAACAGTGTTATCTGAATGGATTGAGATATTTTAAAATTGACTGTAAGATTAAGTGGGTCAGGTGTTTGATTCCTGACCAGGTCTGTTGGTACTATACCACTATAATAATTCAGGAGGTAGAGTACTTTTTCTGTGTGATTCCTGGACTGTTCAGTCTGTAGATCATTATAGTGACTCAGTTTGTAGAGTGCATTCTCAAAAATCATGATAAGTGGAAGGTCAGTTGTTCAAATAGGAAGTGGCTATTCTATGTTAATTTGTGAAGCACTCATTATAAAAAATGATGTTTTTGCCTTTTATGATTTGGCCATATGATGTTTTCGCCTTTGAGGATTGGGTCATATGATGTTTTCGCTTTTGAGGATTGGGTCAAATATTTCGACCCTAATAACATAGGCAGAAAACTTTTTCCTACTGTTAGATTGGACCTTGTATCTGAATTTAAAGTTGACTAAAATGAATTGTTGTAACTTGTACTCAGAGTGGTGATCCGAGGAGACAAGGATGAAGGGGCAGTGTTATGTACGGGAAGTAAAACATATGATATTAAAGAGGCTGAGATATCTAACTCAATGTTACTGGTACCAGGATTAGTGCTAGGGACTGATCTACAGAATGAAGGGGAGCAAGATGTCAAATATAAACAGGTACAAAAATGTTTTATACTTACTGTTGCTAATTGAAACTTTGGTGTTAAAAGATTGAGTAAAATAATACAAGAATATTATTAATTTGCTTTAAAGTCGAGTGCCTTGTCAGGTGGTTCTAGTCTCTTGAGGTAGATAGAATGCTATTAGGTATATTTAAGATTCCATAGCGACTGATTAGATGCACATCCCTAATCAAACCAAAGATTTGATTTAATTGATTTAAATTGATTAACTGGTTGTATATCTTTTGATATTGCATAGGCAAACAACATTGACCTGTCTGCCGCTTGACCGTTAATAAGTAACATTCATGAAGGAGGATCCACAGAAGATATTGGTAGTGTTAGGATTTGCAATCAATACAAAATCATTCCATGCTTCTTGTGATGTAGGCATAATAAACACCTGTGTTCCCTCTACATAAATGCACCGGTCCATAATAAATATTTAAATTAAAGATTGAGTCTTTAAATCATTAAATTAATAAGCATCTTTAGATTTGCATAAATGTCTTAGCTATGGTTTGGTACTATCAAATATTTTAAGAACCTTTTGTTCTTAATAATTTCTTAGATCACTTGTGAGCTTGATTTTGATTAATTATGTTTTGTTGATTTTGAACTGTTACCATTTCTATTTATTTAGGTTACTAACACTTTGTATAACTATTTTGAACTGAGACCATGTAAACCAAAATTAAAGAAACTGAAGCATTTATTGGAAGAAAACATGTTTTCGGGTAAAGAATGTGAAAATGATGAACACCATCAAGGTAAAAAGGTGAGACATTTTATAAAAATGCAAACAAAATTTGTACAGTGGAACCTTTCCAAATCAACCACAAATATACAGGCCATGTCAAAAACTGCAATCCCAAAACAGTGGTTCAAAAGTATGTTTTGTAATGGAAGGTCCTGGACCTTTCCCCTTTATTTTTGGCAGGTCCCACATAAAGTTTTGAAAGTCCCATATCAACAATGGAACTTCCATTTGCAATTATCTTAGTATTACAGGCATACTAGTAAAAAGCTGCATGCCCATCTGACTGTTCCAGTTTTAATATAAAGGGTACCAAAATTAAAGCAAAAGGTCCCTCAGACTTGGGGAATTTTGAACCCCTGCAAATGCAAAGCAAAAACTTTGAAAACTGACAAATTAGGTTATACTTCCACAGACTGATAACAAGCAAACCAAAATCTTTTATAAAATGAACTACCAAGGCACATGCATTTAATTAACTACAGTAGAACTTTGATCGTTCGAACGCCGATGCCTGGAATAAAGTAAGTTTATTTTATATCATCAGTTGTTGTTAATTACTTTTACTTTCAACCATATTTATTTAATTTAAATGAACTGTCGATATCGATAGATTTGCCGTTCGAAGTTCAACATTTTGTTTACAAATGAAGTTTGAAAACTTCGAGATGGCTCAAATACTTGGCCAAAGTCCCTGGAACAACTAAAGTCCGACAGGTGTTAGATTTAGATAGATTCTACTGCATATACATGTACAGCAAAGAATTTTAAGTGCACATTTTTATTAGTACATGTATTTACTGTCCATTTGATAAATCTATATAATGTAATTTAAAAAACTTAAAAAAAATATATGTGGTTTTAGATCAGCTTTTAAAATTCTTTAAATCTGCTTTTTGTTTCTTTATTGGAAATTTTTTTGTATGGTCTTAAAATCAAGCCCCATGTAACATTAGGTGTGACATAAATGAGCACCTTTGCTACTCTTTATCACAAGATATATATTGCACATATATTTCAGTATTTCTGTGCCATTACTTATAGCTTGTGATGTCTCAATATAAGTTAATTAATCCCATTTCATGTGAGCATTTACTTTTTTGACTTGAGAACTTGACTTTTTAATTTCAGTATAAATTTACAGATTTAGTAGAGGTAATACAAGCCAGTGAGGACGAGATACATAAGGCACTAACTAAACTAGAAGCTTGTCATTTATCAGGTAACTTGAAAAGTCAATGTATTAATCTACTATAGTGGGTTCAAGATCCATGTTCAAAATGGATATTTTGAGACAAAAGCAAATTGACATGAAATGACAAAAGGGACCTAATGACTTCTGCATCCAAAGTAAAATAAAATGATGTCAAAGATTTATTTTGTTTTGAAAAATAGTTTCATTATGTGGTTTGAGCACTTTGTAACAAGTATGACACTTTTGCGAAAAATTAAATGCAAGATGGTTGTTTGAAATTATATCATCTCACAATATGGGCTGCATGTTTTGATAACTCCTTTATTCTAGTGCTTTACAAAACTTGCAACAGAATACTCCCTATTGTACAAAATTATAAGACTGCAAGGATTAAGATTTTTTCACCAACTTTTATTTTTTTGTCTTTTTGTAGATTCTGTACAGTATTTTCAATTTTTGTTCACTTTATAGCAATTAATGACTGTTTTTTTACCCTTTACATGCTTTAGTTTTCATTATTTTTATTATCTATAGGATTTTGGAGATTGTTAGATTTTGACTTCTTGACTCAGATCCTTAACCACATCATACAACTATGTGAAGAAAATGATTGGCTAACTGCAGGTATTCCAAAAGAAGACTGTTGTCAAACATTAGAAGAACTATTTCCTAGGTAAGACTGTTGTCAAACATTTGAGGAACTGTTCCCTAGGTAATACTGTTGTCAAACATTAGAAGAACTATTCCCTAGGTAATACTGTTGTCAAACATTAAAAGAACTATTACCTAGGTAAAACTGTTGTCAAACATTAGAAGAACTGTTCCCTAGGTAAGACCATTGTCAAACATTAGAAGAAGTATTCTCTAGGTAAGACTGTTGTCAGTCATTAGAAGAAGTATTCTCTAGGTAAGACTGTTGTCAGTCATTAGAAGAACTATTCTCTAGGTAAGATTGTTGTCAAACATTAGAAGAACTATTCTCTAGGTACAGGGATTTATCAGGGTCTTTTGGGAAAAGGCCCAAAACTAAAAATTGGGAAAAACTATCAACTTTTTGCTCATTTTGGGAAAGCTTTGACATCATTTTTGGTGCCATTAATGATTAAATCTAATGCTTTTAGTGTATTGAGTTGATTGAAGATTGAGAAAAGCAGCCACATTTATGACCAGACTTCAGCTATGTGTCTGGTACAATTTTCTAATTGGGAATTTTCTCAGCCCATTTTGGGAAAAAATCAATGTTTTTCCATTGGGAATGGGGCCGAATTTCGGCCCTAAATAGGCCCTTGATAAATCACTGAGGTAAGACTGTTGTCAAACATTAGAAGAACTATTTTCTATGTAAGATTGTTGTCAAACATTAGAAGAACTATTTTCTAGGTAAGACTGTTGTCAGTCATTAAAAGAACTGAAGAACTATTTTCTTGGTAAGACTGTTGTCAGTCATTAGAAGAACTATTCTCTGTATTTCTTCCATCCACTAAAAGGAGTAATAGTTATAATGACCTTATTATGTAATTTGTACATGTAGTTAGGGCCCCGCATATATGTGGGTGCCCTATAGTAATCACCTTGTCCGTCCGTCTGTCCGTTTCTCTTTCCGCACGATATCTTGAGAAGGAATGGTGGAATTTTTATGAAACTTGTTTGTGATAATTGGTACATAAGTCCCTCGCTCAAGTTCGATGTTCGACAAATTCCGTGCATAATTAATGAGGCTGCTGCAATCTGATTGGCTGAATGTTTTCCGCATGATATCTTCTAAAGGAATGATGGAATTTTGATGAAACTTGCTTGTGATACTAAGTATATAAGTCCATCGCTCAAGTTTGATGTTTGACAAATTCTGTGCATATTTAATAAGGCTGTTGTAATCTGATTGGCAGAATGTTTTCCGCATGATATCTTCTAAAGGAATGATGGGATTTCGATGAAACTTGTTTGTTGGAATGATGGGATTTTGATGAAACTTGTTTGTGATACTCAATATATAAGTCCTTCGCTCAAGTTCGATGTTCGACAAATTCCGTGCATATTTAATGAGGCTGCTGCAATCTGATTGGCTGAATGTTTTCCGCACGATATCTTCTAAAGGAATGATGGAATTTTGATGAAACTTGCTTGTGATACTAAGTATATAAGTCCTTCGCTCAAGTTCGATGTTCCACAAGTTCCATGCATATTTAATGAGGCTGCTGCAATCTGATTGGCTAAATGTTTTCCGCATGATATCTTGGGAAGGAATGATGGAATTTTGATGAAACTTGCTTGTGATACTTAGTACATTAGTCCTTTGCTCAAGTTCGATGTTCGACAAATTCCGTGCATATTTAATGAGGCTGCTGCAATCTGATTGGCTTAATGTTTTCTGCATGATATCTTTAGTAGGAATGGTGGGATTTTTATGAAACTTGCTTGTGATACTTAGTACATAAGTCCTTCGCTCAAATTCGTGCCTGCTTAATGAGGCTGCTGCAATCTGATTGGCTGAATGTTTTCGACATGATATTTTAGGAAGGAATGTTGAGATTTCGATGAAACTTGCTTGTGATACTAAGTACATAAGTCCTTCGCTCAAGTTCGATGTTCGACAAATTCCGTGTATATTTTATGAGGCTGCTGCAATCTGATTAGCTAAATGTTTTCCACATGATATCTTAGGAAGGAATGATGGAAATTTGATAAAACTTGCTTGTGATACTTAGTACATAAGTACTTCGCTCAAGTTCGATGTTCGACAAATTCCGTGCATATTTAATGAGGCTGCTGCAATCTGATTGGCTTAATGTTTTCCGCATGATATCTTTAGTAGGAATAGTGGGTTTTTGATGAAACTTGCTTGTGATACTTAGTACATAAGTCCTTCGCTCAAGTCAGGGCTCAAAGTGACTTTTTGAATCTAGGAGCCAGCCTGGCTCCTTATATAAAAAAATTAGGCGCCAATTGAAATTTTTAGGCGCCAATTGAGACATTAAGGCACCAGCAAAAAAATTAATGTGACTGTATCCTTAAAAGAATCTAAAATCTTCGGCGCCGTGGTAGTTGGCACAATATTTACAAGTCATTAAATTCCCGACAGGGTCATATAGTAACCACGAAAACAGGGCTTTCCATGATTCTTGGAACTTACGCTGAGTCAGAGACTTCTGTTTCTTCTCCTCCGGCTCGTCAACGCTGTGATCGATTGCCTGCTTTTTGGGAGCAGCACCTCTTGGCTTGAAAAAACTATCAATAGACTGCCGCTTCCCAGCCATGCTTATTGTTCTATTCGGAACACTTTTGACGTTTTGTGTATATATATATACGAAAGAATCCCTGTGAAATTCACGAGGTAGTCCGAGGAGTACCGGAAAACTTTGACAATATGTAAAACACAAATAGAAAAACGGAAATGGACATGATCGAGAATTTTGAACTCCCGAAAAAGCGGTCGCCAACTTGGCGACTTATGAGTAAAAATTGGTCGCCAATGGAAAAAATTGGTCGCCATGGCGCCTAATTTAGTCGCAACTTTGAGCCCTGCAAGTTTGATGTTCGACAAATTCTGTGCATATTTAATGAGGCTGCTGCAATCTGATTGGCTAAATGTTTTCCACATGATATCTTAGGAAGGAATGATGGAATTTTGATGAAACTTGCTTGTGATACTTAGTACATAAGTCCTTCGCTCAAGTTCAATGCTCAACAAATCCCATGCATATTTAATGAGCCTGCATACTATGTGATTTGCTGAATGTTTTAAGCATGTTATCTTCTGAAGGAATGGTGGGATTTTGATGAAACTTGCTTGTGATAGTCCTTACCTTATAGTTCTAATTCGGTATCTGTAGTAATCCCTTGTCTGTCTGTCCATCCATCAGTACGTTTGTCTGTCTGTGCATTTTGTATGCGGGGCCCTTCCTTGACATTGGTCTAGTTTAAAATTGAGTCTAGACTATTTTTGTAAAAATGGTTGTTATGATTTATTTTCTTCAAGTGTTATCACAAATATAGTGTTAAAGCATGTCTAATTGTACAGAGTAATACATACCCTATTAAACCACCTTTAGTACTTTCTGTAAAGCCATGAATAAATCTTTATTTTTACATTGTCAACATTTGTTAGTTTTACTTACAGTTTGTAAAATTACTTTACCTCACAGTCACCACCATGATGGGTTACAAAAGTCATTAAATAATCCTTATTTCCAATTATACAGGCAAATAATAGAACATGTGTTACATTTTTATGCTGATGTTATGAAGTCATCTGCTAACTTCAAAGATGGAGAAGAAGATGAAGATAAAATGGAAATAGGTTTGTTATTAAATCATTTTAAATTGTAAAATATTCACAGCTGCTGCTCCAAGTTACTTGTGAAATTTGGTGGTCAGTATGGTCTCTACCAAAAAAAAAAGGTTTGTGTTTCGCTGCCAGGCGAAATGTTTGGTAGCCAAATATTTTCCTAAATCACCAGGCCACTGTGTTAGCTCAGTTGGTAGAGTGCCCGTTCCATAAGTTTGATGTCGAGGTTTGAACCCAGACTGGGTCTGAACCTAGACTTAAAAGTGGGTAGTGACTGTCCTTTCGCCAAGCACTCAGCATTAGGAAATGAAAGTCAGTTCTTTCGGATGAGAACTTAAAATAAACAAGGTCTTGTGTCACTGTAGGCATGGCACCATAAAGAACCCTGCTGTATAATGCCATCAGCACAATGCACTGGCAAAATTTCTGCACCTTCACCCATAGCTGGCAACCTCTCAATATAAGTGAAAAATTCTTGACTGGGACATAAAACACCATTACTTAACTTAAATCAATTGCTCATCCCTTGAATCAACACAAAAAAATCAATTTGAACATAATAAATAATTAATTTTAATGATTATAAACCACATACAGTGTTCATTCTAAATGAGACCATTGATCCCATATTTTTCTAAATGGTCTCATTGTCTTAGTGGGGCATATCTGATATTACATGAATGCAAAAAAAAATATAATGATTTTAATGGTGTTTTAGGGTTTTTTTTTTTTTTTTTTTTTTTTTTTTTGAAAATGGCCTTTTCTGAAAAATCTAGATTGACCACTGTACATATAAACTACTTACGCTATGATAGTCAAAATTTATCAAATGTCATTTAACAATTTGCAATGCCTGGACAACAATTCTGTGTAACATTGTGATGTTTATTGGTCGACATAGGAATATACAATATCATGTCACAAAAATTCCCAAGTCATAATTATGACAACAATGTTAATTTCATGCAGGATCTTGTCAATACAAATATCCTACATCTCAGAGTTAGAACAGAAATTGAAAATGACTTAAACATTTTTCTCTTTTAATATTTACAGGTAATTAGAGTTTGGGATCCTTTGAATAAAACATGTACAAATTTCACATATACAGTGTATTATCACTGTACCATTAAATCAGGATAGAATGCTATTTTAATGATGATTTTGTTCTGTTGGAAGATGAATTGTTTATCTCTCATTTCTTAGGAAGCCTGAACCTAATACAGTAAAACCTTGATTCATCGCCATCATTTGTTCAGTCAAATTTTGGTGTTATAAAGGGGTTTGGCGATTAATTGGGGGAGGTGGATAAAGAAAAACATAAATAAAATGGATTTTGGGACTTCAAAATAGTGTGGCGATAGGCGAGGTGGCAAAGTTATCAAGGGCCATTATAATGAGGTTTTACTGTACATGACATTTTATGAATAAATCAGTAAACAGGATTTCCAAATTGAGAAGGGGTGGGGCCGGGGCAGAGATAACAAAGTACTACTACTCCTTTTATAACTTCAGACTGAAATCAGATGATACAGGATATACATTCATATTTTTTTTGGAAATTTCAGATACTTTATTTTACCTGTTAAATGAAGACAAAATTTGTAGATTTTTTGCAACTCTGTGTTTGAAAAATGCAGGAAAGGTAACATAATAAAAATTTATACGTGTAAGTTAAATAATAAATGAGGTATGGCAGGTCATTTGGTTGGCCTGGAACTCTGATGCCATTCCTTAAACACCTGATTGAAGGTTCTTATTTTAGACCAATTAATCAGAAGACCCTATCACACATTATTTAGTTTGCCTGGAACTCTGATGGAAGTTCTAACACAATAACAACTATTGATCAAGCCTTCAATGCTTAAATAATTGAAGAAGCAACTTTAGGACTCAAAATAAAAACTGGATTGGGTTATGCTTTATTACTCTTAAGGCAGCACATCCAATTTAGAAGAAGTCTACATATATATTTAGTCAGTTTATACTAATAAATCTCAAATTAACCTCCAACTCGGATCTGGCTAGCCTTTAGGTTTTTGACAGACTTTGTATACGAAAGCCATGCCATTTTCAGTACAAATTTAAAGGTAGATGTAAATGTCTTTTTGTTTTTACTTTATTATTCCCTCTAATGTTTATTTCTTTTTACAGTTTAACTTAAAAGAATTTATAAGTGTTTGGGAACAGTGTGTGCCGTCATCCATGAAGACCAGTTTAGACCAACTAGAGGTATGTGTAAATATACAAAGTAATTGTACCCAAACAAACTAAGTACTTGATCTCTGAAGAGACTGCTTTAGTCATTTCTTTCATTGAGTTTTACTTAAAACATTTATTCTGATGTCACAGTGAGATTGAAAGAAGATTAGAAGATATTTATGAACACTGATAAGACAAGCTTCAAAGTATAAACTGTCTGTAACTCAATCAGTGACAAAATATGAAAATGAATATGCATATACATGTTGTGTATCGTCATCATGACTATGAAAGTTTGTACTTGCAAAAATGTCCTTCATACCAAAAATGCAAACATTTGTCAATATGTGTCTACTTGAGTAGTGTGGTAGTAGTTATCCCTGTATTACCGTAGGTCCAAACTCATTACATAAAGGGTGCCATTGCTAATTGCATTTTGAATTTCAAATTTAGCATGTCGTGAATTCTTAATGTCAGGACAATATTATATAAAAACTAACACAACATTAACCTGATTATAAATCATTTTCAGCACTTGAAAATGGGAGAAGTTCTTAGATGATGTATTCAATTATTTTAGGTATTACAACAGAATTATTCTCTCAGAAATCCGTCCATAAAGTTCAATTTGTATTTCATTGAAAAAGCATGAACTTTCCCAGAAATTTCATTTATACTTTCAAACAATTTCCATTCCTGGTAGCCAAAATTGTCATTGAGTACTAATTTCTGAGAAATTCTTTCAAAAAGTTACTTATTTTAGCAAAAGTGAAAAAATGCTTTAAAAACAAGTTTTTCTTTTGAAATTTGGCTACTAATAATATTAAAATTGTGGAAAACCTAGAAATTTAGTATAAATTTGATTTGATTGTTGAAGTCATTTCATTTATTTGAATACTTTATAAAATCAACTCTATAACACAACCTTGTGGATCAGCAGCTACAAGCACAACGTTTTCATATAGAGTATTTACATGACCTTAATTATCACTGTAGTAACTTATCTTAACAAACAATTATATTTAGGGAATGGTGTTAATAGACAGAAGTTGTAAACCAGAAAGAATTTGGTACTTCCCAGTTGAAGATTTACCTGAAGATGTAGATGAAAGGTAAAATTGATTTAACAACACCACTGGATGCTCAGAGTTTATGTCTCGATAGAAGTGAAATATTCTTGACTGAGACGTAAAATCCAATTCAATCAATCAATCAATCCATTGTCAGAAGTTAAAAAATGATTGGTTTTACAATATATAAATTTTTTTTATCTTGTGTCCAATCTTCAAAATTTTCCAAGAAGGAGGACAAATACAAATACGGGTTAGTGTTCATTTAAGAAGGGGCCATGGGGGCCATTGATCCTTTATTTTGCCAATGACTCCAATGTTAAGGCCACTGGGTCATATAACATTATATGAAGCAAATATTGTTGTAACAGTTTAATAGGAAAGTTTTTGAAAAAAAAAAAGATTGAACATTGATGGGTCAAATCAGAGCTGTCAACCCTAATTTCAAAAGCAAAATGCACCAAAGGTTAATTTTCACTGCATCATCCTTTGGAAATACCTGTGCTTTAAGAACTTGTTTCATGATATGTATGTTATGAAAAAGATACTGGATATATTGATGGCTTAAGTCTTTGGTAGATGCAGCATGAAAAAGTTGATCGATATTATTGCCATAAGTGCTTAGCATAGGTTTAAAATACGATCGTGTTTGTTAGCTATGACCCTTTAATGTAAATGGTAGAATCTTGACTGACACAAAATCTTATTCACATGCTCTTGGTATTATAAAGTGGCATGAAAAAGTTACTTGTTTTTATATCGTAAGAATTAAATATAAGTTTAAAATTCCTTGTCTTTAACTGGTGACCTTTAGATGTAAGTGTAAGAATCTTGACTGTGACCATAAACCTCTTGGTTTTATAAAGTACAATTTAACAATATGGTAAGACATTTAAATTACAGAATGATTAAATACACCAGAACATGCTGTTACAGTGTCTGAAGAATACAGCAAATTCTGCTACAGTGACCACCTCTGTAAAAAGACCTCATGTATGTAAAATTCATATTTCTTTGGTCCAATGGGCAGTAATTTTATAAAAAATAAATACGCCAGAACATCATTGTTTACAGTGTTTTAGAATACAAACTCTGCTACAGTGACCACCCCTATATGAAGACTACATGTCTATAAATCCATATTTCTTTGATCTAATGGGTGGTCATTATATACAGGTTTTACTGAAGATTTGTTCTCATTGCAGGTTTAACTTATTGTTCAAAACCAGAGAAAAATGGACACTGGAAGAAATATCACCTTTTATAAGGTATGTGCACTTAATTAGAATGAAACATAACATTAAAAGTATAGAGCAGAAGGACCATTTACAAGTATAGAGCAGAAGGATCATTTACAATGGTGTTTTACAAAAAGTAATGAATAGAGAGGGAGGGCTAAGTTAATCATAAGCTACCAGACTCTGGTATGCATCTTAGTACTGTTACTCTTATCAAGTTTTGAGTCTTCTTTCGAGCATGTGGAAAGGAAATTAGAAGTTTTCCTTCTCCTGTTATAATTATTCAAGTGATGCAGTACTAAAATGTTTAATGATCATGAACAACTTTACTCAAGTAGTTAAAGGAAACCTTAGTCCTGTGTCATGTACTTATACAAGGTTTTCCTAGGTTTCCCATTGAAAGAGAGGTGTATAGCACTAACACTGTTAATTGCAGTATCTTTCATTTTCAAAGGGACCAGTGATGACTGAGTGCTCTAGGGTGTCATTGACCACTGTGCCTCCCATTACCAAGATACAAGCCCCTTTCAGGCTCAGCTAAATTCTTGTTTGTCAGTTTGCTTAGCTAAAGTTTCTAGGTTTCTGTGGATACTCTAGTTTTCAGTCATTCTAAAACTGACTATATGGATATAACTGTAAGTTACATAGTCTTATATGGGACTAAAACACCAATCCAAACATTCATTTGACTTGGTATTTTACAGGGATTTAACCACAGAGAAGACTGATATTGGTGCTTTGTTAACAAGACATGCTCGTTCTTCATTACAAAACGGAATTAAGATGTTTAATTCTAGAAAACCAGTTACATGAACTTACCAATACAGGATGGTATAAGCTTCTCCAGGACATGTTTCAACAAAAAAAACCAGTATGATTTAAAAGCATTAACCTGCTTTAAAAGTAGAGGAAAATTTGCTTCCAAAATATTGTGTTTGTGAAAATGTTTAGCAAGAACATTTTCAGGCAAACACTGATGTATTTGAGAACTGTGCTCTTTAAAATAAACTTTACATCATTGCTTTGACAAGGGCCACTCTTGTTGGGTGAAAGAAATCGCTGTTGTCAGTAGAATGAGATAAATAAGCTGTTTAAGATCGGTCTTTTAGATAAAGACGAAGAAATAAAAGTGCAATACATGTATTTATATTACAGTTATTCACAATGATGTGATCAATGTTCTGATAGTATATGTAAGCTGTGTGATACAATTATGAAGATTTTTGTACAGCGTTTCACGATATTGAATGCGTACTTTGCTATCACTTTCTTCCAAGATATCGAGCTTCTTTGCTATGAAATTATAAGATATGAGTACACATGGAAATAGTGCGCCTGGTAAATGAGCGTGAAAGAAGTATATCTGTTTTATCGTGAGATATGTATTCTGAGACGGGTAATGCATTTGGTTACATATGCACATTTGGAATAAATTTTCGGAATACATTTCGGAATCTAGTAAAATATTGCGACGGGATGCATCTAATAATTTCTGCAATTTGGCGAACTGATCTCATGTTTACAATAAAAAGTAGTCCGAGAAGTTTGCGTCCTACGATGTAAAATCATAACTTTTTATGAAATGAACAGCAATTGATTTAATTAATTCTTCGTGAAATCTACGGAAATTTAAATTTATTTTGAAGGTTATGATAACGTATTTTGATGTTGAGGCAATTGTGTCATATTTTAAAACTTTATCGATTAGATTTCACTTTTGTGAAAGGGAGATAATCCATACAGTGTTGTGTGCAAATGCATTAACATGAAACGGGAATATTGTGAGTGATAATCAGCAATTAATTAAAACCCAGATTAACAGCAAATGATCAAGTTACATACAACCGCTAGAATGTACCCCCTCATAGCGACAGTAGGATCTACAAAACTCTACTTTCTCTCTATCCGAAATGACAAAACGATCGGGTACAACTTTTTTGAATTTTAATTACCGATTGTCGTTTTCATATATTTATGAAATTATTATTTTCTACCATTTAATTCAACAATACATGGTTTGGTACATTGTTTCTTTTTCCAAAAAAAAAAAAAAAAAAAAAACATCCATCGATCGACATCGACCCCAACCCCCCCCCCCCCCCCCCCGAATTTTCGGTTATAGTCTGTCTTGCCACAACACCATTTTCCCAACTACGCTGTACAACAGCACAACAGTGCTAAGTTTAATCTTATAACTAACTAGATATAAATTGAGGATTAGTTTTTAGCTCACCTGACCAAAGGTCATGTGAGCTTATGGTATGGTGCAGCGTGTGTATGTGCGTGTGTGCGTGCGTGCGTCGTTAACACACATTTTCGACTTCTCCTCTGAAAGTACTTGGCAAATTTCAACGAGACTTGGTCAGAAGCATGTCTGGGTCGGTGCAATTCAGATTTGTTCATGGCGTTGCCATGGCTACCATAACTAGGTCAAGGTGACCTAGGGGTGCAAAAATCTTAAAAAATCTTCTTCTCCGAAAGTATTGTTTGGAGAAAAAATCTGTTGTGATATTTGGCTTCTCTAGGGTCTTAAGCCTATAGTTTGTTCATTTTGTGAAATTCGGTCGAAAAATGGGTTACGCGTTTTTGCGTTTAATTTTGAAAAAATCGTAAAATAGCTTCAAATTGTTATAACTTGACTACTTGACCAGATAATGACATGGGGTTTTCAGTTTTGACATCTTCTTGTTAGTATCTTCAAAATGAGGTCAAGGTCAATTGTGAAGGTCGTGACCTAATTTTTTTTACCTCTGATTATAATTATTATCTCGAAAACTATAAACTTTTTGTATAGTCATGTATATAAGAATGTTGTAGGTATTGATACAACGATCATTTTGATGTATAGAAAAAGGTCATGGGTTCAAAGGTCAAGGTCACAGATGCGAAACAATACTGAAATGGTTAATTATCTCGAAAACTATAAACTTTTTGTATAGGCATGTATATTAGAATGTTGTAGGTATTGATACAATGATCATTTTGATGTATAGAAAAAGGTCATGGGTTCAAAGGTCAAGGTCACAGATGCAAAACAACACCGAAATGGTTAATTATCTCGAAAAATATAAACTTTTTGTATAGGCATGTATATTAGAATGTTGTAGGTATTGATACGACGATCATTTTGATGTATAGAAAAAGGTCATGGGTTCAAAGGTCAAGGTCACTGATGCGAATCAATACTGAAATGGTAAATTATCTCGAAAACTATAAACTTTTTGTATAGGCATTTATATTAGAATGTTGTAGATATTGATACAACAATCATTTTGATGTATAGAAAAAGGTCATGGGTTCAAAGGTCAAGGTCACAGATGCAAATCAATACTGAAATGGTTAATTATCTTGAAAACTATAAACTTTTTGTATAGGCATTTATATTAGAATGTTGTAGGTTTTCATACAACAATCATTTTGATGTATAGAAAAAGGTCATGGGTTCAAAGGTCAAGGTCAGAGATGCGAAACAACACCGAAATGGTTAATTATCTCGAAAACTATAAACTTTTTGTATAGGCATGTATATTAGAATGTTGTAGGTATTGATACAACAATCATTTTGATGTAAAGAAAAAGGTCATGGGTTCAAAGGTCAAGGTCACAGATGCGAAACAACACCGAAATGGTTAATTATTTCGAAAACTATAAACTTTTTGTATAGGCATGTATATTAGAATGTTGTAGGTATTGATACAACGATCATTTTGATGTATAGAAAAAGGTCATTGGTGTAATGGTCAAGGTCACAGATGCGAAACAATACAGAAATGGTTAATTATCTCGAAAACTATAAACTTTTTGTATAGGCATGTATATTAGAATGTTGTAGGTATTGATACGACGATCATTTTGATGTATAGAAAAAGGTCATGGGTTTAAAGGTCAAGGTCACAGATGCAAATCAATACTGAAATGGTTAATTATCTTGAAAACTATAAACTTTTTGTATAGGCATATATATTAGAATGTTGTAGGTATTGATACAACGATCATTTTGATGTATAGAAAAAGGTCATGGGTGTAAAGGTCAAGGTCACAGATGCGAAACAATACAGAAATGGTTAATTATCTTATAAAACTATAAACTTTTTGTATAGGCATTTATATTAGAATGTTGTAGATATTGATACAACGATCATAGGTCAAAAAAGAAAAAGGTCATGGGTTCAAAGGTCAAGGTCACAGATGCGAAACAGTACCGAAATGGTTAATTATCTTGAAAACTATAAACTTTTTGTATAGGCATGTATATTAGAATGTAGGTATTGATACAACGATCATTTTGATGTATAGAAAAAGGTCATGGGTTCAAAGGTCAAGGTCACAGATGCGAAACAGTACCGAAATGGTTAATTATCTTGAAAACTATAAACTTTTTGCATAGGCATGTATATTAGAATGTTGTAGGTATTGATACAATGATCATTTTGATGTAAAGAAAAAAGTCATTGGGGTTTAGTATTTACGTTTACTTTAAATCTATCAGATAGTCATTAGTTATCAGGTGAGCGTATAAGGCCCATGGGCCTCTTGTTGTGTTGTAAAGTGCTGCCTCACATATCTGGAAGTGCATAAGTTTGAATCTCATTTTGGGTAGATTCTGTGAAAATTTGTTAGGCTGATGGTTTTCGCTGGGCACTTCAAGATTCCTTTACTATCCCAGAACATTCTGTATATAAGGGAATTTATCTTAACTGGAAAAAACAACTAACCCATCTTGATCATTTGTGTTTAATTTTACATTTACTGTAAACCAACTTTCATACTTGCCTATAAACTTGGAAATTCCTCGATGAAAACAAATGTTTATCAATTATGGCTTGAAGAAGTACAACATGATAAACAAAATAGGCTTGATTAGAGATGTTCATTTGGTTGGTTACTATAAAATATTCAATAAATCTAGTTAACTGCCATAGAAAAAGTCTAGACATCCCTAGCCTTGCATAAATTAAAAGATCAGAAGATTAGATAAACTTCCAACAAGAAGTTTCAGAATAACATACTTAAAAAACAATATGTAGTTTCAGATTTAAATACTAGAATTGTCTCTGAGAGCCAAATACCCCCGCCCCCAACATTTAATGTTTTCCTGTGACCTTGGGCAAAGGTCATGAAACACCTTCGGACCATGAAGATTATTCGTGTGAAGCTTTATGGCAGTCGTCTAATACAGCTATTAGATATGGTCCGGACATGAGTTTACGCAGACAGACCAACATATTGATTGCAGTTTTGTTGGGGGAGTATAACTAGTAAAATTATCCAACAGTGTTGGTCCTTTAGTCACGTTGCAATAAAAGACAACACGAAAGATGATTCAGCTGCTGTGGCAACGTTAGCAAAATATCACTCGGACTCCTAGCAGGCTGACCAATCTTTGTAACTGGCAAATAAACTTAAACACATGAACTTCCACCAGGAAAGTGAGACCAGGTACTCTGGAAGGATAGGCACCTTCTGTTTAGCTAGCTAGCCATGTGTAAAATCAAAATTGAAAACGAAAGAACTATAGGACTTCAAATATATCCATTAGTCTGGTAGAGGATTTTGAAAAACCGCTTATTTTTCGATGTAGGGAGGACAACGTGTTCAAAGGTGGCAAGTTATGTCATAACCTTCTTTGAACTTTACTTTGGTAGAATCGGCTTGTTGCCAAGCAAGATTTCACCCAGGGGCCATTGTGGGGGCAGCTAAAGGTCAATGGGTGCAAAGTTCAAGTGAAAATGCCCATATTGACCTATACACAAATTCAAGGTGGCTTACAGAAGTTTTTCTTCATACATTTTGTCTTCTAAATATGTAAGTGGCATCTTCAAATTAAAAGAAAGTCATATCCAACTAATTCAGTCACTTATTTTCAAAGTTTTCCATGAAAAATAAGATTAGACGTGTGCACAAATTTGACCTTTACAAATATGATTAATTGTGGCAAATAAATACTAGTATAAACACATTTGTGCATTTGAAATTGTTTAACAAAACTTTAGACTTCTGTTAAAATAATTTTACTGAATCATATTGCCCGTATTTATATAAGTATCCACTTTTAAAAAAAAAAGAAATCAAAGTACTGGTGGTACTGAAAGATTTGATTAGCTATAATGACTGTATCTGTATAATACTATCAAGTGTGTTCTCTTTTTCTGGTGGAAATATTAGTGAATTGTTGAAACACGAACTATTCCCACTGTCGCTTTCTATACCTGATACATCAGGACCCTTGTTATCTGCAGCCGACGAGTCGGATCTTCAAAATATCCCTGAGGAAGAAGTTTGCATGGAAACATTACTACCAACATAATTAATGGTCAAACTTTAGTTGTAGTACTGGGAACACGGAAAGACATCAATACATTCGGCGAATTAGGAAACGCACAAACTGTTTATCCACGCGAAAGATAAATGTATGAAAATTGATGTCATTATGATAGATATGACAACTAATCCATAAAAGGTGAAACCATCTAGAGATAAAAGAGGATCAGGTCCCCGTTCTGTTAGAAGAATTATTGATAACTAAAATGTCCCTCTGCCATCAAATTGGTAAGATTTTATAAGTCACCAAGAAAACAAATAGGATCTCGTAGTAATCCAAGACACTTCTTAACTTAGCTGAGGGTATCAGGAGGTCCAACAGACAGCATGTTTAATTCATAAAGAGGAAGGAGTGTAACCGTTTTTAAAGCTTTACACAAGGAAGCCGATACTAGAATTGTTCCCCATGGTGTTGATGCTTACATGCAAGGCTATAAAAGAACAGTTGTTGTCTGTCGTGATACTGATGACCTTATTCTTCTGTTGCTTTTAAATGAGGAAGTATGATTCCAGACGGGGGCATCTAAAGTTCGTCCCTGTTCATAGCATAAAATTATCACCTCTGGAGAGGAATAAGCTCCCAGTATTCCATGCAATTACAGACTGCAAGGCTGTCAATTAACTTTCTGGACATTCTAAATACAGAATTTCGTGTTTCCAGGGAAAACACAGGTCTTCTTCCCACTCTTGCAAGAGGGATTTTTTTCTGAACTTGTGAGTGCAGATCCCTTCATTGAATGTACCTAGCGAGGATTTCTTATTTCTTATCTTCAAGGGAAAAGTACAATTGAAAATTTGCTTCCAACATCATATGCAACCGACCTACATATTCAACGTGCACACTATTAAACTGCTGTTTGCCGGGCTGCATTTAGTTATACCTGGTATTTGTTCCAGATCTCCCATCACACGGATCGTGCTAGTCTCACTAACTTGCGTACTGTATGCCTTTCACTCCCAGTGGAGGTTAGTCCATCGACCAAATCCCTCAAACTGGCTCTGTTCTGCACAATTTTACCCCCTCTGTTTCAATTCCAGTAACTTGTCTCAAGGTGTATTTTATTCTTGTTTGTTCCATTTCAAAGCCTTGTGATGTTGTTGGCAGGTGTCTTGATGGTGTGACCTATCCATTCCCAATGTCGCTTTTTTGTATATGTTTTAAAACGTCCTTGTTTTGTGATCCACCATAAACTTTTCGTTACTAATTTTGTTTTGTCATCTGGCAACAAGACCACAAACAATACTAGTTTTTATACTTAAATCTGAGTTTTTTTTTTCACAAATTAAACTTATTATTTTTTTTGCTTAAATCTTACTTTGAACTTTAACTTTCCTAAGACAATTACAGGTCAAAGGATCATGAACAAAACTTAACTTTTTTGACTTGAAGTATTTTCCTGATGTTCACGATTATTCTCGGACAGTTAAGTTAGTGCGAGTCTGAATGTGACTTAAAAACAGTTTTAATGAGAACATTATAAATTGATTGATTGCATGGGGTTTTACGGGCTTTTACGTATTTCAGTCATATCAAGACGTCACCAGTGGCAGAAATTTTGACCTTTACAGTGAACTTAGGGAAATGTGCAGGAAAAGTTCCTTAACATGTTACACCCGCCTTGGCACGGGGCATCGGATTTTAATATCTCTCTCAACGGATTTCGTGACTTTCGTTACTAAATACCGAGTGCTTAGCACAAGAACAGTCACTACCTTATTTCAAGTCTTGGTCAGACCCAACTAGGGCTCGAACCCAGGACTCAACACATACGGGGAGTGAGCGCTATACCAATCGAGCTACAGTAGGGGTATTTAATGAGAAAATAACCTTTACCAAAATCATGTCGTGCATTGCTGAAATGTAAATATAAATCATGTTGCACTACAAGATGTACATGTAGGGCATACAATTTAAAATGGGTGGCTGCATGCACTTGCAATGGGAACGTTGAACCGTTGATTGGTTGAACCCTTTGAATGATAATGCCACAGATAGTGATATTGATGAATGAAAAGAAATCGTTAGATGTGACTGATAGATTTCAGAGATTCTCGTGACTATGCCTTGCCGATTACAGTACTTGCAGTACTTTGATTTTAAACTTTTAATAAATTTCAAATTATTAGCTGGGTTTAAACAATATATTTGTTTTAATCACAGTCATGTATTTGCAAAAGAATTATATTTTAGCATTTTGATTCATGCTTTGATGTTGAATGTATACTTTTATTTTATTCTATCTTGAAGCTTGTGTCAGAATTTTGAAAAATAACATTGAAATATTTAAATTTTAGCCTAAACAGTCTCAATTAGCTTCCAAGTCAATGTTAAAATACACGAAATGCTATGATTGCATGAGAACAGATTTATTTGATTTATTTAAATCTCATAAAGTATATATTTGGACAGCTATAAACTAATAAAGATTAATTTTTGGGGGAAAAACACTATCTGACCTTTGACCTTTTATCTACTAAACCAAGGGTCGATCAGCTTGGCAACAGGTTGATTCTTGACCCCTAACCTATGATGATATAAGACAGCTATGTTGCCAGCTTTGAACACTCATGTCCCCCTATTGTAAAATTTCATTTTTTTTCCACCAGACTACATGGTAGGTATGGATACAGGGACATCATACTTGTCAACAATATTGTAATGACGGTCATAAAACTTTCCGAGGGCCGTGATAAGCCTTGGCTTTCAATATCCTTGAGTCAACAATTTATTTGTAAGTAGCCTGCTTGGTTATATAAACTTCCCGTGGCGGGAACAAACTCTACCATAGCGTATTAATTGTGAAACGAGCAAACCATAAACAGAAAGTTGACCATAGGTACATTTACGTCATCAAGTTTGTCATATAGCTTCAAATGTAGCCTTTCTTTCGTGGTCGTCATAATCATAATAAATGAGGTACAAGTTGAAATATATGAAACAGAACTTAAATGCAGTTTTATACATAAAAATAATCTTAGACTAAGAATTTCTGTTAAAACCGATATTTATTCTTCTTTTTTCGATCACACGAAAAAAATTTGCGGGCAGTCTCTATTTGAATCCAGAAACTATCCACTGAAGAAGGGGTAATCTCTATCGACCACCTATTGAGTCCACAACTATGGTTTAGCTATAATTCAATTCAATTCGATATGTGGTACATCCAGTGACAAAATTAACGTGGCAATGACAAACTAACAAACTGAGCATGACAAAGATTCCATATTATGTTTTCTATATAATATTAAGTTTATCTATGTTATTTAAAGTTTTATACAACATTTTCTAATACTCTTGTAACAATACATTAATATCCTATGGTACTTAGTATAATACATTGGTATATATTTAATCTGATAAGTTTAAGGGGAAAAAACATTGAAACAAATAATGCATTTCATCTCCAATTCCAGAGGTACACAGAGGACAATTCCTTTCATTTCTGTTTAACCCAGACCATCTTCCAGTTTCAACCGGAGAGTTCATATTGCTAGTCCCCAATTTACAAATCCAAAAGACAGAAGAGGTATTAAGCTTAGTAAAATCTTCACATTTAAAATCCTTTTTTAAACATATTATAAAACCGACCTTTAGAAGAGTTTTGTAAACTGCTTGACCAAGATTGTACAAACTGATCACACAAATACTGTTTAACAATAGATTTTAACCAATTAATATGTACAGCGTGTATATGGAGCGTGGTAGACATGGTGGTATTAATCAATCGTGCTTTTGTTGTTTCTGTAGTTTTAAGAGTTGTAGAAACCGAATTTCAATTTTAACAAGTACAAGTATGCCTAAAATATATGAATCGAGACATTGATACATACCTATGTATTCTTTAACCAAATTATACATCTAATTTAATAGGCGAGAGAATGGAAATTTGTTTCGATCTACTGTTGCACTTCAAATATATGCAGGTGTCCTTAAAACGTCAACACGTAAAATTACACGTGTATAACATATTTAGGTAGGGTGGATGCTGATAGCAGTGGTAGAAACTAGGCATCTCTCGTAGGTTAAAATGTATCAAAACCATGTTTATCAGAATAGTATTCATCAACACAGGCCCTTCTCTCTCTCTTTCTCTCTCTATCAAATTCTGTGTAAAATTTTTGAAAAAATATCTTTACAGAAGAGTTCAAAATGACTTGATCCGTCGTTTTTGGGGCTTTTTGAGGCGCCATTAAAATTTTAGTGGAGTCTTTCAAAAGATTAACAGTACAATTGTATTTAAATGTTTTACTAGTATCCAAATGATAATACTGGCTTTCAGATATTTTTACTTATTGGAATTCGCATATTTTGTCAGAAAAATGCAATAGATTCAACCAGGATTAATGAAAAATCAATGGAATGATGGATAACCACAGGGCATAGGGGTCAGGAATTAGAACATGTCCTCAAATTGACACGATAATAACATGAAAGAACTTTGTCGCTAATTAATTAACAACACCCAACGTCAAAAGAAAGAATGAAATTCTCACCTGTTCTCAGGTGACACATTGTTTACTTACCAATTACCAAACCTTAATTAACGACTAAAACAAGGTAAACATTTTGTTCACTGTATGACCACTTATCATCGTATAAGTTCTTAACTATTCTTTTCTAACACGGAATTCAGCTTCGTGACTTGAAAGAGGAAAGATGGCCAACAAGACGGAAACAGATGTTGTTCTCGACACCGTGATGGGTAATATTGATCAGTTTTTCTTGATGATCATGGGAATGTGTGTATATTGTAAGTACATATTATCTACTTCTACAACGTCATTTTTAACCCAAAATGACAAAACATTATTTTAAAAAAGGTGGAGATTTTTTCCGCCTTCGGTAGCGGAGTAGGCTTAACGGGATCAGACGGTGGGGTAAAGTGGGTAAAGTAGATCGCGATTTTTCCGCGAAAAATTAAAGGAAAAATAAAATATTTTGACCGGTTTTATTTATTTACGAAAATGTTTTGGTGTCCAAGTCGAGGTAGATCGCGATGTTTTAATATATGAAAAGTCCGTTTCGGTGGCTGGTTTAGTCCGACTAATCAGACCACTTAACCCCCATTTTAATTTTTGACTTGGAGGTTTGTGGTCCGACAGCTTTCGTTATTGAATTCTTGAAATTTCTGGCGAGAACGGCAGAAACGAAAACACGCGTCGATAACTTCCAGTATTTCCTTACCTCGCTCTTGCTGACAACATGGAACACTTCCTAAAACATTATTCTACCGATTCATGCTTAACTTTTAATTAAAATCCATCGATATCGGTAGAAATACAAGGTTTTCTGATGTCTCTTCAGCTCTCTGTCACTTTCGTATCGTGAATACATTACTAATCTGCATTGACCAATCAGATCGCGTGTTGCATTTGGATGGTGAAACTCGCAGTTCTATCTTTAGAAAACAAAATATTGCAATTTGACCAACTAGAAAAAAAGCAATTTGGCGTTTTCAAAGTTTTCAGTGTATTAATTGAAGCACTACAAACTGTCTATTTTGATTTGATTTGATTTTTAAGACTTTTGATAAATATACAAATCTCAATGTCCGTCCGACGTCATGTGTAATTTGCAAGAGTATCGATCCGTTAATTGAATGAATGTTCCACTTATATCAAGACTTCACCAGCTATATGCGAAGTTGCAGAAAGTTTGACCCATGGAGTGCAATGGAATGCGCTAGGGTTCTTTAACGCGTCACACCTGGTTTTAGGGTCTTTTCCAAATTACCCTAATGGCTTTCATTTTAAAATACCATTTTTAAGTCTTGGTCAGACCCTGCCCGGGTTGCGAACCCACGAACCTTCCTGGAAGTGGAATAATAAACAAAACATAACAAATAAATAGAACTAAACTAATGGGGGTGTGACCAAAAAAAAATCTCTTCGAAGCGGCGACTAATAAATGTACTGGGGACGTGAAATTCACCTCGGGACTTCCTTGTAGTAGCCTTGTCAGAGCTGAAAATGACTGTTCACATGAACATGAACCGTGGCATTCCACATCGCTATGAGTAGTTTAGAACTGAAAAAAATCTACTTGCATTTGACTCTGGCTAAACAAGGTTGAAACCGAGGCATAATATGGGTTTGGGGTTTCATTCCTTAAATTACCCGACAGATACACCTTAAATAACCCGACAGATACACCTTAAATTACCTGACAGATAAACCACCATGCTTGTCATTAATTAACACTGGCCAAGATATTGCCCATATTTTATCATTTTTAGCTCACCTGACCAAAGGTCACGTGAGCTTATGGTATGGTGCAGCGTGTGTATGTGCGTACGTGCGTGTGTGTGTGTGTGCGTGCGTGCGTCGTTAACACACATTTTCGACTTCTCCTCTGAAAGTACTTGGCAGATTTCAATGAAACTTGGTGAGAAGTATATATGGGCCGGTGCAGTTCAGATTTGTTCGTGGCGTTGCCATGGCTACCATAAATAGGTCAAGGTGACCTAGGGTGCAAAAATCTTAAAAAATCTTCTTCTACGAAAGTATTGATTGGAGAAAAAATCTGATGTGATATTTGGCTTCTCTAGGGTCTTAAGCCTACAGTTTGTTAATTTTGTGAAATTCGGACAAAAAATAGGTTACGCGTTTTTGCGTTTAATTTTGAAAAAAAATCGGAAAATAGCTTCAAATTGTTCCAATTTGTACAGTCTGTTCGGCTAATAAATTGTTAAACCCCAGCATACTTTCCACCATGTCCGATCTAGTTCTAGTGGGAATTTTAATATAGTTTTAGAGAGTCTCTATCATGAGCTGTTAAGTTATTCTAAAGTTCTGATCCATAAACACTGTGGTACAGCGTACACGGGATATTAAAGCATAAAGTGAGCAAAACAACCAGTGTAAACAACACCAGCGTGAGTCGAAAGCCGATTTTTGACTTATCTGTTCATTTTAACATGTCAGGATGGTGTATTGGGGAATCAATCGGACACATAAATGATTCTATTTAAATAGTTAACTGCATCTGATATACTGTTTAAACTTTGAAACAAATTGATAAAGCGCAAGTGCTCACCTGTGATTTTGCCGTCGCCGGGAGTTTCTGTTCAATATTTCAATTTTCACTTCTTAATTAAAAATTCTGAAGCGTACATTTCCTCTTGAATGTTAAGAACTACATGTCGACCAAATTTCAGCTCAATGTATTGCGAAATTACAGTTACCGGGAATCGTGTATAACATTATTTTCAAGTCCCACTTTTTAAAGAAATCGGGGATTGCGAATGTATGATGCAGTTTGTATGCATGGTGCATACAATAATAAATAAGTTTCACGGTGCAAGTTAATATTAGGTGTTCATAGAAAAGGCTCTAACCTTGATTTCAAAATTGAATTAGGTAGATTGCCAATATTAAGAGACATAAAGTGATTCAATAGCTTCATAAAAATGTTTAACACTTAAGGATATCCAAACTAATATGGTATCCACACTAGGAAATTATGACCTTCAAATTTAAAAGTAAAAATGTGGGATTTAAACGCAACAGAAAGGTTCTTGTTCTAGAAGGTCTGTCATTGATGCAACCCCAAAAAAGGTCAATAAAGTTTATGATATTGTTACTGACAAGCGAGTTACAGAATGGTATGTAGCCAGTTGGCATTTCACAGGAAATACATGTATTACATTTAATTCTGACAGAAAATCTTGCAATGAGAAATGCTTTCAGTTGAGTACCAACTTACCAAGGCATCTGACAATTGGTCAGAAGCACATCAAGTGCACTTTGTTGTGTGCTTTTTTCTGAGATTAGTTACTATGGATGAAACGTGGGTTCATCATTTAACCCAGTGGCCAAAGTTTACATTGATCACCTGAAAAAAAGACCAATACTGTTACATCAGCTGGAGAGGGTATGACCTCGGCTTCCAGTGATGCTGATCTGGTGGTAGGTTATCTCCAAAAGGGGCAAACAATCAATGACACGTACTATTCATCACTTATGATGCAGTTACGGAGAATTATTAAATTCAAGAAATGGGGGAAAGCTCAGTAAAGATGTGCCGTTCCACCAAAAGTAGCATATTTAAATCAGACAAATCTTAAGAAAAGTTAGTGAGCCAGTTGGTGCTTGGTATATGTGTAATACCTTATTTTCATTATTATTAGAACTTGTTCTTGTCTATATAATGATTAAAAATTGCCGATTCAAGGTAAAATAATATATCACGTTTTAAACAGCATCACTTATGAGTGGCCGGAATTGTGCACCGTTATCAGTATGTTGGTTGCATTTACATAGAACATACTGGCTTCAATACACAAGCTGTTCTTATTTAGAGGTGGTCTTTACGTTAATGTCACTAGACTAAAAAAAGACAATATAGCATTATAAAAACATTTATGTAGAATGTGTAGAGTTTTTTATATCTCATTTTACAAGGGACCATCCTATCCCATTTCCGATTGAGAGGCCGCGGTGGCCCCAGTCTACAAATCCAGGGTCTCTCACCGCTGTGTGTTCGAGTCCTACTCAGACCACATGTGGGAAAGCGATTTTTCCTTGCCGTTGGCCTTTACTGGTTTACCTGTTATCAGTATAATGTGCCTGGGGAGTGGTACGCTTGTCTGCGGCATACTGACTCTGTGAGCTAGCACGTTAAAGTCGCCATGAGTGGGCCCTAGTACAAAGCAGCCCATAAAACACACTCGCACTTCACATGTATACACGAACTTGTTCATAGATTAATAAAATTAATAGTTCTTGTCGCGAATAGCTAGAAAATTGCTGATGCGACGTTAACCAACCAACCAACCCATTTCCGATTGTCCGACACGATCATTATTTTTGTGCCTTGTTTCAATACATGTTTTATACCCGGATACAAAATTGCACGCGTATCGAGGTGTCAGTATAGTTTTAGGCACTTTTTTGCAGAGCGTAACGGAAAACATATTTTTGAGTTGCACATCCGATATTAAGGAATTAAAAATTGTATATAATATTTTACCAAGTGCATTATTTCTGAAATGCTATGGTTATTCGCGTAGTAATATAATAAACTAACAGGCCTAAAATGGCAGTGTCTAAAAACTGGAAATTTTGAATACATGTACATGAAATTTGAGCTTTCATCGTGGATTTGCAGAAAATTGAATCGGTTGACATTAGGATTTTTTCTATATTATTTGATAAAACTATATTTGTTTTCTGAACACATGAAATAAAAAAAATCTATCGAGCGGATTTTTGACAACCAAAGCATCAGTATACGGCGCCTTGTTGAAGCGTTTATGTCAAAAGATTCTAAAGACTATACGAGATTTTGGTACAATAATATGAGCCAGACAATAAAGCACAAAGTCGTCAGTGGATGGGGCCTGGGTTGCCTAGGTCAAAGAAGGTTAAGAAGCATTAGTCTACTGGCAAGGTGATGGCCACAGTATTTTGGGACGCAAAAGGTGTTATTGTGTGTGACTTTTAACCAAAGAGAAGTACAATGATAACTGCAAACTTGCTAGACCACCCGAGAACTGATATCCGTGAAACCGCCGCAACAGAACAACGCAAGAGTACACAGTTGCAAAGTTACAATGAAGGCTGTGGGACGAAATACCACATTCTGCCTAGCTCGTAGCGACTTCTTTCCCAAAATGATACCCGAGGACGTCATTTCAAGTCTGACCAAGAAGTCGTAAAGACAGTTGAGCGTGTCAATGGAAATGTCTTTTTCAGTTCTGGGGTGATGGACAAGTGCATCACACTAGAGGGCACTGAATTACATTGAAAAGAAGAAGTGGGTCTAATCTGGAAAAAAAGGTTAAGCTGGTTTCTTATTGATTCGCCGTCGTAAATAAAAATTCAAAATAAACACATGACAAAAAATGAAAAAAATGCGTTATATTGTTAAAACTTTTTATTTATAAATCAGTTTCAAGACGTTTACTCTCGTCACATTTGTGGATCTGTTTTACACCAGATACCTCCTTCCGACGCCTGTCTCACCTTGACCTTTGATATAAATAAGTCATATTTAAGCTGATCGATTCGATCTAATGACATTAGGTTATAAAATATTTTAAAAGATTTCTCAAATTGTAATCTTCATTTTCCTGCTCAGTTCCAAACTACAAAGTTTTTTCCCCTTTACTTTCACTAGTTGCATTTGCTATGACGCTGTCAAACTTTAACCATTTAAGAACGGATTATATTTTGACATTACAAATGGGCCTTTATAATGGTTTGGTAACCACTATAGATCTCTCTCAATCTACATATATCGGGGAAATATGTGTTTAAGATGTGGTCTATGTATGTTTCATCTTCATTTCGTCTATAATGCATGATTAATAATTACAGATGTTGAAGATTTTCACTAGATAATTAATTGTTTTGTTTGTCATTGAAAAAGAAGTATATTTCTATACAAATTCATTAAAACATGAAAATAGCACAGCTGGCAAGATATTTGACCTCTCAATTCCCAGTACACCTATTTGCTCCTGAATTTCCAATACCCAGTACACGTTTTTGCAATTCCCAGTACACCGCATGTTATCTTCCAAAGTCTCCTGCTCCTTTATTTAGCAATACATTGAGCTGAAATTTGGTCGACATGTAGTTCTTAACATCCTAGAGGAATTGTACGCTTCAGAATTTTTAATTAAGAAGTGAAAATTGAAATATTGAACAGAAACTCCCGGCGACGGCAAAATCACAGGTGAGCACTTGCGCTTTATCAATTTGTTTCAAAGTTTAAACAGTGTATCAGATGCAGTTAACTATTTAAATAGAATCATTTATGTGTCCGATTGATTCCCCAATACACCATCACATGTTAAAATGAACAGATAAGTCAAAAATCGGCTTTCGACTCACGCTGGTGTTGTTTACACTGGTTGTTTTGCTCACTTTATGCTTTAATATCCCGTGTACGCTGTACCACAGTGATAAAGCACTGATGGGATTACAACTTTCTGGTATATGTTCGCCGAAGTTAGTGGATTCACTCTCTGGAAAAGTGAATTGCGAAGAATGCGTTTTTCCCCTTTTTAATGCCTATTGTGCTCTGAAATTTGATTTTAGTTTGAAAGATTGAATAATGCCTAGATGATTGTGCGAATCTCTAATTGGTAATTCGCTTTGGCTTAACTAAGTATAGAAAGGTCGACTGTTTAATTTCTTTATACATATGGCTATCATTGTAAGTCAAAAGGCTTTTTGTTGAGAATAAATTTCAATATACACATTGTAACCAATATTTTGATAATTTTATTTTACAACGAACCTCCGAGACCCAGTACTATAAAATCCACGTAAACCGACAATTTAAATACTTAAAAAAAACAATATTTTAATTCTTTTACAAAGAGTATGCGGATTTGTTAGCTAATCACTACCTCGTCATGCGAGAGTGTGACCAAATAGACCGTAATTCAGTCACAATAAATATTATAACGTTTTATAAACATTCATTAGACACGCTTTGATCACTTCAATTGCCTATAAGACGCGGATGTAACATTGAGTTACAAATTGTCCTCACACGGAACTAGGTGTATTAATTTAGTTCTTATTTTTCTAATGATGGATTCGAAGTTGAATGAAACATTTGAAAATGTTCAAGTTTTACAGAGAAACGCTGATCAGTTTTTCTTGATAATTATGGGGATGTGTGTATTCTGTAAGTTATAAGTATATTATTTAAATAACTTTATTTTTACGTAAATTGTCTGAAAAGTTTTTGCTGCACGTTTTTCCCGAAGATGTGGGAGATCGAGGAAAACGTATGTCAAAAATAAGGATTTCATTAAGTATTTTTATTATGTGATGAACTTTTTGTCATAATATAATATATCTTATTATTTTCATTATTTTTCGTGTTTAATGCGATGAAGTTAAGTAAGTGCAGTTTACGGGTTTGCGGTTTTCATTGCGTTCAATGTCATACGCAGAATTTTTAAAAATCATTTTAAATGAGGTGTCATTTTGCTATTTATTCAATATTTTGTGATATCACTAATTCAAATTAGTTGATATCACAAAATAATGAATAAATACTAAAACGGCACCTCATAATTTTACTTTAAAAATCATAACCAAAAAAAAGAGGCATAAACAAAAACTTTGTAAATATTCTTCACAGAAAGCCACCGGGATGCTTTTAGAAAAAAATTATTCTATTAGTCATACAGCATGCTATATGTATAAGTTTGGTTTTTTGTTTGTTTGATTGGGTTTTTCTTGAGAGAGAGAGAGACAGAGAGAGAGAGAGAGAGAGAGAGAGAGAAAATGTACCGACACTTTATATTAACAATTTAAATCCTCCTTTTTTATATTATTATGATATAAGGCACATGCTTAAATCCGTAATTCACATTGCTATATGTATAAGTTTGGTTTTTTTTTGTTTGATTGGGTTTTTCTTGAGAGAGAGAGAGAGAGAGAGAGAGAGAGAGAAAATGTACCGACACTTTATATTAACAATTTAAATCCTCCTTTTTTATATTATTATGATATAAGGCACATGCTTAAATCCGTAATTCACATTATCGAATCACGAACCAATCACGCGTTGGTACACAAGAGACCTGTACAATTAAAAGAAGTGAAGCGAAACGTCTCTATTTCGTAACTGATTTTTACCGTGTATGTCAAAATAAGTAAATTAAGTACGTTTGCACTTAAGTAATATAATAATGATGATCTCCCTCTCTCTTTCTCCCGTTCGAATCATTCATGCTCTCACAGACGGACAGATCTTCGTGCGAGGTAGTCTGTCAATACGCTTGCTAATGATCGTTTGGTTTTGTCTGAGCACTTTGATTTGCTCCATCCAGAGCTGACCGCCTCGATGGTCAAAGAATCTTGTCGGGGACGTAAAATACCATTATCCGGCTCATCTTAATGTTATCCTTTATAAAAAAAAGTTCCCAAAATGGAGACCATTAGCTCTTAATGCTGTCATATACCATTTTTTTGTAATTTAATCATAATGTCATATACCATTTTTTGAATGTATTTTATGATTAAATTTAAAAAATGGTATATGGCAATAACATACATTTAAAAAACGGTATATGACAATGCGTTTAGAACCGAGTTAAGTAATGGTGCTTACCCAGTACAGAATATTTCACGTATATCGAGACACCGCCAGCTATAGGCGGTGCAGAAATTTTGCCTGTGTGTTGCGCTGATGGCATTATACAGCAGGGTTCTTTTTCGTGACACGAGACCTCGTTTATTTTAAGTTCTCATCTAAAAGAACCGCGGCTTTCATTCCGTAATGCCGAATGCTTGGCTAAAGAGCAGCCACTACCCACTTTTAATGCTTGAGTCAGACCTGGTCGAGGTTCGAACCCCCGACCACCCACTGAGAACTCTACCAACTAATCTATCGCAGTGGTTGCGAAATTTTTTAAGAAAAAAATACTGATCCCAGTTTTACAGTCAAGATTTTCCTGAACTTAAATCTGACAAGTTTTGGTAGTATTTTATAGTAAATGTACTTTAAATACTAAGTTCTCACAAAATAAAAATAAAGACGTAATTGGTTTATTGTGATTCTAAAATGACACCTCAAATTCGTGAAAAATCTTGAAAACTAACGAAATTATTCAAATTAAAGATTTGTCAAGATATATGTTGAGAAAAATCTTAGCTAAGGCACGATTGTGAAATGGGCCTGAACTTAAAGCGATTAATGAATGCTATTTTATTAATTTATTTATTTATTTATTTATTTATTTATTTATTTATTTATTTATTTATTTATTTATTTATTTATTTATTTTGTAGTTATGCAATGTGGATTTGCGTTTCTGGAAGCTGGAGCTGTAAGAAGTAAGAATGCGACGAACATCCTTATCAAAAATGTTATGGATTCGTGTAAGTTCTTAATCACGCATATAACAATTTTTATATCAGACATCCGTTATCGCGAAACCAAAATTTCGAGAGGAATTTATGACAATGACAAAAACCGTTCCATTAAGGTAATTGGACATCGGTGGACAAGCGGTGTAGCGCATCTTACTACCATGGCTCGAATCTCACTCGGGATAGACCCTAGTGTTAGAAAGCTTGCCGAGGGTCGATGCCACGGTTTTTCTTTCCGAACACTCTGGTTTTCTATACCATCCATGAACTGACGTGATCGACAGAAATGAAAGAACCTTGACTGGGACGTACTCCATTTCTCAGTCCGACTCCATCAAACATATTAATATTATTGCCGTATTCTTTGTCTGAATGAAACAATGTTATTGTCGTCCTCTAAATTGAACGTTCAAACTCATTTTTTTTTATTGGCGGACATTATTACCACCTATTTTTTATACCCGTATAACCGTACGCATAATCCGATTGAATAGGATTAAATAGTCCAATTTTGAATTTTAAGAAACAAAATTTTATTGAAAGTTGCTGCCTAAATGAATGATGATCGATCTTTGATCGTGATGAATTGCAAAAAAAAAAAAACAAAAAAACGATCCGACCGTATGGCAAAAACTAAATGGCGGATCTAAAATCGTATTTACGTTTTTTTATCAAAATAATCTATTATTTGATCAAAATATGACAAGTTTCTATTAAATACACTTTAATTATCACTAAATTGATGTATTTATAGCCAATCATAAGGTTATAAAGCCCATGTACATGTTTACTATAAAATACGGGTATAAAAATACGTGGTAATAACACATTTGTTATTGACACATACGGGGCAATAACCACTTCGTTTTTAGCTCACCTGACCGAAGGTGCGTGTGTGCGTGTGTGCGTCGTTAACACCTATTTTCGACTTCTCTCAAACTACTGGACAGTTTTTAATGAAACTTTGTCAGAAGTATATATGGGCCGGTGCAATTCAGATTTGTTCTTGGCGTTGCTATGGCTACCATAACTAGGTCAAGGTGATCTAGGGGTGCAAAAATCTTAAAAAATCTTCTTCTCCGAAAGTACTGATTTGAAAAAAAATCTGATGTGATATTTGGCTTCTCTAGGGTCTTAAGCCTATAGTTTGTTCATTTTGTGAAATTCGGATAAAAAATAGGTTACGCGTTTTTGCGTTTAATTTTGAAAAAAATCGTAAAATAGCTTCAAATTGTTATAACTTGACTATTTGACAGATAATGACATGGGGTTTTCAGTTTTGACATCTTCTTGTTAGTATCTTCAAAATAAGGCCAAGGTCAATTGTGAAGGTCGTGACCTAATTTTTTTACCTTTGATTATAATTATTATCTCGAAAACTATAAATTTTTTGTATAGGCATGTATATTAGAATGTTGTAGGTATCGATACAACGATCATTTTGATGTATAGAAAAAGGTCATGGGTTCAAAGGTCAAGGTCACAGATGCGAAACAATACCGAAATGGTTAATTATCTCGAAAACTATAAACTTTTTGTATAGGCATGTATATAAGAATGTTGTAGGTTTTGATACAACAATCATTTTGATGTATTAAAAAAGGTCATGGGTTCAAAGGTCAAGGTCACAGATGCAAAACAATACTGAAATGGTTAATTATCTTGAAAACTATAACATTTTTGTATAGGCATGTATATAAGAATGTTGTAGGTATTGATACAACAATCATTTTGATGTATTAAAAAAGGTCATGGGTTCAAAGGTCAAGGTCACAGATGTAAAACAATACCGAAATGGTAGATTATCTTGAAAACTATAAACTTTTTGTATAGGCATGTATATTAGAATGTTGTAGGTATTGATACAACGATCATTTTGATGTATAGAAAAAGGTCATGGGTTCAAAGGTCAAGGTCACAGATGCAAAACAATACCGAAATGGTTAATTATCTTGAAAACTATAAACTTTTTGTATAGGCATGTATATAAGAATGTTGTAGGTATTGATACAACAATCATTTTGATGTATTAAAAAAGGTCATGGGTTCAAAGGTCAAGGTCACAGATGCAAAACAATACCGAAATGGTTAATTATCTTGAAAACTATAAACTTTTTGTATAGGCATGTATATAAGAATGTTGTAGGTATTGATACAACAATCATTTTGATGTATTAAAAAAGGTCATGGGTTCAAAGGTCAAGGTCACAGATGTAAAACAATACCGAAATGGTTGATTATCTTGAAAACTATAAACTTTTTGTATAGGCATGTATATAAGAATGTTGTAGGTATTGATACAACAATCATTTTGTTGTATAGAAAAAGGTCATTGGTTCAAAGGTCAAGGTCACATATGCGAAACAATATCGAAATAGTGAATTATCTCGAAAACTATAAACTTTTTGTATAGGCATGTATATTAGAATGTTGTAGGTATTGATACAACAATCATTTTGATATATAGAAAAAGGTTATGGTTCAAAGGTCAAGGTCACATGCGAAACAATACGTAAGTAGTTAATTATCTTGAAAACTATTAACTTTTTGTATAGGCATGTATATTAGAATGTTGTAGGTATTGATACAACAATCATTTTGATGTATAGAAAAAGGTTATGGTTCAAAGGTCAAGGTCACATATGCGAAACAATATGGAAATAGTTAATTATCTTGAAAACTATTAACTTTTTGTATAGGCATGTATATTAGAATGTTGTAGGTATTGATACAACGGTCATTATGATGTAAAGAAAAAAGTCATTGTGGTTTAGTATTTATGTTTTCTTTAAATCTATCAGCTAGCCATTAGTTATCAGGTGAGCGTATCAGGCCCATGGGCCTCTTGTTTATTTTCAGCACAGGGAACGTATGTTATTATTATGCAATTACATGTAAAACACCGCTCGCCAAGAATCTGATGGATTCTTTTGTGTTGTTGTCGACTTCCTAAACCAAACGGAACTTCAATAATATAATTACCGACGTATTTTTGGAGGGTTTTGTATTTTTCTTGTCGAGAAGAGACACGTATGTCCATAATCCAGTAAAGTCAGTAAAATTAAACTAAAATATTATTTGATTTTTTGGTAGAATCGATTTTCGAGGTAAAATTCTCCATAATTTAATCAGCCACATATACAAGGAGCCTCATCAGTTACAAACGGTGGTCTAAAACGAGCGCTTATGGATCACATCACCTCTACCTCTAGGTTCGAATCCCACTAGGGAACATACTAGCGTGAGAAAGTTTGTTTGTCAGTTCACTTGTCGAAGGTAAGTGGTTTTGCCCGGGCACTCCGGTTTTCTACATCATCGATGGGCTGACGGTCTCGATGTACATGTGAGTGCAAGAATCTCCACTGAGGCAAAAAGCTCCATTACTCTCTAGAAAATATTATATGATGTTGATTTAAACCGGAATTGTGATTTGTCGAGGAAACACATTGCAGACTTGTCGAGTTCAACACTTAAGCTAACTAGTTAGGGCCAAATCGGCAGCTTATCACGGCTCTTTGTTACCTAAATTTAGAGAGTTGATATCTATCCGTTCAGTCCCTCTGCTACTTAATAGCCGAGTTTCAACTCCTTTTTTTAGCTCAATGTTAAACTTTCTACATGAATGTAAAATACCTGACCAATGAATGAAATTATATTGATTTAAGTACAGGCATCCTAGTTTTGTACATGTACATATATTTTAAAAAGAGCTTTTAATAAAGATGTCAGTGCGTATAAGACTTACTAACCCGGATGTAATAACTTGGAAAATTACTGTCACGCAAAGTACATATGTCACTGGTCTGGTTTAATTTTACAGTTTTTTGTTAGATTTTTTTACCGATCACAAGTTAACCACGTTAAAGTCATGTGGTATTAAAGAAACCCACACAAACACAACTTTAAAACTTTGCTTAAATTTTATGAAATTTAAACATTTACACACGGCAACTAAAATTTAAACACTTTATCACAACAACAACAAACAATAATAATAATAACAATAATAAAAAGAAAGTATTACATAATAATAATAATAATAATAATAATAATAATAATAAAAAGAAAGTATTACATGACATCTTTCCAATCGCGCATCGCGTCCCGATTTTACATTTATTTTTGTTTGACATTGGTTTGGGAGTTTTACGTTTTTCTACATTAGGACCAAAACATCATACTGGGGACCATTTAACCATCGGCACAATGGGATCACAAGTATCATTTAGTTCCACAGTCCTTCAATTCACACAGGTTCAATTATTCTTAAAACTGTTATTTAATTTTCAGTCGTTTCAGGCGTTGCCTATTGGTTGATTGGCTATGCTTTTGCTTACGGTAACGGAGGAAGCGTCCAGGCATTTATTGGAACCGAGTTCTTTGCTTCTATAAACATGCCAGACACGAAGTATGCGGAGTTTTTCTTCCAGTACACGTTTGCCGCCACGGCTGCCACTATAGTTTCTGGAGCAGTTGCTGAACGCTGTGAATTCATTGCTTACTTTGCCTACAGTTTCTTCATTACCGGTAAGATATTAAGCTTGGATATAAAACTGATATGTTCATTTATATGCAAACTTGCAATAATTTCTGTCTTTGAGTGCGCCTATTTATGTTAGATTCGTTGTGATAATTTGCGTTTTTATCGTTTCCTTACTTTTCAGAACATCGATCTCTATCCTCATTTCTAATGCTCTTACAATGGGACTTCACCAGGTCGTTTCCCCTCGTCGTGCTTCGAAAAGAGTCGGCTTTGTTTCCATTCTTGGTAGCCAAAATCGCCATTGGCTACTAATTTGTAAGAAATTCTTTCAAAAAGTAACCTACATTACAAATTTTGCGACAGATACTTTTTAAAAGACTATAGTTTCACAAATTGTGAAAATTTGACTACTAAATATTTTAAATTTTAGAAATCCTAGGGGCATATGTTACAATTGGTATATAATCTAGTGCTGCTAGTTCTTTTCACAGCATATAAAATTGCACATCTGAATCTGGAAGTGACGTAATGAATGATTTTGTTTTTATTTATCTATAGGTTTTATTTATCCAGTAGTGACTCATTGGGCATGGGGTGGTGGATGGCTGAGTCAGGGTATGACTTATTATGATGTTGGACAAATTGCATATCAGGTAAAGAGTATATAGAAAGTAGAAGCTTAAGTTTTCTCTAGAATGTTAAATAACCGACCGATATTTGTCGGTAATGCCACATCATCATCATCATCATCATCATCATCATCATCATCATCATCATCATCATCATCATCATCATCATCTGTAATTACAGAAGGAATTATAACATAAGGACAAAAACAGTTCAAAACGTTTATTTCGTCAGTGCTTATAGTACCAATCGTCAGGTGAACATGATGCATTTGCCTTAGTAACGTTATATATCACAACAATGATTATTTAAAATTGTTCATGGAAGGTCCGTAATCACACATCTAGTGTCTGTTTAGCCTTGGTTTATATATGTTGAGATATTATTCTTCCTTTGGGGTAAGATTTGTTGCAATCCCTAAATAAAACGGAAATAATTTGAATAGTTGTACACTTTTGCATAAGTTTTTACCGGTCTCACCCATTCAATGTTCATTACAACCTTCACATGTTATAATGTATTGCGAGTTAATAGTATTAGTTTTACCATGTGACAACATTAAAAAATTTACGTTTTATAAATGTATTATATATATTTTTTTGATTGATGTATTTTCTATTTGTTTTATTGTACTTTAGGATTTTGCCGGAAGCGGTATTGTACATGTACTTGGTGGTACAGCGGCCTTTGTTGGTGCTCTTCTCTTAGGTCCACGTATTGGAAGATTCCACAAAAATCAATCCGGAACTATTGGAACTATAAGAGGACATTCTGTTCCAGTATGGGTTTTAAAATTTAAATAATTCGCTGAATTTATAATTTATTTAGACGTGTACAAGAATTTTCAAAATATACAATAATAATTTTGATTGTCTACGACTAAACAGAGAAACGTGAAATATAAGTATTACTTTTTAGGCAATATCGTCCAGGTCCGTTTAAACTTTGCACATGCCTTACCTATGTGACCATCTAGTTCTGAAATACAGACTTAAAAATACAGATATAAGTCTACTGTTTTAAGTTCTAATTGCAACAAATTAGTAAAACAATGGTTTGGTGAACATTTAAATATTTTTGTAATTCCATATTGTAATGACTTGTGTTGCTAAGAGCTTAGAGTTTCAGTACTAACTGCGCATAATGACTGTCATAAGTTCCGAAATGAGAGTCCAATAAACAATTGATTTTAATAAATCTTAAATTCCAATCAGAATTTGTAATTATTTGTTTAATATTTTCACAGATTGCTGCCTTAGGAGGATTTATTCTTTTCTTTGGATTTCTGGCTTTCAATGGTGGGTCACAACTTGCTATAAGTAACCAAGGTGACGCATCAGCTGTGGCCCTGTCTATAGTAAACACCATTATTTCGGCCTCGTTCGCAGCTTTTGGAACTCTCATCATCAACCGTCTGAAGTTCCTTGGCAATAGCTGGAGTCTTCTTGCTACAATTAACGGTGCATTAACTGGAATGGTAAGTGTTCTTTATATTTATATTTTACTTCAAAGCAACAAAGCTTGCTACCATTAACGGTGCATTAACTGGAACGGCAAGTGTTCTTTGTGTTCATGTTTTAGTTTAAAGCAACAAAGCTTGCTACCATTAACGGTGCATTAACTGGAACGGTAAGTGTTCTTCATATTTATATTTTACTTTAAAGCAACAAAGCTTGCTACCATTAACGGTGCATTAACTGGAATGGTAAGTGTTCTTTATATTTATATTTTACTTCAAAGCAACAAAGCTTGCTACCATTAACGGTGCATTAACTGAAACGGCAAGTGTTCTTTATATTTATATTTTACTTCAAAGCAACAAAGCTTGCTAACATTAACGGTGCATTAACTGGAACGGCAAGTGTTCTTTATATTTATATTTTACTTCAAAGCAACAAAGCTTGCTACCATTAACGGTGCATTAACTGGAATGGTAAGTGTTCTTCATATTTATATTTTACTTTAAAGCAACAAAGCTTGCTACCATTAACGGTGCATTAACTGGAACGGCAAGTGTTCTTTATATTTATATTTTACTTCAAAGCAACAAAGCTTGCTACCATTAACGGTGCATTAACTGGAACGGTAAGTGTTCTTCATATTTATATTTTACTTTAAAGCAACAAAGCTTGCTACCATTAACGGTGCATTAACTGGAACGGTAAGTGTTCTTTGTGTTCATGTTTTACATTAAAGCAACAAAGCTTGCTACCATTAACGGTGCATTAACTGGAACGGTAAGTGTTCTTTATATTCACGTTTTACTTTAAAGCAACAAAGCTTGCTACCATTAACGGTGCATTAACTGGAACGGTAAGTGTTCTTTATATTTATATTTTACTTTAAAGCAACAAAGCTTGCTACCATTAACGGTGCATTAACTGGAACGGTAAGTGTTCTTTATATTCACGTTTTACTTTAAAGCAACAAAGCTTGCTACTATTAACGGTGCATTAACTGGAACGGTAAGTGTTCTTCATATTTATATTTTACTTTAAAGCAACAAAGCTTGCTACCATTAACGTGCATTAACTGGAACGGTAAGTGTTCTTCATATTTATATTTTACTTTAAAGCAACAAAGCTTGCTACCATTAACGGTGCATTAACTGGAACGGTAAGTGTTCTTTATATTCACGTTTTACTTTAAAGCAACAAAGCTTGCTACCATTAACGGTGCATTAACTGGAACGGTAAGTGCTCTTTATATTCACGTTTTACTTTAAAGCAACAAGGCTTGCTACCATTAACGGTGCATTAACTGGAACGGCAAGTGTTCTTTGTGTTCATGTTTTACTTTAAAGCAACAAAGCTTGCTATGTTTCATGATACATTATTACCCTTTATGTTCATGTTTCACTTTAATACAACAAAGCACTATAGCAGCCAAGTTAAACTAGTCAAACTTAAGATAACGGTGGATGGATGGATTAAAGTGGAGCAATATAAGGCAGTCAGTTCTGGTAGGTTGAGGAAACCGCAGAAAACCACAGAATTTGTGCAAGCAAACTGACCCTATCACGCTATGATCTGTTCGAGAGCGAGCGATTCAACCATCTGAGAACGTCATGAAATTGCTGACTTGATTTGAGAATAGATAGTTTTATATATATATATATATGGGATGTAGACATTAATGACACAGCTAACAAAAACAATACAATATAGAACCATATTAAGACCACTGAATTATAAAACGACCGATTTTGGAGGTACAAATAAATTCTATAATGTGGCATCCATTTCTAAACGTACCTTCTTGATTAAAAAGCTTATCATTCTACATATAACATTGTAGAACCACTTACTGACTCCACTCATTCAGATGACTAGGTCTATTTTTACAAATGAAACCATTCAGAAATTGTCTCTATATAAGTACGATTTATTTGTACATTAAATATGACAATACTTTTCTGAGGAATATTGTACTTATAATAACTTAACATATTAATCAGGTTGCAGCTTGTGCTGGTTGTAACAGTATGCATCCATGGGGAGCCGCCATCTTGGGTACTATCGCATCTTTGGTGTATACTCTTTATTCCTGGTTGATGGCAAAGCTGAAGATTGATGACCCATTGGATGCAGTAGCAGGTATAAACATAACTTTATTTTAATTATGTGGCTCTCTAATTAGATGTGTACCAGGTCTTTAGTCAAACAAAACATTCTTTGATTTAGCTGAGCCATGACGTTCAAGACCACTGGTTCTTGGTGTGGCTTTGTGTTGGCATTGTTGGTAAGAATTATAATAACATTGATGTTAAGTAAATCATGATAAAACATATTTTGCTTGGGATAATCTGACTGAAAATGTTGTCCAGTAGTTGGAATCCTAAAGATAAAACAGGTCAACATCTATATTTACCAGTACCACCAGGTCTGTCTCCCAGACCAGATATAGGTGTTACTTTTTTGGTATGGTAGTCCTCGTCGTCGCCGTCATACTGGTTATCGTCATCTTCATTGTCCTCATTACTATTTATCGTCGTTGTCGCCATCGTAAAGTTTACCTTGTGTTTTGCTTACTTCAATGTTGTTACAGCAAGTCATATACCTTTAAGGATAGCGATTGTGATAAATAGCATGTGGAGATATCAATCCCTGATTTTTTTCTTTGTGGGGTGTAGTCTTTGCTTTTCAAAACATTAAAAAATAAAATAAGTGAGTTTTAGATAGGACTTATCAAGCACAATTTTGTCGCGTGTATTTCACTTGCTAATAAAATATACATATATGATATTTCAGTACATTTTGGAGGAGGATCTTTGGGCGTCATCGCTATTGCTTTCCTGGACAAGACGGATGGAATATTGATAAAAGCAGACTTAAAATCGGCTTATGTAAGTTTGTTCTCTGTTTATTGAGACATAATGACTCTATGATGCTCGCTACTCAACTTAATTGAGGCTGGTTAAAACTTAAGATTAAAAATATTAAATTCTTCAACTTGTTTTACTGATCTTGTACATTAATGTATTTTAATTACATATTATACCACTTTAGTAATTATGAAACCCATTTTTTTACAAAGATGTTGAAAAGATACCTTAAAGGAGAAAATACATGCTTGACCTAATTAAGCTGAGGAAACACTTTACATGAGGGAGTATATCTTAGTACAAAGACTACGGAGACCAGTTTACATATGACCTTGGTCTTGTTCTTGAATCCTTTTCACAGTGTATATGTATGTTATTATATCATGGTATTCTTTCTATTGTAGAAGCTAGGCTGGCAGGTGTGCGGTCTGGTCACTATAATCGGCTGGACAGCAGTCATATCACTGTTGCTTTTTGGGTTCTTGAAGCTTTTCCGTGTTTTGCGAGTTCCATCGGACATTGAAGAGAAAGGTAATAAATCAATATTACAAAATTAATCGAAACTGTTGCAATAAAGCATAACAAGCATTGCATTCAGACCCACATAAACAACATGATGATTTAGAAAAATTAGATAAGTTCTAGCAATTGATTCATTGTTTGATCAAACAAAAAATAAGCGAAGAAACTGTTCTGAACTGCCAATCTCATGTTAACCCTGCTAATACATTGATGGATTTAATTTGCATATGCTGAATTCTTACCAAACCAGGTGTGGTGTACTTAGTTGGGAGTCAGTACCTGATTTATTTTGTTTTGATTACACCAATGCTATTATGTATATATCACCGTCACTTCTTAATCTAGTATGGACCCTCTCCCAAGGGAACTGTTTTCCTGTTGTGTTGTCTGAAGATGACTGGTGTCGGAGCCGATAGGCCTGTACATTCCATCGATTATACATAGTATAACGGTCTTTAATGCAGCGTTCACCTTTCGTAGACTAATGCTGGATATTTTAACTTTTCTCCTATCTGTTTATTTTAGGTCTGGACATACCTAAACATAATGAACCGGCCTACCCAGTAGAAGCTTACGGACATGGTCATATAGAAAAAATCCTGCAGATTATGGAGAACCATCCAACCCAAGTAACACAAGGTGAGAAGAAAGGCATTGTTTTGAATAAATATCGGTATCATAAAACTGGTAGTATAAAGGTTCTGTAAAATTCACCGTATGTCAATACGTTTCATGCTTGTTGATGCGAAACCTAGTGTATTCAATGGTTTATTGTAGTATGTTTTTGTTGGCTCTGGATATATTGTCCAGTAATGCTGTTTAGCTACCACTTTCTGTATTTCTGAAATGAACTTTTTACTGCTCTGTATGTCACCGGTATCCATTATTTACCGTTTTGATGACTAGATTTGCAAAAGTGTGTGTGTGTGTGTGTGTGTGTGTGTGTGTGTGTGTGTGTGTGTGTTATATAATATACATGGCTACTTATAATTTTAACTTCTGTGTTATTTATTTTCAGGATTTACCAATATGGGCTATATGAAAGAAATCCACGATCAGGGACCATACGAACACCCTGAAGTTAAAGTATCAACATTGACCAACGACAATCCAAAACTACAGCCAATCACAAAACCACAATCTACAGCTCAACCAATCATAAAAACACAAATGTAATCCATTTCATTTGCCATTTCATATGTAACCAAGATGATAATTATATTACAGACATTATGGTGATAAAATAGAGCGGATTTGTAAAGACAGCAAAGTAAACTTTTACTTCTGTCAAATACTACTTTCTTAATGTATTTTGTGATTAAATTAAAAAAAGTGGTATATGGCACTTCTATAAACCCTCTATTTGAATCTAAAAAACTATGGAAAATGAAAGATCAAACAACACTCAGTTACTGGTTATGAATTTTAAATAGCTTTTATGTGCAAGATTTTCAAAATTCAAAAAGTTTTATATGATAATTCATAATTAACCACATGTTGAATGAACGATGTGAGATACAGTTCGGATTGTTTAAGTTATTCCTGTAGAGGGGGATGTTACAACGCAAGTCAGTTGTCTTCTCTTCCAAAGTCCAAAAAACGAAGTCGAACATGATAAAAGAAATCGCCCAAGTGCGTGAATTTTTATCGAGGTGTTGTATATGTTATATGACAGAGGTATAAGATGCAAGTGACGCTTTAAATCGCCCAAAACGAAATTGTCCTTTCCATATCATTAGCGGGAAGGTTAGGTTGACTCATATTGTGCGTCATACTAGACACTGTGTCTCATTAGTCTGGATTCACAATATGGTTCTTTGGATAACCAGTTTAGTTTGTTATTACATATTATAGTTATAATGAGATATTTTTTTATCATTTGACGTTTGTCTTCGAAGTGTTTAAACTATGTAAAGTTTTTAAAAGTCTACATTTTAGATTATACTTTTATTTACACAATAAAGATGAATTTTAAAGATATTGTGTTTTATTTTTGTTCTTTGAAGAAATTTAGATTGAAGCCCATTTCTGTGAATGAGAGGAGAACTCGAAGGCATTGTGGTTCAATGCGCACACTTGCGCATCACACTGACCGCTTCTCGTCCATCAAATTTCGAATACCACTAGGGACAGATCCTTGTAAGAAAGCTTGTCTGTTCGCTTTGCCAAAAGTTGGGTCTTTTCTCCAGGCGTTCGTGTTTCCTCAATCATTCCAGAACTGACTGCCTCGATTTAAGTGGGAGTTGTTCTATTCTCTTTGTGTTAATGTTTATTTCTCTCACTCATTATGAACAATTTCGAAATAGAAACTTGCTAAATTGGCCTGATTCTAAACAAAACAAATGTGAGATATGATAGGGTTACGGTTGTCGAAGATTAATTTAATCAAAACCGAACAAAACAATCTATGTCAAAATTACAATCCTAAAGCATAGTAATCAACAAGCATACTAACAATCCAGAAGCAAAGTAAAAACTTTGAAACTGACAGGTTAGACACGTGAACTTCCACCATATAAGTGAGGCCGGGTGCTCCAGAAGGGTAAGCGCCTCCTTTTTAGCTAGCTACACCCGTCACGTGTGTAATCAAAATTGTGTGAAAGGAACATGGAACTATGAGACGTCAAATATATCCAGGGCAATAGTAAACAACTTTGAAAGTTAAACACGTGAACTCCCACAAGGGAAGTGAGGTCGGGTACTACGATATTAATGTTGAATCCTTAGGTAGTTTATTTTATACAAGTTTTCATAAAATTGAGTTTTCGTGTTTTTGAAAAAGCACCTATAGTGAGTACTGGTAATGTTATGGACGTAATACGATTCCCACTATACACCAAGATGATATCACAAAAAACACATCCACTTGTGCTTGTTTCGGAGGACGATTGCTGTTTAAAGTACAAGTTACCGTCTATTGGTGGTTTATAAGCTGGTAAATTATGCAGGTGGTGCTGATACAACAGAAGACGAGTTCGTCTAGTTCTATAAAGTCTTCCTGCAATATAGTACATGTATTAAGTTCAGGCCCCGGTTTCACAATTGTTCATTAACTAAGATTTTCCTTCACTTAAATTTTAAAGCTAAACACTTGTTATTTTTTCAAGGTATTCGTGATTTTAAGGTGTCATTTTGAAGATCATTCTTAGCTTATTAATCTAAATTCTAATTTCTTTGGAACTTTTTATTTGTAATTGTAGTACTATAAAATCTTGTCTAAAGTTTCCAGATTTAAGTTAAGGAAGATCTTAGTTAAGGATTGATACTGAAATAAGACCTGTTATTGTTAACACCGTGTGTGTGGGTGTTGATATAAGAATGCCATACTCAGTTACGTAACGTAATAGTTATTATCTGTCATTTAGATCATGTAGTAGACAATGTTCAATTAATCGATTTTCTGCGATTTAGTTCAAGTAGGTATTATCTGTAACGACATTGTTGTTAAAATGAAACATTTAGTTTTTGTTCTGTTGATAGATTGCAGTCGGATATGTAAAAAATACCGAACTGCAAAAAACTAAACCTTGAACCAAATCACTTAAAAAAGAGGGCACTGGGACATTCGTGTTTCGTATACATATATGCTGTTGATTTATATGTTTGTATTGATTTTAAGTATATAAAATACACGATAAAACAGAATGTTTACATATTAGAAGAAGATATGGTTAAACCAGCGAGTTTTTAATCTGTTTGATGTCTTTAAAACAACCGACGAGTTAATATACAGTGCCAATCTCTGATAGGCCACTTCCTGCAGCTACTTCCGGTTGCCGGAAATTAATATAATTGCTGCATGCAACTGGGTACATGGTGCGTGTTTCCTTAATTAATACACATTAGTCATGTGACCATAATTGAACTAATTGAATACTTTATGTACGACAATAGCTACTCGACAGGAACTGTCTTTGGACCAGTATGAAATGATCTCGTAGAAGACGTAGCTTACAATCGATTTCCCATCATTTTTACCTGGTGATTTCGATCAAACTTATCTCAAACCATTTTCATGATTTTATACAATAAAGACGCCTTTCTTGTTAAAAAAAAATCAATTTTGCGATTTTCGCATTAAATTTGAAATAATTTGTATTTCAATGACGTCATGAAAGGAAATAAATCTGGATATTACACATTTTGTACAAAGTGGTATTAACATAAAAATATCAAATCTGACAATTGTGCATCTTTTCCAAACAGTTTATGGTTTTCAGAGGGATATTTTCTAAAACCCATGTGTATTTGTTCAGTTGCGAAAATTTCTTTAGATGGATGGAACACTTGGATCTTTCTCATTCCATAATTGCACCTTCTAATGTTGCAGTGTAAAAGCTACACTATGGGAAACCAAAACTGAGATATGGAGATAGTTAGACCATAATTTGAGGATCAATAATGCGGACTTAAATAATAAAGAATGGGAACGGGGGTATCAGTTAACGAATCAAAAACAGTCAATTGTGCCTTTGCCGTCGGTTCATTTGCAAATAACAGGAGAAAAAGGATAGAAAGAAAGATGAACTGAATTCATTTATGATATCAATGAAAAAACAGTAATAGAAAGGTAATTGCTGATTTAGAACTAGAAACACAAGTAACGGACCGCTTTATAATAGGACCCGTTACACCGAAGACGACCAGAAACACGTCAAAAACAGCTGTAGCAAGGGTAAGTCGTATCTTGTCTTATTAACAATGTGACAAGTATATTGTATATATGTTGTTTGTTTCATAAAACAAATTAAGGGGGCTAAATAAATGTTTCCGGCCACCGCGGGTACCGGAGTGGGGAGGGGTGATTGCAATATATGGTTACTACCAGGGATACATTGGTTTCTCTTTGGAGATGTTTTAATGCGCCAATACATCGACCATTAATTATTAGTAATATAGGTACTACCTTTAGGCCGACCATTTTATTATTACACACGATACCCGAGCATTTTATTATTACGCACGATACCCGAGCATTTTATCATTACGCACGGTACCCGACCATTTTATTATTACGCACGATACCCGACCATTTTATTTTCAGAGATCTCTTGTATCTTGTGTCGAGTGTCACGGTTTTGTTTTGTATTCATTCTTATTGTTTGATCTTGATGTTGGTCGCCCAGCTAGTAGGTCGTTTTTAAACATGTTCAATTGTAATTTTAATTTTGTAATTTTAGTTTAGTAAAGCTCTGAATGACATCTAAACGTACGTAATACACTTTTAATGTTCCATGTTTAAATAATGAAATCGCTTTTATTACACCAATAAACTACAATTATCAATCAACAATAGGACTATTGTTCATAAATATCATATTACTTAATCATAAATTTTTTATCTCAATAAAATATCTGATTGGTCAATCTAACATAAAATACCAGGCCCCAGTTTCACAATCATACACTAAATAAGGGGTTCCTTAACTTAAAACGGACAAAATTTCAAATCTTTTAAATAATTTTATTAATTTTTAAGATATTAGGGATTGAAGTTGTCACTCTTCGTTTTATTAGATTTGACAAATATTTATTGGTAGATTATAAAAATTAAAATATAAATAAATAAATAAATAAATAAATAAATAAATAAATAAATAAATAAATAAAATTATGAAAATATTGTTGAGGAAAGTCTTAGCTAAGGAATGATTGTGAACCTGGGACTAGAAGTAGTAAAACTTAACCAGGTATTATTAAAATTATGTAATGTAGTCACTGGACAAAATGACCAAATGGTTTAATTCTTTAATTGACCTAAAACACAATATTAAGGTTTAGGATTACTTAAATCTGATTTGACTCGCGTTCTGACCTCTATGTTCTTATAGTAGGTACTTCCAGACATGACCGTGACATATTGCCTATTCTTTATTAGCATTAAGCAAATTACAAGTTTATAGCCTTATAAGTTACAATATTTGAATCTTTATAACAGGGATGGATTAACCCATTAGAGGCTTATGTCGTTTGTAACATATTCATTATTAAAGATTAAACTCGTTAAATATTTAACTTTAATTGAGCAGTAAAATTAATCTAAATATTATCGGTTTATATGAAGGTGTCGGATAAATGAAGTTATTCTTTACGTTCATTGTTCAGGCACTGTGCTTCACACACTCACGCGCCTATTCTTTATTAGCATTAAGCAAATTACAAGTTTATAGTCTAATAAGTTACAACATTTGAATCTTTATAACAGGGATAGATTAACCCATTAGAGGCTTATGTCGTTTGTAACATATTCATTATTAAAGATTAAACTCGTTAAATATTTAACTTTAATTAATCTAAATATTATCGGCTTATATGAAGGTGTCGGAAAATTAAGTTAATCTTTACGTTCATTGTTCAGGCACTGTGCTTCAAGGACAATGTGTTAGTCTGTTCTAGTTCAACACCAAAAGGATTACCATCAGTGAAAAATAAAACAAAACAATAAACAGTGTGTTAGTGTGTTGTACCTCATAACTTGACAGGCTAGGGTTGTCACCAGTGAAATATAAAACAAATTAATAATTTATTTGTAATTTAATATTCTAATTTTACAAAATGGCAGAGGGAAAAACTAAAGATCACTGGGAAAATCTAGCGCCGAAAGCTAAACTTGTTGGAAGTTTTTCAAAGCATGCCAAAGACCGTAAAAAAGAAAGAGAACATCTGAATAAGTTTGTTTCAGAAATGAAAATTAATCATTTGAAAGTGAAGGAAGATTTACAATATGATATTGATAATAATTTTAAACCAAAGTTTCGAGTCCGGGCACCGTCTGAACCAGCTGCTTTATTGGCTGTCCGCTATACGGAAAAGAGGTTGAAACCTCCGGTAAGTTTGTTTGTCTGTTTGTTTGTTTGTTTCTTTTTTTCTTTTCTTTTTTAAGTTCTCTTATTGTCTGTTATCTTGTTGATTCCATTTGGTTGTAGTAACGTCTGAATTTAACTTTGTTAGTAATGACTTTAAAGTCATTTTAAATTCAAATACATGGTAAAGTGGGAAAAACGATCTGAAAATGGACATATAATTAGAGAAGCGGTTTTAGCGAAATTGTTCGTTACTAGTACAGTCACTCAGATTATTTAACCCTTTAAATCTTCATTTTGGAATACATAAATTATCCGCCTTTCATACCGTATTTTTTACACTTCCAGTAAAACGAAGGTCTAGAGTATTTAGGAAACAGTCCATCCGTGCAGGCGTCTGTACTTCCGTCCTGATATCGTGTCCGCTTTATAACGTCCGCATCTTCAGACGGATTTTGATCAACCTTGACACAAATGTATATATCAAAACGAAACCATTTTTCCAATACCTAATTAAGATGGTTTAGATTTAAGGCCAAGATCACCAGATCAAATCTTAGATTTGGTATCTGTAGTCGATGTTGGGAAGGGAGTGCAACAATGGCTCAAGAAAATGTTCTACGGTTTTCCCTCGGACCTTATTTCCTCATTTAATCCAGTCAGGTCTTCAAATTTCGAGAGTTTTATAATTAGTGGTCCAATCATGTGGTTGTCTTTTTTTTTCTTGTTCCTGTCATTATGGTTTATTGTGTCGTGTGAGGGTTACAGTGGTTGGTGTCAAGTACACGTTTTTCAGTTACGTCTGGTTTTTTTTCTGTTTTTCTAAACAATATTATATTCAATAAATAAATAAATAAATAAATAAATAAATAATATAAATAAAAATCTAGTAAATAGGATTCGGGTTAATTAATTAATTTCTAATAAATGGTTAAAGGGATAAATCATATTTGAAACTGTAATTATTTTGTACTACAACGATTTAGTACTATATATTTGTAATTTCTAGTTAAAACACAGAATTTCCAAAAACAATGTTTGTTTGTAGCACATTAAATTAAAACAAGTTTTTATCCTGGATGACACTCACACGACTTTATGAAATGTCGGATTCCATACTCTTCCAATTACATTGTTTTGCATATTATTGTCTGTAAATGGGCTAACTTGAAATTAAAATACTGGTCAAAACACATGTCTTTGCCCTAAAAATGACTTCTATTACACGCGGATAGTATGGATAAAAAATTTATTGGGACAGTTTCATAATAATTTGACACTGCATTAACATAGCTTAACCTTTGCAAACTGTTTTTAACGTTTAAACCAGTATACCGTCATTCATGAATTTGAAGATTAAATATATTAGCGGATCCTTGTAATATTGGAATGACGTTGATAACAATCATGCTTAAATGCCTGGTGTGGACCTCTATATACTCTGGTTTTAACAAATACATGTGAAACATTGTGAAACATTTTACAAAATTCAATATAGCTGTCCATAACCACGCTCATTCGGTACATTCGTTCTATCAGGTTGTACATTCCACAAAATCCCGTAAAACAGTCCCATCATTTCACAATACTGCCTAACTTTCTATGCTATAGGACGCCTAGACACTTGCTATGGCATTGTAGAATAATTTAGTCATATTTCAGTTTTCATACTGGTTATTCATTTGCAAGACGAACATATAGGTGCAAATGGAAATACATATATCTTCCAGTAGCTAGAAATGCATTTTTTTTGCTCGGATGGACATTAAATATTTAACCTAAAAACATGTTTACAACCTTGTAATGTTTTGCATTTGAAGTTGAGTTTAAAATACTATCCTTTGTTCAAACATAGATAATCATCAACATATACATAATAAAATGCATTTGTATTAGGTAACTGACACACACAGTTTAGTCCTACGTCTCATATTTGACACCTTTAAATGTTCTTATTGGTAGAGATTACCAGTATGTCACCAAGTGCACATATCCAGAATTCCTATACTGAGCTGAAATAACTCTTTCGAAAGACAAAGACCCATTCATCTAAATTTGGTATGCAACAAATGGCCTCTTATTAGTTTATATTTGTGCCAAGTTTGATAAAAACATTTACCCATAGGCATGACGTGGAAAGATATGGAGGGGTACGATATTTAGACGAACGGAAAGACAGATAAGGTGTTTCCTATATACCCCCCTAAACCTCGTTTGGGGGTGTATAAATATGTCGAATTTTGTGCCCTCTCAACACTTCAAAAATTAAAATGTACTCGAGTATACACTGTCATCCACAAAAACTACACAAATTTATATATGACTTAGGTATATAAACCATTGTGTCGAAGTTCATTCCTAAAATTGAAATGTTGAAGTTTTTGTAGTACTTGCAATATTGAAAGTTGTGTCTTAACTTAGCAATCTTAATGTATGCAACAAAGTTGTTTTTCTTTCCTTTTTTAAAATTCTCATTTTAAAAAAAAATATGGTAAAAACTTTTTTTTTTTCAGATAAAAACACTATTTAAGCTGAAAAAACACTAAACTTTAAATGAATAATGTTATCAAAAATTAATTTTGACTGTAAATGATATGTTATAAATATTGATAACATATATTTTTTATGACAGTGTATAAGTACCCTAGAAAACACATTTTATAGAGGTAGAGGCTGATACTTTGCATCAATTACATGCTATTTGCAATAATAGGTTGCTTTATCATGAAATAATGCAGACATACTCGAGTTCATTGTTGCTCTTCTTTCGTACTCGATAATATCTTGAGCGCCACGATGAACCTTTTTAATTCCACACACTAACTTCTGAAATAAACCATAAAACAAAATGGTCATAACATAATCTTATTATTATTTTCACTCCAAGCTGACGGAGTCTAAACGACAATATTGGTCTTTATGTTTCAGTGAATATATCAACACGATAAGCAAGTTAAATTTATTGTTCTTCTCTGTCAAGTTTACGAGGTCATAAAAATCGTACATGTAATTAAAACGTATTGAAGATAAGCAAGGTGCGTGATGAGAGATCATGAAACAATAAATATTACCAATAGTTACTTCCTGTTGTAGTTGATATCAAAGTGATATATAATAGAAAAATGAAACACATTGCCTGGCAACAGCCAACGCAACCAAGAACACGATGCAATATCATCCAAACACGACACTAGTCAGTGATAAAACAACTAAACACGACACAAGTTAGTTATAAAACAACTAAACACGACACAGGTCAGTGATAAAACAACTAAACACGACACAAGTCGTCAGTGATAAAACAACTAAACACGACACTAGTCAGTGATAAAACAACTAAACACGACACTAGTCAGTGATGAAACAACTAAACACGACACAAGTCAGTGATAAAACAACTAAACACGACACAAGTCGTCAGTGATAAAACAACTAAACACGACACAAGTCGTCACTGATAAAACAACTAAACACGACAGTAGTCAGTGATAAAACAACTAAACACGACACAAGTCAGTGATAAAACAACTAAACACGACACTAGTCACTGATAAAACAACTAAACACGACACTAGTCAGTGATAAAACAACTAAACACGACACAAGTCGTCAGTGATAAAACAACTAAACACGACACAAGTCGTCAGTGATAAAACAACTAAACACGACACTAGTCAGTGATAAAACAACTAAACACGACACAAGTCAGTGATAAAACAACTAAACACGACACAAGTCAGTGATAAAACAACTAAACACGACACAAGTCAGTGATAAAACAACTAAACACGACACAAGTCAGTGATAAAACAACTAAACACGACACTAGTCAGTGATAAAACAACTAAACACGACACTAGTCACTGATAAAACAACTAAACACGACACAAGTCAGTGATAAAACAACTAAACACGACACAAGTCAGTGATAAAACAACTAAACACGACACTAGTCAGTGATAAAACAACTAAACACGACACAAGCCAATGAAAAGGAATTACATTGGGGTCACTGATAAGAAATTCAGTACGGGTTCAGAATGAAGTAAATGTTTGGTGGTGTGGTTATAGTGCTGTTAGAGGGCCTTTGTCCATTCCACTTGTTTTACAACTTGTGACCTATAATTACACAAATTTAAAAATTGAACATAAACAGTTAAGTCACCAAAAATTGAAATATAAAAATCAGTTTAATAGAATTAACGAAAAATATATTAGAACAAAAATCAAGTCATGAAATCTGTTATAAAGCTTTGTCGACAATGTGGTTCTTTTTTGTTTTACAACTAATGGATATTTGTACGGAAGCGCTTTATGTGCACGTTTCAAACTCTACTTTGTACCATTATGGCAAAATTGTAAGTTAAAAATACAGATATGCACATGAGTACCGAGACCAACCGTTATATTGTTCCACCATTTATTGTAAGCATTGGTAATTTTATCTACGTTGTCTAAGGTTTGAAGGCTTACATCTAATACAATAAAAAAAAATTTAACCACATCTTGCAGAATCGACGAAGTTTTTTTTTTTCGAAACTTAGTTGAAAACTCAGTCTTCTTATTGTGTCAAAACGCCATCTTGACGGCTGGCGACTCGCTTAGGCTTATACCATTTGTAGAACTGATAATTTAGATGACATTGTTTTTGTTGACGACTGGCAACTCGCCTCGACTTATCACATTTGTAGAACAGATTTTAACTAACAAGGTTGAGGTGGTTTTTTTGTAGAACGTAGACAACATGTCGGCCAACAAGATGTATTAAAATGTTCAAATCAAAGTAAAATACAATAATTATTCTAATACTAGTACGCATTTCAATAATCTAAAATTAAAACATTTTAACTATTCTTTTAGCAGACATAACAATATTTATTGTGTTTTAGCTTTCCTGTGTTTATTTTAATGTTTATATTTGTTTTATGATTAACGTCAACCTTTTGAAGGTTAGTTTAAGTTTTAATTTATTTATGTGATATTAAGTTACTTTATACAAAATATTGAATTTCACAAATCGATAATCGATCTATAAATGATCAATACACGTCATAAAGGTCGCTGATGGATTATCTCCAGATTATCTCCGATCTTTGATATAAAACCAGATTGCGTCAATCTCATTGTTTTCGAGAGTCTCATGTGGCACGAGCTAGGATAATTTCACACCATCACAAACCTGTGGGTTGTAGTTTTAAATTGGATTAATCTTGAGCACGGCCAATTTAAGGTGAATACATTATCAAGATTCAGACATAAATGTTTTGATATGCTTGTGTGAACTTATAAAAAAAATCTGTGAAATTAAAAATAAACAGTTTTAATTAACTATATATTGTGCACGTAAACAGTCAAAACGTTATTTTGGTCTTGTATTTCAACGTGAACAGACATGGAGGAAAACCAAAATTGCACAGGTGGTTTCATTCATGATAAAGGGCATATAAAGTGTAGAGCAGAGTTAAATGTCTTCCTTAAATCGATGAAAGATGAAAGTAAAGATTTAGAATCAGAATTAGAATATGAGCATGATCATCACATTTCGCCAAGATTCATTGTTAGACAACCATCAAAACAATGGGAGGGAACAACTAGATACACTGATAAAACAGTAGAATCACTTGTAAGTCAATGTATAAATATATATACTTTTTATACAATATCTCAATAATAAGACAACCTTTAATTTATGAAGTTTTAAACATAAGTTTTTAACATCGATTTAAAATAGTAATTTGGTGGTTTCCCAAAAGTTTATTTGTTTACCTATATTACATTATTATTATTGTTGTTGATGTTGTTGTTGTTGTTGCTGTTGTTAACGTTGTTGTTTTTTATTAATTGTACAAAAATTGAAAACTACTGTTCAAGCCATTGACAGTGAATTACGCTTTATTTAAAAAAACATAAAATACACTGATATTGTTCACTTACTTTTGCCTAGTCGTAACTGAAAATTGGTTTCAAATTAAAGTATTTCTGTAGAAATGAAAATCTTGGCGCTATGGGAATTTCACATGGTGAAAACAGGATCTGCCATTTGTCTGCTAAATCCCTATAGCGCCGACGTTTTGCTATGTGCAGATATATTCTCCTCTAATCACGGATGCATACAGAATATATTTTTGGGTTTTTTTTTTTTTTATTTTTTTAAATATTTTTTTTTATATTTTCAATGGAAATAACGAATAATTTAATTTTACAAAACACAATGAATTGAACAGTAATTCAAGCCAACGCTTTCATCCTTATAAAATGGTTAAAAGTAAAACTGATTAAAAGTAATGCTCTCCTCGAATAGAAGATTTAAGTCTAAAAAAAGATTAAACAGATTATGTAATCACAGAAAAAATAATTGACAGTTTCGGTTGACAGGTAAATGTTGAATAATTCCGTGGTCGTGTCGTCTTCTGTTTTATTGATGGTATCTTTACACAAGTAATCAAAGACATTCCAGCAGAATTGTTATCTAAAATTTAACATTTGAAATGTAAAGAAAAAAGACATTGCTACCATACTATGATAAATGGAAAAATACGAATTATTGGTACAAATTAATGTATTAGGGCTATTATAATGGATTATATATCCATTGATTTCAAATTCATATACTAATATATATATATATATATATATATATATATAATATATATATATATATTATATATATATATATATATATATATAAGATTATGTATATCTTTATGAATATATGAACATGTATGTCGTCTTTTATATTATAATTTATTGAATTTAATATTGTTTGCACTCGGCTTATATATGTACTTCTACAAAGGACAATACATACTTTAGAGACCGTATAAATTGTTTATTTGTCGTTTTTCGTTTGCTTTCAGTTTGAAAGAGAAACAGATATAATATGCAACATGTGCCAAAAGGGTATGCATCCATTTAAGCATGCTTGGTATCCATGCCGAGTGTGTAACAGGGTGTTCCATAAGGAATGTGTTCTGAACTGTGGGGCTATACATAATGCTGAAAAGCTTACAATAGATAGAGCTGAGACAAATATTGGATGGAGTTGTCACAAATGTGTAAGTAATTAATTGTTATTTATTAAATTCTAGTTCTTCGATGGACACGATTGTTTAAATCTCAATTAGTTTGCGAAACAGTTTATTACCAGATAAGTTTCTTTTTCTGACAATTAAGTATAAATATTTTTACACTGTCACATTTTACATATTACAATGTATTTCATTGCTATTCAGATTAACTCTTTACATAGGAAGCAATTAGACAGGTCCCGTTAACGGTTCAGAAAGGGACTTATACAACCTTCAGTTTATGTACACTTTTTCATTGTACATTCATGAATTACACTTGAGTGAATCAATGTGTGGTGTGTAGGTACTGATTACTTCCTCCTCTTTGCGTCGGTCGGACTTGCTAAAACAGTGTTTCTAATTAACTAGTTTTCTGTAGCATGGTGGCTCATTTCATCTCGTCTTATGACTCAATTTAACATACGGGCATATAACTGTATAGCTAGCATTAATGATCAATATTTGTATCAAATGGTAGTTTGATTGTTTTTGTAGTTTTTTTTAAAAATCTAATAAAAAATATAAGGCAAAGAACGTAGCACATAAACAAATAAAAATAGATTAAAGTAACAAACAGATGTATATCTGGTAATTATATAAATTCTTAACTTCTTAATTAATTTTTTTTCGATCTGGAAGTTCAGACATCTCCGTCTCTTAGTAAATAGTCTTACCTGGCAGATGACTAATTAATCACTAATTAGTGTTAAAGGAGGTTAAAGGTGTAACAACATTATACCCTAAAACCTAACAAGACAGTAACACAATACCCGGTACGCTGTTTATAGTCAGGCAACTGGAAATACAACATAAATCTGAAATGACACGAGTCATTGTACTGACAACAATACGTGGATACTGATATAGGGGTATCTGTTCTTAACAGAAATAAATATTATACATTTTAATTACGCATTACGATTAAATGCATTTAAATACTTATTTAGATATTATGTCATTTTGAGTAACTAATTATATTAAATGTTTTGTTTTTGTTGGAACAGACAGCCGACATATCTAGTACATTCTGAATAACAGATGTATTGGTTACTACCAGTAACAACGGTCATGGCTTTCCCCGTGACATATAATATCAGATGTAATGTTTAGCATTGTAACCATAGTCGTCGTGGTTTTCCCCGTGACTTATAATTGCAGCTGTATTGTTGAACATTGTAACCACGCTCATGGTTTTCCCCGTGACATATAATTGCAGATGCATTGTTGAGCATTGTAACCATAGTCGTGGTTTTCCCTGTGACATATAATTGCAGCTGTATTGTTGAACATTGTAACCACGCTCATGGTTTTCCCCGTGACATATTATTGCAGCTGTATTGTTGAGCATTGTAACCACGGTCATGGTTTTCCCTGTGGCACAGGCTTACAATGGTACACATATATACCATCAATACAGCAATTCGATTGTGTGTGTCGTTATTGAGAAGAGTAAAAGGCGATCATCTGACGTATAAATGATTGTTTTCTCCCTCGATGTTACTTTCTCAAATCTTGAAAAACAACATAAATAACCAACTTTTATCAACAGTCAATATTTTTTTCACTTTTATCATGATAATGGAAATACTTGACAATGTTTGTCTTTAAATCAGAGGGTTACTAGTACTTTAAGTCTTATTGGTGACAGTTCGTGCTTCATGTAACACTGGTTTTAACAATCATTCCTTAACTTAGAATTACATAAACATTAACCTTTCGAAATTTTCTATTTTTATACCTTTGTTAATTTTTAAGATATTCGTGTATTTAAGGTGTCAATTTTAAGATCACACTTAGCTTAAAACATTTGTATATAGTCTTGTCTAAAACAATTACTAGTATTCATGGTACCAAAATAAGATTATCAAAATTTGCTCAATTTAAGTTGACGGAAATCTTAGTTAAATGATTTTGAAACTGGAAACTGGTCTTACATGTTTATTATTTTATCATCACAATTAACATATTTTAACTCGTATTTGGATAGCGTGTTATATTTTTTCTGTTATCAGGCAGATCTAAGCTCGCTTCTGACAGATGAAGAAATGACAGCACTGATTGAAGATTTTGACACTTGTGATATGAACAGAGGTATAGCACGTGTATTTATAAGAATTAACCTTACTTTCCAATAGTTTAAGTGTATTACTATCTATGTTGAATGTATAAATACCTCCAAACAGAAGTTGTCAAATTGGAAACAACAGTGCTCTGGAAAATTATAATGTTTAGTGAACACGAACTATGCAATTATTCGTATACTGTAATTGAAAAAGCCAACTGTCTCCGGTATTATGATATCAAATATAATAGCTGCTTTTGAAGATATTTTGTATTTGTGTAATCTTAAGAAAAGTAACAAGAAGTAATACTCCGACAAAAACCGAATGAAAAGACGTACGTTTTATTTGCTGTCTAGTAGTAATCATATAAATATATCAATGATTAGGCTTAATACAAAACATGTAATACAAAAATTTGGTCTGGCTTTAGTCATTACGAAATTAACCTTAACCCAGGCCGAACAATAAGACAAATAAAAAAATTTAATGTTCATTTGTCGTTACGTATCCCTGATCATTCTGGCTACTGTCAAGTGCATGCTTTTTATTGCAACACAAGCATACCAATCAATTTCTAAACCACAACCCCAAAGCAAAGTAAATACTTAGAAACAGGCAACACACATGTACTTCCACCAGGAAAGTGAGAGACCGGATGCTCCGGAAGGGTAAGCAACTTTTATTTAGCTACCTACACCGGTGACGTGCATAATTAAAGAAACATGGAACTATGGAATGTCAAATATATCCAGGGTATATTTGGAACAGAGACGCCATTCTTATCAACAATATTGTGATGACGGCCATATAACTTTTTGAGGGCATTGATGAGCTTAGGTTGCACGACCCCTCTGCCAATAATTTATATAATAACTTATTTGTATAAAGTTTCCGTTGTGGAAACAACGCCCTATTATAGCGTATTAATTGTGAAATAAATACACCATAAGCAAGAGAAGCATGTATATTGATGATAAAAAAGAAAGTTGACAGTAGATAAAATGAAGTCATCATGTTTGTCATACAACTTAAAATGTAGCGTTTCATTGGCGTCATAATTGAAGTACAAGAAAATAAAGCAGAACTTAAAGCATCAGTCGTATTTTTTATTTTAAGCCAACTAGGATAGATTTCATTCGCTTAATCTCAAAATTTATTACTTTTAAGAGATAGAACGTCATCTATATATCTGTATGTGGAGTTGAATGATTTGGCGACAGTCTGCTCTCCAGATTTTACAAGGTTCTGCTTAAAATCCAGCTTCATACAAATTAAGAAATAAATCAGCAAGCAATGGTTCGCAGATTGTGCCAATTAGTATACCGATTGCTTGTTGAAAAAGTAAGCCAAATACAACAAAATTGTTGCCTATCAAAAATATTTTGTTGATGGTGTCTTCATTATATTTTTGTGGAAAGATACAATTTTAAATTTATACATTGTTTTTTTCAGATTCAGGTGTTTCATTGGAAGAATTTTTAAAATACAAAGAAAAGTTAAACGAAGGCATTATAACAGATGAGGACAAACATCGATTTACATTTGAATTCAGACTGACTGATCTGGACCAAGATAATTCACTGGATTGGTGGGAATTTCTGAACCACGAATGTAAGCGTATGCTGGTGAAACGAGAAAAGGTACTTCAATCTTATGATGTAACGAAAAGCAATAAGGTTTTTATACATATAAACTGTTTTGATAATTGGTAAAGTGCAGAGTCGGTTGGTGAGCAAAAAAGCGCTTGTATTCTTGAAAGAGGTATTTGATGCATTGGATTGGATTGGACACACTGCCAATACCAAATCGGCGGTAAATCAATGACATAACATGAACCAGAAGTCAATAAAAATTCCATCTTGCATGTTTTTCATAAAATACATTCTAAAATCTAAAACGGTACATGACATAAACATCAAGTATACGGTTCTTCAAATTATTTAACCAGACTTAATGAAAATGTATCAATAAATACAGCATTGTCTCTACTTGAAACTTTGTATACCTACCCAGTTAAACCAGCTTCAATTGGTGATTTCCACTGAGCTGACATAAATGACATAAAGAAAACGCATACATGTACATTTCTTTATAAAGGAGACTAAACTTATTTTTATTGTTCATTTTACTGTACAGAATCAGCTTGTTGAATTGTTGACAGAAAAAGAAGTTATTGAGGCTAAGGCTGTATTTACAAGATTGGATGAAAATGGGGATGGTCAAATAACGGAGACAGAGGCGATACAAGGTTACAAGTCCTGGTTCAGAAGGTTTGAAAGAAAGGAAAGGTATGTAGAAGTGTGTAACAGCAACAGCTAATGTAACCAAGCTCACGAATCAATGAATCTTTAATAAATACATACAAGACAAAACATCAAAAGATTTGATATTAACCATAAATACTTGCCTCATAAAACACTTTTTTTAAAATGTAGTTTTATATATTCTAAATTGTTATATTACAAAACAATTAAAAACATGTGAAATACATACAAGTAAGGAAAATGATTTCATTACCTTGCAGTTCATGAACGTATGTGATGTGAATAAGCATTAAAATTTGATTATTTCATATTGCATCAGGTAGGGTGTAATCAAATCCTGTGTTGATGATTAAAATGATGAAATAATGCATTCAAAATCAGTTGTGATGTGCTGATTTTGAATTTGTATTAAAATAATGCTTTCAAAATCAGTTGTCTTGTGATGATTTTGAAGGCATTATTTTAATAAAAATTCAAAATCAGAACATGAAAAAGGTTTTTGAAGAAACATTGGTAATAAAACATACAGATATTCAAAAAATACTAAAAGCTTGTCATCTACCGTCAAAACCACACCTACAATCTACTTGTTAGCAATGTGGATAGAGAATAGAAAATATGAATGATTCGAAACTACAGCTTGTTTCATTTTATAACGATATTATTTAATTTAATAGTAGCAAAGATGTTCCTGGTATTACAAGAGATAGTACGGAACTTGACCTCCACGCTTTATCGGCAGCTCAACTTGTCATGGACGCAGACGACACCGAAAAAGGGTATGTCAGCTGATTGTAAAAGAATTTGTATAATGTATATTTTGTATTTATAGTTGTTTTGGATATTAAATATCAATGTTGTAAAATGTGACAAACAATTTGCATTGAAACAAACAAATAAGCCCGATTTTGTACTGGCGTTAGTATCATCTATGTCAACTTATGAACTCAATAATACAAGTCATATGTAGTACATTATAATTTGAGAAGTGTTTCACATGGTTCGTTTGTGGTTTTGTCTATATTTTACCGTGCTAAGGGTTTTCTAATCTTTAAACACGCCAAGCGTCTGGGAATAAGATAACAAATAAAATATTTACATTTATATTTACATTATATTGAGGATAAAATTCATTTAAAAAAACCTCACAAGGTAAACTACAAGACACATATATACGCCCTAACACATAGAAAACGTGAAATGTTCACCATTTAATTATAAACCCAAAAATAATTCATTCCAATTATTTTATTAAATGGATGAAAGTGTAAATTAATCATTGGAAAATAAATTCCGCATAACACAAAATCGATATTATTTACTCTTAACACGTTTGTACATAAGCAATCTATGTAACAAACACACGATTCCATCTTCACATACATTTTGATATATCGAGGACCGGTTTGACAAAAATCTATTAAAACTTGATATAAAATTAATGTAAAATCTATCTATTTTAATGCAAAAGACCATCTAGGTAAATATCTATCTTCTTATCCTAATAACCAGATGTTACAGCGTGTTACAAACTGAACTGGTACCTTTGTTGTACATTGATAAATGACCACAAACATAAGTATTTATTTAACTGTTTACGTCATTTCTTTTATACTGATGATATACACGTATACACGACAACTAGTGTCAATAAAAGGTGTCAGTGGAAACGATGAGGGCACAATATTCAAATGAAATAGATATAGTTTTACTACGCTTTATCATCATAAGAAATATAATAAGGAGCGAACATGAATGTTCATGTTATGTTTAATACATTAAACGAAATCGCTTAATGCAACTAGCTTTGTGAAAATTGCATTAAGCGATCTTAAAAAAATCAACCCCACATCAAAAAAGAACGTAATGTTCTGTTTGTTATAAAATCATGAACAACTTCCTTTCATAACCAGAATTTTGTTCCTCGGTATAGGAAAATATTAATTTGGCAATTTTCGCACATAAAATGACGTCATTTTATATTATAACAATGACATCTGCTTTGCTTCCAAGTTCCAACACAATTTTATAAAATAATTGACATAAACGCTGCGAAATCTTTTTTTTTACGGAAATACATTTTATTATTTATTTGCAAAAGATTCATTGAGCTCATCGGGTGTTTAGATTACCTCCATTGAAATAAATGATTTTATGAATCAATATGAACCATTGTTCGCGACACAAATGTTGACGCCATAAGACGAATAATGAGCCATGTCAGTTAAAGGAAACATTCGTGGGTATATAAGTTTGTTTTACAACGACCGAGTCTCTATATGTTTCATATGAAAAAACCACAGTTCATGTTAGAATTTGATGGTATCACATCACTTTATTTCATGGATTGTGGGACAGATTATACAATTATATACAGTATACATCTACAGTATGATTGAACAGAAACCATTTAATAATCACTAACAATCATGTCTGTAAACGCATATAAATGTATTGATCGTCTACATTATAACAAAATCGATCAAAAATCGATATAAATCATTCTATCTTCTAATGGATAATACAAAAATATCATCTAGATATATCGGGCTATGTTAACTAGTCTTAAGAAAACACCACATGTTACAACATGCTTTGATATACTGATTCTTCTTATGTTGACAGCTATTTATTTTACTTGTCAATTTTATACTAAATCTTCTTAAACATTATTACATCTGCTATGTATGATCCAAAGGTATATATATTATATTTTTTTTTTAAAAAATAAATAAATAAAAATGTTTATTTTCAAACATTCTATCCAAAGAATCAATAAGCTCACTTTTGTGTGTTGTATATAATTTCCCATTTTCAGGTGTGTCTTTTTGACGTGTTCATGGTTGCTTTAGACATCAATGTTTAATTTCTATATTATTCAAAACAAATATACTTATCTATAGCAAAATCACAGAGCAATGTAAAAATTTTAAAACACTTAAAACTTCCCCAAGGGAAGTGAGACCGGGTGCTCCGGAAGGATAATCGCCTTCTATTTATAAAATAATACATTTCATTAAAGCACATGACAGTACTGGTAATTGCAAGTTTCCATGTATCATAATATTATATAAATTTAATTTCAGATCAATAACATGGGAAGATTTTTTGGCTGGTCAGGCATGTTACATCATATGTTCCAGACCAAACAACACAAATTTAGTGTTTGGTCATTGTGTTTAAAACAAGACATAATCTGCTATGTGCAACATTTACCTTGTAACTGTGTTACGACATTTACATTTAAGGAACATGTGTGCTGATAGATGTGTGTGTGTGTGTGTGTGTGTGTGTGTGTGTGTGTGTGTTATAGGAAATCAGGAAACAAAAAAATCAAGTTGTGATATTGGTTATTTAAATTTAAAAGGATTTTTGAATTTATAGATTCTAGAATTTCTGTATAATCTTGTAAATAATAATAAATACTCAGACTACACTCATCCGTTATAATCAGTGGTTTGCATGGGTAAAATGGGACAATGAGAGTGTTTCCTAAATATATGACAACCTCTCAAAATGTGCAAGACGATATGAAACAAACGTTATTGTTCGATTGAAATTTTAAACAGTCAATAATTTGTATGTAGAGATGTGTAACTTGATCTGTGTTTTGTTTCATATCTTTGGCTATTTATTGAATATCATTTTGTCAAGAAAGGATAATGGGAACATTTCAACATGATTATGCTTCACTTTAATAATAATTGTTATTGTCCTTATCTAGAGAAAGAGTATTCAAATTACATATTATATACAGCACTAGATCCTTGATTTCCTCTTACGTCTGGAGCACCGTCACGCGCTTTAAGTAAAACGTTTATTTTGCAAGCGCTTCAAGTCAATACGATATATATTGTAGACCACGTAGTACGATTTAACAATTAAAGTTCTAGAATTATATGAGTTTATAATAATACAAATTATATCAGTATTAATTTACCGCACTACACAACCGTTCCGGAATACAGTTCCTCATCAGTAGTGCTTGGACCAAAATTATGAAACCGACATTGTTTTCAAGATGTTTAAAAGATACCAAAGGACCAAAATACATTTGACCAAATTTAGCTAAGGAAATACTTCGCATGAGGGAGTATACCTTAGTTTTTGAGGAATTTCAAATTTAAACTAACAGCCAACTTAGAATTACAAGGATACTAATTCTCCTTGTCTAAGACATGATGCAAAACACAGATCAAGTTACACATCTCTACATACAAATGATTATAACATTTTCACAAATACCATAACAAAACAGTTCAACCACTAAAAATAGAAGAAAAACAGAGCTATGCAAACCACATTTACACAATACCACTGATACTAGTTTTATCATAACTCAATGATGACATCTGAGAAATACAAAATCTGATTTTGAATAAATACGCACAAAATGCAAAGCAAATAATTGTTATGTTCTGGAGTTTTTGCTTTGCTTTGGGATTGTGCTTTTGGACATGGATTGGTATGCTTGTTTTCGGTATAGTAACCAATTCTTATATTTATCTATGTTTTTTTCAAAATCTTGCCATACCTCTGGTCAATCGTTTCAAGTTTAAAACAGTTTCTTGAATTTTGAGACGATCCTATATTCTAAATGAGATATACATTTTATGTTGATTAAAGATATATGTGTATTTTCATAAATTGATGGCACATGTTTTTATTCTTTATTTCTTTCAATTGAAAATGTTTCCATTAAACTATCAATAAAATGCATTTAAAATGCACTGGCCTAACCAAATTATATTTTTAATTAAAAACATTATTGTTCAGTTCTTCTGTACATAGAGAAATTTTGCGAAAATTGGGAAATTTGATCAAGTTTATACCCCAATTGGGCCTCATTCAAATTACATCAGGGCATTTAGGGTCAGGTAGGTCATTGTTGCTCGGATTCTTTTCCAGATGTGATCATCATGAATATTCAAATTATGACATAACGTTTATAGTTGTTCTAAGTAAGAAAGTACAGGGATAATTTTGACATAGTCATATTTGTTGTTTTGTTAAAAAGTTAAAAAGATTGCTCTATGTACAGAATTAAGTTCACTTTTGAAAAATATTTTTCCCTATTAGGTCAGTATATTTTGTATTAAGTTTTGACAATTTTTGTGAGTTTGTTGGAAAATACGACTTTATTCTTGCATTTTCCATGTGCACTGAATTACTGGAAATACAGTAGATCTATTTACGTACTATATATAAAGTACGTGTGTGTAAGCCATGATGTAAAATTAAAACAAACGTTATATCCAAACACTTAACAATTCTTGTTCCCTTCAAATGTGAGAGAAGTGGGTTCTGCCTTCGTGTTTGAACTACAATACTATAGCGCACCCATAATAATGTGTACACCAGCTGCTTGCAAATATATTGTTGGCCCAGGGATATTGCAAGCCTAGGCTTATCAAAGCCCTCAAAATGTTTTATGGCCGTCATCAGAGTTTTGTTTATAAGTTTGATGTCTCTGAATATATATGATGTCTCATAGTACCATGTTGTTTTCACACAATTTTGATTTCACATGTGGCGGATGTAGCTAGCTAAACAGGAGGTGGTCACCCGGCTTCACTTCCCTGGTGAAAGTTCACGTGTCTAACCTAACTTGTCAGTTCCAAAGTTTTTACTTTTTATTCTGGATTGTAGTTCGGACATTGATTAGTATGTTTGTTTTTATTAAACAATACCACTGATAATAGTGTTATTATTCCTAAATAATAACATCTGAGACAATACTAATCTGATTTTGAATACATGTACTCTGGAATTTTGATTTAGACATGAATTAGTATAGGGTTTTTATGATCAATCTAGTTATTTTTCCAAATGTTGCCATACTTCTAGTTAATAGAGCAGTTTATAAAACCGGTTTCTTAATTTTGAGATGATCAAATAAAAAAAGATCAAAATATGAGTAAAGAATACATATGGGATATATATTGATCAAATCTATATATCTATTTACGTACTATACATAAAGCACATGTATGTTTTAGTAATATTTCTATAGATGTACTTATGACATCGCCCAAATTGTTAAAGAATACACGTTGTAGAAAAATTAGAATAAAAGTATCTACATATGTATAAAGTATATAATATTACAATTTAAATAAATACTGAAAACATTTCGTATTCTATTTCAATGTTTTGCTTAAGGAGGCTCAAGTGAAATAATTTTAGGAGTGAGTAGCTAGACTGGGTCCCGTCACCAAACATGATGACGTAAAACGTTATTTGTTATCTGCTATTTTAATCAGTAAATAAAACACACATACGTATTAATATTCTGATATTTGTTCAAAAGCATACGTAAAATATGATACTAAAACTTTATTTAAAATAACGATGATTACGTCACATACATTAGCTATATGACGTTTAAAAAGGTATAAAGCTGGGTAATTTCCGCTACTTTTAAAGCTAGATACAGAAAAAGGGAGTCCGGTGACCTGAACTATTTTTTTTACTTTTTAAATCTTCACATTTGGCTCTACAAAATATATAAAATTCACAATGATGGTAATTAAACTTTTTTTTCACTCAACCTCCTTAAAATAAAATAAAGCACTATATTTATATCACATAAAGTTAATATACACTGTGACAGTAAAAGTATTATTGAGTTCATGATTGGAATAGTATACTGTTCTTGAAATAGACGACAAAATTGTTACAGAAAACATGTATCTGACCACAAGAACTTACAAAATACAAGGTAATAAAATAAACATTGAAAAAAGACAAGACAAACATATTGTGACAACTAAATACCAAACACCCGACATTGGACAGACACTGCACATAGTTAACGTCAAGTGGTGTTATTATAGTACCAACGAAGCTACTACAACTATCGCATGTATTTTGCAACCAGTGGTCCATAAATATGCCTATATAAAAATCAAAAACAGTCTTTTACCTTACCAAAACAAAGAACATGCGCATTAAGTACACCAAACTATTATTGAGTTTGACAATATGTTAAAGGGGATTCAATATAACGCTTAGGGAATAGCAAATCAAGTATATGAAAAGATAGACTTCAGAAAATAAGCTGATTTTATGGCCAATATAGAAATATTTAAAACAAAGGTCGTATTGTAATTACATATTATACCAGTTTTAATGTTACAGCACTAGACGACCGTTTCGGAATACAATTCCTCATCAGTAGTGCTTGGATCAAAATTATGAAATTTATGAAGTAATAAACAACATCTATGTTTGTTTTACCACTATCAACATACAAACCATGTTTAAAATACAAAATATATCTATTCAGGAGAAAAAATTAAATGTTTTGTTTTCTTCTCAATAATTTAAGATTTACTAAGATTGTCTATACCAACGTTATCAAAATGTTATCGTAAACGGAACCCTGACTGAATTGAAAGTCTCTGTCATGGCATTTTATATCTTATGTAAAACTCACCAAAACACTTAAATGTTTATGTTCAAACAAATGTGAAATGCCCATAGTATAAAAATAATATAAAACAAGTCGTGTTTATTAGAATATGTGTTAATTTTCGTTGTCTTCTTAAAGTGTTTTGAAGAGGGTCCGTCGTTGCTTTGTAACAAAAGATAAAAGGGATTATAATTCCCTACTTTAGCTTTAATACTGGGACCAGTTGTTCGAAGCTTTGTTAATTTAATCAATTGATTAGACAACATTTCGCATAATTTCAAATATGGTGTGATATTAATGTTGAAAATGTTGAAAGGTAATAGAATTTCATAAAACTTTAACACGTTTGTTAGAAATCTATTGATTTGATAATGATATCTTATTTTTTATTGGTGTGTGGAATTTGTGTTAATCATTGATGAAACCAATCAAGCTTCCAACAACTGGACCCTGGTCACTTACGTGGCTATGACATAGGTCTTGACTCTGATACGTTGAAGGCCAACTCTTAAAGAAAGTTTTAAGACAATAGTTGTTTTTTCATATTCAATAGAAATATTTTTGATTATTTGAATTCAATTATGGATACTGTAAATACAGAGTGTTGACAAAATAGCATTTCAGAATGGGATCATTGTTAACTTAATTATCATCGAATTCAATACGCTAATATTACTCACTTTTACACTCGCTCAAATACTCCATACATATACAAAACATGTGGTATGCCAAAAATGAGGAAGTGCAGTCTTTACTATAAATGGGACCAACGTCTCTTTCTACAGCTATGGCGATCTGTACATGTGATGTATCTAGAAAACACCCATGATGTGCAGAATTTGCTAAAGTAAAACGTTAGTTGTACATGTATTTAAACTTGCGCATAATTTCAAAGATTTTATCCATGAGCGAGTTGCAAAATAAATTCAATTTGAGATGGCGTTTCACCTGATATAACGGAAGAAACAATATTGGTTTCATTATTTTTAGCATTTTTTGTGATTGTTAATTCTTCACAAATACTATTTCACCTTCCCACATTTCATGATCCAATGGTAAAGGTTCACCGTCAATTGTTTTCTTTGCTTGATATCTGTATCTTTTAAGAAATTCCACCACCTCATGGGCTTGGCCATCATCGTCTTTTACGTAATTCCAATTCATAAATATATATGGAATTGTTAATCGGTTAAAAAATTCCGTCGATGTCAGAATCGCCTTTGAGACAGGAGTTGGTATGTCAAATTTTAATATAGCTTTGTCAAAATTAGCTAATGGTACTATTTCATCGAGAGTTATGGAGGACAACTTCACGTGGTTGATTAGCGGAAATTCTTCCACCGGAACAATTGTTTGTATATCATTAATTAGTTTCAGTTGAACTGTTTGTTTTGTATAAGATATTGCGTTGAGTAAAAGTGTCGTCCTATTTTGAAAATTGTTAACAACAATTGATTTGTGTAAATATGGTATAAATTTGTAATCGGGTTCAACTGCGAGAACCTGTCGACCATATTGCAAAGCCGTTATAGTATAAACGCCAACATTAGCGCCAATATCGATCAAATTAATTTCGGAGTCTTTTGATAAGGCTAACTCTACATCATTCAATAAATCTTGTTCGTAAAAGTCTTTTCTAAATAAAGATTTTGATGCTAAAGGATCAATGAGCGGGTCAAGTATACATATTTTAGGCTTACCTCTCTTTGTATTTAAACTTTGACAAAACAGACTCTCCTTGATCGGGTTTGTCCAATCAAATAACTTGATTTTGTGTTCTATAGCATATTTCCTATGATCATTTTTGATAAAAGGGTGTGCATTATCATGATCATCTTGAATTCTCTTCAAAATTTCGTCATGGCTTAGGCCTGCAACCATTTTCTTATATTCTTCATCTGACATTTTCAATGAATTATTGGTTTTAGAGGTTTGATTTTGTGTATTCAACAAATTTTGCTCATGTTGAAGATTCGAGTTTATTGCATTGTTACCAGTTAATTGTTCCTGGTGTAAATTAGGATTCAGACCATTATTGTCAATCACACGGTGTTCCGGATTCGCATTCTGGTTATTTATAGTTCCATCAAATGAATGTTCTTGTTTAACCTCCTGGTTTATTCCAATTATTAATCACATGCTCCTGTTTAACCTCTGGGTTCAACCCATTATTGTCAATCACATGATCCTGTTTAACCTCTGGGTTCAACCCATTATCGTCAATCACGTGCTCCTGTTTAACCTCTTGGTCTATTTCATTATTGTCGATCACATGCTCCTGTTTAACTTCCTGGTTTATTCCGTTATCGTCAATCACATGCTCCTGTTTTACCTCCTGGTTTATTTCATTATTGTCAATCACGTGATCCTGTTTAACATCCGGGATGTTCCCATTTTGGTCTTCACTGGTGTCTTCTTTGTTGTATTGTTGGTTTTCGTTATCAACTTTATCTTGATGATCCAATATATATTGTGGTACCTGTTGTGCTTTAGCAAGAGCCCCTAGGGCTAGGTTTACATCATCGGATTTTGAATCTGACACAGAGTCATGTATAGTTTCTTCGCGAATTGGTGGTTGTAAATTCATTTTTTGACCATATAGTGTTTGTTCGATGCCATTGTTTTCATATTTTGATTCAGTTTGTTGTGTCACGGTATTATCATTTTGTGGTTCATTGAAATTGTTATTTGTTTCACTTGGGTTTGAATCTGGGCTTTGATTTGATACATAGTCTACAGTGGAACTATAGTCGTCATATAAAATGGCTTTAGGGGTTGTTTCTTTTCTAAATCCTTCAAGCTTTTTTAACGGTGAATGTGTTCTATACATACCTCTGTTGTTAAGTTTTTCTCTGTTGAAGTCTTGATTTGAACTTTCGGCTCCATTATTCCACTTTGACAATAAGTTTTGTCTCGCTATGAGATTATCATCATGTTGACCAGCAATCCGTTTATTTGCAGTCTCGTCCTGTCTATTTGACAAGTCGTCGTAATGACGTCTTCTTCCATATCCGTCTTCATACGCATTTCTCTGTCGATCTCCTAACTTATATATGGCATCATCATCAATATTTGGTATCCGTCCGCTTGATTTTCCAGTATTTATGTATGAATCTCCATATTTACGATACAATCTCTTTCCGTATTTGCCATCTATATATCTAGGGGCTTCATCACTATCATCACCATATCTATTAAACCTTCCTTTATAACTTCTCCACGTTTTCCATCGTCTAAATGAATCTCGATCTCGATAGTCCGGGTTCCTAGAATCCTGGTTTCCCCTACTGTTTTTATTTTCATCGTCATCTATAAAACTTTCACCCTTTTCTCTATTTTTGTAAAGCCTGTCTCGGTCATACATCTGCCTATCGTTATGAAAATCTTCAACTTTGTCCTCGTCATTATATAAGCTTCCGTGGTACATTTTAGCCACAGTCTTTGATAGGTGGTCTTTAACATGACTAAAACTATAATTTGCCACTAAATAGACTGCCGCCACACCTATAGCTATTACAGCCACACATATTACATATTTATTCACCATTCTGCATCTTCTCATGATAAATGATGAGTTTATGGTCTGTCTTACAAGTTTTAGACACATCGTTCTATCGACGTAAATGTAACAGCCGGTTGTTATGTTCAATGTCGTCTGAACAAATATCACTCAATAGGAAGTTCAGTTAATCAGCGGTTGTACTACATAAATGCGGGTTAAGACAAAAATAAATAATAACCAAACCTAAAGATACGGATAAAACAATAATAATGTCCACCATATCCTGTCTTTCGTATCCATGGATACTGCACCAATTACGCTTCCGTCTTTCGTTGCAAATACTGTCTTGAATAAAACGTTTCCACCAATAAATGAATTGCACGTGGTTACTTTTACTTTTGCCTGTTATAATGGCAACTACCAACTGACAAACTGAATGGCTTAAGATGCGTTTTCGCTAGTAATATTGAATTGCACGTGGCGATAATTATGCACTGAATATTTTTCAATTGTTACAGCAACTACTAATTGAGCAATCTGAATAACTACCGTTGCTTAATATGAATGCATGATGTAATCGTGATAGTATTGTCATTCATAAGCAATGGTTAACAAAAGATGATTGTGTTAAACGTCTTTGTGGATATTAACTTGTACTTCGATTTTTGGTATGCAGATTCAACAAGCTGTTGTTTACACGGCAACATATGTCCGACATTGCTTTTTACTTAGGATTAAAACAGGGATTATATTTATATGAGGTACAAAAAGTTTATTTGAAGTATATACACATGTAACAAGACCGTGCACATATTAAGTAAGGAAACTTTACAGCTCGGATGTCGCTATCTGTGGGTGGTGAAATTGTGCTTTACGTTCTAGTAAGAGTTATTTAAATCATATCGAGTGGTCTTTTATGGAATGGTGGAGAAAAACCGGAATGCCTACAGAAAAAGTCAACATATGACAAGCAAAAACAAGAGGCTCATTTTGCCCGATACGCTCACCTGGTAAATATTGGCTAGCTGATATCATGTTTCAGTATTTATGTATATTTTTGTAAAATTATTTGGAAGATGAAATAAAAAAAATACCAATACCAAAAAAAATGTTTCAGTATTTATGTTTTCTTGAAAAAAAACCAACTATTTTTCATTTCAAAAGAAAAAATAAATACTGAAACCCCAATGTCAAAATCTTCACCTTGAAACCATGACATTTTTCTATACATCAAATGATCATTGTATCAATACCTACAACATTCTAATAATATGCCTATGCAAAACGTTAACAGTTTTCAAGATAATTTACCATTTCATTATTCTTACTCATCCGTGACTTTGACCTTTAAACCAATAATATCAAAATGATCACTTCATTAATACCAGCAATGTTTAATATACATGCCTATACAAAACATTATAGTTTTCGAGATAATTTGCCATTTTGGTATTGTTTTGCATCTGTGACCTTGGCTTTTAAATCCATGACCTTTTTCTATACATCAAAATGGTCATTGTATCAATACCTACACTATTCTGACATATATATCTGTACAAAAAGTTAATACAACCATTTCAGTTTTCTTTTACATCTGTGACCTTGACCTTTAAACCCGTGACCTTAATCTATATATCAAAACGATCGTTGTATCAATACCTACAACATTTTAATATCCATGTCCTTACAAAAAGTTAATAGTTTTGACCTTTGAATCCATGGTATACATGCCTATACAAAAAGTTTCTAGATTTCCAGATAATAAATAAAATCAGAAAGATAAAAAATCAGGCCATGACCTTCACAATTAAACGCAAAAACGACCAAAATTTACGAAATGAACAAACATATAGTTAAGCCAAATATCACACCAGATTTTGCCTCCAATGATTGGTTCTGGAGAAGAAGATTTATTTTAGTTTTTTCTATTTTCAGTAATGGTAGCCATCTCGGATATCCTATCGCCATAATTTGAACGAGCCGCAAAAGTTTCTATTGCCCCAAACGTTTCCGAGTTTTTGATGTTGACGGACAGACGGAGGCGCGCGCACACGCATCATGCCAACAGCTCAACTGGCTAAAAACAGCTCATCTGGCTTTAGCCAGTTGAGCTTAAAATGTCCTCATTCGATCTGTCCTGTAGTATTTCTCGCCAAGACGCTGGCTTTTTCCGTAAGCAGGTTCATTCGATCACTCGATCAAAAAAATCTCAAGGTTTAATTAATCTTAACACAGGTTCATGTGGTGCGTTAGTGTGCAAGTGTTTCCTATATATGCTGTGTGCATGTGTGCCCCTATGGCGACCATTAAGGTATCCGCGATGTCCCACCTAAATATTGCAGACCACGGAGACCATTTTACTGGCATTGAGCCAACCAGTAGATGCCTACGGTAACATACGTGGCGGGAGAAGTTAACTCGGCGGGGCTGTTTGTCTTTCCGGAGCACCCGGTCTTATCGACAATGTCTTGGTGAAAGTTTTCGTGTTGGACTTGGTTTGTCAGTTACAGTTATTGCTTTACTTTGGGATTGGGATTTGGACATGGATTAGTATAGTTTTATTCTCAATTTTAATTACTCACGTTGCGGATAGTTAGCTATATAAACAGGAGGTGCTTACTTATTCAGAGCACCCGGCCTTACTTCCCGGTGTTCAAAGTTTTTACTTTTTTATTGTGATTTGAACATCGACTGGTATGTTTGTTTTTGATTCTGAAATCATTGTATGGAATGAATGTAAAATTGATATAAAACGTGGATGGCTAGATTAGAGAATTATATGAGATAGAGATAGATTGGAAGGAAACTGGAAGAATATCAATGTCCATCAACATTCGGTAAGCCAATTGACATTTTTTTACAGAGTGGATTTGGTAGTGATAGGCACTATGATTTGTAAACTGGTGATTAATGACACTCTGCCACTGAGCCATTAACAGAAGAGGATTCCAAGAAGGTCAGATGAGCCATTACAACCCTTTATGTCTCCTGCCTCCAGTCAAGTCTTTTTAAGCAACAAAGCGGACACATTAAGTTACACATTGTGGTCCAGTTACCTCACATGATATGGATCATTCTGCAATAACTGCACAAAAACTGGGGGCAAATATATTCTAAAAACTAATAAGAAATATTGTACACAAAACAATAACGAAAACAATTTAAAATATAAGAATAATTTTATTTAAGGTTTAACAAATTAAATATCACTAACATAATAAGAATAAAAGCTTGTGGGGATTTACTTAAAGACGTTCTAAAGATTAATATAAATTTGTCATAAATATATCTGTTTGAAAATTTGTAGAATAAAGTTTTATCTCCAGATTATCTTGCGATTGAGTACTAATTTTTTTTTTTTTTTTTGCAATTCACAAAATTTGAAGCAGCATAACCACAATATTTAAGTTGACATAAATAAAAAGACATAAAATTATAGACAGTAAATTGATATTTAGGTCTAAAACTAGGGAAGTTTTTTTTTAATCTATGACCAATTTTTACAAATTCAGAAGACAATCCATATCATATCTATTCCTTTTCAAACATTACAAGACAAAGTTAAACTCTGATTACTCAAATACATTTTCCTTGCATACCATCAATAACCTAAAAGTGATTTTTGGTCCCACCATTTTTACATTACAGTCCTTTGAGGTTTGATAACTTGTACAAGGTAAAACAACAATCCCATGCCCAGTCAATTTGAGCTATCACAGTCATTGCATTCTGTTGTCATAACAAACCTATATATTTTGCCATTTATCTAGGAGTTATATTTTACTAATGTTAGACCTATTCTTGCTGCATATTAATTCTCCCTATCACCCTACATTTTCTATTTTACTTTAGAATGTCAAAACCAGGAGTATTTAATACATAGTAATTATTCAGTGATTTCAATCCAGTTTTTCATAATTCAAATTGCTGGCTTTTTTCTTAACTGTAAGATTAAAACATGACATGAACACATGAAAGCAAGGTGGCTAGAATAGGTCCTATAACAGTTTAGATATTCAATTAAAACATGTGTCATATCTGAAATGATTTGTAACAAAAATAAACACATTAAATTTTAAAATCAGTTAGCAATTTGAGGGAAAAAAAATATGATAAAAAATAATTATTTTAAAAATACTGCATAAAATATAATTTGATAACTTTAAATATTGTTTTCTGAAATACATGTACAAACTTGATTCCAAAGCATTCCCGTAAACCCATGGCTGAAATTCACCCAGTATACTTGTGATCAGTGACGTTTAGGAGTGAAGATCAGCCATTGGTTTATAACGATGATTTTTAAGGTACCAAGTACTATTTTGTTATCTTGCTTGCAGTAAACATTCAAGACATCCAATGCACTCAGAAAATTTGCCATTTATCAAAACCCTTAACAATACACCATTATTGTGTGTGTATACTAAAGTTCTATTTGACTATATAGACAAATATTTTGACTAATTATAAGATCCTGTGATGCAGATTTTGCTGCAATTATACCATATTTAATTAATTCCTATAACTTTTTTCTTTATCCTAAATATTCAGATTTTAAAATTTACTGAAAATCATTTAGAAAACATTTGGCTAATCTAATTCATTTTGATATATGCGAATAAACAACAAAATAGCATGTGTTTACAAAAAATATTTTTCTGTAAAAAGTTTTACACAACAGACAAAAAAAATATATTTTAATTTTTAACAAGTCTCTCGAAACAAAATATTCTATTATATAATAATGTTATCAGTTCTGGTAAAACAAACTGAGAAACATACTGTCCAAGTTTCATTAAAATCTGTCCGGTAGTTTCAGAGCAGACATACAAACACAAGCATTCAATGTGATAAGCAAATAAAAACCTCTCAAAGATGTGGGAAAAAAACACTATTCAGATGTCAATTATAAAAGGCATTTAAATTATCTTTTTAGATATCTTTTCATGTCTAGAGTTGTTTTATTTGATCTATTGATCCAAACATTGGTAAATATTGGAAAAGAACAATATTAGTAAACATACTTTTAAGCTTAATTAGGTAATGAATATATGGATCTATCCAGCACAGATCTGTCAAAAGTTATACCTTGAGCTAATGAAAAGGAGTCAAAGGCTCGGCTGCTAAGTCACCAAGATATGGATAATGGTAGTTAGTGACTAAGAGGTAACTGTAGCAGCTGCAAAAAACTGTCGATATATAAAAATTTAAGCTATAAAGATTAATTGATTGATTGGTTGATTGATTGATTGATTGATTGATTGAGTGATTGAATGGGCTCCCAGTCATGAATATATCACTTATATGTGTAAGTGAAGTGGCAGAAATTTGGACCTTTGCCGTTTGTGCTCAGGGCACGCCTGCCATGACATGAGGCGTTAGTTTTTTTAGGTCTCTTCTGAAGGACCCCATTACTTTCATTTCTAAATGCCAAGTGTATAGACATCAAGACATCAAAATGGGCTGATGATAGGAATCGGCACTAATTCATTAGCTTAGTGTTAAACATTCAACAGGCCTGTACTGAAGTGTATATGGATAAAGTTTAGTATAAGCTGTTGACATAAATTAAATCAATCTCTATTGCACTGGTACATGTTATATCGAAGCTCTAAATATTGCACATTATGACCAAATTTTAAGACAAATTGTTGAAAGTTTGAGCATGTAAAGTAATTATGACAAAAATCCTGAAACAACTGTAAAATACTACCAAAAGCTTAAAGAACTTGATCAAATACTTCTAATTAATGAATTTATTTTTTTGAAATTGTTCAATTTGATTACCCTTTTTATTAAAAATAATACACCATCTTTAATTGACAGAAAAAAATAAAAAATTTGAAAAATGGATATTCTGAATAACAACCATAAACAGGCAGTTAACATGGGTGGGATTTTACAACCTGAACAATGGGTAAAAACACTGCTCTCTCTCTCTCTCTCTCTCTCTCTCTGAGTATGTATATGGATAATTTAATTCATAAATTCCAACATATTTTTTTCTAAATAGAGTAAAGCTTAACAGCATACTTTCTGTAATAATAAAACAATAAAAATCTATAAAGCTGTCAATTTTGGTACATAAATTTTATATACATTAAAATATACGGGTGATGTATCATTTGGGTGGATGAATAGGTTGTATATATTTAGAATCAAATCCCTATGATAGATGTCAAATATGTGGAGAAAATGGAAAATTTTATATAACAACTTATGAAATGCTGTTTGTTTTCAGTACCTTTTTATAACATTAAAAACCTGTAAATAAAGACCACCCGTGTCATCTAAGAAATTAAGACTTTACAGACAGATGGTCATAAAACAAATGCCTTTGGTTAAGGTATAAAGCAAAGGGACTAAAAATTGTGTTAATGAACAGGTGGTCCTTTAAAGAGGTGAGGTGGTCATTTTATGGTATATAGATTGTAAAAATTCTATATGATGACACATAACATAAATAAGAACATATTTTATGCACTAAATAGTGCTTTACTGTGTATTACACACAGATCTTCAAGTGCATTTTGTATATCAAAGCATAATATATAATAGATATAATATATAGAGGATCTTAGACGAGTGGGGGTTTAATATGAAATCTATTAAACGAGTTTAATAAATTTCCTATTAAACCCTCACGAGTCTAAGATTCTATATATCACATAACTCAAAATACCGAGGCATAATGACATGATGCCATATAGAAACAGACGATTTCTATCTGGGTCAGACAAATCACCTCCAAATTAACTGCGCAAGTAAGAATATAGTTCTATTTAGTTATAGTAAAAGTAAATTAATCACCTAGAGAAAAAAGACATAATCAGTATGTAAGTTTGAATCATAATATTTTTCCGAATGCATCAAAATTATTTTTCAAAGAATCGGAAAGTCTTTAAAAGTCTAAAAATAAACAACAGACTGACACAGTTTTCATATGACGTCATTAGGCACGACCACTACATAAATCAGAAGCGTGATAACTGATTACGTCACAATCAAGTGATATGACATGGGTACCTGTGTAATACGAAAAATATTACACCGTTTTATTCCATCAATAAAGAGGAGGGTTATGTGATATATATAAATATATAACATTTTAAAGACTGTAAAAAACAAACTGCTGTGTCTCATAAATCTTTGGATTTTCTTTGGTGCTACTGAGACACAAACCATCTTTGGATTTTCTTTGGTGCTACTGAGACACAAACCATCTTTGGATTTTCTTTGGTGCTACTGAGACACAAACCATCTTTGGATTTTCTTTGGTGCTACTGAGACACAAACCATCTTTGGATTTTCTTTGGTGCTACTGAGACACAAACTATCTTTGGATTTTCTTTGGTGCTACTGAGACACAAACCATCTTTGGATTTTCTTTGGTGCTACTGAGACACAAACCATCTTTGGGTTTTCTTTGGTGCTACTGAGACACAAACCATCTTTGGGTTTTCTTTGGTGCTACTGAGACACAAACCATCTTTGGATTTTCTTTGGTGCTACTGAGACACAAACTATCTTTGGATTTTCTTTGGTGCTACTGAGACACAAACCATCTTTGGATTTTCTTTGGTGCTACTGAGACACAAACCATCTTTGGATTTTCTTTGGTGCTACTGAGACACAAACCATCTTTGGATTTTGGATTTTCAAGATATCTTTGGATTTTCTTTGGTTCTTCAAATATATTGTACAGTAGAACTTTGAATCAATAACTTAATTTTCTCAAATACAATAGAAAACTTGAAGTCTTTTCTGTCCTGTATTTTAACTATGGAAAATTGGACAGCTGGACAACAGAAAGTCAAAAATCAACTTCAAATCATTTTTATATTATCCAAGTTCCATAGTTAATTTATCACTACATAAAACATAGGTAAAAATAAAATTTGTAAGTGAAAGTGTGAAAGAAAAAAAGCTGAATTATAATGTGATGAGGAAGTGAGAAAACTTGAGCAAATTTTAACATTGAGTATTAAAACAAATCATGGGATTTACAAGTGCATTATAAACATTATCTACAACAGATACATTATAATCCTTTATGGCCACACATGTATATGTAAAAGTTGTGTAATGAATGCCCCTTTTTCTTATTTCACAATTCTAACCAATGTTAACTGTAATGGGATGTCCCTCTAACAAAAACCATTAAAGTTCAAAGTGGTAAAAAATGGACAAAATGGACAATTTTTAAAAAGGCACACATCTCTTATTATTCCTCTGAAATTTCAAAATATTTGACAAGCTATCTAAATAAATTGACCTGTGCATGATGTATTTTACAATACAAAACAACTGTTCAAAGTTTGAACAATCCTTTGATCCCAATGGCATGAGCAAAAATATGGAGAAAACAGGGAGCTCTACAAAAATAGGTTTTACAAAATAAATGTACTTCCCATATCTATTTTAGCTTTGATATGTATGTTTATAATCGTTTAAATGTATAACAATTTAGTTCAAATTAAATTCTCTTTGTTCTAAAACCATTGCAAAATGCAATTCTTACAAAAATTGTTACCCTGTGTTTTTTTTTATGGTTTATAGATTATAATTTTTAGTTTAAACAGTATTTTTATTTAAATCAAACATATGTTAAAAGTTAACAATTACAAATAAATTAGAAACATTGCGATTTTGAAACAAGAATTAATTTTTCAGTGACATCCTACCAAAAATTATTTAAATAAAGCAAATTTGAAATTAAAATTTTACAAACAGTCTCCATACTTTAAAATTTAATGTCTCTGTAGCTTAAATCACATAATTATACTTACATTTATGATTTTTGATTGTATTAAACTCTGTTTGAGACCAAATAAAGTTACAGGACTATAATTACATTTGCTAATGTGATGTTACTCATCTCTTGCTTAGGCTTATGCCTGTGACGTCATTGATAGGCTGTTCCAGGAATTGGAATTGCATGCAATACACGACAGTGTTTTAAATTTATTTCAGGATTCAAAAACAAAAATAAGATTTTCAGAAATTGCGAAATGTAAATATAACCATTGAACTGTCTAAAAATGGCAATTAGCAAACTAATCAAAACATGTTAGTGTGTGTCATTCAGTTTGCTTTGCATGGTAATGGAAGTTATAGCACTATTAATGCCATTTCTAGATAGTTCAATGGTTAAATATACTACTATACATAGATTATGATTAAATACAGGTAAATACATGTATATATGTTGGCATTTGAATGGCACCTTTTTAATCAACACAGAAAATAAAAAAAAATATGTATTAGCTTCTACTATATAAAATATGACTTAGTACATATAATATCACATATATGTGTTTTAAGGGACCAATACTTTTATAAATCATTTTCTAAGGCACCTTTACTCAATTACATTTAACTACTAAATACACATTATATATTACATGTACTGATACTAGGTACATTCATTTTGCACTCACACTCACACTAACTCACTTACACTAACTCACTTGCTCACACTCACTCGCTCACACACACTTGCTTCAACTCACTCACACTCATTCACTCACACTCACTCACTCGCTCGCTCATACCCATTCACTCACACTCACTCACTTGCTTGCTCATAATCACTCGCTCACACTAACTCACTATATTAGACAAGTAAGCCTTAGGCTTGTATAGGTGCATTTTAATCTTGGCACTGTGGTGGTAGCATCGGCGAGATCACACTAGGTAACCCTGATGTGACAATGACTGACAGTGTGTATTACGTGTATGTCCACTCAGTGTGACCTTAAGGTGCTAGCTTACTGAGACAACAGTTGCAGAGGTTGCAGTCTCACTGGTCCATTACCTTGACACCAGGTTAGCAGCAGCAATGTGAAATGAAGTAACTTGCTTAAGGCCACAACATGTTAAGATTCAAACCCACAACCTTTTGTTCTAGATTTTGGTGTGTGTGTGTGTGTGTGTGTGTGTGTGTGTGTGTGTGTGTGTGTTTCACCTAGAAACCAGTCAAAATCTCCAAGTTAAATATTATGACAAAATGACATCATGCCATGAGTACAGTGATCATTGACAATATGGAGGTATTCAAATATCTCCCTGAGGTAAACACTCAGATACAGAACACTACAGGTCATTATGTGGAGTGGATGTCACAAGAAAATATCAGACATATTGAAACAGCCATACACATTCATGATGGATTTCTTGAAACAAACATTCTAGGGCATTCTACATAGAACATAATTATTTATCAGCAGGTATCCTTATTATGCCAATGAAGGTCAAATGAACAAGCAAATTCAGTGAATTAGGATCCCACGCCAGCAGGTTGGTTTTTTTTTTGTGATTTGCACTTATGTTTAAAGGGCTATAACTCCAAGGAAAATGAACAAACCAACTTGAGTTAATGATACGCACATCTCCTATCTATGTTAATATTTTGCACTAGTGCAATAATGCTTCACAGTTTTAGAGAATTAGCGCAGACAAGAATTTAAGATGGATGCAGAAACTCCAATTTAATGTCCCCTCTTTCTTCAAAAGGTGGGAAATAAAAAATATCAAATTCATTAACAATAAGCAAATTTCATAAAAATAAGGGAAAATTAAAAGAAAAATGTATAAATAAAATAAAATAAATGTGTCTAAAAGTAGATATGGGAGTGCAAAATATATGCAAAAGACGACATGGATAAAAAATGTGTACTGGTAATGGGTACATGTACAAATGTACACATAGTTATGAAATTTGAATATCATTCTGTAAAAATTATGTTGTAGTTCAGTTTTTCGAACAATGCGTGATTAAAAATATATGAGGTAATGAAATTTGTCAACTATTATAGGTGTCTACTGTAAATGAACAACATTGTTTAAAGTGTTTGATACGAAAATTCACAAGGTGTGAATTGATGACAAAGTCAACAGCACAAGAATGAATAGATAAAAGCTGGTCACAAAACCAGGTCATGGTACAGGTACCATTAACATTACATGTCAAAGGCACAAGAATGAATAGATAAAAGCTGGTCACAAAACCAGGTCATGGTACAGGTACCATTAACATTACATGTCAAAGGCACAAGAATGAATAGATAAAAGCTGGTCACAAAACCAGTCATGGTACAGGTACCATTAACATTACATAAGTCTCAATCCTTACCCAGACTATTCAAACATACATGTAACTAAATGTTTGATGTTATGTCCATCAACAATTACTTGTACCAAAATTTTGCCAAAACCTTGTAATTTAGCTGTTGACAGAGGGTGCCACAGGAAACAAAGCCCTATATACATGATAGAAGTTATAGTTTTCTCTGGTTGTGAGTTTGGAGTAAATAGTGTAATGATCAAGATGTCTGCTGCTAATAACTAATGCTAGTCTTGTTCAAAAAAGTTCTGCATTTGAAAAATGTTTGCAAAAATTATTGCACAATGTTAACAACAAAGACCAGTGACACCTGGTGACTCAACAACTTATCAATTCACACCCTTTTTCCCATCATGCCTGTTGAACCATGTGGACATCCAGATTAATCTTTCCATTAATTTCAGCCATTAAACTCTTTGCATTATTTAAACTCTTTTCTCTATTTGTACTTTCCAAATGTTGGACCAATTCTTCACAGATTGCCCGTGCTTGTTCAAGACTCTCTGTGGTGTCCTGATCAATGTAGCATTTAATGAGGTTGAGTTTAGCCTGTAACATAAAGTGAGACAATGTCCCTATCTGATCCCGGTTTTCTAGCTGTATGGCCTTATTTAGATGAACAATAGCATGCTCCAAGTTATCCAGTGATCCCTTCAGTCTGTACAACTTTGCAATTTGAACATGAAAGCCAGCCAATGCTATCCAATTCTCCAATTGATCCTCTATTTTGTCTAGCTTTCTGACATATTTTAGCCCTTTCTGATACTGTTGTTCTTTCATATTTCCTTCCTCTAAATTGTACAACCTAATGTAGCATTTTAAAAGAAGTTTATAGCACATACCAACATGGTGCTGGTCAAATTCAGGACCTAATTTTAAAACTCCGAACTCAAAATAATCTCGTTTTTCACTAAGCATGAACTCAAGTCTCTCAACAGCTTTCATCAAACTTTCATGAGCTCTGGCTTTGTTAATTTTCCCAAATGATGAATCTCTTATGAGAAGATACAAAGAACCATTTCTCTCTGCTATAAGGCTCTGAACTGGTAAATATTGTTTCTTCATCAAGTTGCTCAACTGGTATGAAAGGAAGAAAAAGCGGCGACAGTCGGCTAAAATTTCCACTAACGGCTTATGATGGGAGTGTTTCATTCGATACAAATTCCGCCCATAATTGTATGAGATGGACATCAGCAACTCTATCAAGAAAAATTGTTGAAGCAAACTGCTAGTTACTGCCAGATTCTTGGAAACTAATTTTTCATGACACTGACGACTGATTTTGTTATTGGTGAAATCTTCACGTTGTAATTGTCCTCTTTGCATGAGATGCTCAATGTCTCTCTCACTTCTCTTTTTGCCCTCTAGAAACTTCTTATAAAATTTGACATCAACACTTATTCCCTTTGCAACAAGAGCCATATACAAATCTTTCACAACATTGTCAATTTCAAAATGATCTGCCTGATACCCTGGTTGTACAAAAAGATTGTAAATAACACTTTCATCTTTGCCAATTATTTTGAGGCATACCTGCAATGCTTTTGTAAGACACTGATGTGCCATTATGTCATCACATCCTTGAAGTCTGTATGTAACACCGAGTGCACATGATAAGTAGCTCAGTAAAATCATAACTTCATCCGTCTGTTCCAAGAGGGTCTCAGCCTTTTGCAGCACCTTATATGCATGTTCCATTAACATCAAGTTTCCGGATAATGTAGTACATTGTCGTCCATCCATGTCGATATTGTAGGCTAAAATCCTAACAAGGCTCAAAACATTTTCTTTGCACTGTTCTTTAAAATTGGGTAACAGGGACATTGCAAGTTTGGTTGCACCATGAAATGATATGACTCTGTCATCATCTATGCCCCTAACATCCCCGAGTGAATATTCCCCAAGGCCTTGGATGAAAGCACCAACTTGACCGGTTTTAGCAGCATGAGATAAATGTGATGGAAGAAGACTATAGAGAAGAGATACTGGAATGTTCTCATAATCCAAAAGTGGCACAAAATACAAAAATTTGTATACAAGGGGGGATAACAATGACTTCATTTCTTCAAGCACAAGAAGTTGGGATGCCATCAATCCTTTGTCGTAATCGTCATCTTTAATCATATCAATATCTTTCAGAAAATCTTCATCATCCAAATGCTTTATGTATGTGATGATACTAATTTTGGTGCGTTGGATATAAGAACGAGCTGTAAACAGGCCCAAGGGAAGACGTCCCAGTTTCCTCGAAAGCTGTTTGATATCATCTTCCTTGAAATCATCAAAATAGTTGCTTTTCCTGAAAAATTCAACTGCTTCTTCTTCAGACATGCCATTCATTCTAATACAACAGTTCTGGTCAATCTCAATTTCTTGGTCAATATGAGAATTATTACATGTCAGAATAATCTTAAAACCTTTCAGATTTTTAAGATCCACCAGTAGTTTCTTTACCATCTGTAAGCATGGTTTCTGGACATCATCAAACAGCAGCAGGCCGGACTTTTTAGCATTTATACTAGGACTTTTACAGATTAGGTCTCCCATCATTAAAACATATTGTTCTCTATTTTCTACTAGCTCTATAAACTCAATATCCAGAAATTCTAGTAATGCCTTCATGGATCTAGTCAAATGTTCCGGAGTCTGACACTGGAACTTCCATACTAAATCAAATGTATCTGGGTTATTCCTAGCATACCAGTAAGATAACTGGGATTTACCACATCCAACTGGACCTGGAAATATACATGTATATACCAACTTTTATATCCATGTTAAGTGAAAGTTAGTGAAAGAAAACGGTTAAAAATGATATAACAATCTAGTAAATGTATATACATTACAAGTGGAGTGACATGAAGAGGGGTACATCAATGATGTTGTACATCCCCAGTGGTCATTCTAGGATTTTTCAGAAGGGACCACTTTCAAAAATGTTCCTCTAAAATACAGTAAGATCCAACATTTTTGCATTCTGATAATGTTAAACATAATGGGGTCATTTAGCAAAAATAAGGGATCAATTATGGCCCTATGACCACCTTCTAGCAGCGGCGTACCTTGACCTGATTATATGTGTACGCAAAGTTGGAGCACCAAAGGCGCGACCACGCAAGGGGGGGTGTCCGGAGGCACCGGGAAATTTTGAAATCTATGTGCTTCAAAACGGCTTTTCCTGCATTTTGAGACATACACAATACCTTCTCGTGTTAAATTTTTGATACAAATTGGAGCTTAATTACCAATTTGAAATATGCGGATCCACTACTGATCCTTTTGAGTGAAAGATTGGGTACCAGGTTTAATCACACATGTTCTCTGCTTTTGTATCATAGATTTCAATGGATAAGAGTTTTTGGTTTGATAAATGAAAGATTTTTAGATTTGAGCTCCGATTTCAAATGATGCATAGTTTATTGAAATCTAAATTAGTATTTTTCAATTTTGTATAAGTGTTTTATTTGTGCCTGTTTCTTTCTGTTTGATCTCTGTTACTTTTATTCTTAATTTAAATTGTACATCTTAAACAATAAAAAGAAATTTTGGGATTATTTTATTAATCGTAGCCGACGGTTTCCAAATGTATATTAGTATTTATTGGTCATTCAAAGTTAATTTCCTCTTCTCTGGGCGTTAAATTTGTCAATAACTGTTTCTACGTCGACGTCCATCTCATGATGTATGTGCATTAATGCAAGAGATGAAAGGCGATTTTCTTTCATTGTGCTCCTTAATAAGTCTTGAGATGTTTCAGCGCACTGAAACTTCTCTCGGCAGTAGCTGTTGTAGGGGGCATGGTTTAGAATGTAAACCGATAACGGCTCCATACAAACTAGCCAGAAAATTTGGAAAACACACACACACTCTCTGTTACTTTTTTTATTTTAAAATAATTTTTATGACCAATTTATGTGTACGCACTTGCGTTTTTGCGTATAGGGCGGTACGCCACTGTCTAGAATGAACACTGCATTGCAATCAAGATTATTTACTTCATTTCTCATATACAGGTAATGGAGTAGAGTGGAGCACAGCAATGTTGCTTTACATTGCAATCAAGATTAATTTCTTCCATTCTTATACGATTGGGAAACTAGAGTACCTAGAGAAAACCAATGACCTTCAGCAAGTGAACTGACAAACTTTGTCACTCTACCCAAGTGACAGTAAGACAAGTAAGGAATGTTATTGTTAATCAGCCACAAAGACCTCTAATCTCTATACTAAAATATACTGCACTAAGCATCTTTCAGTTTAAAATAGACCAGACTTTGGTTTAGCTATTTTGATTTCATTAACAATATTAACAGTATGTTTTTAATTAAATATTTCAGATTAGACAGGTTTCAGTTTTCAATGGCTGGTACAGCCATGTAACACTGAACAAACCTACTTTTTACATATTTTTAATTTTTTTTTAATTTTTTTTTTTTTTTTTGGGGGGGGGGGGGGTTCCTTGCATTGAAATCAAACCCATGCATACCAATCCATGTTCAAATCACAATCCCACAGCAAAGTGGGAAAAAAATTGAAAACTAGCAAATCAATTTATACATGTGAAATGAGACTTAGTACTCCGAAAGGGTAAACATCCATAAATGGATAATGACTATTCTGTCTAAATACTGGGTATATGTTAATAATTACCACATACACCTGTTACTTTCAAGCTTTAAATATCTTAAAATACAAATATTAGCAACAGTTACTCATGGATTAATTAACCAATAACTACCGATTAAGACTGACATATCCCATTTGTTCAAAATTTGCTGTAGGGTGGCAGCATCCTTGGTTTCTTGAAAATAATATACCACAAACATCTTCTGTCCTTGATATTGTACTAAAAATTTTAAAAAATAACACATTTAAAAAAACTACAAACAACAGATTTTTAAAGAAAAACAAACATAAAGCATCAGAGAGAGAGAGAGAGAGAGAGAGAGAGAGAGAGAGAGAGAGAGAGAGAGAGAGAGATTGAAGGGGGTTTAATGTTCCAGTCAAATGACAAAGGGAGCTCAACAGTCTCTATTCATTAAACTTTAAAACTTTCAGATAACAAAAAACATTACTGTTACAGCAGCTAATGTTATTGCAGATACAAAATGTTCATTTATTTTTTTACCAATTTATAAACTCGAAAAAGAGATTTATCGACCTTGCTGAACAAAAACCTAACCTATCTCAGATCCATCTTCCATGGTCTACATAGGTCCTTCCGATCAAATGATAACAAGCCAATTCAGTGAATTAGGATCCCACCAGTCGGTACTTTTTGTGATTTGCACTAATGTTCAAAGACCCATAACTCCCAGGAAAATTGGTTAACCAACTTGGGTTAATGATCAATGTTGATGCTTTGCACCAAGTTCATAAAACAGTGCTTCATAGATTTGGAAAATTACTCCAGACAATATGTGCCTGGATGGACAGACAGAAAGAAGAGAGGTTGAACAGAAGTTTGTTTTTAAAATCCCCTCTTTCTTTGAAAAAGGTGGAGGATACTTATTCGCAGGTAACTGATAACTGAGTTTGCATACAAATTTGACCTAAATCCATATTAGATAACTTGGTATTGATAACACTGATGACAGCCTTTATAAAAAATCAACATTGTTCTATATTATACCTGCTTTTATCTGTTTTGTTGTTTCACTCTGGCAGCCAGATCTTTTCGTCCACATGACTCAAGTAATTGCTGTAAATGTGTTAGGTTATCAGGGGCAAGCTGATTATTCCTAGTCAAAAAATCACAAACATCCCGGCCATCTTTAATTTTTTCCAGCTCAGCTGAACCACAGCTTTTAGCGAGCAAAAATTTTAATGACTCCACATTATCTAAAAATTACAAAAAAAAATTTTTACTACTTCAAAAACAGAATGAAAGTCAAGATCAAGTGAATGTTATAATCATTTTCATCAGGAAATAACCTGAATGGATGCTATGCACAATGTCTAATTCAAAAAGCAAAGTGAAAGCAGTGTCTGGAAACAATTCCAAATTTCTAGGTAATTTATCTTGCTATTTAGGTCATTATCTTGTAGTATTTAGTCACCAAATAGGTTTTATAGGTTTTTTTGTTTGAACATTACTGCACTTATCTATCAACTTGGAACAACTGACAACAGAAGTTAATTAAACCTTACACAGTTAGGGATTCAATTCAGAGTTCTCTGTATATGTTCATTTAAACATGATATTATATTATGTTATAATCATTTACATCAACTTGCAATTCTGGCGTTGACCTAAAATATTTGAAATAATAACAAGAGATCAAAGGCCTTATTGCTCACCTGAAAAGACATGATGAACAGTTTACCATAGCAACATAACTCATCTGAAACTTTGGCACAGGTGAGCTAAAAACTTATATATATGGTTTGGCTGTTGAAATTTTCAAGAAAGTAAGTTTGAACCCCCTGAAGTCTAGGATCAAGAGAAGTACTAAAATGTCATGTTCACAGCTTTTCACTTACCAGTTGTTAAGTTGTTTGCCAGGTCCAGTAGAAATTTATGGTAACTAGATTTGTTATCAGACATGTTGAGAGGTCAGATACTGGTGTAAATCTGAAAAGAAATGATATCAAACATTAAACTCATTTACCTTGTAATACAATAGAACCAAGACCTTGAGTAAAATGAAAACCTGCCTGATGTTTGGGTGAAGGTTGTTGTTATGTTTAAGAGCATCTATTACTATCCACAGGCCTTTTAAATTTTTTAATAGGACTCAATTAAATAGATTTAAATCAAACAAATGCCATGTACATATACATGTGGCACTACAAAGGGGATAACCCAAGTGATAAGATGTTACACTAAAAAATTATGGATGGTTCAAGTTGTTGTTACATCTTATAAAATGCTCTCTGTTTGTGATAATTATATGAAGTTTTGTTCATCATTGGTAGTTTTCTGCATTTGAAAAAAATCTTCCTTTTGACTGGTGAGGGGCCAAATGTATGACAGTGCACAAAGTCCCAATGAAAATAACTTGAACACGACTGCAGATAGACAGAGACAAGTTTAAATGACCAGGCATCTTCTTTTAAGTGATGTCGCAAGCTACTGTTTGTTTACCCTATTTCAGAGAAGGCAATATAAATGCAAATATTTTATAGATTTTCAATAGGATGGTTACAAATAAATAATTCAGTTACTTACATGAGCTGAGTTGTTATTTAAAAAACCTGATTTCAGCTTCATCCTTGCTTTAAATCGCATTTTATTCGAGAAAATATAACTTGGACGAGTGTTTACAATGGTAATTTTTTACAATATGGTGGGGTATTTTATGTTATATAGTGCTGACAGAACGGTTGACTACTTACATTGATTTTGGCATAACTTGGATGATCAAAATTGAATTAATAAAGTCATAAATTGAAATTCATTCTGCATTTTCAAACTTTGAAAGACTTGATGTAAATTAAAACTTTTAAACTCAACCTGACCTTTAATTGAGCATCCCTTCAATGTATTCCTTATGCATTATGTAAATAATAAATTCTTCTGTCATCATTACCTCACACAAAAAGACAGCGCCATTTCGTCAATTTTTCTACTGTTGTAACTTGTAAGCACCTATCCACAATATTTTTGGGTGTATTAAAGGAGGCAGTGTGTGCCAAACTTCGTCGGACCGTCGGACAAGTCCGATAAAATTACCGCTGGTCCGATAAAAAATCAGATTTTTCCGGACCGTATGTCCGGTAACCAGTTCGGAAAATAGAAAGCGCCAAAAATTCGGATTTATAGTTCCGATCCAATTCGAATTTTATTATTGCCATCCGACTTCCGTTATTACAAAAATATACGTTCCAGGAGCTATTCCAGGGAAAAAAAAAAAACGGAAAGCAACAGGAGGCGCAAATTATGAAGAAAACGTGAAAGAACATTTAAGCAGCATTGGATGGAGGGGCGACCATGGATGCAATTTGACGAGGAGAAATGTGTAATGACATGCACACACTGCTTTGAATTTTACGGGTCGGGAAGCGCAGCACACAATAATAATTTAAAAGGCCAGAATATATTTATTTGTACTTCCATAAATAAATGTATTCTGACCTTTTAAATTATTATTGTGTGCTACGCCTCCCTAACTCGACCCGACCCGACTCGTTTCTCCTTGTCAAATTGCAACCATGGTCGCCCCTCCATCCAATGTTTCTTAAATTTTCTTTCAAATTTTCTTCATAATTTCTGCCTCCCGTAGCTTTCCGTTTTAAAGGAGAAAATAAGTAAATATTTACAAAATCGAATAATTGTTTTCTTTTTATTGAAGAATTTTTGGTCCAGTAAAAAACTTTACAGTCTGGTAAAGTTTCTAGGTTTACCAGACCGAATGTCCATTAATCATTTTGAAAGTTTGGCACACACTGAAGGAGATATAATACATGAAGCATAGGTTGAAATAAGGATTATTAGCAACAACTCAGTTCATGTAAGTAAACAAATTATTGCTTTGTTTCCATTTCATTGAAATTCTAAATTACTTGCATTTTTTTGCTTTCTAAGAAATAAGGAAAAGAATCAGTAGCTACTGTCTGTTAACTCTGCTGCAGAGAAAGGAACAACGCTAATATTTCAAATATTATTTGATCAAATCCATGCATTATAACTCCTTTAATACACCAAAACATATTTTGGATGTGTGTTTACAATGGTAAAAATTTTGACAAAATGGCTGTGTCTTTCGTGTGACGTAATGATGACGGAAGAATTTATTATTTAGGTAGGTTCGCAAGGGGTACAATGAAGGGTAGCTCAAAGGTCAGGTTAAGTTTAAAAGTTTGAATTTCCATCAATTTTTTCAAAAGTTTGAAAGTTCAGAAAGGTAGTTCACTTTATTACTTTATCAAATCAATTTTGATCACCCTAGTTACGCAAAAATCAATCCGTTCTTGACCTGCACTAACCTACGTAAATAGTCAACTCTTTAATCTTCATGACTACGTAACATAAAGAACCCAGCCATTTCTTAAAAAAATCATTGAAAACACCCATCAAAGTTGTATTTTGTAGCATAAAATGATATATGAAGCAAGGATGAAGCCAAAACAAGAATTTTTAGTAACGACTCGGCTCATGTAAGTTAAAGAATCATTGATTCCTACCCGTCATATTGAAATTTATAAAATATTTTTCGATTTGGCTTTTTCTGAAATAGGCTAAATAAATAGTAGGTTACTGGTCTTGTTAATCTCACCAAGTGAGTAGTTTCAGTTTCTCCTGATCCAAAATCCATGTTGACAATCAGCTTTCCTTTATGTACAGCAAAGATTATTAATCTGCACTTCCATCCAAGAAAAACTTGCAACTATGAGGACCATCTCAGTTTTTTTCATCTGCTGTTTCTATGAGGGGACAAAAATTACAAAGCAAGCATATTGTAAGCATAATTTTACCTCTAGTGTTTTACCGGTACCTCTAGACATCGACAAAGAGTGGATATAAAGTGTCATCCTTGTCCAGCCAGTTAACAGGAAAATGCAAAAACCCAGGAAATGCTATTTTTAGATATCAAATTTCCGGAAAATCTAAATTTGTTCTAAGGTGATTAGTGTCCTTGTTTATTCACATGCTATTTCTACAAATCACAATAATGATTCAACTTCCTCGGGTTAAAAATCAATTAATGTTTGACGTCATATTATTTGCAAGTTTCGTACTTTTAGGTCCAATATTCGTTTAAAACTCTTATTATCACATTTTTTCTAAATTCTCAAAATAAGGAATTATTTAATATTAAGATTTGTTGAATATTTATTCTTTTAGCTCGGTCAAAGTTTATAACACAAATAATAAATATTTACGAAACGAAGAGCTTATGACTGCCAGCTTTGCACATTTTCTAGACAGAAACTGACAACTCACCAAAATTTTGGGAGTGTGAACGGTGGCCTTTAATTATTTAGTTAATTCCACCGTGATCTCAAGGTTTATGAAATGGCTAGTCCCAGAACTAGGAGAGTTCTGAAAGATCTAAAAATCAAGGACGATAACAATGTGAGTTTTGTGAGAATTTTGTAAACCACCTGAATCTGACTCTCACTGGCTCAGATCATGACAGATAAAAAAGAAGTCCACTGTCTGTGAACTTGTAATTCATTGTTACCATTGAAAAGTCACCATGCATGGTAACACAGTACCACCACTTAAAATAGCATTCTATGAAAAACACAAGATCGGAAACTCGAAATATCCAAACCTAATGTCCACCACCACTTGCTGTATGGACACTAGTTTCATGATTGTGAATTAGTGTTCAAACTGTAGTAGTGGGGCCATTCTGACCCAGGCCTTAGAAAAAGAAAGGCCACCTTTTTCGAGAATGTGGTTGACACAAATCACAGATCTTTTCCATTTCATTTGGAAAGATCTGTATTGAAACATCCACATCACTTTATTAATTTAATGTATTGTATATCCTTGTGTGTCCTAAGTTCGTGGTACTAACAGTTTGTGTTAAAAAATTAATGAGCAATCGTAAGCAAACAATGAACATTTGAGTCTTACTTCAAATTTTTTGTCACTTCACTTTAAAAATCGAAAATAACCTCGGTTATTTCCGTTATATACCGATAAAAATCGTTTGTAAACAATACCCTCGAGTTAGATGCTATTTTGAAGAATGTGTGGAAAGTTTGTGGGAGGTCTCCCGGATCACGTGATTTCACATGATCAATTTCTAAAAATCTGATTTTATCTAAAAGCAATATTTTAAGTAGTCTAGTTTAGATTAACAACATAATTTGTTAAAAAATAACATCTGTATGAAGAAAAAACGATCATACACTTCCGGTATGACATGAGCAATTGACCTCGTTTTTACACTCGTTTTTACATCATATTATATGGTGAAAAATGCATATATTTTACTGAAAATGGTGTTAGTGTCACACGTTTTTGATTTCATTAAAAACTATATTTACCTGGTACTTAATGTTTCAAACCAAGATCAGATAAATAAGTCAGAGACTCCATTTGCAGACAACATAGTTTACATCTTGATTTATTTTACATGTGACAAAAAAATAATGAGATAGTTTAAGAATAATTTGGGAATAGTAAAATCTGTCTAAAAATTAAATTTTTTTTACATATTTTTGTAATTTTCAAACATATTTTAAAATTTTTCTAAAAAAATAGAAAGTTGAACACTTGTGGTGCCTTTTTGACTTTGAACATGTGCAGTGATGTGCTTCCTATGATTGATATCCGGTATAAACAAAATGCCACGAACTTGACGCTACCACAAAGTTAGAGCACATGAGGATATCATATTATGTCCTGCCACCTATAACCAGTTGGTTTAAGTCAAAGAAAGAATATACAATAAAACCTGTTTTAAGAGGTCACCAGTGGGACTGAACAAAAGTGGCCGTTAAAAACCAGATAATGAGATTGTGTTCCAGAAGACCTTTTTAATATAAAGAAAAATAAACAGATGTATTTAGTTGTGTAGTACAGTGTATATTTAATGTTTGTCAATCACATGAAAAGTTTTATTCGTTGTATCACGAAAATTCCATTTTGTTTCGCCCATACTAAATTTGTCGCATGGGTAACAAAAATTAATTATTGCAATCAGAATGTCATTGGCTGATGATCGTGTGGGTATATAAAAGGACATTGATTAATGCTTTCAGGTGGGCACTGAAAAATCTACTGTATAGATCTACAGGGGCCAGTTTCATAATTTAAAAAAAAAAAAAACTATTAGTATATAAAAAGAGGATACTAATGTTTTTAAAAAAATATATTGTGAAACTGACCCCTGTGTATAAATCCATGATATCAGGTATAGATAAACATGCTGTTATAAACCAAAAGTACTGTGCAATTTGTAAAAAAAATAATATTAGATCCATTTAGAATGTTCTTTTTTATTAAATACTCTAAAATTAAACACAATGTGTGATCGAATGATGTTAAATAATGAAAATTAAAGCTTAAAATCATGACCAACTTATTGTTGCTAAGGAAAGAAAATCATGTGACAGTGGTCATGTTACACAATAAACATAGAAAATGGCAGATGAACCAAGCTTTTTTATGCGGCTGGTCACAAAATCAGGTGACCTCTGACTGTGTTACACAGGTAATATACAGTAAAAGTCATCGGGTGGGATGCAACCTGACCGCTATCGACAGAAGACAGTTACAGTAATTCCAGGTGATTGCTAATGAATTTTTTAATGTTTAATGAATAAAAGAAAGGTAGAATCAGATTTACATGGGACTCAACTAAGACCTAAAAGACGGGTCATGGTTGGCCCACAAACAGTATTTTGGGGGACAAAATTATTACTTTAGGGTCAATGGTGCAAGAGTCCCTTTTAGATAAATCACTGGATTTATGCTTCATTTCTATTGTAAATCCAATAAACTTGATTTACCACTTTCAAATTGAGGAGGTTGATTCTCTTCTCGTAACAATGATATATTCACGTGATCAACTAATAGTTTTTGTAACTAAAATATGTTCCCCCCCCCCCCATTAAACTTCATATCTTGATCAATAATTAGATCTTGTATGATTGATGTAAATGTCTTTATTTTGTAGACATGTTTTGAATGTAATGGTCACAATCCACAATGGGTCAGTGTGACGTATGGTGTTTGGATTTGTTTGGAATGTTCAGGAAAACACAGAGGTTTAGGTGTACATCTCAGGTAGTAGCATATTTAAACTTTATTTTTTGATGAAACTTTAATAAAAATTTAATTGCTGGCATTAATCTTTTAAAGGCGATTTAGATTTAAGCGAAATAAGTAGTTTGTAATCATGATTCAAATTGAAATTTCTAATGATTTATGTAAGCATGAAAGTTAAAATTCATCTTGATGCATACCAGTTGTTTGATTTCAACATTTTATTTATTTATTTAATTAGTTCAATCATACAGCATTTACAAACCAAATCAAGTGTAATTTATACCTTTAATATAATCAGTTTTTACATGTTTCTCAGTATAATATATACCAATGTTCCTACACTCCGATAGAATTTCTTAACCCTTTGACCCTTGTGCTTACTGTTTAGTGCAAAAAGTTCACCTGCCATCTAAAAATGTCACTTATCACATATCCAAAGTGGCTATACTGTTATGAAATTGTGGCAGAAAAACTATTCCGAATAGGATATTTTCTTGTTCAGACGAGTGAGCAAATGGATGATCTAAACCTGGCAATTCAGACTTCTATAACCAGAATAAGTAAAGAAAAAAACCATCATGCTTCTTACATAGTTAAAATGTGAGTTGAAGTATTCTTGTGACAGTTATATTTGGTTATTGTCACAATACCTTAAAAGATTAGTTTGATGTTATCATGTATGAATTAATTTATCTTTCAGTTTTGTACGATCTGTAACCATGGATAAATGGAAAGATGTAGAGTTAGAGAAAATGAAAGCAGGAGGTAACAGAAAAGCCAGAGCATTTTTTGCTTCTCAGCCAGATTATAGTGAAGGAATGAACTTACAAGACAAATATAATTCTAAAGCAGCAGCATTATATAGAGATAAGGTAAGAGTTTGACGACTTTGCACTGAGTTATCTCCCATGTTCACAAATGTATCTCCCTTGTTTACATTAGTATGGGTGGGTATGAGACTTATGTACCTGTTATTGATATCTGTACCTTCTTGTTAAATTTGGAAAAAATGATATTATAAACATTTTGATCACATATGAATCTGCAATTTATAAAATGGCATTTCTATGGCCATCCTGGAATCCATATTGAACAACGAAACTGTCAAATGATATCTTAAGACAAAGTAATTTCAAATTAATGAAATAAACATGAAAAAACCATGCCAAACTTGAATTTTAGGGGGTAAATAGCGATCACAGACCTGTTTACTATTACGATTTTGGCGTAATTTCTACACTTTTCATGTCTAAAATACGCTATTACGCACGCCAGCACCATATTACGCTCCTAAAAAAATCCTGAAATTTTACCCGTTTTCGTTTCCAATTGTCATACTAGACACTCCTCGAGTTACTGCCCTTGATCTTATACATGTACTGTGTGTAAAAATGGTCAATTGCGACTAAATTTACGTTGATTAGTGTTTGACAATGGCTGAAAAACATGCACATGAGGATGAACTTCATGTTGAAGAACAAGATAAAAAAGACAATGTATCTATGAAAAGCAACGGAACAAGACTGAATATAATGCGCTATGGCCATTTTTAGGACCATCTACGAAGGGCGAAAGTTATGTTTACTGTGCCATGTGTAATTCCGACTTTTCCTGCGCCCACTCGGGAAAGTATGACTAGAAAACACATCCAGACAAAATTGCACAAGGATTTTGAAAAAAACAAAACTGAGTCAGAATTCGATAAAAATATGTTTGAGAAGATCGATAACAAAGAATCCAGTGAAAAAACATTTAGAAGGCAGGTGATGGCTGCCGAAACCAAAGATAAAAATGTGTGAATTAATTTGTGAATTGATTATACATGTATGTATACAATACAGTTCTGTTTTTCCATGTCTTTAATGACTATATAATAAAAGATTTACTCAAATTTTTATTATTAGTAGTAATATTATCACTTCCAGACAACGTTTAATGCATGACACTTTCAGCCCAAAAATTACACTTTTTTTGGAGATTTTCCTTTCCGATTACACTTCGTCAAAAAAAAAAAGGTAAACAGGTCTGCCATCACCATTATTATCTGGCCCTCTGTCTGTTGCTGTACTATCACATCTACTTCATAAATGTGGATGTAGTTTGTGATCAGACTTGGCAAAATAAAGAAGTTACACATTTGGATGTGTAGATCCAGGTCTGAAGGTCAAATCTTTGTTGGTGGGGGGATTGGTTCTAGAGACAATTTTAGCTACCGTAAATCTGGAAATTTTGGCTGTAGTTTAATTTTGGTTTATTTGGCACCCAACTTAAAAGTGCCAAAATTAAACACACCAAAATAATACATATTTTAAAAAAAGAAATGCCAATATTTACCTGAAAATCGATGTTCCGTAATAGAGCACTTTTATCTTAACTTGCCGGAAAACGGTCATATTTGCCGGACTTGTCCGATAAAAATTCATTTTTATCGACGTGAAAAATCACCAGTCGGACATTTTTTGTTTTCGGACATTTTCAATTTTACAACAGGAATATAAGCGGACTAATCAGTTTTTTGTCCGACAAAAGTAAACTATTTTTTCAGCGCTAGCCGACTTCACTAAGTATATCCTACGATATTGTCCTTACCGCGTGTTTACCCGTCATCTAACCAGATAATTGTTTATTAATCAGTAAATACTTATGGACTGAAGTAGTCGCGTGTCTATTTCTTTAATTTCCCAGTCAGAATCATCATATCTTTCTTTAAACGTGTGTTTGTTTAATTGTAAAATGTGTTGATTACGGAAGCCATAACGAGTGTCGGTCAAGGGTGTGGTTTGTTATTACAGAGGTTCCACGCGGGGTGTTAAAAATTAACTACTACGCGCTTCGTAATTGTTTCATTATTAATGAACTGTCCCCTTATACAGTACTTTTGTCTTTAACTTGCATATATAGCATATAAACCGATATATCGGTATTTTAATTTATATTATTGTTATTATCGTTATTTTATAAAACCCGGAAGTCTTAATAGTGCATTCCATTTCATTTTCTAATTTATAAATTACAACACTTTCGGTTTTCAATCAGCATAATCCGTTCGTCTTGTGGCTGTTTGTTAACATCTTATTCAGTAAAGTGCCAAAAAATAAAACGCCTTATTCAGTGAAGTGCCAAATTTAAACACACCAAAATTAAACATCCACATTTTGGGAGAAAACCGCCAAATTATCCCGACGCCAAAATTTCCCGATTTACGGTATTATTTGTTAAATAACCCACTTTGTTTTACCACATGGTATAAAAATGGAAATTTAATGTAGACAAATTATTTAAAGCACAAAGCAGGGTTCAATCCTCTTTTTCAAGTAGATTCTTATTGTATCTTGCAGTGTTAAGTAAAGTTCTGTCATAAAATTAGCAGAAGACTTCTTTGTTTGTGTCAAATAAGATTTATTCATAGCTGTTTATGCAACTAGGTAAAAGAAGTTTAAATGCCCCATATTACTATAGCATTTATCTATAATATTACCAGATTGCCACTGAAGCTGAAGGCAAGCCTTGGAGTGAAGCAACATCATCAGCAAGAAACTATGTAGCATTTTCTCCTAGACTGAAATCCTCCTCAAGTGCCAGCGTGTTATCAGATCGACCTCGGAGTGGAGGGATGGCATCATCATCAAGTTCAAGTCGTCTTACATCAGATTATAACACATCAACATATCAAGATAATCCAAGTTATCAGGACAATATGGATTTAAACAGGTAATTTAGGGTTTTTAACTTACCTGCATAAAAGAATGTACCATGGTATGTCACATCCACATTTAATTACCTGGCAGTATGTGTTGGCTTTGAAATTCCATAGTTTAAGTTTTTGAAGGAGAAATGGTTAACATTCGCTGTTTTACTTTGACTAAATTTTGGTTGTGCAGTGATAAGGAACTAAATAGCACGTTGCATATTAAATGTGTAATTTTAGAACTTATCTGTTATATTACGTTGGGCATTTTTTTAAATTTTGTACTCTATGTAATATAACAATAATGTATTTAATGAATTTTATTGTATATTTTACATTTCTAGCCATTAATGGCTGTAATTATGCTGATGCTGTTTTAAACAATAATTTACTTGCTTACTCAGCCACTCTCAATTATTTATGGTATATTTATATATATTTCAGTGATGACTTTAAAAGAAAGAAAGAAGATTATTTTTCTAGAATGCAAGATGAAAATGCCAGAAGACCAGAGTAAGTGTCTTATCTCTGAACCAAGTATAACTTAGATTGTCAGTGCCTGAAATTCTAAATGGTCCAGATCTCAATTATCAATGTTTTCAGTATTAAAACACTTTGTCACTGAAATAAAAAGTTAAGAAGCTAGATTATATTTCACTTTCATACAACTTCCAATCCCACTCTGAATGTATCCAAGTGTGAGAAAGTTTGTCAGTTCGCTTGCAAAAGGTTGGTGGTTTTCTCCAGGCACCCAAGTTTCATCCACCACTATTGAACTAGCCACCTCAATATAAGTGAAAGAATTCTATCTTGGGCGTACAACTCCATAATTTTACTTCACTATACATCATACAACTTATCAAAACACAAAACATGATTTCAGTTGTATCATGTTTATTATTGTTTTAGTAATTTAATTATATGTCTGGTCTTAAAGAATGTACAGTTTGTAAATATTTGTTGTTTTCCTCTTCAGTCATCTACCTCCCAGTCAAGGAGGAAAGTATACAGGATTTGGTAATACACCAGTGGTAGAGAAAAACAATGATGATTTTATGTCATCTTTATCATCTGTAAGTATTTGCAATGGGTTTAGAGGTTATTGTGTTATCATGGTACATATATAGTCAAATCTCTCATTAACTTTGGATATCTTGTCAATCAGATATGTCAAATGATTGTTAGACCCTGTCAATGAAAAGTTGTTAAAAATAATGTTTCTCAATTAAAACTAAAATATTCTAAGTCCACTTTAAAAATGATTTAGCTAAATGGACTACTATCAGCAATATGGCATCATCAACATTAACATACCACATACAGTCAATTTGGATCGCTCAAACATTATACCTCAAATAGTTTGGACTACTCAAAGTCATTTGCCGGTCCTGACCAAATTACCATTATATCCTATATAAATAAACCTTGATGGCTGGAACTTTGAAAGCTTAAATAATCCTGCTCGCTTGTACAGTAATTTTTTCTCAAAGGTGTCAATTTCATGAAAAATCAATGTCTTAGGTTTGAATACAATTTTTGCTAGAATGACATGTGGTCAAGCATTGTTAAAAAACCACAAAATGAACCCATGTTCCAGATTTCATCAAAAGTAATGGAATGAAACGATTAGCCTGGAATAATGAGTGCTAGTTGGCATTCCTAATTAACACCCTGAGACAGTGTACATTTCATTAATCTCTTAATCTAATTACAACATATGGGAGTTATTTTATCATTAAAACACCTGAGTCGTTCCCACTTGACAATTGACTTTTGATTATGTCACAGAGATTTCAAAACATTCCGGAATTTACATGTCCTTGGAATGTGTATGGCAGTGTGTATTGTCCGTATTTCTGGTGATTATTAAGGTGCTTTGCATTATAATGATAATAAAGAATGTTTTTTAATGTCATCATCTAGGTTTTTTTTTTTAATTTTTAACAAGAATTGTTTTAATACAAATGAACTGTCATGATCTAAGTTCATGTAGCTTGTTAACCATTATTAGATGGTTTTTGACTGACAATGAAAATTGGAGTCTGAACTTGAGATTTTCGATCACTCGAATCCCCAGATGGCTGGAACATTTAGTCGAAGTCCCCTGAACTTTGAGTTGTCAAGGTTCTACTATATATTAAAATTGCTAAACACTAAAATCACCCAAACATTATTTATTTTTATTTAAAGATACCAATTTAGGATTTTGTATGCAAGTGAATCTTGGTTGGCTACAGATTAAGTTTTACCGGTAATTCCTTTCTGTTCTACTGATGAAATTAAAGGCATTGGACTTTGAAAAATCCTCAAAAATAATGCCGTTTCAATTTGAAAATGATGAGTAAATTAATAATGTGCAGGTGAACGTGTATGGGTTACAAGTCAAGTTCATGTTTCGTTTCCGCTTATTGATTTTTGAAGAAACTGTTATTCCATTGTGAATGTATGTTTTATGTTGAGGCTAGAGAACATTATATATTGCCAGTGTAATATTCTAAGAAGAGTTCCTTTTTTGACTTGTTTTTTTTAAAATATTTTTAGGGTTGGTCATCATTTACTATTGGTGCATCCAAATTCGCTTCTGTTGCTTCAGAAAAGGTAAGTTAACTTAAATTTACTAATGTAAAATATCAAATTTTGATGTCCCTGCCCCCGTAATTCCTAAATCTTGATCTATCCACCCAGGAGTATTTGTACTTGTATTGCAAGAGGAGAGAACAGGTCTAATGGCTGAACTCTGTCGTTCTGTCCATCTCTGTGTTGTCAGCTTAGTTGTATTTTTATTGTCCACATTATGAACTTTCCATTACATATTACCAGTATTTATCTTGCTCCTTTTTCTACTTTAGTTATATTTTTATTGTCCACATTATAAACTTTCCATTACATATTACCAATATTTATGTGTATCTTGGTCCTTTTTCTACTTGAGGTGAAATTTCTAGATTTTAGATTAAGTTTGCATAAAAAACAAAAACTTGTTAATACTCATTACTCATTTGGCCTTAGTAACTAAAAGGTAAATGTTCTCCATGCTTTGTTGTGTGCAGTTGCTGCTTAGGATCCCACTCTCATTCAGCCAGTAATTGTTTGTTGAACATTGATTGGAGATAATCATGTAAAAGTTACCTCCCTTTATATACAATATTAGAATATTGTAAGACTTTGCCTGATCAATAATTATTTTCAGTCTGACAAGCTTAATTTTTTCTCATTTTGTTGGTTTGTCTAATAAAAGTGTAAAAGAACTTATTTTCTGCTCATGGAAAGTGTTCAATTCAGAACTGGGGACAGTGGGTCCCTCTAGGCCCAGGCCTTTAGAAAATTGGGGTCGGTAAACATCATAAGATAAAGTATAGGCAAACAACATTAACCTGTTGTTTGACCTTTCATTAGTAATATTTATATGGAAGGATCCATCCATACATGGGTAGTGTTAGGATTTATAGTTAATGATATATACAGAAGACACACGATTAGTGTATGCATTATGTAGACGAAATAAGTATGCGTGTTCCCTATACACAAAGACACTTGTCCATAATAAATATTTAAATTAAAGGTCCAGTGGACAGGTCAATGTTGTTTACCTATAATCTGTGTTATTTGAAAGGATCATTGTTGTAGTTTTTAATTCATTCAACTACATATTTATACAATTGATACATGTACATGTTATACAGCTATCAGTCAAGTTTTAAGATAAAGAAAAATGGAGTAATAAGATAATATTCTCTTAACATCCAATTGATATTGAAGAGGTAGGTCAGTATTGGTCCACTGACAGTATTTTTGGGGCTTGTTGGTGTAAGGCCCCATTTTAGAATGAACTCTGACATGGTTGTTATGATGCCCAAAGTGTCAAAATTGACTAGGTATGCATGTAAACCACATGTTTACAAAATGTCATAACCTCCAAATGTGGACATCAATGGCCAAGTGGTTTAAACTGGTGTCTCATTACCACTAGGTTTCAGTCCAAATTAGAACAAATATTAAAGTGAGAAATTTGTCAGTTCTCTTGCTGAAGATCTGTGACTTTCTGTTGGTACTCCTGTTTCCTCCATCATTCCAGAATTGACAGCCTCGTTATCAGTGAAACAATCTTGCCTTAGACATATTTAATGTAACTCTTAGAGAAAAAACCAAATTAATTTGCCATTATATTAATTTTTGACACTTAAAGTATAATACACCTATAGCATTTATTTTAATTTATGTTGTACAGGCATAAATTTATCATCAAGGTGTGGTTGGTATCTGATTCTATAAGAGCAGAGTTATATGACCAATGATATTTAGTAAATTTTATTTTATTTTAAACTTGTCACAATGAATAAATCCTAATCTAACAGTTGCTATTTTTATAAATGATACTAATTAAGGTTGCTTCAGGTATTTGTTTTTGTACAGCGTGAACAAAGTGAACGCGTACATTGGTATCGCTTTCTTCCAAGATATCGAGCTTCTTTGCTATGAAATTATAAGATACGAGTACACCTGGAAATAGTGCGCTTGGTAAATGAGCGTGAAAGAAGTATATCTGTTTTATCGTGAGATATGTATTCTGAGACGGGTAATGCATTTGGTTACATATGCACATTTGGAATAAATTTTCGGAATACAGTTCAGAATCTAGTAAAATATTGCGACGGGATGCATCTAATAATTTCTGCAATTTGGCGAACTGATCTCATGTTTACAATAAAAAGTAGTTCGAGAAGTTTGCGTCCTACGATGTAAAATCATAACTTTTTAAGAAATGAACAGCAACGGCAGGTTGTTTAATTAATTCTTCGTGAAATCTACGGAAATTTAAATTTATTTTGAAGGTTATGATAACGTATTTTGATGTTGAGGCAATTGTGTCATATTTTAAAATGTTTATCGATTAGATTTTACTTTCGTGAAAGGGAGATAATTCGTACAGTGTTGTATGCAAATTTTAAATACAGTTGTTTTACCAGTTCCGAACAGGGTTTCATATAAGCGCTGCTGCAGACGTCATCCACAAGCAGAGGAAATAAAATTTATGTGGTGTAATAATACAAATGTTTACTGATTCCAAAATATCGACACCTGTCCTCAAAAACACGTGGTAGTATGTTTTCTTGAAAAAAGCATTTCCGTGATCACGATTTGTTTACATCGTTAAACTAGGTCACCAACAATCTGTCGTACATTTAGGAAGCGGTTGAAGAAACAGCAAATTGAGAAAGTTATTTTGCGATTCCTTTAATTGAACGGGATTGAAATTTTAGATTATTCGGTAGTAAAAATTCGGAACTGGTAAAACAATTAAATGATCCAGTTATGCATACAACCGCTAGAATGTACCCCCTCATAGCGACAGTAGGATCTGCAAAACTCTACTTTCTCTCTATCCGAAATGACAAAACGATCGGGTACAACTTTTTTAAATTTTAATTACCGATTGTATTTTTTATATATTTATGAAATTATTTTTTTCTACCATTTAATTCAGCAATACATGGTTTGGTACATAAAAATTTGTTTCTTTTTCAAAAAAAAAAAAAAAAAAAAAAAAAAAAAAATAAAAAAAATAAAAAACCATCCGACGGACTATATGCATAGATCGACGCCCCCCCCCCCCCCCCCCCGAATTTTCGGTTATACATGTCTTGCCACAACACAATTTTCCCAACTACGCTGTACAACAGCACGACAGTGCTATGTTTTGTTTTTAATCTTGTTGATGACAATTTTATTTATTTCTAGCTCACTTGGCTAAACAGCCATTTGCGCTTATTTGTATATTGTGACGTGTCAATGCGCAATCAACACATTTTTATTCAATTTTCCTCAAAACCTAGAACCACTGCAGTAACTCTTTTGGTAGAGTGCTCACTCTGTAAGTGGGAGGTCATGGGTTTGTACAAAGACTTGAAAGTGGTTTTTCTTTCACCAAGCACTCAGCATTACAAAATGAAAGTCACTGTTCTTTTGAATGGGAACTTAAAATATTCAAGGTCATGTGTCACAGTAGGCATGGCATGATAAAGAACCCTGCTGTATAATGCCATCAGCTCAACACACAGGTCAAATTTCTGCAGCTTTGTCTGTAGCTGTCAACGTCTAGATATAAGTGAAATATTCTTGACTGGGATATAAAACACCAACTTAACTCAACTCTTCCAAAACCCACACAGATTTGATTTGAATTTAATTTGATATGTTTGGATCAAGACCATTCAAATTCGTTTGTGTCATTGTCACAAATACTGAAAGTAGGTCTCTAGGTCACAAAAGCTAAAAATTCTTCTTAGTTATCTTCTTTTCGAAAAACAATGATTGGGTGATTAATTTCTCTAACCCTGTATCTTGTTCATTTCATGAAATTAAATCGGGGAAATAGGTTATGTACTTTGTAAATTTCTTTATAAAATAGCTCTTTTTTAATTTTGACATATATGAATAGACAATATGTCTTCAGTTTTACATTTTTAGCTCAGATGAGCTATTGCCATCTTTATGCGTCGTCTATCGTGCGCCGTATATAAACTTTTCACATTTTAATCAACACCTCAAAAACTGCTAAGCTAAATTGGATGATATTTGGCAGTTACATGATGTCTAGCAAGGGGCTTTCAGATTTGCACAAATGAAGGGATTATGTCCCCATAAAGGGGAAAATTGTGAAGATCTTTAAAAATCATCTCCTCTGAACATACAAGAGATATAGCTTAGATATTTCATGTCAAACATACTTAGGGCACTTAGTTTCAGATTTGCATAAATCGCATAGCTGTAAGGGCCAAAATGGGGAAATGGCAAGGTACTTAAGGGGGAAATTGCTAAAAATTAATGTATTTGTCAATATATCTGGAAAACTATAAACTTTTTGTATAGGTATGTATATAAGAATATTGTAGGCATTTGCACAATGATCATTTTGATATATGAATGAAGGTCTTAGGTTCAAAAGGTCAATGTCATAGATGCAAACAAATACTGAAATGGTTAATTATCTCAAAAACTATAAACTTTTTGTATAGGCATGTATATTAGAATATTGTAGGCATTGTCTTGAATTGATCATCAAAGTGGGATCGAATGCCGCTGTAGCAGCATGTGTCAGCTGGCCCAGTATAAAATCTTAAAAGTGTGAGGTCATAATTTTGATCAACAGCTGTTGTAGATGTTTAAACTGACCAGTGACTGTAATATTGTTTTGTGGATACTATTAATCAATAGATCCTACAGGTCTTACAGCAATTTACAAGTAGAACTCTCTCTCTCAATTAGGAAATGCAGACATATTCTTCTCCTGTACAGTTTTTTTGTTGTACTAAATGAAATTATAAGTATTGAATATATCAAGTATTTCAAGCTATATAACATAGCATATTTATCATTTTCATTCATTATCTGAACGAATTATAATAATGTCTATACTGAAACTATTCAGCATTTTTGATCTAAAATCACACAAAGATAAGAGGAGTGGCAGTTCTGAATGTGACAAATCAGAAGCATCAGTATGACAAGATGGCTGTGATACGTCTGTACTACTCAGGACACCTATTCTTGCCTGCTCACTTGTTTTTGCTTGACAACTGTCAACTACCAGTACTATTAAATCATATAAATATTAACTTTCTTAATTTGGTGTACAAACTTTTTGGCCTTGTTGGCAGTCATCTAAAGCCCACACTTTAGGGATCAAATTGCCTAAGACTTCCTGGGTTTGAATCCCACTTGGGAAAGATCCTAGTGTGGGAAAGTTGTCAGTTCACTTGTTGAAAGGGTGGTTGTTATCTCTAGTCACTCTCATTTCCTCCACCATCCCAGAACTAACTGCCTCAATATAAGTTATAGAATCTTGACTGGGGCATAAAACTCCATTTCTAAAGTCCCTCTCAAAATTATGTGCTTCAGCATGTTATGAACCCTAAGTTTTAAAAATGAAGGGAAAATTCCTATTCCAATGTACTAGTAACTGTATGAGTAACCCATGTATTTCTGCAAATTTCTTAAAACAATGCACAAGTGTAATTCCAGTATCTTATGTCTTTTATTTTCACATTAAGAAGTAAGAATGAAGATTGGATTTAACCAGAGATATTGATTAACATGTTTAATATTGTATTTAATATTAACTAAGATGAAGCTATAGTTACTTCTGATTACTGAATATTACGATTAAAATGTTATATACTTGCCAGTGCATGTTTTATAAATGTCACATAATTGACTTGTGGGATCAGTTAACATTAATAATGTGATTAAAAAGCTAAAATTATTCTTCTTATATTCCTTATTAATTGGTTTATACTGCACTTATTTCCGATTTGGTTTCCGCTTCTTACTTTACGACATCCATTATGTATGTGATTTATTTTTAATGCATTGGTATAGCTGAAATGATCCTGCTTTCAAATATAACAAAGGTAGCAATTTTTTCTAGGGTTTAATCTACAAGGCTTTCTCTCTCACCCCTATGTGATTAGGGCCGGGTCCTTGCAATTGTAAAAAAACATCATAATGGCCAAAATTGTGAAAAAGAAAACTCCAAATATACTGGGTTTAAAGCTGAAATTTCCAAAATCGTGAAAATTGGCAAGTGATTGTGAAAAAACTTTTGAATTGTGAGTGACAACCCAGCGAGAGCCCTGATCTATGGCTGGTTATGATTTTATGATCTAGTCAGTGTTGTCTGCCTGGTTTTGGCTGGTTATGATTTTATGATCTAGTCAGTGTTGTCTGCCTGGTTTTGGCTGGTTATGATTTTATGATCTAGTCAGTGTTGTCTGCCTGGTTTTGGCTGATTATGATTTTTATGGCCATCTTCTTCACTGATACACATACTATGATTCTGGAAGTAGCTTACAGAATTGAAGTCTGATATGTTGGTGAAATGTCTCTTACCTTTTTATTTCAACTAAATTCAGCCTTTCTTGAAAAAAAAATCTGACACTTCATTTCCATTGGTGATCATTTTGTAAGACTTTGTTATGCAGTAAAATGGATAGGTGGTTGGTTGAATAGAGTTTTCCTCCGTAATCAAGATTACTGCACCTTAATTGAATTGGTCAACTTGACAAAAGTAGAAGAAACCAGGGTTTGCAATGAAAACCAACTACTTTCTGTTACTAAATATAACTGTCATTTGTATATGATATATAATTTATAGATAAACTATATAAAATTATAATATTAACTTATCTGTTATCAAAATATAAATAGACAAAACATAATCAATATATTTTGTATTAGTTTAGTACATGTGTATAAGGAGGAGGGGTCATTTTCCATATCATTCTCCTATTTTTAACTCACTCATTTCAAATTTCTCTATATGATTTGGATAAAATTAAGTTTTAATTGATACATTGATGTTTTGAAAGAATGTCTTCTTAAACTAAATATTAATACAAGCAAAATGAATGTCAGCTTCTGTATATTATTAGTACCGATTACTTCTGCAATATTAATATTAAAAATAGGTTGTCTGTTAAGGTAATATAATATAGTAGGAGAAAATATGGAAACAGTTGTTAATTTACAAAACATTTCACATTTTTTAATATAATATTAATCACAAATGTTTTTGTATCCTTGAATATATTTATTAAATTCAATAAATCTGACATTTTACTCTCAAATAATGAAAATATTTTGTAAAATTTAATGCACGTCCAACAAATTCAACATTTTTCTCACAAATATTGACAGGTCCATGATAAAAAAAAGCCCAGTTACATTTCTATTATTAAAGATGAAAATTCCAATAAAAATATTGTGAATTTTATAACATTATTATCAGTTATTGTTGTTTATTATGCTGTACATGACTTGGTGATCTTTTTATCATTTAATTTATCAAATACAGAACATTTTAAATCTCTAAAATCAGCATAGAATTGTAATCAGTGTTTATACCAGAGAAAACGACAAAGATATTGATTTTGTTGGTACATTAGTCATTCCCGACATCAGCTTGTGTTCCGTTGTCCTCGTTCATCGTTTTATTCTGTAAATAACAAAATCAGCAGATGGCGTACCATGCATTGTTATTAGCCTCTTAACGTGGAAGTCCCGTGACATTTTATAATTTTTTTCCTGTTGATTTAACTAGAGACTTTTCTCTTTCTGTCTGAGTAAGTGACATGATGAAGAATGTTGATTTTTAGGAGGATTTAGAGTTTATTGTGATAACTTCAGCAGAGATTCTGAGTAAGTTTTAATTCTGTATTTGTAAGTATCTATATATAGCATTCTATTTTTACAAAACATGGTATCCACGTTTTTTTGCAACAGATCAACCATTTATTTAAAATTTTGATATGAGATTTCTTTCAACCTTGTTTGGTTTTGTGTGGTTTAAAAATTTTAAATTTAATTTTATATCAAGGAAATGTTAAAGTGAAAATTGAGTCAAATTCTGTAAAAAGTTTGCCAATTAAAATGCATCGCATTTTCTTTAACATTTTTATGCAATGACATCGGGATTACATTTTATGAAATGACATCAAATTATCTGTTTTCATAAAAAAGATAAGCTTGATACAAACACATTTCATTTGAGCTGTGTATGAGGGTTTTTTGTCATTATAAATTCTGTCTATTTCTTACACAACATCTTAATGACCACAAAACATATTAGGAGTGTCATACAAAATGTGTTATTCGTCTGGTAGTGCAGGCACTCAATAATATTCAAATAGAAATACAGTGATACTTAAATGATTAAAAAAAAAGAATTAGTTTAGAAAGGCCATCAGTTGGAATGATGTTTTACCTCCAGTCAGTGTTGTTTCACTCATATTGAGGTGTTCAGTTCTGGTCAACTTCTGGAGTGATGGGGGGGGGGGGGGGGTCATCAGTTTTGTTACATATCTGCAGACTGTACAGTAAAACTTTGACCAGCAGAACATCACTATCTCAAATACCATAGATAACTAACTCAAACTCAGTGTCTCAGCTGTTTTACTTGATGTTGTTTCATATTCCAGATTCAAACCTACATATATGTCTAGGTCAAAACCAATGTGGCTTGAGCTTCAAGTTACCAAAGTTTCATTATAAATGTTAACATGACCAGGTATTGTAAGTCTACCATTATAAATCCTACAGGTTATATGTTCTGTTATTAATACATGTAGTTATGACAATTCCTGGATTTTTCATTTATTACTCATCAAGAAACAGCTGCTGTATGCAGTCAAGTTAAATAAATTGTATCCCTAACATATCGGTAGCTTTATAGTTTATCAGGACATTCTTTATCTATAGGTACAATTTATTGATGGTGATTTATAAAATCGGTTCTAACTTAAATCTCTATACACAGTTCAGAAGAACTCATACAGCAAAATCCTTTATTTTTTCGTTATTGTCTTGGACATATAAATTTACATTTCAATATTACAAAGTTACTTGATAGGGGAACCACATATCATGAATTTGTCATCACAGGCAAATTTTCTGAAAACCACAAAAATAAATTATTTCACAATATCATAATTATGGGCAGACCAGTTTCACTCTTCTTACAGTTCTTGTTTTACAAAACGTTTTACAAGTATTTCTTAATCATGATGTTAAAAGCTTGGAACATAGCTATAATAAATTCAGATTTGTCTAAGATAACAAATGTAGTCTTATCCTCTTCATCTGATGTGGGCCTCTAGTAAGTAGATGGTGACATATATAACCACCTGTTTCATGTTTTACTCTGATAGAGTGGACTGAACATGTTCCATGTATAAACATGCTTGAATTTTTAAGAAATTGTTTCACATGTGGTGGCTAATGTAGCTAGCTGGACAGGATGTGTTTACCCTTCCAGAGCACTCAGCCTCAATTCCCCGAGGAAGGAAGTTCACATGTTTATAAACTTATTTGCAAGTTTTCAAAAAATTTATTTTGGTTTTGGGGTTGTGATTCAGGGATTTATCAAGGGCTTATTTAGGGCCCCATTCCCAATGGAAAAAACATCAATTTTTTCCCAAAATGGGCTGATAAAATTCCCAATTAGAAAATCTTACCAAATACATAGCTGAAGTCTGGCCATAAATGTGGCTGCTTTTCTCAATCTTCAATCAACCCAATACACTAAACACATTAGATTTAATCATTAATGGCATAAAAATGATGTCAAAATTTTCCCAAAATGAGCAAAAAGTTGATAGTTTTTCCCAATTGTTAGTTTAGGGCCTTTTCCCAAAAGATCCTGATAAATCCCTGTGATTTGGACATGGACTAGTACAAGTATGTTTGTGTTTGATTGGTAATATAAAATCTTGGGTTATTGATTTATTTATCGATGACATAATAAAATTTGGCAAAAATATTGACTGTTTCTGTTCAACAAAAGAGATATCTAAACAGGTTTTAATTGGACTCATAAAGATAATAATTGGAAGTTTTGTGATTATATTACCAACAATGTAGATTTCCAGAGATTTTCTGATAATACCAATAAATACACTATTCTTGATTGGCAAATGTTGAAACATAGACAGCAACCTGTATGATTGTTTTAGGTAAAAATCGAGGATGTTCAAAATTATTGAACTAACAAGATGTAATTATTATGGTCAAATAACTGCCTGATTATTCCAGGTGAATTGAATAACCCACATTATTGTACTATGATTAGTTGGTCTTAAATACCAACGGTAGTTATACAACCAAAATTACCAAATCTCAACAATTTAGTTCTTGTATTTATATTTACAGTTAAATTGATCCAGAACCAATTGAACAACCAGTTAAATTCACTCTTTTAAATTTCAGATTTTCTTCTTAAACATAAAAAATTATTTGACACCACAATATGTTGCATCCATGTCTTTGGACTATACACTATCTCATGTTGCTATGAGTTGGCATGACATGGTGTGTTGTATATGTCATACATTTGCAGGTCCCAATGTATTGTAATTATGGTCACATAATTTTGTTTCCATTTCTAGTAGCCAAAATCTCCATTTGCTACTAATTTCTGAGAAATTCTTTCGAAAATTAATCTATTTCATCAAATTTGTGAAAAAGTACTTTCAGAATGACTACATTTTCACAAAGTTTGTGAAATTTTGCTGCTAATAATTTTTTAAAACCTACATAATGTGAATGTTTAATTACAAAGATAAGGAGAAAACACACAGTAAATGTAAATACATAAACATGTAGTTAAAATCAGTCAAACCCAAAGTGGGTAGTGGTCCAATCTCCTCAAATTCATTGGTAGATTCAAAATTTGGTTTAAAATTATCCAGGAGCTTGTAAGTTGTATATTATAAGGAAGCTATATTTACTGTAATAACAAAAGTCAATTATGGTTATTGTTTTACTACATTTCTTTCTATGATGATTGGTTGGTTGGTTGAATGTTGCTTAATGTTGCATCAGCAATTTTTCAGCTATTAGCGATGAGAACTATTTTATTAATCTCTATGGATTAATCTATGAACAATTTTGTGTATGCATGTGAAGTGCGAGTGTGTTGTATGGTCTGCCTTGTACTAGCACGCACTCAGAGCGACTTTAACGTGCTAGCTCACAGAGTCAGTACGCCGCAGACAAGCGTACCACTCCCACAGTCCATTATACTGATACCATGTGAATCGGTAAAGGCCAAGGGCAAGGAATACTCACTTTCACAAGGAAAATTTACTTTCCCACGTGGTCCAAGCGGGACTCGGACTCACAGCGGTGAGAGACCCTGGATTTAAAGACTGATGTCTTATCCATTAGGCCATACCGGTAATCTTGTCTTCAAATTTATTGTATTTTGTTTAATTTGTGCACACAGCAACTCAAACAATTAATTGGTCAATTTTACATAGCTGTTACAATTTCCTGAAATTCTATATGGCAAGAGTGTTTTGTTGTCATCATCTGCTCTGGTGTATTGTCCTTCTAACTGTCTAGTGGTTGTCCTTCTAACTGTCTCTTGCACTAGTACTTTTGTTTCTGAGTTACACGTTTCAATGATGCTTGCAAATTTTAAGATGTATAGATATATACCAGTAGTTAGTGCCAGTAGTGTCGGAACCAGTAATTATTTAAGATTTTGATAGGTTGGATGGAATGACATTTTTAGTAACATTTAAAAGATTGTTTCAATTATATTGATGTGACCTGTATTGGAATGATAAAAAACAGGAGTTCATGGAGATAACCACTAAACCTTTGAAACACAAGTTATCAAGCACCTGCCCAACTGATACTCAAATTAAGTTGTTGAGAGGTAGCTGTCACTTTAATACCACTTGGCCACAAAAGTTCTTAATTATCTAAGAGGTTGTTGGAACCCTGATGACGTTCCATTACAATTAACTAAAACATGTAAAACAAATCACATTATACCCCACAAAGATCAAAACAAAAGTAAGCAATAGATATTGCATGTTCAAAGACAGGAAAATACAAAAGAATGTGACAAAAAAGTGGTCATGCAGGCATCGACATTGTAATATGATTATATAGGGTGATAATAACATGTAACACTAATTACATTAACACATTGTTTTCATTTGATTATTAGTCCCAAAGAGAACATGTTTGATGATAAATATTTCTGTCCTATGTTGCTACGAGAGCAGTATTTCATTAATATTCTGTCTCCCGGGCGTTATATAGAGACTGGTGTACATTTGTTTATGTTTTATATTTTCCATTTTCATATGAATTATATGGTTCTAATTAAGTAATATTACCAATAATTGTCTACACAAACTGTTGTATATATCTGATAACTATTGTAAACCAGACCAATATACATGTGGTTGTCATAGGTATGGCGACTAAGCTAAGATCATGTTCCTGATAGCTGGAACTGCCATAGGCTACTGATTTCTGATACGATACATAAGGTAGAGGTGATTAGGACATGTGCTGTCTGAGGCTGGACAGCAACAGCTCTCTGATAGATAGCTCTCTGATAGCCTAGGCTTATCAAGGCCCTCAGAAAGTTTATGGCCGTCATCATAGTATTGTTGATAAGTTTGATGTTTCTGTGTCCAGGATTGCCCTGGATATATTTGACGTCTCATAGTTCCATGTTCCTTTCACACAATTTTGATTTAACACGTGGTGGGTGTAGCTAGCTAAACAGGAGGTGCTTACCCTTCCGGAGCACCCAGCTTCACTTCCCTGGTGGAAGTTCACGTGTCTAACCTATCTTGTCAGTTCCAAAGTTTTTACTTTGCTTCTGGATTGTGATTCGGACATGGATTAGTATGTTTGTTTTTGATAGATACCATAGGGGCTAAATAAAATATGGAATATACAAAGTCACTTGGAGAAGAAGCATAGAGTCTGAAATGAAAGTGATTGGGAAGGGCTGAGGTACTTTAGAAAGGTTGGTACAAAATGGAATGGATAAGAGAATGGCTGTGGAAACGTGTGCTGACATGAGTGGAACCCACTGCGGTAGCCGTTTGATAAAAGAAATGAGCAGGCATATAGATTTGCTGTTAAGATCATATAGGATATTGTTAATCTCTGAATGTATCCTGTTTAATCCCATTGGCATAAATGTAAAAACAAATTATAAATATTTCAACATACATGTACTATTGTGGGTTATAAACTTAATCCCAGATACTCTTAATACTAAAGCCTCCATCAGCAGTCAGAACACATGAGTAAACAAACAAATTACTGTCTTCAATTCCCCATATTAAATTCACTAAAGCATGTGAAAACTGTAATAGTTTAGGCAGCCCATATTGTACAAGGCAATATGGCTGTAAAGAAACAAAAACAACAATTAAACTGTTGGTTAATGCCAAATTACATTCTTCTACTCAGTAAATATTGGATCATAAAGGATGGAAATGTCATTCTTGATTTTATGTGGATGTGGAAGCTATATAGCATGAATTAACATTGTATGCTGTGAGGGCGTATACAATGTCCATCTGAAGCGCTGTGTACTATATTTCTTGCTCTTTTGAAATTTCTTATGCTAAAGGCAATATCAAATGATCTATTGTTCCATGATGTCATTTATTGTCAAATCTGTAAGTTATAATAATGGACTGGATATAGACCCTTTCTTTTGTTATGTCATGGTTAGGGCTGTCAAGATACACCAAGTGGTTGTGGTGGCTAAGTGGTTTAAAGTGAACACTTACGGATCACAGTGCCTCTAAATGCATAGGTTCAAATCCCACTCAAAACATCCTATTGTGAAAATGTTTGTCTTTTCCCTTGTGGAAGGTCAGTTGTCAAATCTGAACAGAATCTTCATTGTGGAAAGTGTTCAGTTTAGACAGATTCCACTTTAATAAGGTAGCAGTTTTATAATATGTACAAAATGGACCTCCATTGTATCCCAGACAATTATTGATCAATGTTTCAAATGTGCACTCACTTACACAGATTAGCGTAACTCTACAATGTCACATCATGTCACACACAAAGACCAGACATTAACCTCCATTGTACCCCAGACAGTTATTGATCAATGTTTCAAATGTGCACTCACTTACACAGATTAGCGTAACTCTACAATGTCACATCATGTCACACACAAAGACCAGACCTTAACCCCCATTGTACCCCAGACACTTATTGAACAATGTTTCAAATGTGCACTCACAAACATAGATTAGCCTAACCCCACAATGTCACATCATGTCACACACAAAGACCAGACCTTAACCCCCATTGTACCCCAGACAATTATTGAACAATGTTTCAAATGTGCACTCACAAACATAGATTAGCCTAACCCCACAATGTCACATCATGTCACACACAAGGACCAGACTTTTACCCCCATTGTACCCCAGACAATTATTGAACAATGTTTCATATGTGCACTCACATACACAGATTAGCCTAACTCTACATTGTCACATGATGTCACTTACAAAGACCAGACAAGATAGCTGAAGGGAAGAATCACATCATTACTGTAGAATTAGACAAAAAAACCTCCAGACATTGATTTTGAATTTTGTTTTTTATCATGTAAGTTTCTGGATGAATGCACCTATAATGGCTGTAGGTTTATTAAATTTGAATACTGGTAATTTTTTCTGTACCTTGTCTGCCTTGGTGGAATTTTATAGAAATTAAATGAGATTTACTGTAGTAATGTAAAATGCTTTTTATCTTGTTATACATCTAATCTTGTCTGTTGTCAGTTCATTTAGTTGGGATTCTCTAGACATTTAGATAATGCTATGATATACTTGGTATCAGGTAGCTGCTAGCCTCATTAAATTGCTGCATTATTATAAATATAATTAGAGAGATGGTGATAGCACCTTTTTTTGCATATAAAATAGCACCAGAAACATTTACTAAATTAAAAAAACCATCAGAATTTTATTTATAAATTTTAACAATAGACTGACTGTGGAATAGTATGATAGTTTTTATGATGGATCACTTAACATTGTGTGATACATATGTACCCAATACATAAAGTTTATATGTAAATTTTGGCTGGCATGGTAAGAACAACAACAACAATCTTAACAGATTTAACTATGGCCAAGATAGTTTTCTTCAGAATTTTCTGATAGTTTTTAAAATGGAATCATTGGTTTTATCTGTAAACTTTGTGTCTACAGAACTGTTGTTCATCTGATTTGGGCAAGATTTGTGAGTTATCTCCACCTAATAGCCTAAAATTGTTATCAAAGCTGTAACCAAAAATACCTTCTCATAACAGTTTATGTTTGACTTCTGGCTTAATGTACCGTAGTTTTTTTTTTACACTTTGTTGTGGTTGGAATATGGTAGACTGGTATATAGTTTGATACTTTCCTTTACTTCTTATCAGTGACTTCCACAGAATTAAGTTTCTGGCTAAATAGTTAAGTCTTCTGCTTGTACAGCTTAAAATACATATACATATAGTTATACACTTGCTCCTTATCTTTTTGTCACAGATCTTATTATCTACCAATATCTGAACGACAAAACTGCTTTTACAAAGATTGAACTAAAAATACCAAATCATATTCTTCACTGTTGGCATTTTGCAGATTATGCTCATTTTCTGTCAGTGAAGGTTGATATATATATATAGTTTTGAAGTTGTTTTTTGTTCTTATCTATCATTCACACCATATTGTATCTGCAATTCCCACTGTTTTATGAATGAAGTGACGAAGTTTACCTTAATTTGTATTGATTAAATCGTTAATTGTCCATTCAACATTGAATCAGCCTAGACCAATACAGATGTGTTGCATAAATATTTGCAGAGTTATTTCCCTTTGCTACAATTGTGATTTTGAGAATAATTGATTGATTTATTTATTTATTTATTTATTTATTTATTTGTTGAATGGAGTATTATGTCCCTGTCAAGAAGAATTCACTTATATCGAGGTGTATAGGTGAAGTGGCAGAATTTGTGATTTTGATAGATAATACTCGTAATAAGGTAAAACACTGGCATCAAAGTAGCAGTAATGTATGCCAAATCATCCATCTGGATAGTCAGGTTGTATATGTTATCATCCTGAAAAGGTTGGAAATAGTTGACAGCACACACAACCAACCAAGGAAAAGGGGTTATGGTGCTACAACCAACCAAGGAGAAGGGTTATGGTGCTACAACCAACCAAGGAGAAGGGTTATGGTGCTACAACCAACCAAGGAAAAGGGGTTATGGTGCTCAGGTATCTATCCTAAAAACAACATTGGAAGAAAGGGAAATTGTGCAATATGGCATGTTCTGATGGTATTTCTTAATTAGTTTCATCAGACAAAAAAGTCAAGAGAAGGAAGTTAGTCCTATGGACTTCAAAGAATTACAGTTGGAAATACATGGTAGTTAGTGTATCACAAAATATGGTAGTCCTATACTATTGTAAGTAGGGAACTATGCATAACATACCGGGTAATTGTTTGATGAAATTTGAATAAGTTATGCTGTAATAATAAATATTGAAGAACTGTTAAATGGGAATTTTACTAAAATATTAATTTTATTGTCTGTGTTTAACCATGAACTTATATTACAAATAAAAACAAATTAAGCAACATTCTTGCAATGAATATCCAACACTATGTGCACACTCTTGGTTTTCCACAGGATGTACATAGCATACTGTACACACTAAGTAATTATTATTACACACATGGCATCTATTTGGTGTATTTTTCAATGTTCAACACTATGTCTTTTATTTCCATGTTCCTGAAAAGCAGTCTTATAATACATAATGATATGTGTCATTCTGTGAATCTGTCCACGTACTTTGCCAAAAAACTGTGGCAATACTGATAGCTAAAATGTTGGAGGTTGTTCTCAGAAAGAATACATGTTACACATTGTAATGGAAAGCCTTAATAAATCCCTCCCTATATGATCTGATTTCAATACAAAATAGACTTGTACAGATCAATACTACCTCTTCATGCAGTAGTGGTCCTTTGTTCTTGATGTATTTTAAGTCAATAGATGCATGGATGGTCAAGGGTATAAAGTTTATTGTGTGGGTTTAAAAGGTGTCTTAGTGTAAAATGAATAGGTAAACATACGTTTGTTTTAAAAAACAACATTTATATGTTTTTATAACCTATGTACCTGGTCTAAATCAAAGTTGATGCTCAGAATCTACCGGTAAGTTAGAAATTTGTCACAGTTGTAATTCATATGAAGATTAAATTTATGAAATTACTCATATGTTCTTAAAAATTGAATAAACCTCCTTTTCACACACACACACACTGAATGATAAAAAATTATTCTTAAAACAATGCCCCCCTCCCCTCCTCCACCTCATATACTGCAGCCTGTATTAAAAAATTGGACTTTCAGAAATAAATCTTATAGATTTATGGATTTATGTGTTTGGACTATGCCAATATAGATTTCTTTGTTTTTAAAATAAAATCAAAGCTCTATTTCACATTTTGAATGCTAATTTAAACAAAAAAGATGGGCACTATCCCAGTTTGTTAATTGATAGTAATACTATATGTAAATTGGTCATTTTTGGGGGTAGGTCTTCAACGGCTATTTAACACATATGGCATTGTGCAGTATACAGCTATGCTTTAAAATGACTCATATGGTATCTAATTTTACCAGTGCTTTTCCTATTGCCATTATTTGTGTTCACCAACCTGCAGATTTAAATTATTCCGAAAAAGGGACACCAGATTTCAAAAGGTATTCTTCTGTGTGGTATCAGTTACCAAGTTAATTCTCTGTGTAAAAAAAGTAATATATATACATATGTATATATATGTACTGGATATTATTGATTAAATTTTCACTAAAATTGACGTGTTAAATGTACATCGGATACACATGTAGGTAGATTAATTTTGGTATATACGCAGTACCTGTAGTGTCAATATATCCGCAGTTCAGTTAATACCTTTGTTATATTAACTTTGTATATGTAGTATCTTTCACTTTTTAGAAACTTGAAACTTACAATGTAAAATTTACATCAAATTTTGTTTATATGCCATCTGTGAAAGAAAAGTCTATATATATGTACCATTACGTTTGTGTGTTATCATGCTTTATTATGAGGTATTGAGTCAATACTTAACCATGTAACACATTGTACATTTAATTAGATGGTAGATTTTACTACTATTTTTGGATTATCATAAAAGGATAAAAAATAGATTTTTTTGAAAAAGTAAGTATGGTCGATTTTTATTAAGTTTTTGTATTTATTGTATTGATCTCATAAGGATTGATAAAATGTGCCTATCTGCTTGGATAACAAAATAGATTTTTTGAAAAAAAATAAGTGGTTGATTTTTATTTTTATTGTTAATGGGTTGATCTCGATAGAAATGATGAAATTTGTCTATTAGTTTAGATACAATGTTACATGAAAAAACTTGTATATTATGCACAAGCATACCACTAAATGCATACAGCGTTACAGAGTACACATAATATGCATTACGTAAAATATATGTTCAATACTAGGAAATTATGAAATTAAGTGTGTTTTTCATGACCCCCCCCCCCCCCACACACACACACACATTTTAATGACATGAAAATTGGATTCTTTGTTCATATATTTGTGTGCATACACACACACATGTACACATTTTATTGCTATAACCAACCTTAAGCTTTCAAGTAGATGAGCATTATTGAAAATGATTTTATTGAGCTAAATTGATAAAGCTATGGAGCTATATTCAACATATATCATTGAAGTAGACATATGTATTATCAATAACTGGAGTCGGATATAAAATGTCTTGAAGATTATTTCATTACAGAGTGGTAAGTTAGTATTTAATCATTTCTTCGGTAGGTCACCGATTTTGGGATATACTGTCATTACAAAAAAAGGTAAAATTCTGAAATTTTGATCTTACAGAATTTTATACAAATTTTAAAATCATAAAATTTTAACTATTCATACCTACAATGCTAATTATGTCTCTGACTTAATGACAATTGTATCTCTTAGTCACTGAAGTAAGGATTCTTCAATATTTAATGAATTCCGTAGAACTTTATGGCAGCAACTATTTCCAGTTGAGTGTGAACAGTAGACTTGACTGCTCACATTTATTATAGATGCTTTAGAAAGTTAAAATTAAAGGTTAAATGGTTAATGATCCTGAATTATGTGACACATACAAATACATTGGGGAAATTTCAGAAAGTTAGATTTTAAGGTTAATTATATGAGTTCACTGTTTTGAATTTCATGTATGTGACAGTGAAGAATATGGCATTTGAAATAGAAAAAAAGTTTGTAACTGAAAAATGTGTAATTGGCTAGAGCCAGTACAACCAAGAACATGAAACAATAAAAGTTTATCAGAAATATAAAAAGGTAAACAAAGGCAAACAAGGAAAGAAAGAGTAAAGGGAAACAAATGTTGGGACCACTGATTGTAAGTGACTTTGAATGGACACTGAATTTGGCAGACAAAATAAGATATAGTGATGTACTTATGGTATTATTGATGTTCTCAACCATCAACAGTGGTTCATAAACTTAATGTATGAGAAAGCTTGTCAATTACACTTTGCTAAAGGTTGGTGGTGTCTTTTGATACTCTTCAAAAGCTGACCACATCAATTTAAGTAAAAACAACTTGACTATATCTGTATAGCATTATTACTCTACTTCATACATCAGAGAGACCAAAGATAAGGATTACGGTAGTACTGAGTAAATTCATGTATGTAACAATGTACCCATTAGTACATTGATAGATTTTGTGTAAAGTTGACCTTGTACCTGTATATATCCCTTGTCAAATTTGACTTATGTTGACATTACTCATATATAGCCTTATAACTTATTTACATTTTGTTTTAATGGATTTTAAAATCTCAAATTGACTTACAAACTATAAAATTCACAGATAGATGAACATAGGATAAAACTTTTATAGCATGTAATTAAAGGTTTGTTTTTTGGAACGTTTTATAGGGGGAATACTCTCTCTCTCTCTCTCTCTCTCTCTCTCTCTCTCTCTCTCTCTCTCTCATATTACTGTATTTTTATCTTGTTTTAATGTTGATATTTTAGTATTTCAAAGACAGGTGATCAAAAAGGCATATTAAAAATGTGAATTTCACATACAGGCAGAGTTTCCATATTTTGAAATTTCTGTAGTCGTGCATTGAAATCATTAGAACATAAAATTTTCTTATTGTTTTTCTGTCAGGCGGATATCACAATGTCTGTTGAGTATCAAGTGTTTATAATATCAGATTGTAATGTAGGTCAACATTTTTTATATCCACATGACCAATAAAAAACAAATAGGGTAGGAAACATTGATTGCTGACCCTAGCAAATATAGGCAAACAACATTAACCTGTCCGCCTGACCTTTAGTTTAAATTATAGGAAAAACAGTTAGTACTAACTTATATACAGTATATTACAAGAAAAAACATGCATTGTGTAGAAAGTTGTGTGTCATCCTAAAAATTATCCATATATTGGGTGGATTACTCTATATAAATATATAACTAAAGAAAGGTCAAGTGAACAGGTCAGTGCTGTTTGTCTTTATGTTTTCATGATGCATGAAAAATGATTAGGGTACCCTATCTTATTATAAAGTACAAATGGACCTGTAGATCAAATATTTCATTAAAAGTTAAATAGTCATTCAACCATGACATTAAGGTCACATTGACCTTATTTGGATTATTTGATTATGTAGACCACATTTGAAATTTTGTAATCACTAACAAGATACATTTGTACATTTTATAACATAGCCAATTCACATGTGTTAATTTGTGTTTGTGAGTTAACTGTCTGATCTGCTTTGTACTAGAGTAAATTGATGACCACTTATATAGTGCTAGCACACTGGGCCACAATGTAGCAGATTAACATTACAAACAACTCATATTGTACTAATACTGAGCCAACCATTTACAATCATTGGCAAGGACAGATACCTTTCTCACATGCAGCTGGTTAAAATCAAAGCCACATGAATGTAGATTGCTTTATCTAGTACAACGCAGACTCCCTTGCACAAGCTTGCAGACCAGATAACATTTATTTCTATATATCCTTGAGGTTAACAAAATTATATCACAAAATACCTTGGAAATTTTGCTGATACAACAACATACAATCTTAATCAGCAAGTCAAACAAAGAATAGGTATGTTAAGATCTAGATATACTACAAAGATACAGGTATATAATACAATGAATTGATATTTCTGGTATTGTTTGTAGTGTATTGATGATTCACTGCAACATATGGCAATTTATGTCTGTTTAAATTACATATTTTAAAAAAGTCTCTCCCATAATGCAAAATCTTTCATCTACTTTCTCAATACATGTATCTCATTTTTCTTATCCTCGAGGATTTTTTGTCACATTTTAAAGTGAGTGTCATATCAACATTGTAAGTTGTTTACTATTTTGCCATAGTTAGCTGGTACATTCAAGGTAAATTTGATGATAATGAACAGTGTTCATTCTAGAATGCGGCCATAGGGCCATTCATCCCTTATTTTGCCAAATGATCATTTTGTAAAGGCCTTAGTGGACCATATTTAACATTACATGAATACAAAAATACTGATGTTATGGTGTTTAAGAAAAACGTTTGTTTTTTAAAAAATGGCCCATCTGAAAATCCTAGAATGAACACTGTAATTAAGGATGATTTTATCATAATTTTATTTGTCATTTCATTAGTCTATCTGTCTGTTCTTTTGTTCCTAATTTGTCCATTAATTAATTCCGTTCTTTAGTCTTTCTGTTATTCTATTCACCATATTCAATAGTTTTCAAGTAACTTTTGTTTTCATCATGATTTAACAATATTTTGTTACTGCAGTATATATATGTGTATAGATAAAACACAGGTTGAGTTTGAATTTTTGTACAGCGTGAAAACGCGTACATTGTTGTCACTTTCTTCCAAGATATCGAGCTTCTTTGCTATGAAATTATAAGATATGAGTACACCTGGAAATAGTGCGCCTGGTAAATGAGCGTGAAAGAAGTATATCTGTTTTATCGTGAGATATGTATTCTGAGACGGGTAATGCATTTGGTTACATATGCACATTTGGAATAAATTTTCGGAATACATTTCGGAATCTAGTAAAATATTGCGACGGGATGCACCTAATAATTTCTGCAATTTGGCGAACTGATCTCATGTTTACAATAAAAAGTAGTTCGAGAAGTTTGCGTCCTACGATGTAAAATCATAACTTTTTATGAAATGAAGCAACGGCAGGTTGTTTAATTAATTCTTCGCGAAATCTACGGAAATTTAAATTTATTTTGAAGGTTATGATAACGTATTTTGATGTTGAGGCAATTGTGTCATATTTTAAAATGTTTATCGATTAGATTTTACTTTCGTGAAAGGGAGATAATTCGTACAGTGTTGTGTACAGTCGTTTTACCAGTTCCGAACAGGGTTTCATATAAGCGCTGCTGCAGACGTCGTCCACAAGCAGAGGAAATAAAATTTATGTTGTGTAATAATACAAATGTTAACTGATTCCAAAATATCGACACCTGTCCTCAAAAACACGTGGTAGTATGTTTTCTTGAAAAAAGCATTTCCGTGATCACGATTTGTTTACATCGTTAAACTAGGTCACCAACAATCTGTCGACCTTTTAGGAAGCGGTTGAAGTTTAATATTATTTAAACAATTAATGCCCATACATTCAAGTAGAAGCAAATTTAGAAAGTTATTTTGCGATTCCTTTAATTGAACGGGATTGAAATGTTAGATTATTCGGTAGTAAAAATTCGGAACTGGTAAAACAACTGTACTTCACCATTAACATGAAACGGGAATATTGTGAGTGATAATCAGCAGTTAATTAAAACCCAGATTAACAGCAAATGATCCAGTTACATACAACCGATAGAATGTACCCCCTCATAGCGACGGTAGGATCTGCAAAACTCTTTCTCTCTATCCGAAATGACAAAACGATCGGGTACAACTTTTTTAAATTTTAATTACCGATTGTCTTTTTCATATATCATTATGAAATTATTATTTTCTACCATTTAATTCAGCAATACATGGTTTGGTACATTGTTTCTTTTTCAAAAAAAAAAAAAAAAAAAAAAAACATCCGTCGGACTATGCATTGATCGACCCCCCCCCCCCCCCCCCGAATTTTCGGTTATATTCTGTTTTGCCACAACACAATTTTCCCAACTACTGTACGCTGTACAACAGCACGACAGTGCTATGTTTATGTGTTTGGTGTAGTTTTTCTGGATGATTGTCCTTGTCATGGGGTATTTTGCCTGGTCTTGTTTTGAACATATTTTGAAAGATTTCTTTGTTTTTGTTGCCGTAATCTTGTACCCTCATACAGCTATACTAAATCTGTTGGCTTTTGGAATTGCAACATCAAGTTTTTTTAAGTTGATGAAAATTGGACAAACAATGGGAGTATTATCCACATACAAAATCAAAAAGAGTTTAACAACTGTTATTTTACATTAATCATTTTGACATATAAGAACTTTTTTATCACATTTGATTCTCCTATGTAAAATGTACAAGGTTTAAACTTTCTTTTCCTTAATGATTCATAGTCACATTTTGTGTTGACATTTTAAACTGTTACATCTAAAATTTGTTTTAAAAATATCAGACACCAAAGTGGGGTATTATTTACGTAATTGGCATAGATCTGGATAAACTTTTATGGAAATTATTATGATACCTCCATAGTAAAACCTTGTAATTTCCTGTTGTTTACTTGTTAAGATTTCAATAAATTATGCCATGACTGATGAGCTAATGTGATGTTTTATCATGCACATGTATCATGTTTGCTAGAGTTGTTAATTTTCCGTTTTAAGATTAAAGATCATTTAAATTACGGCATAAACAATTTAAGCATGTTTTTATTTTAATAAGCTGTATTAATAATCACATTTTAAGATCACCTGTAGCAACTTGACCAAGATTGCTTTACCCTCTTTGATTAGTGAAAGCATTAAGAATTTTGTCAAATGTTGAATCAAAGGAGATTATGTCACCACATCCCCTACAGCATCCTCACATTCCCTCTCACACCAGCATGTTCTGGTTTAAGTTTTTTTTTGGTTGTTTATGAATGGACAAACTACACTTGTTTTTCTGAGAGCTCTTTGTTTCAGTAATCATTTATGTGCAGTGGTAGGTTTTTATGAATCATGCATGTCACTGTTTTTTCCAGTGGTTTAAATATTCAGTCAATATTGTAACCTAGAATGTATGTGATAGAAGTCATGTCGTTTTGTTGTTGTTGTCTGTGACCTCAAATGTTGTTAAAATTTAGAGAACAAACAATGTTGTTTATACAAAATGTGGATTTTGAAAAATATTTAATGGGGTTAGAATTGGTTGGTTAACCAGCATACCATTTATTAAGCCATGACATTTGTGTAAAAGTGTAAAACTGCAGTTACTTTAAAATTTAGCAGCTGATAATGAAAATATATCCCCATCCAATGTTAAATGTTACAGCTGAGCCTTATGGGACTTACTTGACATTCAAATGTTTGGGAGTCAGCCCTTTGTTTTCATTGATCTATACTGCCACTGTCACTAGAGAATACAAATATATATATTTTATCCCCAAAACTCATGAAACAACACGACATGGCATGCAAAACATAAATGTCATACATAATTCCATCTGTACTAGTATATACATGTATTTGTGAGGGCACAAGGAATTTATCATATATTCTCAGAAGAATTTTAATCAACATTTTAAGGGAAAACTTTTACATTCCTGTTTTCATGAAACAAGGTCTAGAGGTATATTTTTGCTAGTTATTATTTTGTATAATTCAGGCCATCCAAATATCCCATGTCAATGAGACTAGCCTTGAACATTGACCAGATATTCCCATTTAGCATGTCTTTGAAATATCTTGAACTTAGAATGGCCTTTTGGTTTCTTTAACTCGATATCGAAAGAAATGATAACACAATACATATACTAAAAACATTTCCTAAGAACACAGCACATTTAGAATTAGATGACTGTAGGACCCCTTACTTGGACCTTGGATATCCACATTCAGCAGTGACAATAGGATCCCCCTACTTGGGCCTTGGGGAACCACATTCAGCTGTGACAGTAAGATCCCCTTACCTAGGCCTTGGAGATCCACATTCAGCAGTGACAAGTAGGATCCCCCTACTTGGGCCTTGGGGAACCACATTCAGCTGTGACAGTAAGATCCCCTTACCTAGGCCTTGGAGATCCACATTCAGCAGTGACAGTAGGATCCCCTACTTGGGTCTTGGGGAACCACATTCAGCTGTGACAGTAAGATCCCCTTACCTAGGCCTTGGAGATCCACATTCAGCAGTGACAGTAGGATTCTCCTACTTGGGCCTGAGGGAACCAAATTCAGCTATGACAGTAGGATCCCCTTAATTGGACCTCAGGGAACCACATTCAGTTGTGACAGTAGGATCCCCTTGTACCTCCGGGAACCACATTCAGCTGTGACAGTAGGATCCCCTTACTTGGACCTCTGGGAACCACATTCAGCTGTGACAGCAGGATTCCCTTACTTGGGCTTTCGGGAACCACATTCAGCTGTGACAGTAGGATCCCCTTACTAGGGCCTTGGAGATTCACATTCAGCTGTGACAGTAGGATTCCCTTACTTGGAACTCTCAGAGGCAAATTCAGCTGTGACAGTAGGATCCCCTTACTTGGGCCTCAGGGAACCGCGTTCAACTGTAACAGTAGGACCTCCTTACTTGGCCCTCAGGGAACCACATTCAGCTGTGACAGTAGGATCCCCTTACTTAGGCCTTGGGGAACCACATTCAGCTGTGACAGTAGGATACCCTTACTTGGGCCTCAGAGAACCACATTCAGATGTGAAAGTAGGATCCCCTTATTTGGGCCTCAGGGAACCACATTCAGATGTGACAGGAGGATCCCCTTACTTGGGCCTTGGCGATCCATATTCAGCTGTGACAGTAGGATCCCCTTACTTGGGCCTCAGGAAACCACATTCAGATGTGACAGGAGGATCCCCTTACTTGGGCCTTGGCGATCCATATTCAGCTGTGACAGTAGGATCCCCTTACTTGGCCCTCAGGGAACCACATTCAGCTGTGACAGTAGGATCCCTTTACTTGGGCCTCAGGGAGTCGCATTTATCTTGACAATTGGTCAGAACATTTTCTTTTCATCATGACTGGAATATAGAGAACACTTTTATTGAGTTGTAAATTGAGTATAATGACTGTATCTACTGACATTGTGGTTCTGTAGACAATTTCTTTAGGGATTGTAATTGATCTATCAAAGAGAAAATGGTCATGCCAGACAAAAAATATCTTGTAGATACACGAGATATAATCACACAATGTCATATGGCTTCTAATCAGATTCTCTAATGATGAAGAGAATTTTAACTGGCTCTAACATTATAGTCACTGTAGGATTTCAAATGTTTTCTTTCTTGCTGCCAGACTGCCATTATACACGTACATCAAGTCAAAATAAAGCCTTGAAGAAACTGAAAAACCTGTCTAAACTGAATTATTTTACTTAGACATGCCATTGATTTTAAATTCACTTGCATAGAAAGGTTATGTTGAATTGGCTTAACAATGATCAAGTTAAAATGTCTTAAGACAGCACATTTTGATTTCAATTCATCAAGTGGTAAAATTTTAAAACAACTTACTATTATTTTTACCATTTAGGCATTCTGATTCTTATAATTTATTCAGGATTTGTACACTATAGTCACTTTTAAAACTTGCCACATGTTTTCTTTCAGTATGTGCAGCTTTGTTTGTTCCAGTGCAGGGGTCGAATTTTAGTGGAAATACTCGCTAAATGCGAGTGGAATTTCAATTTAATACCAAGTTTCACCTTTTTACGATTATTTTAAGATAAAAATCATATAATTTCGTTAAGTATTAGCCCCTCAGAAAACCCAATAAAAAAGACGATCTTGTCACATTCTTCTTTTTGACCTACATGTGGCTGTTTACAGTTGCCACCGTATTGGATTTTTAAATTTACGCCAAGTGATATCGATAAATAAACACAAAATATGCTCTTTATACAGCGTTTTAAGTTGAATAAAGTTTATAATCAACACAAATATATTCACAGCTATCAGTGTTGAAAGCAGTTTTAATTTTCACAGACGATTTTGTTATAAAAATGAAAATATGTTAATTTTGAATATGGGAAAATCCTGTCTATCCTCCGAGACTGTTGATAGATATTGCAGTGTGATTGAAATCGCGGCGTAATTATAAATGTTGTAGAGTTGCGAGAATAAAGAATAAAAGCTTTGACATTTAACTGATTATAAAAAGGACTGGGTGTCGTGATCATTTTAAAAAGTATCAATAAACGGGCAGGAGCTAAGTACGCCATGAGTTAAGCATCGGTATCGTAGTTCATGAATATATGCAAATTGTTTGATTACATAATAAAAAATTTAGCAAGTGAAAATTTGTTTTAGCAAGTAGAAAAAATCAGCACTTGCTTTTTTTTAGCAAGTGATAAAAAATGGGAAAATCGATCCCTGCAGTAACTGATATGTATGTGATTTAACAACTAGTTACAACAATGTGATTATGATATATGTCTATGTACTTGTAGTTTAATCTTTTGTTATGTTTGTGTATTTATAGGCATCCAAAGTAGCTACAGTAGCCTCAAAGAAAACCAAAGAATTGGGACAAAGTGTAAATGAAACCGTTATTAAACCTACAAAAGAAAAGGTTGGTACTCTAATCAAAGGGGAAATAACTCTTGTCATTGTAAACCATGTGACTTACAAATAACATATTTTTGATAGAGATTTAAAAGTACATTAATTTTCTTTGTCATGGGGTTTGCTCTTTAGAAATCATAAGGTTTACCAGTTAACATTTGATGCACAATAATGCTAGTGTAGAACTATTATTTTAATTGGATATGGAATGACTTAAGGTCTTCTGGTGAAAGTGATATTATGCTGGAAATTTGCAATGAAAACATATTCCTCAAAATTTGACAAACATTATTGGACATTCATCACATGTTATGCTGGTGAACCCTGTTTGGTCAATCTTTTACAACAAAATCATGACTCACAGTTAATAGTTGTACCTATCTACAAGCCAAACAAAGTACATTTATACAGCCAATTGCCCAGTACAGTTAGAATAACCACATAACAGTAACACTACTGTTTTTGACTTGTATGCATACTGTGGACTGGCATTTTTTTGAGTTGTGAACAATATATTTTGCACTATGTGTAGTTTAGATTTTTTTTTTTTCACTTGAATGACGCGCATGCTTGAATGAATGTAGTTGTTTATTTTAGTATAGTTCCAGTAGACTTGTTTATGAAAAACTAAGAGAGAGAGAGAGAGAGAATATTTGTAATCAAACGCCATGTTAAGAATACAATGTTTGCAAAAAGACAAAGGTGTACACACACACACACACACACACACACACACACACACACACACTTCTTTCATAGTCTACTATTTATTTTTAACATTTTCCAGTAGTCTGTAGATGTTGTAATTCTTTTATGGTGAAGGCTTTTTCATTCTTATTATGTTGTTTTATTTTAATTGTGCATGTACCTATTTGGTGTATGTAGGTTTCAGAAGGCAAGCTTTTCGAAGACGTTTCATCGTCTATGTCAAACTTTGCCAGTAAAGTAAGTTAATGAACATACCTCTCCATTTTATGTCATAACAAAGAGCAGTTGCCATGGATATAGAAAAACTTCAATTATTCAACGACTATTGATTAAAATACCATTAAAACTTATGCCAGGGATGTGGAAATATGAAAAATTTTCCACTTGTTCCTGGAAAAGTTCAAACTGAAATGTTCACTTGTCTACTATCCAATATAAAACTTGCATATTGATAAAAAAAATTGCATGTTTGTAATAATCTGATCATGAAAGACTTCAAAAATAAAGCATAAAACATGCTTAGATGTAAATCTTATATGAAATTTAAATTGCAATTTACAAACATGAGTATCTGCTTACATTGTTACCTTTGTAGTAGACTAATTCTGTACATTGAAACTTAGATCATACACAGGGCGTAAGTTGTAATTTCAGCTTACTTAAAATGGAAATTGAGAAACCTTATTACTGTTACTGTTAGTGGTAGCATTTTAATGAGTTTGTCTCTCATCCTTGTCAGAAATTCCAAGTTTCCTGTATAATTTTATTTTTGCGAACATTGTAAAGTATCACCATGGCAACGGCTCTTAAATTTGTCTTCCTTTGTTATGTATTCGGGTTGGTTTTTCATTGCCTGCATTTTGTAAAATATTAAATTAGTTTTGGTAAATGTAATTTTCAGAGCCAAAGTTTATTTTTCACATATCTGTTGATAGAGCATGTTTTGTTTATATTGCCTTTTTGCACATGCTTTAAGACAATTTTAAAGACATTTTTCCTTTAGTTTATCAGCACAAAACATAAACAGTTTATATCACACTCATTTAGCATGATTGCCAGGATTGGCATTATGAGAGTCTGGGTTGGCATCAAATCTGATAGAAGAGATGAACTGTGATGTTCTTCTCTTCTATATGACCTATCCAGGAAATAATAAACCCTTCCTCCTGCAAAACAAATATGATAAAGGAATAGACAATTACCATAACCCATACACCCACCCACCCCTTCCTCACATGTGATTTTGTTGCATAGCTTGAAAGATGAATTACTGGTACAAAATTGATGAATTAAACATCATCAAAATACCTTAGTTTGTGGTGAATCTAAGGTCAAAGACCACATAGCATAAAATTTATGTATAAGTTCATTTATATCTGGTGATGTTTTGATAAAATGTCTATCGTAAAATTCTATTAACTCATTTTCTCTGTATTTTAAAAATTAATCACTAAACAGATTATTCTAGAAAGTATCTAAAATTAGAATAACCTAAGTGTTTTCTAAAACCTCACCCAAAATACTATTGAGATATTATGTAACATTTTAATCCAAGCTCCACACATCATATTAAAAAAAGTCTTTTTATTTCTTAATTAATCTTGATAGTTAATTTAAAGATTTAAAGTTTAAACATTTACATAATAAAATTTGAAATGTAAATTGAAGGTATGACACAATTGAAAAGATCAGTGCTGGAGGATTTTGATAAATTTACTATAGGTACAGTTAGATGTATAAGTAGTCAATGTGATTTGAAGAAGAATCAATTTGTTTTGGTATTTTTTTACATGTCAATGGACTATGATTATACTGAAATTAGTAGTCGTATGAGGTTATAATCACTTAATTCTACCCTTTTAGAGGAGAGAGATGATATCCAAGCAGCAGAGAGTGAAGTAATTGTATGTTAGGCCTTAGTAAAGGTTTTTGGTTGACAGTTCTGAGAATGTGGATGAAATTAGGCTGCCAAGAGAAAAGCACTGACTTGTATAATTAACTAACAAACTTTCCATGATACTCTGCTGAATGGAGATTGAAACCAAGGAAGTGAAAGGAATTGTGGTCCATAAGCCTGTACTTTAGACCACTTTACCCTTTTCACATGTCATAATGATATAAAAATTCAAAATAAATAAATAAATAAATAAAAATAAAAAAATCAGTCTGTTTAGACAAAATTTGAGTTCAGAGCAGGATCGAGTTCATACATCTTATAATCTTTCATATACATGTATATACAATACATGAAACAGGAAATAGAGGAGCAAGCTCACTGGAATGAATTCACCCCTCCAGTAGCTCTATGTTGGGTTGGGATTGCACCCCTCCAGTAGCTCTATGTTGGGTTGGGCTTGGTATTTCAATGTACATGCTATAAGTTATATTATTGTTTGATTGCATGTTTATACAATATACACCCACATATATCTATATCAACTATATAGGATATTTCAATTCAAATATACCAATAGTATAATGCATGGCTTTAAAAGTACAGGTGGTCTACAGTAGAACTTCGATAACTCGAACTTCGATATCTCGAATACCAAGGATAACTCGAAGTGATAATTTTGTCCCGACCGATTTTCTATATAAACTACATATATAAATACAACTTCGATAACTCAAACTCCTGTAACTCGAATACCCCCGATAACTCGAAGTAATTTTAAGGTGCAAAATTAAAAATTATAGGAAAAACAACCTTCTAAAACTCGAAATATTTTTAACAATGGGTGACCAATAGATCGTTTCAGTGAGAACACGGTAATTATTCGACAATTAGCTATAATACTTCCGTATAATCCGATTAATGATTGGTGGTACAGATCAAAGGTTTTGCTACTGTATTAATGAGTATCAATTAAAGGATTAGTACTCTGTGCCGTAATGGTCGATGAAGTGTAACCGTGTACCCCCTCAGTAGAAGCCGAGTTTTGTGTCTCTGGCGACAACAATAAATTTTCAGGTGATTTAAGCTGGGTTTTAATGACTAACACGTGGTAGGAACACTAGTTTTATAATTTCTATAAAATGTGCGCCTTGTTTTGTTTATTATACCATACAATGTACATGGATATGTTTATCTGATTCAGTTCTTTGAATGCATTACGGTCATGTATTGGTAATACACATTTTGTGTATTTCATGTATGCGTTTGTTGTCGCCATCAGTCCTTATAAAAACATAATTAATAATTTGATTTTAATTCATTTATTATTTTATGTAATACCGGTACATATTACACAAGTGTATCAGTTAACAGTTTTACACCATCCAACATTTCTCTCAAAGAAATGAAAGTTACATTGTGACGTCATTCTTCAACTTCGAAAACTCGAACACCCCGATAACTCGAAGTCATTATCGAAGTCCCGTGCACTTCGAGTTATCGAAGTTCTACTGTATATAATGTGCTGAAGGGGAAACGTTGTGATCAGGTCATTACTAAAAGTAGAGATAGAACCAAAGTCATAATGCAATTGAAATTGAGTTAAAAATGTGTTATAACATTAATTTTTAGAAGTAGTGTATTGTGAATAAGGAAATCTTAACTTAAGTTTTGTTTCTGCCACTTCACCTACAGCTGGTGATGTTTTGATACAAGTAAAATATTCTTGACTGGGACATAAACCCTCATTCATTCAATTCAATCAATCCAAAGATTTGCTATAGAAATTTGAGTGTAATTTTTATACTACCCTTGATATCTTTATTTGAAAATTTTTTTTTTAAAATTCAAAAACCTCATTAAACTTGAAAACAAAATTTGCATTCAACAAATATTTGCAGTAAAATTCAAATTAAAATGCATTTATAAGAAAACAAAGTTTATATTGCATCCACTCATACATTTGCTTAAAGTACAGATTGGCCGGATGATAGTTTGCCCTTATTTTCATCAAATTTTACATACTGGTAATACACATGATACATACACATGTATAGTCAAACAATATTGACCTGTCTGCTTGACCCTTTATTAGGATAATTCATATAGGAGAATCCACCCATTACATAGGTAGTATTAGAATTTACAGTCCATACCTGAACAGTGTTTGTGACTTGTGTTAGTGTTATTCATTATGTAGACGAAATCAACATGTGTGCCTTCCCAATACATAAATAAATTTGTTTATGACAAATATTTAAATTAAAGGTCAAACGAACAGGTCAGTGTTGATTGACTATACTGTTTATGCTGACCAGTACATTTAACACCTTTGAACGGTCAGTCTGTAATCAAAGATTGATTTTTAGCTCACCTGACCGAAAGGTCATGTGAGCTTATGGCATAGCGCAGCGTGTGTATGTGCGTGTGTGCGTGCGTGCGTGCGTGTGTGCGTGCGTGCGTGCGTCGTTAACACATATTTTCGACTTCTCCTCTGAAACTACTGGACAGTTTTTAATGAAACTTTGTCAGAAGTATATATGGGCCGGTGCAATTCAGATTTGTTCGTGGCGTTGTCATGGCTACCAAAACTAGGTCAAGGTGACCTAGGGGTGCAAAAATCTTAAAAAATCTTCTTCTCCAAAAGTACTGATTGGAGAAAAAAACTGATGTGATATTTGGCTTCTCTAGTGTCTTAAGCCTATAGTTTGTTCATTTTGTAAAATTCGGATAAAAAGTAGGTTACGCGTTTTTGCGTTTAATTTTGAAAAAATCGTAAAATAGCTTCAAATTGTTATAACTTGACTATTTGACCAGATAATGACATGGGGTTTGCGGTTTTGACATCTTCTTGTTAGTATCTTCAAAATGAGGTCAAGGTCAATTGTGAAGGTCGTGACCTAATTTTTTTTACCTCTGATTCTAATTATTATCTCGAAAACTATAAACTTTTTGTATAGTCATGTAAATTAGAATGTTGTAGGTATTGATACAACGATCATTTTGATGTATAGAAAAAGGTCATGGGTTCAAAGGTCAAGGTCACAGATGCGAAACAATAACGAAATGGTTAATTATCTCAAAAACTATAAACATTTTGTGTAGGCATGTATATTAGAATGTTGTAGGTATTGATACAACGATCATTTTGATGTATAGAAAAAGGTCATGGGTTCAAAGGTCAAGGTCACAGATGTGAAACAATACTGAAATGGTTAATTATCTCGAAAACTATAACCGTTTTGTATAGGCATGTATATTAGAATGTTGTAGATATTGATACAACGATCATTTTGATGTATAGAAAAAGGTCATGGGTTCAAAGGTCAAGGTCACAGATGCGAAACAATACCGAAATGGTTAATTATCTCGAAAACTATAAACATTTTGTATAGGCATGTATATTAGAATGTTGTAGGTATTGATACAACGATCATTTTGATGTATAGAAAAAGGTCATGGGTTCAAAGGTCAAGGTCACAGATGCGAAACAATACTGAAATGGTTAATTATCTCGAAAACTATAAACTTTTTGTATAGGCATGTATATTAGAATGTTGTAGGTATTGATACAACGATCATTTTGATGTATAGAAAAAGGTCATGGGTTCAAAGGTCAAGGTCACAGATGCAAAACAATACGGAAATTTTTAATTATCTTGAAAACTATAAACTTTTTGTATAGGCATGTATATTAGAATGTTGTAGGTATTGATACAACAATCATTTTGATGTATAGAAAAAGGTCATGGGTTCAGAGGTCAAGGTCACAGATATGAAACAATACCGAAATGGTTAATTATCTCGAAAACTATAAACTTTTTGTATAGGCATGTATATTAGAATGTTGTAGGTATTGATATAACGATCATTTTGATGTATAGAAAAAGGTCATGGGTTCAAAGGTCAAGGTCACAGATGCGAAACAATACCGAAATGGATAATTATCTCGAAAACTATAAACTTTTTGTATAGGCATGTATATGAGAATGTTGTAGGTATTGATACAACGATCATTTTGATGTATAGAAAAAGGTCATGGGTTTAAAGGTCAAGGTCACAGATGCGAAACAATACTGAAATTTTTAATTATCTTGAAAACTATAAACTTTTTGTATAGGCATGTATATTAGAATGTTGTAGGTATTGATACAACAATCATTTTGATGTATAAAAAAAGATAATGGGTTCAAAGGTCAAGGTCACAGATGCAAAACAATACAGAAATGGTTAATTATCTTGAAAACTATTAACTTTTTGTATAGGCATGTATATTAGAATGTTGTAGGTATTGATACAACAATCATTTTGATGTATAGAAAAAGATCATGGGTTCAAAGGTCAAGGTCGCAGATGCGAAACAATACCGAAATGGTTAATTATCTCGAAAACTATAAACTTTTTGTATAGGCATGTATATTAGAATGTTGTAGGTATTGATACAACGATCATTTTGATGTATAGAAAAAGGTCATGGGTTCAAAGGTCAAGGTCACAGATGCAAAATAATACCGAAATGGTTAATTATCTTGAAAACTATAAACTTTTTGTATAGGCATGTATATTAGAATGTTGTAGGTATTGATACAACGATCATTTTGATGTATAGAAAAAGGTCATGGGTTCAGAGGTCAAGGTCACAGATATGAAACAATACCGAAATGGTTAATTATCTCGAAAACTATAAACTTTTTGTATAGGCATGTATATTAGAATGTTGTAGGTATTGATACAACGATCATTTTGATGTATAGAAAAAGGTCATGGGTTCAAAGGTCAAGGTCACAGATGCAAAACAATACCGAAATGGTTAATTATCTTGAAAACTATAAACTTTTTGTATAGGCATGTATATTAGAATGTTGTAGGTATTGATACAACGATCATTTTGATGTATAGAAAAAGGTCATGGGTTCAGAGGTCAAGGTCACAGATATGAAACAATACTGAAATGGTTAATTATCTCGAAAACTATAAACTTTTTGTATAGGCATGTATACTAGAATGTTGTAGGTATTGATACAACGGATATCATGATGTAAAAAAAGTTGTTGGGGTTTAGTATTTATGTTTTCTTTAAATCTATCAGCTAGCCATTAGTTATCAGGCGAGCGTATCAGGCCCATGGGCCTCTTGTTCTTAACTTATTGTGATTAATGGTGAAATTATTTATCGGTTACTGATTGATACATATTATAAATAAAAATAAATCAATTAACTATGTATGATTTTATTTACGATTTATTTTGACAGGTAAAGGAAGGTACATTAATTAACGACGTTGGTACATCCATGAGTGGATTTGCCTCAAAGGTAAGTACTCGTATAATATTTACTGTTAATATCACACACTAAATCTGTGTATTTATTACTGGCCACGGTTTCACAATCCTTCCGTAGCTAAGATTTTCCTTAACTTAAATTTAGAAAAATTTGGTTATCTATTTTTGGAACTACTGATGAATATTTTTGCCACAACTTAATGCAAATTATTAAATCTAGCAGTGATCTTAAAAATGACATCTTAAATTCCTGAATATCTTAAAAATCAACAAAATTATGTAGATTTTAAATTTTGCCAGATTTAAGTTAACGAAAATCTTAGCTAAGAAATGATTGTGAAATTGGGACCTGCTACCTAAAAATTCTGTTGGCATTTTTAAAAAAATATTTTTTTTGGCAAAATTATCTCAAAAGAAGTCTGTTTTCTGAAATTTCAATTAGAAGATAATTTATGTGATTTATAGAAACCACCTAATTACTAGGGAAAATTAACCCTGCAAACCTATCATATCAAATTCAAAGTATTTGTTCACCAGAAAGGAGTATAGTTGAGTGGGGTAATGGTGTTTTATGCCTCAGTCAAGATACTTTCACTCATATTTAGGTAGTCAGATCTGGTATTGCAGAGTAAACATGACTCAATTTATGTTGAGAACCTTTAGATGATATTCTACAAATAATCTTACAAAATTTCTTACACTAGGATCTACCAGAGATGGTACACCATGTAACATATATATATATATATATATATATATATATATATATATACACATGTATATATATCACATAACCCTCCTGTTTATTGATGGAATAAAACGATGTAATATTTTTCATATTACACAGGTACCCATGTAATATCACTTGATTGTGACGTAATCAGTTCTCACAGTTCTGATCGCACCTAATGACGTCATTTGAAAACTGTCGGTCTGTTGTTTATTTTTAGACTTTTAAAGACTTTCCTATTCTTTGAAAAATAATTTTGATGCATTCGAAAAAATATAACATAATTTAAACTTACATACAGGTTTTGTCTTTTTTATTTTAGGTGATTAATTTACTTTTACTATAACTAAATAGAACTATATTCTTACTCGCGCAGTTAATTTGGAGGTGTTTTGTCTGACTAGATAGAACAAGCTGTTTCTATATGGCATCAAATAATATGTACATGTCATTGTGTCTCGGTATTTTGAGTTATGTGATATATAGAATCTTAGACTTGTGAGGGTTTAATATGAAATTTATTAAACTTGTTTAATAAATTTCATATTAAACACCCACTCGTCTAAGATCCTCTATATATTGAACTGTTATCTGTATAATTTATGGCCATTTTATGTGCTATTTAGTTCAACCATTAAATGTGACTATACATCTACAAGTTTGTGTAACACTACAAAACTTTACAAAAGTAAAAATGTCATTGCTTCTATGTTTTTCTGTTAAGCATTGTATATCACTCTGTACTTATTGCAAATGCCTCTTATCTTGCTGGATATTGACTATGTAAATCTTACAGTAAATGACAGTTTGGATTAGATGGGCACTGTATATTTTGCATTACAAATCCTAGAATCCTTTCATCAAATAAAATATTCTGGTTTTTAAAAACCCCAGATAATTTCATTATTATGGATAGGGCTGGCTATCGCTGCTGAAATTTAATATCGATTATTATTCTTTTCATGCCGATAACTATCGATACATATCGGAAAAATAATCTGTGGAGAAAAGTCTTGATACATTGATCTAACTCCCTAAAATCATGTCATATGAAGCATTTTCGAATGACCATGTGCTTAACAACGTAAACTAGAGGCTTAAAAGACTGAAGCATATCTTAATCATGCATACACTTGGAGTACTTCTTACTGTAATAAGGGGCGCTCAAGCATCTGAAGGATTTCGCACCATTTCAGAGGTACCCAAGAATTGATGACGTACTTACCTGTATATACAAAATACTACAAATGCACATGTTATGACAATTGGAGCTCGTTTAAATAAATGTAAATAAAAACAAGTAAGACATTGTTTTATATAATTGATCTTTTAATTGTTTTTCTGAAGTTTTGGATTTTCTAGTTAAAAAATCAGTATCGATTATCGTCGGGAGTAGCCCATCGAACGGTATATCGGTATACCGATATATCGTGCCATCCCTAATTATGGAAATTTAATAATTTGTAATTGACATATATATGACAAAACAATAAATCAGAATTATTGAGACATTTTACTTCAATAGACAATTTATTGTCATGTCAGAGGGCAATTTGTTAAATTATTGATTTTGCTATTACAAACACACACAGTTTTCCTTCCAAAATGTCATTAAAAATAAAAATTCCTATGAACAGTATGTGATAATGTCATTGGCTATATCATTGGTCAATCTATCTCATTTGACTTTGTGGCCTTCCCATTGCTCTAGTAATTGAATGGTTACTGGTTGAAATGCTGGGGAATAACTTTGTTGAAATAGACTTGTATCCTTTCCAAGGGAAAATCTTGCACTCTTAATCTCTTCACATCACTGAAACATGTAATAAAACCCTCCTGAATAGTCTTATTTAACCATTTAACTATCTAGAAATGGTGTTATAGTCTTGTAACTTCCATTGCTATGCAAAGCAAACTGAATAATGTGAACTAGTGATATGATTAGTTTCCTTTGTGCAGTAATGGAAGTTATAGCACTATAACTATAAACTAAAAACTAGACAGTTCAATGGTTATATTTATCTTTCAAATTTTTTGACAATCTTCGTTTTGTTTTTTTAATCTTCTAAAAACTTTAAAACACTGCTGTGTATGACATGCATTTTCAATCACTGGAACAGCCAATTAATGACCTCACACATATAGATAGGCATAAGCAAGAGCTGAGTGACATCACATTAGTAATGACATTTATATAATTGCCATTTGGTCTTAAACAGAGTATAATACATTAAAACATCACAAATGTAAATATATAGATGTACATTTCCGACTTTAGCCATATAAGTGTATATAATAGCTATTTTTGTATTTTTCAGATATCAGCCGCTAGCGCAAAAGGCTGGACTGGTTTTCAGTCATTGTGGGGAGAACAAAAGACTACATTATCTTCAGTTGATACAAGTCCTGGAGAAAAATCATCACTTCTGTTAGGAAAGGGCTCACCTGATCACAAGTACGTGTATTTATTACTCATATCTGGACATTGATTGATTGATTCATTCATTCATTCATTCACTGATTTATTCAATGATTCATTCGTTGATTCATTCAGTGGTTGATTGATTGATTGATTGATTGATTGATTTTTATATGGAATGTAACATTTGATCTATATCAAGATGTCACCAGAATTACAGACAATACATTGGTGTTGAGGAATTTCAAATTATTGATATTTTAAGTTAACAAAATTTTTATACAACATATCTGATAAGTATTAGAATATGTCAATGTTTTTAATTTAGCAACTTTTTCACAAATTCAAATGGAACATGAGAATAAATGCTTGTATTTAAAAATTTAAAAAAATGCAAAGTCAGTTCATAAGTTTTAACTGGTGGAAAATAAAAAATGTTGTGAGAAGACTTATCAGTACTTTAATCTTCATAATTTTTTTAGAGATCCGAGCAAAAACAGGCTTCTATCAGAGGATGATGATTCATGGGATGGCTGGGGTGGAGATGACTGGAAGGATAACAACTCCCCTGACTCACCTGGAAGTACTCCAGAGAAGAAAAAACCTACAAAGAAAGAAGAATCATTTGATACTGGCAATGATGATGAATTAGAGGCGTGGCTTAATGATGACACACCCCTACATTCTTCAAAAGGTAGTTCCAAAAATGATGGATGGGACAGTTGGAATGAACCTGAAAAGAAAACAAAATCTAAAAAATCTAGTCAAAGCAACCAGAAAAAGTCTTCCAAAGTGACTTCTAATGCTAATGATGGCTGGAATGATGTTGATTGGGGTAATAAAAAAATCTCCAGTCCTAATAAACAAAATGAACCATTGGTTGGTAATTTAGTGGACCTCAGTGAAGACACCACAACACCAGCCAATGGAAATTCAGGATGGGACAATGAGGTGTGGGCTGATGAAGATGATGAGTGGCAGAGTTTAGATATAGGATCATCAGAAAGTAGTAAATTAAAATGATTTTAATATATTATGTATATAAAGCTATGTTATAGATATTTTATCATGATTTGTGTCACTTTTTATCGTTGCTGAGATTTTTAGGACTATCCGCTGTAGTGGAATACATATTAATTAAGGAGTTACATGTAATGTACATGTGTTGCAATATCCAGATAGTGATACCTGGTTGTTCAAACATCCATTATCTTAACCATATATACATTGAAAACTTAACATTATCAAAGTAAATTTCTTCTCTTTGGTAACTGTATTGAATGGGACGTAAAACTCCAATCAATCAATCAATCCAATAACTAAGTGTATACTGTTACACCAATTTCAAATGTTTTGGTTCATACAGAAGAACTCAATTTTCTATAACAACTGGTTAAGCTAGAACAGAAAGACAGAACCGAATTAGGTACAATCCATAGATTTATTTCAAGTTTTTAAGATGAAATGTTTTCTAATTTTCATCTGTTTTGGTATTTTCCACCTGTCAATATTTTATTTTCAATTGTGTCATAAAAACTCTGTTATACTTTAATTGATTTTTAAAAATGACCTGTAAACCATTGTATATCAAATCAACTTTGCCTTTTCTTAGCCAGCATACTATAATGGACTGACATGGATGAAAAGTCTGAAAATACATCAGTCTATCTTTATTATAAATGAAAATGTACAGGAATTTCTATTGGATTGGAGCTGGAGATTTTTATAAAATGAATTTAATCCTTATTATATCCACCACAAATTGAGTTTGAGTGGGTTGTCTGTCTGTATCTGTTCATGTTGATTCATGACTGCTAACTCATGGCTACTTCAGGAAAATTTTTATTAAACTCAACATAAACGATCTCCATGGTCCAATGATGTATTACATATCTTAACAGGCAATGTCAAAAAGGATGTATGTATGTGTCCGGACAATAACTCTTTGAAACTCAAAACAAGTTATCTCCACGGTATATGAGTGTATTTTGCCCTTGAACCAAGGTCATATCTTATAGGCCAAGGTCATGGAGAGTGTATGTTTAAAATTATGTTCAGGAAATAACTTATTGAGGGATTTTGTGAAACTTATCACAAATGGCCTCCAGGGTCCATGGTTGTGTTAAATACCGGTATGTCTTGATATGAGAACCAATTTATGGGTCTTAAAAGATAAGGGTTGCATTTTAGGTTTCAATTACATATTCATGATTACAGATATTAGATGTTTTTGGACAATTCTTTTTAAAAGCTATTGTTATTATTTGTTGTTATAAAGTCATGTTTGACAAGGTCTTCTAGAATAATTTATAATTATAAAAACTAGATTTATAGATATGAAGAAAGAATTTATTCATTGAAATTGAATGTTTACCGGTAATTACTAAATAAATTACAGGAAGTTCAAAGTTGTTTTACACTTTATTTAAAAATTGACCACAGAATTGTTTTAAGAAAGGGACCAGTTAATTTTAAACACATTTTAAAAATGATGGGTTTACCATTGTACTAAGTACCATACTAATGTACGTGATGTGATAAGGTATATATCACATTATTGATATATTTGTTAAAGGAATATGTCATATTATTTCATAGGAAAATGTATAATAGCTCATAAAACAAACAACAACAAAAACAAAATTAACACAGATTGAGGGTTATCGCAAGGTACGTGGTTGTGCCCATTGTCATTAATATTATTAAATACATTATGTAATTATTATATAACTTGTGGTTTTGTTGACAATTTTAATTATAAAGAGATCTATGAAGAACTATAACTTAAAAGTTAAATACTCAAGAATGCTGTATATATTCATTTAATTTTACAGAGGTGAAAATTTCATGTTTTAAATGGAATTCCGTGTTTCTCACACAAAGTTATATGTTGTACCAGAACTTTGTAATAATCTATCCATTCCTAATGTAAGTATGTATATACATTATATTTAAGTAAAATATTTTGAGGACAGGGGCATCAATTCTCCGTTTTGAGAAGGAAACTTAACAATTACAGAAGTATACCCTGGTGGTTTGTTTTAAAACTGATTATTAAAAGGTTAAAAAATTATCAGTATGTATTTTGTGATTTTCATTTCTTCAGTAACTCAATCATATTATTTTCAAAACCCCCAAAAAAAAACAATGGGATCAATGCCCATGTACTAAATAACATGTTGTATTCAATGTGATATTTCTCTTGAATATCAAACCAGATTTCTGTTTCTTTTTAACAAATGACTATTTGAAAATACTGGAAATTATGTTTAGTACAATTTTCAATAACCAGCGGAAAATAGCTTGCACAATGATTATCAAGTGTCACAAGGTACGTTTGGATGAACTCTATTCTGAATAATGATTTAAAAAATGAGTGTTTCCCTTTTTGTATTGTGATAACTATTGTAAATAACTATTTTGTGGTATAGAAATAAACCATTTTATCGGTCTGTATTACGCAATATTGAATGTGTGGCTGGATGTGATTGGTGCATTTGTTGTTCATTAATTATGAATGTATTTTATTGATGATGGATATCTTTGTGTAAATAAATAAATTTGTCTGAAATTTAATTTTAACAGTTATGTTATTTTACTATGTATGTATTAAGAATGAACACAAACAATATTCTAAGGATCCAAAGAGGAAGAAGGGAAGAAATACATTAACTAATGTCAATTAGTCATTTAGTTAGTTAAAATTTACAACATAGCCACCAGCCTTCTATATCAAATTCAATACAGTGCCCAGTACTGTAATATATATGTATAATACATGTCCCAAAAATATGTAATGATAATGAAAATTTAAAGGTAAATACAAGGTGTAAAGGTGATGAGAATTGCGCTTTTATTATTGGAGTTATTCCCCTTATTCTGAATTTTAGGCAAACCATTGAATATTAGTTTCCTAACTTCTCTTTTACGCGCGTGTGTGTGTGTGTGTGTGTGTGCGTGTGTGTGTGTGTGTGTGTGTTATTTTCATGAATATCAATTATAGAAAAATCAACATTTAGTATTGATTTGTGACATGCTTTATCTCCACACACACACTCACGAAAAAAAGATTGAGAAATTTTAAATCCATTTTTTGAATTATCATTATATATGTATATTTATTGAGTATGAAAATATTAAAGAAATCTGAAAGTTTTTGTTTATCCAGAAAACTATACAGAAGAACTTTGATAACTTGTATGTCAATTTCTGAAACACCTTAGATAACTTATAATGATTATAATAGCTTTTCTTTTTCATCCTTGTGATTTTTATCACTTGAACATCGTTAAAAATTGTTCTCAATTTTGTGAACTAACTCATAGTTCCAGCACTTACATGATGTAAGTTAAACTGTAGTTCATTATACAAGCACTCATAATCATTTCATTAAGGATTGTGGCTGATGAAATTAACGCTTAGAATCACATTTCAGTAATCAAGTTTCATATCATGTAAGTGTTATAGATATGCTGGTTGTACTTGTTGTGAATTATACTGTTATGTTTTATGTGAAATATGTGCTGGCAATGTTAATATATGTGTATAAATTATGAAATATAGATGTATAAATTCATTACTTTATCTTGTTAATTAACAAGGCAAGAGTATAAAAATTGTCAAATCAATGCTGGTTTTATTCCAATAATAAATTTACAAGCAAATGATATTTTGTGTCTGTTTCATATTTTGTTTCTTCTTCCATGTCATTTCTTTGTTGTACCATTTATAGGCTGATCTCCTTGTTACCACTGCGGTAGCTCAGTTGGTAGAGTGCTTGCTCCGTAAGTGAGAGGTTAGGGGTTCGATCCCCTGCCGGGTTTGACCCAAGACTTGAAAGTGTTCTTTCACCAAGCACTCTGCATTACAAAATAAAAACCATGGTTCTTTTTGATGGGAACTTCAAATAACCAAGGTCCCATATCAAGGTAGGCTCGGCACGATAAAGAACCTTGCTGTATAATGTCATCAGCCCAATGCACAGGCAAAATTTCTGCACCTTTGCCTATAGCTGGCGACATCTCAATATAAGTGAAATATTCTTGACTGGGACATTAAACACCATTACTCAATTCTACTCAACTGATCTCCCTGTTATACCTATTGTTTAACTGCATACATGTATTCCGTTTTTATGTACATATTTTTCTGATATTTTTTTCTGTCTCACAAATCTGTGCATATACTTCTAGGTTCTTTTCTACATTTTTAGCTCAGATGAGCTATTGCAATGGTTCACCGTCGGTTGTGCGTTGTGCATTACCTTTGTACATTGTAATCATCTCCTCTAAAACTACCAAGCCGAATTTGATGAAACTTAGTGATCATAATGCCTAGGTGAAGGCCTTCCAGATTTGCACAAATGAATTAGTTATGTCCCCTTGGGGCCCCAAAAAGGGGGAAATAGTGAAAATCTTTAAGAATCTTCTCTGAACCTACAAGAGATATAACTTAGATATTTCATGTGAAACATACTTAGGGCACCTAGTTTCAGATTTGCACAAATTGTAACTGTGGGGGCCAAAATGGGGAAATGGCAAGGTACTTAAGGGGCAAATTGCTAAAATAAATGTATTTGTCAATATATCTCAAAAACTATAAACTTTTTGTATAAGCATTAATATTAGAATATTGTAGGCATTTGCACAACGATCATTTTGATATACATGTATGAATGAAGGTCATAGGTTCAAAGGTCAAGGTCATAGACGCAAACGAATACTTAAATTGTTAATTATCTGAAAAACTATAAACTTTTTGTATAGGCATGTATATTAGAATATTGTAGGCATTTGCACAATGCTCATTTTGATAAACTATAAACTTTTTGCATAGGCATGTATGGAATATTGTAGGTATTGGCCTAACGTTTATTTTGATATATAAATAAAGGTCATAGGTTCAAAGGTCAAAGTCATAGACACGAACAAATACTTAAATTGTTAATTATCTCAAAAACTGTCAATTTTTTGTATACTAGTAGGCATGTATATTACATGTATTAGAATATTGTAGGTATTGGCCTAATGAACATTTTGATATATAGATGTTTAGCTGTTTATAAACAATATATTGTAGCTAGAATTTAGATATGTTATATGTAGCATTCTTATATAATAATTTTTATAATTAATTTGCAAAAATACTTACATAAAATTGTCCCTTACTGCTGAAAATTTTGAAATTCTCTATTATTAATGTCATTGACCATTGAATCTCTGCATGAGATATGTACTCAGCCTCAGGTGAGCGTTAAGGCCCATGGGCCTCTTGTTCTTCATATGAGCAAATAATCAATGTCAGCTATTCAAATGCTGATTAATCTGTTGTCTATGGTCTGTATACTTAAACCACTTTCTCCAGAATCATTAAATCTATTTTATCAGGGCATGAAGCTCTATTATGTGAGTGAAGGTGATTTACTTTGTCATGAACCAAAAGGCCTAGGAACTTGAAAGTCCACATAAGCTATATATAAAGCATCAGGACATAGTGTTCGTCATAGTGTGTAAACCTGGTTGACCTTTTCCACATTCAAAGTCAGTGAACTGAAGAAGTGAAACCTTTAAACACCTTGTCATTAACCAAAAGGCCTAGAAACTCTTCAACACACAAATGTTTCTAACAAGTTTGGAAGGCTAATTTACAGTATCTATGTTCAAGTTCCCAGCAAGATGAAGTAGTAAAACCTTTTAACAACTTGTCTTGAAATGAAAGGGGACCTAACTGCCTTTGATAGAAATTTTCTTGACTAGATCATAGTGTTAGATGGTTTGACAGTTTGCTTGCCAAAGGTCAGTGGTTTTCTCTGGTTTCCTCCATCATCCTCAATATAAGTGAAATAGTCTTGACTGGGATTTAACACACAAATACTCCATCAATTTCACTATATAAAATTGAATTTTTATAAACTTTAAACTTCCATGTGTATTGAACCTCTATAAATAAATAATAATCATACCAATCCATGTCCAAATCACAATCCCAAAGATAAATAAAAACTGAAAACTGGAAATGAAACACATGAACTTCCATTAGGTAATTGACGCCAGGTGCTCTGGAAGTGTAGGCACTTCCTGTTACGCTAGCTACAAAATGATGCATCCATACCTATCTAGTGGCATTTGCTGCATCCCTCTGGTTCAAAACCCATTTAAAAGATTAAGCTCAAGAGTAAACTGTTTTGTAAAAAATAAGTTTATTCACATAAATATGTTTTAACATTTAAATTGCTTCATTTTTCAATATATAAAAAAAGATTTATTGTTCAAATGTTCATTAAAGTCATCATTTATGGATGGTCAACATAATTCTATATATAAACATTTCAACACAATATTACACAGAGAAAGACTATTCAGTGTAAGTTTTTCTATCTCTGTATCCTAGTACAAACAAATCAAGTTTTGTTTGACCTTTTATTTTAAAAACCCACCCTGCCCCCATTCTTATACCACGTTTTTCTGCATGGTATATGAAACCACCCCAATCTTCACTTCAAATACCCATTTACACACACATACATTCACACACACACACAAAACAACACACACACACACACACACACCCATGAAGAACACATTCATTCCATATATAAATAGTAATAGTCTCTTGTGAAGATATTTTAATGGTTGTGTTTCCATAGTGATAAACAAACAACATGTATTTGAGTCATAATTGTCCTATTGGTGATTGTCGGTGCCAACCATATTGTTTTTCACTGGTTCATACAGTTGATAATGTTGATTTTATGCCATGCTCCTCCTTGTCTACTTCTTGCCATTGCCAAGGAAACCAAACGAATTTGTGTTTGAGCCAGTACCTCCCTGGGTTCCTGTGCCACCTTGGTTGGTATTTCCAAATGTGAAGGCTGGGTTGTTGTTGTTGGTATTTGTATTTGGATTGGTATTGAAGTTGTTGTTATTTGTGTTGCCTAAAAAATAAATCAATAAATCAATGAATAATAATAAATATTAGAGACTGTCTTGTGATTAGACTCAAATTTATACTACAGCAAGTCTGTGTTCCATGAAAAGTTAAGCATCTATTGTAGTAGAAAAGTTGTGACTTATCTTTGGAAGTACAAGGTAATTTCATATAATTGTTTATTTGACCTATAAAGATAGTATTTCTTCTTTCATGTCATATTGCAAGGGATATAAAATAGGTCAAAAGTAAATCAATTTATTTTAGACTTATTGGGCTCCAACAGTATATAACCACACCACTGGACATTTACCCCAATGCCTGTCCAAGGATAAGTGGAAGTGCTTTGTTGGCCGTTTTATCATTGATTTGTCTTGTGTTCTTGGTTGCGTTGGATAAAGCCATTAAGTAAATGTGTTTCATTTGTGAATATCTTTCTTCTGTTATAGAACTTTGACTTATTAATTACCTGATGTTCCAAATGAGAAAGCATTGTTATTATTGTTGTTATTATTTGCTGTATTGAATCCATTGTTTGTGTTTAATCCTAAAAACAGATAAATAATGTGGTTAAATTGTATGTAAAGTAAAAAATGAAAAATCAGAAAAATAGTTATTGTTAAACCAAATAAAAAAGTATCTGTTCTTTTCCTGAAAGAGAGTTATCATTTACCAAGGGAGATAATTAAAATTATGCCCCTTTATAAAGTTTTCTAATCAGGTATTTTTTTTACTTTTCTATACTATTTAATATAAGATTATTTCTTTTTAGAAAGTTTGTTCTTAAAAAGTATTAAAATTAGCATATTTGAAACTTCAAATACAAATCATATGTATGTAAAGTATAAATGAAAATGGATACATTGTTTTGCATGACTTAAACATTATTATCATTATGCAAAGTGACTTTACAAATGCATCAAATAATTAAATTAGGTTTTGACACAGCACAACCAAACTTGCATAGAATTAGTTACATGATATAGAAACCTAAATTATTTAAGAAAAAAAAATAATAATATTATAAATGAGTTTTAATTTTTCTTTTAAAAATGGAAAAAAATTCTGCAAGTTTAATTGTGCATGTCGAAACCACTGTGGGGGTAAGGAATAAGGTTAAGGTGAGTAAAATGACATGTTAAGCAATTGGTTCTTAGAAACAATGTGATGGTTTTAAGGGTAAAGGAGGGTAAGCATAACATTTGAACACCAAGTTGAAGCTGCTCTTAAGCACAATGACAATATGGCTAATGTAAGCCTTTTCATCCCTTAAATCATAATGGAATATGCTATGATCCCTTGAACCATAATGGAATAAGCCAACTCCTTCCCCCTAACCCATTTCAACTCCAGAAATGTGCTGTAGCTTGGTGTTCAAATGGGGTTTTCATTAAAGGTGAAAGGAATCATTTAAAAGTACAGACAGTCAGGTCAGCACTTTCTATCTGTGGGTGTGACAGTTACCATATATCCTTCACCTTTGTATAGGATAGATATTTTAAACCAGATCATGATCAGCATGAAACCAGTGGCTAAGAAGCCAACCAGAAGCTACCAATCAAGCTTGCCAGTCAAAGCCATTCCAATGTTCAACACCAGTCACCATTGTGCCAATTTAAAACTCAAATCAAAAAAGAAATACCTCCGGCAGGTTGAGTTTCTCCATTTAAACCACCTGGTTGGATGTTGCCACCCATGTTGCCACCTATTGGACCTCCTCCAACTGGAGAACCACCCATATTAAAGGTGTCTCCATTCAGAGATCCCATATTTTGGGAACCATCATTTAGATTATTCCCGGCAGCATTAAAATTTGTATTTTTCATGGCACCATCCATTTGATTTGCACCCTGAACTGGAGTGTTACCTCCAAAAGTGGAGCCACCTCCATTGTTCCAGACTCCTCCAGACATGGATATAAGTTCTTCCTCTGTGTATGGATCTTGCCAGTTTCCAGGACCAGCTCTACCGATAGTACAACAGGCTACAGGAGTTCTGGCATTTCCATCTACCTGGCTTCTAGAGTTGGTACCAGTTCCCTCATCATCACGCTCATACTTGATCTGGAAATGGAATAGAATGTGGAACTTGAATAATTAAATGTAAAGTAAATAGTGAAATTTTGGTCAAAAGGAAAGAAACAAGCTTAAGGTTACAAAAATAAAGACCAACAAAAAAATTCATATATGAAGAAAATATTTATCTAAAGAAAAATTACAAATACAAATGTAATGTAGAATTTGCAAAAAAGGACATCTAAAACTGTTTGTTTTATATATTTTAAATCCATATCTTTCTTCAGATACAGTCAAAATTATTTTGTAATTTTGTAATGACAAGTTAAAAAGAATTATCATTTAAACTATTACATTAAAAGTATCTGAACCAATGTGTAAGTACTAACCACAAGTGATCGTCCAATAACACTGTTTTGTCCTTGTAAAGATATGATGTTATCTCTGAATTGTGTGGATGCTACTCCTTTTGGTGACTGTAACATATTTCCTAAATCTCCAACATGTCTCAAACTGAAAACAAAACAGATTTATTTATTTATTTATTTATTTATTTACATTAATAAAACCATTGATGTCAACTCAAGTTATTTTTTTAAAATATTGATTACAGCACGAATATGTAATGGAAATTAATATCTTGAAACTACAGTTCTAGATTTTTTCACCTCTGTAAAATTAAAAACTTTGCTTTATTATTAATTAGTAATTTAACATCATTACACAATTTTATTGCTACATTTAAAATGCTGTTTATCGTGTCTATGGGTTAATATGCAGCTAAAATGGTTTTTTTTAAAGTAAATACTTTTAAATACTAAAATATGTATCTGAACTAATTGAAAGAATCTAAAATATTATTTTTTCATTAAATTTTAATGTTACTTACAATGGATAGTTATTTCTTCCACCATGTCTTGTGAGTGTTGGGTTAAAATGTGGACCAACACGGGCACAGTTACCACCGGTATCTCCATACTCGTGGATGTGGATACCTCTCTGGGTGTCTACTGGAGAGGTGGGCAGACCAACAACCTGGATTCTGATTTCTACTGGCCATTCACCAAAAATCTACAAAAAAACGAAGATCTTAATTTTTATTCTAATTCAATCTATTGTTTCATATTTTAGGAAACAGCAAAGTCGGATAATCTGTCGAATTTCCGGGAATAACAAGACATGCAGAGGATGCTTGATGCAGTCAACACGGACACTTCAATAAACAATGAATTTGCCAACGAAAAGGCGAGTAAAACCTTAAATTGTACCTCTAAATATGGCCTGAAAACTTAAATTTAGATATCGTCTCTAAAATAATTTTTAATAAAAACACATACATATTGTATATGGAGTGGTTTTTTCTGTCTTTCTCTTTTCTTTCCTTCTTTGAAAGTCGCTTAATTCAGTTCAATAAATATTGGTACTTACAAATTGTCTTAAATCAGCTCGTCCGACGATACTGCTTCCACTAGTAACGTTGAAGTAACATGTTCCGTATCTGTAGTTGTTAACGTTCTGTGACAGACTCATCAATAGTTGCCCCCCTGGTGTTCCGGGACCTCCTGGACCCCCTGGTCCACCTGGGCCACCTGGTCCTCCTGGCCCGACTGGACCAAATCCTAATAACGAAAAAATATTACATTGTACAAATCAAAAACTAATTATACTTTGTAGTAATTATGAACATTTTTTTATGGTTTCTTCAAAAGTTACGGGCTGTCTTCAGGGTAAATAATCTATTTCTTTTTATTGAATTTTCTTTAATTTAAGATAAATCAAATAAATGATGAATGAATATACACATGTACTATTTAAAGTAGCACCGACAAAAGTGCGCCGCATTCAAATTTACCGTGTTGGCATGCCATGAGAATTTCTGTTGTTTCTAAATTGAAAAATTTTGTAATTAACATATCTCCCTTTTCGGAAGTTTCAAAGTTTAATAAAAATAATATACATAAAAGTTATATTACATAAAATACTACATTTCGGCATTAACATTTTAATTCACCAACATCTACTGTGGCTTATTGTTATTATTATTGATGATGGTAGTATTATTTGTAAATGGATATCAATTGAAAGCATCCTTTCATTTAAATTTCTTCAAAAACGAAAATAAACCTCAAAAAAGAGGGGGAATAGCCGCGTTATTCACTGAAAAGTCAGTAAATTGCAATTAAAAGTTTTATGAAAATATTTGAAGAAAACATATTTATGATTTCAAATCGTTAATGTAATTTATACAATATTAAACACAGCTTACCTGGACCTCCAAATCCTGGTCCTCCAAATCCTGGTCCAAAATTATTTCCAGCTACGAATGGATTCTGGAATTGATTATTAACTGTTTGAAATCCACCAGGCTGGAATGAGGCTATTCCAGATGGATTATTGTTTCCTGGAAAAGCTCCCATGTTGTTGTTGTTTGGTGGAAATCCTCCTGGTCCTGGAACCTGATTATTAATAGGTGTATTAATTCCAAGTGTGTTTGGATTGATACCTTGATTTCCAGGTTGTCCTGGAATATTGTTCCTCGGTGGAAATTGTCCATTTATAGGATTCGCTTGTCCATTGTTGAAATTATTATTTACTGGATTCGTTTGTCCATTAAAATTGTTGTTTACTGGAAATGATGGTTCTCCGTTAAACTGTCCACCGGCGTTATTATTTCCTAAGAAAGGTTGTCCATTTGTTAATAAATTATTATTAGGTGGATTTGGCTGATTTTGAAATTGACCAGCAGTCAAACCAAAAATTAAAATAAAAGCATTTAAAATTAAAGTTAATTTCACATCCATGTTTTCAGAATTCTGTCACTTTACACTTGGAATGTTCCCTGTTTACTGTGGCTTAAAAACCTCTGTACATGTATTTGTAGACAGGGATGTGGTGACGAACCCCGTGTGAATCTCGACCAATGTGATCACTTGTTTTCAATCACATGGATATTTGACTTCCTATTATGGGCATTCTGATGTCAAAGTTCGCTTGAGGCAAAAAATGAAACGTAAATATCTGAAAACCAACCCGAAAACTCCTAAATATTATAAAAATATGACGACAAGGACAATCTTGTGTCCGTTTCTTATGACGTTGTGGCCAAAGAATTTTAACGCGTAAATAATATTACGGTTAACATTGCATCCTCAGGGCAGAATTTCATGAATGAAATTAGTACCTTTCTGGAAAATGGTGAACTAATTTTTTCTTTGGGTAAATAATTCAAACCAATAGCTCATCAAATATCTGTAAACAGCAAATAATAATAATAATAAATCAATAAATAAAATAAAAAATAGTTTGTCCATTTGCGCTTTGCTGCTTGTTGTTGCACATGGCGTGTTTTTATCCGAATAACATTCTCAAGATGTGCATCTAAATGGTTGTATTTTTTATTTTAGAAAGCGTTTTAAGTGCTGTTATTTCGGGTGCATTATAGAAATGTAACTCTAGAAGAAGAGATACTTAATTATTCTAAACTATGTTTAAACCCTCAAAGTGGATTCAGTAAAATACATTTTGTTCCTCAATAATTTATTAAATCTAAAACGGCTGTGTAGCGGCGTTAAAACAGGTGTAGTAATGCCATGTTATGATTTTGAATTTTTATTAATATAATGCATTCAAAATGCTGATTTTGAATGCATTATTTTAATAAAAATTCAAAATCAGCACATGTACAATCATGTTGTATTGATTGTAAAAAAGTCATTTCTTTGACGTTATACCGTGACTTGCTAAATAGTTACAAGTATGCATTTCAATCCATAGTGCTCCTATTTCGAAGCATGAATCAATTATTATGTAAGAATGGACTTGATGTCAGTTTGATGGAGAAAGGAAATCAGATGTTAATAACGCCTTATTTAGTACTTCCAGAAGTAACAATATTGGGTTTTAGAGATCTGGCAACTCTTCCACTATTTATAAATAGCATGCATGTTAAATTTTATAATTTACCGTTTAAGTTTAAACATTTTAATTTATTTTTCTGAAATAAGTACTGAAATATTTGAGATATTCTTTCAGAAAAAAATATGACACATCGGAAATTTCAGTGACATAATTTTTCGACATCGAAACGAATTGAGTTCAATGGATAAAAAAATAGCGGATATTTTAATCGACAAGATCTAGGTATGAAAATATCTGTAACATTCCCTAATTGTTGACACATTAGTGATGTATAGTTAACGAATTTACAAGTTTGTAGCGGGTAGAGAACAAAGTTTGACGGACATCCATCAATCAAAATGATCGTGACGTCATCAATGTCCCCTGTAATGCGAATAGATTGATTTTTATGGGTTGTTGATATCGTGAAATCAATCACCGGAAACTTACAACGTAATTTTTCTCATTTCACCTGATTATTCTTATGAGCGCCTCGTTAGTGTGCTGGCCCGAGTTTCACAATCATTTCTAAACTAAAACTTTTCCCTAACTTAAATTTAGTAAAATTTTGGTTATCTTTTTGGAACTACAAACAAATATTTTTGACAAAAAACTGAAAAAATAAATACAAACGTTTAAGCTAGAAGCGATCTTGAAAATGGCATCTTAAATTCCTGAATGTCTTAAAAATAAAATAATAATAATAAATACAATTTCAAATCTGGCCATATTTAAGTTAAGAAAATCTTAGTTAAGAAATGATTGAGTAGGACAACAATCATTCCTTAGCTAAGATTTTCCTTAATTTAAATCTGACAAATTTTCAAATCTTTCTACTTTCGTTTTTTTATGATATTCAGGAATTTAAGGTGTGATTTTTAAGATCACTTCTAGATTAAAACATTTGCATTTAGTTTAGACAAAAATCATCACCATTAACAAAATTTCCTGAATTTAAATTAAGAAAAATCTTAGCTAATGAATGATTCTGAAACCGGAGCCTGGATGTCTGGACTGGACTTAAAATATTTGCAACGAAAGACAAATACAAAAAGAGTGTTGATTTCTCGCGTGTACTTTTATTATTGCATTATTTTCATGATAGCGATTCTTTGGTACAATACGACAATTAAACAGTGTAAAATATGAATTTCTGAGCTCGAAAATATTTGTTCTTTTGCGGAAATTCGGCGTTCGTTTTCGCTAATAAAGCTAAAAATCTGTGTATGAATTTGAAATTAAAAGCATGTTTGTTATTATCAATACTGGACTGAAATATCATTTACCTTTTTTTTTAAATTTATTTAAAAAAATGGTATTTTCATAAACTATTTTATACTATTTTTTGAAAGTGTATTTTATGATTAAATTTAAAAAATGGTATATGACAGATATAATTGCAGTTGTTTATATTGTGGAAATAATAACCGGAATGTAGAAATAAAAATTAATTAATTCAATGTACATATGTTATGGTATTATAGACATAAGGAAACAAGGAAGTGTCCCGTTAGTTACTTAGCTAGCTAGTTACTGGCTGGTGTTTTCCAGGAAGATTTTTGATCAACAAGAAATCAATCATAATTGACAGGTAGAACGTTAAAATCGATTACGTACACTTATCTACCCCGGTAATTAGAAAATAAATGTAATATGTTTATCTGACAAAATATCTTGTATATAAACATTATACAAACATTTTTTAGTGTGATTGAGTGGCTCTAGTCTTTAATTCTCCACTGAACATTATTGGTCAAATTCTTTTATTTTAGTTCCTGGAAACTCCGCGTTTATAGTACATAGTTTGTATACATATTTTTTAGGTCGGGGTGATTGAATGGCTCTAGTCTTTAATTCCCCGAAAATATTGGTAAAATTCCAAGTTTCTGGAATGCCTCCGTTCAGTGTAAGCGCACCTCTCGTCTGTTCTCTAAAATAAGTGAATTAATGGATTTTACGTCCCAGTCAAGATAATTTCACTTCTATTGATGCAGCAAGTCCTGAGATGGTAGGGGAATACCGGAGTGCCTTGATTAAACCACCGACCTATAGCAATACCTTGAAAGTAGAACCTCTGCTTATACTAGTGACATTTCAAACTATCTAAGGTCTACTGGTTGAGTAATTGATCTATATAAAATCAAAAATTAATCTTCACACATTTGCATATGGTGTGTGAGTTTTGAGCAAGTATTTCGGATCCGCTTTGTTCAATTGCACATTTATGGCCAACTTTAGAGTTCTTGTACACTTGCCAACCATACCACAGATAACACAACACTGTGAATTATACTGGCACCATCAACCCAAGACATGGAAAATCCTTTTCTCACTGGCAGTCAAAGGAGGGTAGATTCCAGAGTTGAGACACTTTTGTTTAATTAATCAGCAACTGCAGACCCTCTTTCTAAGGCATAAACTAATATATTATGTCAAACTACTAACTGTGCAGTTATTGATTGATTGAATGGTGTTTTACATCCAAGCCAAGAATATTTCATTTATATTGAAAGGTCAAAAACTATAGGTGATGTGGCAGAAATGTTCCATACCTCTGCAGTAGGCTCATAGCAATAAACAGGGAGGGTTCTTTGATGTGTCACACCTGCCATGACACAGGAAATAGGTTTTTAAGACTCCTACAAAGGACCCTGTGACTTTCATTTCTAAATGCTAAGTACTTGGCGAATGAACACTCACTACCTATTTTCAAGTCTTGGTCAGACTGACTGGGGTTCAAACCCACAAACTCCCAAAATAGGAAGTGAGCACTTTGAACTGAGCTGCCAATGGTAAATAATAATGCAGTGAAATACTATTAACAAATTTATATAAAAAAGCAATTTTAATTATTTGATCACAAGTTTCTACTCATGATCTTTTGAAAATAAATACAATATATATTTATAGCATTTAAAAAAATCTACATTAACATAATATATATAACAGTGGCTTATTTGATAAAAACACTTTTTTTCTTGAAACAAGATAGATACAAACATATGAAAATAAATCTCTCATGGCAACAAATGGCAGAAATAAATTTTCCATCAAAATAATATATGTATAATATCTATAATGAATCACAATACTGTGCCACTAGAACAGTCAAATTTGCAGAATTTTAATTGTTCTAGATTCATAATCTAGTCACTTGCAAATTACCTCCCTTGACCAGGTTCCTGGCATAACAGTTACAATATTTTTTTGCCTACCTAGAAGAATATTCTAAATATTTTTTTACCACCTTGAAGAATTTTATTTTAAATTCACAATCAAGTATATCTACAGGATTAAATGAAAAACCAAAAAAAATGTTACATCTATCTCCATCAGTTCTCTAGGGGAGACAACTTAGTCAAAAACCAAATGAAAAGGGAGATAACTTGTCACTATCTGCACATGAAAACGATAACTATAGTTGAACTGAGGACAGAAGTCTCCTTATAGTGTATTTTACTTCTCCTAGAAGGAAATACTTTGGATGAAAGTTAATTTTTATCAAAAGATATCTCCATAATAGGGCTAATTTCAATAGAAATAATTCAACTTTCACTAGAAAAAACATAAACCAGATATCATTCAAATAACAAGGACTTTAAAATTCAATAGGGATGTCTGGGACTCTGGGTGGTCAGGATACTAAATCATAAAAATTAAATCATGAATTCAAGACATGTACATGCAAGCATGGCAACAATAAGTTAAAAATAAGAGGATATTTATTTATAAATGTACATATTGATTACATACACACAAAGGTGGACATGTTTTAAATTAAAGAAAAACAACAATAACATAATCTCATAAAGCAAAATGAATTGTTCAGTGCATGTACATCTATCACAGTTAGTTACTTTGAACTTTTGATGATAAAAATATACAGGTGGAAAAAAGTGTGACAAACTAATTGGTAAATTTCATAAACACAACACTACATCTTAATTTATTTTTTATTCTTTAGCCTCTTCAGGCACTAAAGATGTCTTCAAGATACATAAAAGGGGCTTATTGCACATTATAGTATGTTTTAAAGTCTCTATAATCATCTCAGAGATAGTATCTAAGAAAACAGAAATATACAATCTTTCATCCATGTACTTAAATATATACAGTAAAACACGAATATAACGAACATGCTTAAACTGAATACATGGATAGTACAAAGTCAAATATTGGGCCTGACTGTTTTTCTATATTACTCCATATACATGTATAACAATATAACGAAGTTGCTTTATAATGAAGTAAAAAATAGTTTCCAGAGCTTCATTATAAACATGTTTCACTGTGTGCTTATAGACACTTCAAGGACTCCAAGTCATCTTAAAGTTACAAAACAGTGTTGAACTGTTTTCCCTATACATACATAATACAATGTACAATGATCAGTCTTTGTTATACATACACATATCATTAGTGTCTGGGATTCTAAAAGAATTGTTATTGGGATAGAAATAATGTTCGATATAGTGCTTGACCTGTAACAATGACTTTGGACATAAGTGTGATCTTCTCTCTTGGCTAGTTGACCTGTTTCTTAAGGTGTGTGTGTGTGTGTGTGTGTGTGTGTGTGTGTGTGTGTGTGCTTGGGGTCCATATATCTAAAATATTTTTTTAATATTGCTAATGCATCAGTGATTTGTAGAGAAAAATAGAGATTTGTGGTTGTACAACAAATACTTTGTAATATCCAACAAACAAATAGAAAACCAGTCATACGATAATAACATGATGAGATTTTTTAGTCTGAGTGTGAGGTTCATGAAGGCCTTTTATTGCTCATCTGGTAAATATTGAAATCAATATGTTATTTTGTACAGATATATCACATATAAATTATACATCAAAAATCAAAACAATCTAACATGTTATTGGAATCAATTTTCAATTTTATGCAAGTACCACATAGAAAATGTGGCCAAAAGTATAGCATACAGACTCATGATTCAAGGTTTGTGGGTTCAAGCCCTGTCAGGTTGTGTGTTACATTTTTGAGCAAGAAATTTAATCACTTTTCTCCAATTAACCAGATGGTAAAAATAAATGATTCTTAGAGTTACTAGTAACTTGGTGATGGAGACATCCAATAGGAGACTCTATATACTCTCTGTACTCTGCATAACTGATAAAAGGGGAAAATCACTTTTGATTATCAATTGAGCTCAAGAACTTACTTTCAATTATCCTTTTTGGAATATGAGGTATATGTTACAATGCATCCATAATTACACATAAAGGTATAAGAGTATAGCCATATATCTACCAACTACAGTAAAACCTTGTTATAATGCTCCTCAATACCTTTGCTATATTTTGAAGTCCCAATAGTCTATCACTTATGTGTTTTACTTTATAAGGTTTCCTAAATTTTTCACCAAACATCTTTATAATGCCAAATCTGACCAAACAAATAGCAAATATTAACTGAGGTTTTACTTGGTATATTCAATCTGGGCTTAGCCCAAAAAGAACATTTCTAAAAGATTGCAATGAAATTACTCCAAAGGAAATGTGTTTTTAACCATAATTAAAGGTAACAAATGTATTCATATACAATATCAATGACAATTCAAGAAACACCCCCTCCCAATTTAACACTTGAATTTTAACATACAGATATATGTATAGTATGTAAATTTCTTAAAATACTGCACTTAATTTAAAACATATAGGAACAAGACATTTTTGTGAAACAATATGCTAGTTTTCTATATAACAAAAACATTGGAAACTTGTCGTTATTATTGATATTAATGTTCTTAGGAGAAATTAGAAGCCAAAAACACAATCATTTATGTCATATTGATCATGATGAAACATGTTTTGTCTGTAAATTACAGTCACATATCTGGAGTTACAACCCCTTTTTTACAGATATCATTCAGAATGTATCAATACCATTATTTATAAATAACTCGATCTTTATTACTTTAAATCACATTGAAAACATACAAAGCACAATCTATCACTTTACAAATAATAATACAGTAATGCATTCATTCACCTCTCTTACAAACACTAGAGGCTTAAAAATTCTTTCAGATGAATAGGCACAATTGAAAACCTTGTCAAATGATGTCAGTATTTGACATAACTGATGACAGTATCCTAACTTTTCACATATTAAAAATTATTAACAGCCAAATTTTTGAATTCTGTGACAATATAGTACTTTTTAAAGTATGTTTTCACAAATTTGCCAAAAAAGAAAGAAAGAATTTCTCAGAAATTAGTAGTCAATGGCAATTTTGGCAACTAGGAACGGGAACACACCACCTTTTCTTTGACATCAAATTGCAGGTATCGTAACAGTTTTACATCCTTTTACAGACTTAACACAGACCACCTTTTCTTTGACATCAAATTGCAGGTATCGTAACAGTTTTACATCCTTTTACAGACTTAAAAGACCCAGCAAACTTCGTTTGTTTATGTATCATTTTCACAGCACAATAATTTTTTAAAGTCTTTTAAAAAGAATAATTTGTTTTTTAAAGTTTTAAATGTAACAAGATGTGCTTATTTTGGGAAATGTTAAATATCTTAATTAATTGTACAATTCATAATAAAGGTCTTATATGTACATTTTTATACTGATGGTACTTGGAGAAATGTCTCACAAACACCAACATTTGATGAATTTATGTCAACATCAACACCATGTTATAGCCAGGAAAGTAAAAGGTCATGGGTATTGCCAATTTATGCTGTGAATTTATAAATACGATACTTCTCATGTCTGCTTTTTTCTTGGAAATTAACATTTCAGATATAAAATATAAATATGCTAAATTTGATCTATGTATTCATTTAATGAATTAAGTGTGGCCTCAATAAATCTTATAGTGATCTAATAATTAACATGTGAAAATTTAAAATATAATATAAACATGGTGCATTGAAAGAATGTGAATAAATAAAAATTGTGTGACTATTGTATGTTGTAAGAACAATAAACCAAACATACCCAAACACACAACAATTACCTAGATAACAGTGTTCAAATCAAAATTTGTTCTTATTATGATAATAAAAATGATTAATGAAAAAAATATCACAAAATTTAACATAATTGTAACCATTTTTCACATTCAATTTACATTCCATGATTATTATTATCAATACAAATGTGATGATGATATGTGGCAGGAATTATAATAGATAATGCCTATGGGAGATAACTCTGTTTTAACCAGAGTCTGAATACTGAATTCAATCAGTCAATCAGATACAACAAACTGCACATTTTACCCATAACATTTAGTTTCCTTTTTAACTTTTAACATTTATACTCTATTGTTGAGAACAATAGTTCTTTCAATTTAATCACTTACAAACAAGGTATTTATTTCTGCACAAATGGAGACAACTATGTTTAATATGGCCTTTATAAATTGGTCAAGTGGCTCAGTGAAGTTTTTCTAAATTATTTTAAAAAATTCACAACTTGAGCAAATACTGCTAATAATTTGAATGACTAGACACATTTTAGTCAGGTTTCCTCGTCAATTCTATACATATCCTTGAACTGCTTTTAAAAACCTGAAACTTCTGTCTGACTGAGGTCTTGAAAACTGGATCCGTTCCACAGATTTGTATTTTGATTTTAATTACAACACTTGACTGGCGGCACTCTGACTTAGATAGATAATAGCACCAACAAAGTTAACACCAGCAGCAATGATGAATACTGGGAACCACCGACCATGACTCTGTACCACTAGCTCTGCTGTTAAAGGTCCACAAAGGACACCAGGAATAGTTGCCTAAAGAGAAACAGAAATATCAACTTTTAAACATGTAAAGACTACAGAAGATCAACATAATAAAGTAAAAACAACAGGATTCTCCACTGTACTATGTGATCAATACCTCTTAATATTTGTACAGGGTTTTCTGGAAAACATTTACATCACAGATTCTCAGAATTATGTCGATTTTACAGGAGAATGTAAAGTGATATACATGTATTTCCATATCCAATGGAAATAATAGTTTCACACAAATGTTAGAAGGTATCATGTGGCACAGCAATCAAACTCATTCATACATGGTTATAACATGAATTTTGTGAGATCAGGGTTGTTAAGTACAGGAACTCTTAAAAAGGTAGAGGTAAAAAATATCCTTGCCAACCTTTTTATTTGTGATCGGTGCTATGTATGCAATCATTACTTGTCAAGGTCAAGGGTCATCCCCTTAGCAACCATGTAACATATTTATTAATATCCTAAGTAACTATGTTTAGTTATGATCAGTGCCATATTATAAACACTTTAAAAAGTCAGGGTCAAAGGGCAAGGTTCCTCCAGCTATCTACATTAACCTCTAAAAGTGGCTTCAAATTACAAAGTTTGAAGTATCCTGGCATTTATTAACAAGTGGCTTTCATACAAAGATAATTCAGCCAGTAGATTGCAGAATACTGTAATTGTAGACTTACCAGTGTGTTTGATATTGCAAAAGTAATGCCTGCATGATTAGGTGCTACTTCAGCATGATTACTTAAATGTCCTGATGAATTACACGCACTTAATCCTAATGATATGGAAACAAAACTGAAAAGATAAATTAGTCAAATTTAAATAACACACACTTAAATATCAGTCAAAGTTTCAAAAATCTCACATTTTAATACTATAAAAACCTTTATTTTCTCCAAATGAAATCATGATTCTGAAATGGACTCCGAGGTGGACAAACAGATGGACAGAAGATCAGATGGACAGGGTATTCCTATATACCCCAAAATTTTGTATAAAATTATTAGAGGTGTACATGTACCCCATAGGCATTACTACAACTTCACTAGAAGCTGGTAAAGTCTTGATATATGAAATAAATTAGGGATATAAAACCTGGTAAAATCACCCACAGTCACTTATTAACAAAATATTCAAGTCATGATATGATGTAAATATATCTAGGAGAGAGAGAGAGAGAGAGAGAGAGAGAGACAGAGAGAGAGAGAGAGAGAGAGAGAGTTAATATAACTTACAAGACAGCTAATGGAATATTATTAACAGCACTGAAAAATAAAATAAATAATCCTGGACCTAACAGTCCCACACTGGTCATCAATCTTCTAACAGACAGGATTGTCCATTTATGATTTGATATTAAAGAATCTGCAAAATGTCCAGCGACTGAAATTAAAACAACAAATAGTTAAATCTTACAGAAAGTGAATAGTAATGAAGACTTTATACTGAACTTTAGGCACCCCACTTGATACTGAGGTATAATGAAAAAAAATGAAAAGTTAACATTCAACAATTCTATAGGAATCCTATGTCTAACATCTTGGGGTTTATTGCAGAGACCATATGTACTCATGTTCAAAATGGCATATAAATTTCCTAATCAAAATTAGATAGCCTCTAATCAAGAAGTTTTAAAAACATGATAAACACACATTTTCAGAAAGGCAGACAGTAGTTTGTTAATCTATAATCAATAGTACTTTGTTAGTACTGGTGTAATAAATTATGTTTTAATAAACACTTCAAAATACATATTTATATATATTATATATAAATACCACACAAGTTAAACTGCATAACTGAATAGCTGTATTGAATAACAGACATCAGGTTAAAAGGCAGGATTAATTATTCATTTATAACTGGATATACGTGTACATGTATTTGATGTCCCATAGTTCCATGTTCCTTTTGTTCTCAATTTTATTTTATATGTAGCAGGTGTAGCTAGCTAGGCAGTAGGTGCTTACCTTTCCAGAGGACACAGCCTCCCTTTCCCTGCAGAGAGTTCATTTAATTTGCCACTTTTTGAAGTTATTTCTTTGTATTTGGGATTGTGATTTGAACATGGTCTGGTATATTTGTTTTTTATTGATATAACATTTTAATCTCTAGTTTTACTGAAGTTTTTAACTGTTTTTGATACATAAAACAATACTTACCAACACCAACTACTGAATTCATTACATAAGGCATCGCAGTAAACATCATGTGACTTTTATCTGCCCCTAGATGACGTGTTAAATAGGTGGGTAACCACTGCATAATTATATAATTAGACCAGTTCATACTAAAATGTGCCAGATATATGGACCATAAAGGCCAGTGACATAAAAACTCACGCCAGGTGACATTTGTATTATTTACCTGAAAAAGAAAATGAAGATTGTCATTGTATTGGATTCAATTAGAGATACTGCTACAAAAACAGAGTCGGTTAGGCATGGTGTTTTAAACCAGTCAAGATAATTTCACCATTAACAAGGTATTCGGTTCTTAAATGGTGGTGGAGAAAACTGGAAAAAAAAACCTTCACCAACATAACTGATAACTTTATCACAATAGGATCTCCACAAAGTGGGAATCAATTCATAGAACTGTGTTAAACTTCACATTCAAGATTAAATAAAATAGTAAATTCAAATTAGCTGACTATATGAGGTTACGTAAAAATTTACAAATGTTACTTACTGATGACATGTAAGTATAATTAGCATGACGCACATACTGTAGACATCTATGGCATCACCAACAACATCACTGACAAACTAGTGCATTTATGTGCATGAAAATTATCTTTTGTCTCATTAATAATTTTCACTTACAAACAACAACTCCAATCACCTTGACCAAAATATATTCAAATTCAAACTTGGCCTGTATTTTATCATTATAGCTGATTTTATTATATGTCACTGATATGAAAAAATATAAGACAGATAGACATACAACAAGAGCGACACATGTTAAAACATAATGCTACAGGTATGTCAAACATCTAGTAAATACATGTATTTCAATGTAAATTTTACAAATTATAAAGTTTTGTGATTTGACTAGACTTACTTTTGGTGGATCAACAAATTCTTCTTCCATTGTACCTCTGACTTCTTTATATAGGAACATCCATGATATCACCCATATAAAACCCATAAAACCAAATAAATAAAACATCCACTGCCAGCTCAAATGTGGACATAGCTGAAAAAACAAATAAAACAAACATTCATTGCCAGCTAAAATGTGGACATAGCTGAAATAACAAATAAAACAAACATACACTGACGGCTTAATTGTGGACATTCAAGTGCCAACAAACATTGATTCCCATTTGGACATTTTTTCTGTACAGAACATTACAATATTTTAAACTTTTATCATGGTATACTTGTATATTGTTACACTTCTAATGCAATGCACTGTTGAGAATGAAAGTTCTTTTTTGTGTGGCTTCTGTGACATTGGGGTTTCAAGGTATCGTTTGAAGGACTACTGTTATAGTCATCAAAGTTTCAATCATAGTGACCGATTATAATCCATGCAATAATTTTGTTTTTCCAGATGAACTCTATTCTTTGCATTTTAAACAAAGCAAAGATACAAACCAGAGAAGCAAATGTTTGTCCAATAGAACCAGCTGCTACCAGATACCCGAATGCTCTTGACCTTTCTTCTCCAGGTATCGTGTGTGAAAATATGTGGAAAATGGTTGGTAAACCTTCAAAAAGACAAAAGCAAATTATCAGAAATTACATACAAAAATCAATGTTATTTTTGTAGTTCTGACTATTTAAAAATTGTAATAGGTTGAAATATATAAAACAGGTCATATATACATTCTTTTGAAAAATATTAAAACTTTCCAAACTTGTAGTTTTTTTTATGTAAGCACAACATGAGTCAATGTTGGGTTTTTCCTACTTATAAAAATTAAAATAATGTCTCAAGATATATATTTACCTAAACCTTCACCTAATCCAAGTAACACTCGTGCAATCATCAATGCATTTAAAGAATGTGCAAAGAATGGGACAAAAAATGTTGAGGCAGACCATAAAATAACAGCAAGTGTTAGAATTGTCTTTCCACCATATTTCTTGGCACCACTACCACCAATAACCTGCAAAATGAACAATTGGCAAAGTCAAATTTTATAAATATGTCATTAATTACATATACGATTGATATATTTATGCAAGGGTTAGTAGTCACTATTATGTTTCACCACTCTTACAAACATTAATGACAAGACACATGTATGCCATGTAGGAAAATTGCCATAATGAAAACTGATGCTATCTGTACAATAAAACCACTTTGTAGATTCAGTTTAATTGAAGCTTAAGCTTACACAATATCATAGCAGGCTAATAGTACTATACTATACTATACTTTTCAGTGCTCAAAATTTAAATGAAATTGGATTAATCCAGAAAGTTGGAATCACCAAATTATAATTACAAGTATTACTGGTTACAAGATTTAAGACTCCTAAAGTTTTACCATAATTACTGTAAGAACATTGTACATTTTGATGCAAGTGAGAATAAAATCAACATTTTGTCAAAGTCTGTTGGTTACTAATGGGTACTACAGCTTCTTTAGACCATTTCAGAACTGATGGCGACCTAGGAGTGAAATAATATTGACCAGACATAAATAAATTTCAACCTCCCCATCAACACAATACTAACCTGACTACTCATATACCCTACTGCAAATGAGCTAAGCACCCATCCCTGGCCATGTAGATCCCACTTGAACTGATCAGCCATAGGAACAACAGCTATTGGCATGATGACTCTGTCTGCTGAATTTATAAAGTTGGCAATGGAGCATAATGCTATTGTCTGTGATGTTCTGCTCAACATGATAATATTATAGTTTTCTCGGAACCAAGTTTGAAGATATTTAAATAAAACACAAGAGAGATTCCATTTTTGAAGAGGTAATATCTTGATAACTACATTTTGTGGAATTCTCCAAAATCACAAGTCTGAAATAGAAATTACAGAGATTATGTAAAAATGTTAATTTATTTAACATCTAATTACGATAAAATACATTTTCTAGAAATATTCTAGGAATATTATGAAAAGCAGATAGCAAGATATAGACCAGTGAATAATGATTTTCATGGTTCAATAGTATGGCAATGGCTTTCCAAGGTTTGTGGATATTGATTCAAATTCTGTCCCATGACATGGAGATTTTTCATGGTTATATTAGGTGAGCTTAGCAACTTTTGGAAGTGGCCAACAATAAATGTGTGCTGAAGTCAAACCTGAAGAAGTTGAATCAAATTATTAGAAGGATGGAATGTTGCAGACAGGACTCAATATGGACAAGGCAGTCCAAAAGGCTAGAACATAAAAGGTATCACATTCAAGTCTCAGTAAGGAAACTAATTTTTTTTCATTTACATTTTGAACCTTTTATAGGGCAACTCAATGAGGAAGTAGTTGAAGAGCATGAAGACCAATAAAAACATTATCCAGATACAGATGTCCACTTTTAAAGACCTCACTACATTTTACCAGGGTGTCAATTTATTGGTAAACTTCATTTTACTTCTATGATTTATTTGCCAAAAATATGTTAATCAGGCCTGATACTTCAGGTTTGTTTCCTGGTCATTGGCAATTCATGTATACATTAGGAACATCGTTTTTTAGGTTTTAGACATGATCAATCACAAGTTATATTTCATTTATATGTACATATTTATATACATGTAATGATCTGGGTAGCCAGGTTGGTGAAGCACTTGTGCCTATAGTGCAGGAAGTTTCTCCTTTAATCCCTAGTCAGACTCTGTATTTATTCCCTTTCCTGTTAAATATAATTCAGGGAGCCCTACCCTAAAATGTGTGTATAGTTGTGTAGCATTTTTACACAGAATAAGGGATATCAAAATATGGTTGAAAATACCCCAACACTATACTTTGAACAAGAAGGAGTAAAAATGTTGGATCAGACCAGAGAACAAACCCAAGACCTCCCACTTATGGTATAACATTCAAGTTTTTAACTGTAACAGAGCTGCCAACTGACCCGCATTCTATGTGAATTCCCGCTGTCCGGCTAAAAAGTGGACTGACCCGCAATTAAGCATACAGTTTGAGGACTTGCAGTTTTCATTCATTACCACTCAAATTCACATGTAATCACATCGTATTCAAGTTATTACATGGGTAGACTAAGGGTCTAATCGTGATTAATTTTGTGCAGGTAACGGGTGAAAAATCACAAAATTGTGAAGCACATATACATTATATACAGTAAACATTTCTCTGGAATTACACAACAGTGCACCATTTTTAATCTTTCTTCCTGGGTCCGAGTGGTACAGCCAGCCTAGCAGTGTGTGACGCACCGTGGATGGATATCAGACTGATATTTCAATTGCTCAAAATAGGGTTGGCAGCTCTGTAAATAGTGCCCAGTTTGTTTTTTTAATTGTACAGTCAATACACGAACAATACAGAGTTTAACATTCATTTTATTTTGGGTCTACTTTCAGATGGAAAAGTTATAGATAAATCTATTTTATCAAAATTATGAAAAATTCAATGCAATAAATTTTTTCTTCAGGGAATATTTCAGGCACTTAAGCTAAAATTGTAGTTATTTTTCAAGACTTTTTTAACGGAGAATAGAAAACATAAAAATTTGGGGATACATAAAATAAGTTTACATCGGTTTCAAAAACGATTGTGTGATATCAAAGAAAGATGGTCAGTGATGGGAGTGCAACCTACAAAAAACTTTCCTGAAATAAAACATATGTTGATGAAAAAAGGAGAATGGAAATCAAACGAGTCTTTCAAATTCTGTGAAACAGAAGATTACTGACTATTTTTGATTATGGCAATTCACTGCTAAAATTTGCCATGTTTTGTGCATATGAAAACAATCCAAACAGTCAAAATTGACGTGGCATGGGAGCAACCATTACAAGTACCTTATGTCGCCCCAAACAATGAAAATAAGAGGTATTTTCTGGTAAATATCTTCGTTATATTTTAACTTAGATACAAATATCATTTTATTGGCAAACAAAATATATTTTCATCACGAAATTTGTTTTGTGGTTTATTTTTTATATCAGTTTATTTCATCTTTTTTATTTTCGTTGTCATAAGCTATAAAGCATAGTAAAAGTTGTCATGAAAACGAAATGGACCACGCTTTTCGCGGATTTCTTTCTACCTGCACTTGGGAACTTTTTACAACATTTAAAAATAAACCTTTTCATGTGTAGAACCGTGTTAGTTTTTAAGATAAATCAAAATTTGTTATAATGAAAGATAATTCTAAACAAAGAAAGAAAATGGTTTCAAGTTCTACAACAAATGAAATCTTTCTTAAAAATTCTAAACACATTTCTGAACAAAATGAGCAGATTTTTTTCAAAATGAAAGATGTTTGATGAGTCCGTATACAAGATTTTATTATTGTAATTATCATTTATTTATTCATTATTTTAATTTTATTATTATTATTTTTTTTTTTAATGGGCTTTTTCCGAAAACTTATTCTGTATAACTGGTTATTTGATGTGAAATCATCTGAAATATTGCCATAATAATCCTAATATATTCAGTTTTGTGAACTTTTATTCTTGAATAATGTCATACCATTGACAAAACAATTTGATTGAAATAAACAAAGAGCAATAACTCTAAAAATGGGATTGCAAGTTATGAAAACGAGGGGCAAATAACTACCAGTAAAGTTAATACTTGTATCAAGTTTTGTGATATTTTGCTCATAAATAAAGTTGTTACACTGTTGAGAAAATAGATCAATTGAAAGTAAACAATGACACTTTTTGTGAATTTGTGAGGGTGATGATAAGTGTAACATACATGTTTATGCAAGTGTAGGTCAAATCCTATATCTCCTCTAAATGTGTCTGCAATGAGTTAATTAAGCTTGATTAATCATTCAAATGATTATTCCTCTTGTGTGGAAAATCTCACTTGATAGGTTTTCTCAGTAACAAATTTCTGATCTTATTAAATAATGTTTTAAAAGTAAGTCATGCCTTTCACAGTATTTTAAACACTGCCATATTATAATGCATCATCAATATTTGATTTGTGATTTCAGAATTTTTTGCTATAGGCGTCAGGCACATTGAAAAGCTTCGTAAACATCAAACACCTGGTAATTGTTATGAGTTGAGTAATTAGAGTTTTATGCCCCAGTAATCAAATAGTCATTGTTTGGAGTTTGGCAAGTCACTGTTCTGTTCCCTAGATGACATGCTATTCACTCTGAAAGACCTTTTGTTTCCATAACCAGCTTCTTTGTTACGGAGTAGAATAATTTGTATTATATGTGTACGTCACACCCCCAACCAGGAGGGCCAGTTGGTTTTAATCAGGTTTTCCATCCTTAGGCGAGTTGCCTGCCAAGGCTAACAAGGCTCACCTTCCAAGTTTTGAAATCAAGAGTTTTCCTTCTCCTAGTTAAGCTGTCATTCCATTATTTCAAAGATGGAGATAGTTGGGTCATGTATTGCAGATGAATAACATCAAACATCCAAGGATTGCTTCAACATGGCAACCAGCTGAAGGAAAGAGAAAAAGAAATCTGGCGTAGGACTATAGTAAGGGAAAGAAAGCCAGGAATGAAGACATGAGGAGAGGCAGCCACACTAGCAAGTAAGATAGATGACTGGAGAGGAAAGATAATTGGCCCAATTCTCCACCAGGAGAGAAGGAATTAAGTCAAGTAAGTCAAAGATTCTTTCACTTATATCAAGGTGGCCAGATATGGATGGTGCAGAAAAACAGAGTGTCAGGAGAAAACCACAAAGCTTTGGCAAGTGGGATTTGAACCTAGGTGGTGAGAGGCACTGTGATTTGTGTGCTTTAGACCACTCAGCCACTGAAATAATGTCTTGTGACATGCTTGTGAGTAACAGTAGATAAACATTTCAAAGTACACATTAATCTGGTTATCAGTTTTGTCACTGGAGCACTTGGACTCACTTCCCTGGTGAAAGTCCATATGTCTAACTTAACTAGCAAGTTTTCAAAGTTTTTACTTCACTTTTGGCATTGTGATTTAAACATAGACTAGTATGTCCAAGTTTTTTTCATGATTATTATTAGTTGTAATTTTTATGATAATAATACCATAATCTTATTTCATCCAACAAACATCTTATAAGAATAAACACAAAATTCACAATTTTTTTTCTATTTTATTTGTGAAAAGACACTTGTGAGATTATATCAAGGCTACTATTGTGTTTTACTATACATAACTTATAGTCAAAACACATCCAAGTCAAAATATCTATGTGATACAAATACTTCTGACAGTAAAAATACATACTTATTCTAACAACCTTTATATAAGTCAACAAATTGCATACCATATTTTTATATAGCGAGAGAAATACATGTAATGGATGTGAGACATACCGGTAAATATGGTAGTTGCATATTAATTTGGTTTTATTACAAGGTAATTTCATTACAAAGTAAACATTAAGAGTAAAAACAATCAGATGAGGAAGTATTGTTAGTATAAATACAATGTTTAATTTATTTTAAAGTTAAGTTTTTTGTATAGTTTCCAATAAACTATCTGTATTTTATTATATCTTTTTGAATGATAGAAAATACATGTTCAACAATAAATATTTCCAATATCACAGACATTTCAATAAACAGTCAAAATCTATAACTGTTCGTGTGCATTATAAATAGGAAAACTCCAAAAATTACACTATTTCAAGTGAAACTTTCAAGTGAAATTTATATCTAATCAAAAGTAATTTGGTAATTTCTGTCATAAAAAATTGATTGGAAGAGTCATGTTTGAGAGGAGCATTAGACACCTATTATTACTAGAGCTTCATTTTTAAGCTATGCAGTAAGCTTTGTGATATGTGAACTGTGTAGCTTCAATGATGGAAAATATCTAACAATGCTAAAATTGAAGAACTGTTGGTCTTATTATAAGCAACTTTTCTTCAACATGATTGTCTAACAAAAAGTATAATAATACCATCCTTTTACAATCATAAATTTTCAAGACTGATTAAATTTTTTTCTTTTACGTTTAATCCATGAATGTATAAATATACCACTACATAGTACTTAAATGGGAATGAAAAAAAGATACCCACAAAATTCAGTTAATATCCATAAAACTTGTATTTCATTTAAAACCCTAAGCTTTAAACTGACAAAGTTTTTGATTGAACAGATTGTAGCAAAACAGTGTTACCAGGGTGTTTTCATGGTTTTATTGAGTGAGGTAAAACTTGCCAGAAAATGTTAAATGTTAATATAGATGGAGACAATCTACTACAGTATACAAAAATCTCATCATAATCAGAGTATAAAATCAAGAAGAGTATCATCAAAGTGATTAATACTGATAATTGTATGTACTAGTATGTTATGATGATTGCTAAATTTTCTCTGAATTTCTTATTAGGACAAGTAATTAATACATTTTGTTGTACAACTGTTGATAATCTGATACCATAAGCTATTTATGAATGTATATTAGTCTATATTAAGCATACATTTTCCAGTGGAATTTAATAACTTACAAGTATCACGGTCTTTATACTGCAATTTTATTACAGCAAAGTTATATTGACCAACTTTTCATAAAGACCAACTGTTTATAAAGACCTTTTAGATACTTCATATTTCAAATATTGTAATGTATGAGTATCGAAAATCAAAATAAAAACCTTTTTAAAAAAATAAGAGTTTGTTTTTCTACTTCCTATGAATGGTCTTCAAACTTACAATTACACATTATCATTTTACAAATGGGGAGTGACGAAGGTGTACCCCTTGCTGCCATAGAACTATATTATTTTTATGTTTTGCATATAATTATTATTTTGTCCTTCTAGTCATTTAAACAATAGGAATAAAGATAACATTTTTAATTTAAGCCCGATTGCAACTAAACCATTATCAATGTATTATGTTAATCTACACTTAGAATTTCCTTGGAATTACTAAACTACGATAAATTTTATCATAAGAAATGGTGAAATATATAAAACTATTGCTCAGTCTCACCTATCTGTATTAAACCTCAATTTAAGAATAATTTGAAATTACGAAAACATATATGCATATTCAGCCATCAATAGTTAAATACATATCACCAGTTTTTATGGCAAAATTAAGTTGTTTAAAAATTACTTGCATAAACATGAGTGTAAGACATTTCTGATTATAATTTATACCTGCATATTTCAGCATTTATAATATTACACAAAATATATACAGGTTTTACTGCGCATGTATAGATATATATAATATATAATCTGTAAATAAAAGTATCAGCATTGTATATAAATAATAAGTATTATGTCAAATAATGAAAACACGGTACTAATAGTTATGTATATGAACAATCAGTAATGTGGAGAATATAATGAGATTTCTCAACTCTTGAGTAAAAGCATTTATAACATCTCACAAGAGATTTCTTCTGCATATGTATAACTTCTCACAAGAAAAGGCATATTTTTATATATTATATATAATATCCTGATAAATATTGTATAGTTATGCCAATACCAAAAATAGCGCTATAAGCAGTGAGGTTTCAGCAGTACTTTTACAGATAAAAGTCAGATTTTGTGTTTAATATATAATTAAGGTGTCTGAAAATAAAGAGGAACCAAACAATATAGATTATGGTACAAATGTCATAATAATTCTCAATATATTTACATGTGAATGCTCACACTTAAAACTTTAAAATGTACAAAATCATTCTGTTTGTGGAGTATTTTATATTGAGTGAGATGAAGTCGCATTCTATACACAGTAAGATTTCAAATTACAAGATTTTCACATTGCTTTCCATGTTAAATCCATAATTTTCATTTACGATCAAAATATATTTTTGGGACCAATTTTTTGTAATAAACAGAATTATTTTTTATTCTTCTAGTAACTTTGGTATTTGAATGCAGTTGAAATTACAGAACAATTAATTACATGTATATAAGTATGCTGAAAAAGTGCCATAAAAATCAAATGGACAAAACTGTCAAAACTAGAATAAAGTTTAAATAATTCTGCAACTAACACCTGAAAATTTAATCATATTAGACCAAGAAATAAATTGATGACAGTTGCTTTTAAGAAAAAAAAAAAACAATTTAACAAAGAAAGTATTTGTGATATTCCATAGCATGAAAAACTGGTAATAAATTTATCAGATTTCTCGTTTCATTTCGAGAAAAATATCTTCCTGAAATAGGGATCTACTATAAACAACAAGTTTGTGCAAAAACTGCAAATAGTGATAGATAAATACTAAACCATTATGACATCAACACTTAACGGGGTAAAAATTAATTGAGATTATCATAAATACTGGGTTTTAACAACTGATACTAGACCATTATAATGGATTAAAAAATGTATTATAAACAATACAATCATCAAAGATAGCTTTTTGTGATTTTTAATTTGTCATAAAACCTAACTCATTAATGTTAAAAATAAGATGAAGAGAATCCTTTAAAATTTACTTTAATATTTCATTAAGTTCTTTAAATAATCTGTAACAGTAGTAATGCAATAACATACTTGTGTAGCACTCAGAGGTATAGTCGCAAGTTGTTCTGAAATCTCATCAGCCAGATTTCCAATATTAACCAAGTACCACAGACTTGATCATAAAAACAGGTTAGGAGTCATAAGGATATAGCAATTAAAGTATGGTAAGTTTTCAAAATTTAACACAAAAATGTGTAATAATCAAACTCTAGTCTTCAGACCCTAAGAATTCAAAATATCACATCAGATTTTTAACACACACACACACACACACTGCCGTAAGCTGAAATTACTAATAACTTTTGGTCAAAGCCATTTTCATCAAGGTTTAAAAAAATATCCTTATAGCTTAACATATTTAAAATGGATTGTTATTGAAAAAAAGTTTAAAATTTAAAGCTTACTTATAATGGATTATTTAAGGGAAGAATATAAGACTTAACGCTTATCTCTAATGGATTATTTTCAGAAATAATATAAAACCTAATACTACATGTACTTCTAATGGATTTTTAATGAAAAAATATAAAACTTAACAAGCTTACCTTAACTAATGATTGACTGCTTTTGGTTCAGAAATCATATAATACTTAAAGTTACTTCTCGTGGATTGTTTTAAGGAAGAATATAAATCCTAACACTACTTTGAATGGATTTTAAAAAGAAAGTATATACATCTTAAAAAGCTTACCGGTATTAATGCTGGATTGTTTTTAGTTCAGAAAGTGTATAATACTTAAAGCTATTTCTCATGGATTGTTTTAAGAAAGTATATATTAAATTTAAGAAAGAATATAAAATACAAAACTTACTTCTAATGGATTTTTTGAACGGATATAAAACCTAATACTACTTCTAATGGATTTTTAAAGAAAGAATATGAAAATGTATAAAAGCTTATAAATGATGGTACATAATTTAGAAAGTGTATAAAATTAAAGTTTACTTCTTATGGAGATTTAAAGAATATGAAAACTTAAGTTTTTTGATTGATTGTAATTAAAAAATATAAAAGATTCCGGTGGATTTTTTTTGTAGAAAATAAATCAAACTTAATGATTATTTTTAATGGATTTTTTTAGAAAGAGTATAAAACTTAATTATTACATGTACTTCTAATGGATTGGTTTAACAAGAACATATTAAAACTTATTGCTTTCTTCTAACAGATTTTTGTGTCAGACAGAATGTGAAATAAATAATATTAATCAACAACAAGGATTAAATCCTGGTTAACAACTGATAAATAACAATATCTATATATAAACCAACAAAAATAAATAACAATTTCTATTGTGCGAAGCAGCTACTTTCAACAATGAATATCATAGATCATGTTTCTCCTCCTATTTAACCATTTTGATTTTCTTGAAAACAAACCTGTCCACAATTTGCACTATGTAACAGTAAGCATTCAGATAGACACATTTACAAGAAAACAAATTTTCCAATAAGGCCTCTTCTTTCTGTGTCAAGATATTATTCAAATTTAAACTAAAACTGAAACATAAAACTTTTAAACACTATACTGTATAAGAAGAAATATTAGCTGTAAAAAACTTTCGCTGTTTTGATCTTTTTAACTATTTGGTGGCAAGAAATGTATATATCTTTCTTTATCACATACCCATTGAATCTTACTATAGCGATACATTACATTTTCTTGCCATGTGATACAAAGGTCCGTATCAACTGTAGGGAGAGTGTACCAAGGAAAATAAATAATGTTTTGCTGAGAAGATTATTCCCGGTTACAAGAGTCACTGTGAAAGTAACGATATTTCTTCTCTCACAATGTTTTCTCTTGTTTTTTCTTACAGTAAATCCATGTTTTATGAAGTAGCATTATTGCACAGTAGTGAAATATAAATAGAAAACAAATCATCCAAGTCAATCTAACATCATGGCAAGCTGATGCACCAGTATATTTTTTTTTTCCTTCAGATTTCAGATATTTGTTAACTTTTTCAAAAGACCAATTACACTAGCAGACCATATGATATATCCAATAACATTTCCACTGGATATGAAATCATACAAATGAACATTTTCCAGTAAAAATTATTCCAGAGAAAGTAGTGCAAATGTTATGCCATATGGAGTAAAAACGTTTGCTCTACAGAAATGTCAGGATCCAATAATATCACTAATGCAAGAAGTGACAAGTTTTATATTTTGTTTAGATCTATATTTCCACTGATGTTTTCCCAGAACAATTACATTATTCCCTAAATATGTGAGATTGTATAACCAGCAGAAATGATATGCACATTGTGGTATATTGGTGAAACAAATTTAAATAATACTATAAATACATTCCACTCCAACATTCAGTGTTCACTAAACACCGAGTGAGAGACTTGAAAAACCATAGAAGAAAGAGTCAAAATGATAAAAGAGAGGTGGGTAAGATCAGCAAATTATCCTTGGTGATTAACAAGGGTGATTGAAAAGTAAAAGCAATATCACAGTATTAATCCTTTGACCTTATTGTAACACGGATATTGTGCGCAAAGGGGTCAAAAGGTCAAACAGCACTTAAAGGGAAACACATGCACTAAGCATTAGTATAAATAATATAATATATAATAAAAAAATTTAGCATCCCTGTTTGCCAGAGGGAGTGATATATATAACATATATGTATATCTTCTCCAATAAAAAAATCATAATAAATATGTGTCATTTTTAAAGCAGTAAGTCTTTTAATTTATCCAGAAGCAGACATTGATGCTTTTCCTTCTTTTAGTGGATCAACAAATGGTGACTCATAGCTTTCCATCGGTGGACATGTGCATACTAGATTCTGATCTCCGTAAATGTCATCAATACGACTGACTGATGGCCAAAACTTAGTCTCGGGTTTGACATATGCCTAAAATGAAAAAACAAATGTACAACAAATAGATCATCATCAACATTAATTGTCGTGACCAGAATTTAGAAATCCTTCTTCAGTGAGATTGATATAATCCCCCATACTAACAGATATGCTAGGTAAATCAGGTGAAACAAATACTCAGTGTAGACTTTTATTTTATATTATACAAACAATTTGATATTATTGGCCATTTGATTTCCATAGCGAAAATTAGATTACCGTGAAAATTTCCAGTTATACAGTATTTCTTAGCTTTTAATTTAAGTGATATTCTTCATATGCATAATAATTTTTTAAGCAATTCATTAAAATTTTAAAATGAAATATACAACATTATAATAAGTATCTTTGATGAATCTTTATAACAAAACAATAAGGTAAATAACATAATTTGATTTGATTATATGAGGATTTATTCAGATTCATTAACGAAAATGGTTCTGGATGCCTGCATTCTATGCATTTAAATATGATACCATTATCAGATGTAGGCAAAGGTGGCCAAGTGGTCTGAAGTTTGAGCTTACAGACAACAGCATCTGTCACCTCCCAGGGCATAGAAAGTTGTCAGTTTGTAGTCAACTGAAGGCTGGTGGTTTTGTCTGGGTACTGTGGTTTCTTTCACAATCTGAAAACTGACCACCTCAATATAAGTGAAAGAAACTTAACTGGTGCAAAAAACACCATTACTTTACTTTGTTCCATTATCTGGTGTGGATTTAAGTGGATTTAATTGTAATTGAATATTAAATAACTCTTACTGCAGGATAAGCAGCAACTTCTCTGGAGTATGGTCTGTCCCAGTTTGATGACATGACAACTGCCTGACTATGTGGTGACATCTATAATAAGTAACATACATGTACATCTATAGCTAACAAGCATTCTGAGAATGGTAATAGTAATACATAGTCCCATACCAGCTGAAAATTATTTGACCATAATGAATTTAAAATTCCATTTTTTATTTGATATACATGTAATAGAATAAGGTAATAGGTAACAACTGGTTGAAACAATCACAAACAAAAAATTACAGGAACATTTGCACCAAATAAATCATCTGGAAAGATCAAAATTGAACTTGATCTGTAACATGTCATAGTCAAATCATATACATGTACTGAATATGAATAGTAAACTGATATCATCAACCATCATGTAAAAAATATGAAAAACATTATTTCCATGAGTTTTGTGAGTCCAAGGACAATAACTTTGAAAGCAAAAGAGTAATAATTTGATAAATACCCTAAACTGTTATGTCTACAAATAGAATCATTTTAGCAAAAACTTTTTTATAATACCAAATGTGCATAAGTAATTTGTGAAGTCTTAAACAGCTGTTTCTATGATGGTGACACAATTGGAAAAGTGCTTAAATAAAAATCTTGTTAAATTTTTCGACTGTCTATTTTAATATACAAACCTTGATTGGATTTATTCTGGAATCACTCTTTCCTGTTTCAATATCATGGATTTCTTTTCTTATAGCTGGAAAAAATTGTACTAGTAATTAAAATCAACAAAATATAATGAAAATCAGCAGGAACCATATAATGCAAAATTCATTATAATTGTGTGTGTGTGTGTGTGTGTGTGTGTGTGTGTGTGTGTGCATGTATGTGAGAGAGAGAGAGAGAGAGAGAGAGAGAGAGAGAGAGAGAGAGAGAGAATTGTAAATTGAAATTATACCAAAGTTTGAAAATAACAAAGAGTTTTAATATGTCAACATGTGTAGTTAGTATTAACAAGTAAATTCAGTGAATTAGGATCCCCCAGCAGGGTTTTTTTTTGTTTTTTTTTTTTTTGTGATGGCACTTATGAGCAAACAATCCAAGGTAAACAATATGGGCATCTCCTATCGGTGATGATGCTTTGCATCAAGTTCCATGAAATAGTGCTTCATAGTCTTGGAGAATTTGCTCAGACGGATGGACACTCGAATTTAATATCTTCCCCCTGCAGGGGATAAAAACATTTCCTTTCAAAAGTATATTTAATTACATGGTAATTAACGTACCAATCATAGCATCACAAAATCTATCTAGTTCCTCTTTGTTCTCAGATTCAGTTGGTTCAGCCATCAAAGTACCTGCTACAGGCCAGGAGGTTGTTGGAGCATGGAAACCTGTAATAAATCATCATATCACATCAATATCCCAATATAACTGTCATAGATGAATAAATGAGATTCCAACATAACTCCATGGAGGGAAAATGGAATTGTAAAAGTATTCATTTAACTACATTATAAGTATTTACAATTACCACAAGTTATATGTGTTATAACAAAAACAAAACAATTATTTGTAATGAGATATAAAACACTGATCTTAACATATGTTCAATCAATAATGCTATTTTACTAACGCTGGTATTGAATTATACAGCACATGGCCCAAATAATTACCTATACCAACCTAGTGATGACATTTACAACATTATTTCTATAGAATACTCGCAAACAATGATTCTTACTTACCATAGTCTTGTAATCTCTTGGCAATGTCCATTACTTCAATATTAGCTGTCTTTTTAAATTCTCGGCAATCTATTATAAATTCATGAGCTACAAAACCTATAATAAAACATTATATTTTTTTTAAATCATCAAAATTATTTAAAATGGTATTCAATCTTAAATAAAAAAAATACACAAAAACAACGGTAAGACTTGTGTATAATTGATACTGTTAATTAGAAATATTTACACAGAATTATTATTCAACTGTCATGGTGAATATCCTATAATTGTACATATACTTTTTCATGGATGGTGACTATAAAATGTGTTCAAGACAAGTATTCCAGAATGAGTTTGTTAGTGGAATGTGTTTTACACCCCAGTCATTTATTTTACTAATATTGATGTGACTAGTTCTGAAATGAGCATGGACCCCATGTCTGAATAAAACCAGTACCTTCTGCATGCAAACTGACCAAGTTTGTCATTCTAATTGCAGCATGAAGTCGGATTCTAACATTGATTATGTGAAAGGCACTATGTTATGTAGATAAGCCACTATATTATACCAAATACTGGTAACATACCATTCTCATTCTTGTACAATGTTTTATAATGTCCATCAAGCCGTTTGCTCATATAGTTAGCATTCAAAATGGCAATTTCTGAAGCATGTCTTAATCCATCAGCTCCCATCATCTTGATGTAGCCCCAAGAAATTGGTAAAATGGCACTGGATCCAAATGGTGCAGCAGATACTACTCCAAAAGATTTTGCCTCGGGTCCAGTGGTGCCATATGGTGGTATAACAGGATGTGTTGGTAAATATGGTGCCAAGTGTTGCTTTCTGGAAATCAAAATGAAGCCAATTATATCTGGAGTCAAACTTTGAAAAGGAAAATCTCCAATTTTCCATATGCTAAGAACTCCATATCCAGTTTCATCATTTAAACTTCAAATCAATCTTTTTAATATCCAAAAACAATGCATTTTATACTAATAATGAAATTAAACTTAAGAAAAAACAACTAATTTTGTAGTATTTAAATAACTTTATAAGAAGACAGAAATGTTAACCATATTCACATAAGTCTTAAAACATACAAAATTTTAATCCAAATCTGATGAAGACACAATTTAAATTTTGCATCAAATAAAGGATTTATCATCTTATAAAACAAAGCAACTGAAAACAGTATATGATAACAGAGAATACTTACACTCCAATAGGTCCCATGCCTGGTCCACCACCTCCATGAGGTATACAGAATGTTTTGTGTAAGTTAAGATGAGATACATCTGAACCATAATCACCAGGTCTACAGATACCAACCTAAAAAGTAACTTCAATGTTACTTCATATTCATCAAATCTGTATTTAAATTAGAGATAATTTTGGGGAATTAATATATAGCAGAGCTGACAAAACTTGAATACTCATTTTTCCAAATACCACAGTCATAGATAATTTTTATCATCAGGATAACTTGAAATCATAAAAGTATCACTGCATAAGAACTAAAAAGATTATACTACTGAACACTCAATGCAATTTCTGTGCAATACTACCTGTATATTTGCCAGGGGACTTTGTTTTACCTCAAAATGATATACAACAAATTACTTTCTCGTGTGAAAATGGCATTTTATCACAAAAAAAGTTGTTGACTACATGTACATGTACATTGTATTCTGTATATGAACAGGGGTGTCTATTTTATCTATTCTTGTTTTAATAAAATTCTACATTTCATAACTTTTTTTATTTATATCATTTGTGGTACAGTTAATAATGAATGTACCGTAGATTTAATTGAAATTTTACCTGTGCATTCATATTAGCCCCATCTAAGTACACCTGTCCACCTTTGTCATGTATTAAGTCACATATTTCTCTGAAATTGTGAAAAATAAATATTAATGTTAAGATAAACAACTAAAACAAAACCCATATCCATCTGTATGTACATGTGAGTATCGTTAAATAAAAGGTGAGATTCATGCACATATAATCAACAGTGGCCAAGTGGTCTGAGCACATACTTTGATCTCAGTGCCTCTTACCACCTAAGTTTGAATCCCACAAGCCACATCCTAGAGTGAGAAAGTTTTTCAGTTAACTAGCTGGAATGGCATTATCTCTGGATACCCTGGTTTACTTGACCATCCCATAACTGGCTGCCTCGATACAAAAAAAAAAAAAAAAGAAAAGAAAAAAAAAAAAAGAATCTTGATTTGGATGTAAAACACCACTATCCCACTCCACTGCACTCCACATATGTTCAATTAGCACATTACAAAATTTCACTAAAATAGATAGTAAAATAGATAGTGTTTGTCAAAGAAATGTTTTTTTCAAAACTATTTAAATCAATGTGATTAATCATCTTCAGTAAATCTGGAAGTTAAACATCTATTCTGCTATAGATTCTTGTAGCTATGTAAATATTTTCTAGATTGTTTTATACCCACTGTCGAGAATATTGTGGGTTTGATTCTACCTGAACACCGATAGATGTAACAAATACAGATCAATGTGACACTTACCTAATACCATTATCAAATACTCCATTAGTAGAGGGATAAGTTACCATCAAACAGGCTAATGTATCTGAATACTTCTCTGCCTAAAACAGTAAAAATATAAATATTAGAACACTAATTACTACATCAGAGGTCAGTCACTTTTTTTGGGGGGGGGGGGGGGGGGGGGGGGGGGGGGGGGGGGGGGGGGGGGGGGGGTGTTAGGGTTAAAATTAAAAGTATTTATGACATCAAAAGTTCTACAATATACATCAGTTTTTCCTGAAATATAACTACCAGTAGCCTAAGTCTGCACCAGCTGGTCTGCATACTGTGTAAAATTAATGATCCTACATAATATGATAATCATCTATGTCCAAAATTCATTCTGTTTCTCCTTATTAACAATAACCTTTTCAAAATTATTTATTTTAGATGACGTCAGTGTGTGCCAAACTTTCAAAATGATTAATGGACATTCGGTCTGGTAAACCTAGAAACTTAACCAGACCGTAAAGTTTTTTACTAGACCAAACATTTTTCAATAAAAAGAAAACAATTATTCGGTTTTGTAAATATTTACTTATTTTCTCCTTTAAAACGGAAAGCTACGGGAGGCACAAATAATGAAGAAAATTTAAGAAACATTGGATGGAGGGGCGACCATGGTTGCAATTTGACAAGGAGAAACGAGTCGGGTCGGGTCGAGTTATGGAGGCGTAGCACACAATAATAATTTAAAAGGTCAGAATACATTTATTTATGGAAGTACAAATAAATGTATTCTGGCCTTTTAAATTATTATTGTGTGCTGCGCCTCCCGACCCGTAAAATTCAAAGCAGTGTGTGCATTTCATTACACATTTCTCCTCGTCAAATTGCAACCATGGTCGCCCCTCCATCCAATGATGCTTAAATTTTCTTTCACGTTTTCTTCATAATTTGCGGCTCCTGTTGCTTTCCGTTTTATTGGTTTCCCTGGAATAGCTCCTGGAACGTATATTTCAGGTTAAACATTTTTGTAATAACGGAAGTCGGATGGCAATAATAAAATTCGAATTGGATCGGAACTATAAATCCGAATTTTTGGCACTTTCTATTTTCCGAACTGGTTACCGGACATATGGTCCGGAAAAATCTGATTTTTTATCGGACCAGCGGTAATTTTATCGGACTTGTCCGACGGTCTGACGAAGTTTGGCACACACTGTAACGTCATGTTTTGAGAAAAAATCTTCACATTCTAATCATGTCAAATGTAGTGGATGAGCAACATCATTGTGAAGAAACTTAAAATATGAAAATTGTATTTACCATAGCAGTTAAATGTTTCATGTCAACAGCACCATTTTTATCTACATTAATAGGCTGAATTTTCATTCCAGCCATCTGTGCACTAGCAGGATTGGTCCCATGTGCAGATACTGGAATTAAACACACCTATAAAAAGAACAAAAACAACTACATGTATATGTATTGTGAATTAAAATCAGTTTTACTAACAAAGGGTGTAATAATAACATGTATTTAAGTTGGTACCTTAAAATCTCAAATTTGCTATTCAACTTACAAGTGCTAATATACATCAAAATACAAATATAGTTTTAAATAATTAAGAAGTTCTGAAAATTGTTTGAGGTAGACCAAAATCATAGCTATGTAAATCAAAAAAGCTTACTATCTCTAGTTTGATTGGAGATGTTCATCCATCTAATCACTAAAAAATTCAAAGAACCTTAGTGCATTTCAAAAAACTTTGTGACTAGATGTCCCCTAGCCTTGTAAGTTAAGCAGTACTGTAAGCATAAAAATAAAATTAACTAGAACTGTCTCTTGAGAGCCAACATTTAATGTTTTCCATCCACCTTGACATTTCCAATATGACCTTGGTTCAAGGTCAAGTGTGAAATGAACAAAATATTAAATAATTCAAGAATCAACTAAGATCAAATCAGCCAAACAAATTTCAGAAGATTGAATAAATAACCACTGAAAACAATCCTACATTTTTACCTGCATCACACTGCATCAAATAAAACAGTTGAATTTAACTGAAAATATTGAAATTTTAAAAACAGAATAAAGTCTAAATTCCTGATATGCTAATACAGATAAGATTTAAAGAATTGATTTTTAATATAAGGCATAAACAGTAACAAATATAGAATTCCAAAACTTACAGATCTTTGTGTTTCTCCTTTAGAGTGTAGGTAGGCCATTATAGCTCTTAGACCAGCATATTCTCCTTGTGCACCACTGAAACACAAATCAAAAGTTTACATTCAATACAACTTTCATATAAAATGTGACCATCTTTCTCTACAATACAGTGGGCAACTCAAAACTTATTCACAAATTGTTGCAAATCTTAATGGAATCAAAAATACTTAAAACAAACAAAATAAAGTTGTTGATAATTGAAGCTATGTCTAACTCTTAAAAGATTGGGTGTGGGCTTGCCTATGAAGTCTAAGATTCCATGTATCGTAATAGGTTTCTTTAAAATCATTATGAACAAATGTATGGTGCTAAACTTTATAAATTGCCTTTGAAGTGTAACTCTTATGTCTGCTTTCATTATTCAATAGCTGAAATTGTGGGTTTAAACTCTATATAAGTGAAATAATCTATACCAAGATAAAACTCATTTTTCTCTCAAAAGAAAAGACATTAAACATCATATAAACTACTGTCCTTTTACCTGTTTGGTTGGAATGAGATCTTGTCATAACCAGTTATTTCACACAAATCTCTCTCTAGTTCTTCAAACATTTCTTTATAGCCCTGTGCATGTTCTAGTGGAACAAAAGGATGGATATTGGCAAACTCCTTCCATGAACATGGCTGAAAAGTGAATATATATATACAAATTACAGTACAAGAACCTATGATAATGATAAAATTACACATTCAAGCATTTATTCAATAAAGAATGGCAAGTATTTGGTGAGATAATATATAGAGATCATTACATCTTCAGGGCAGCTGTTTGCCACACAACCTTGTATCTTATTGTTGATAACATCAATTGTAACATTTATTACTTCATTTCTGTAAAATTTCTGTTTTTTTTTAAAATATTTATCAGCTGCTCAAGTTTTATTAAAATTCTAATGTTGATATTTTAAAACATCAGGGAAAAAATATTTCACACAGCCTTTATGCTGCACTTTTAACTATCAAAAGAACAGAAGTAGCTCACAGGAAATGATTAAGTACAGCTCCATTCTATATAAAGGCATTTAAATTATTAATTCTCAAGATTGATTTTTCCCCCTTTATTTTGATCATACTAACTTACCATCATTTCTGTAGTACTGTTGAGTTTCATGGTACAGGAACCAAGTGGTATCATAGAATGTACTAATGACAGATCTTTATTTTCCAACTGTTTCATGTATCTTACAATGTTCGTCTCTGAATGATATCTACAAAAATAGAAATCACAATAAGAGTCACTCAAGGAATACATGAAAAACAATTACAAAATTGAACACGTATTTACTTTGGAAGTTAATCAAGTTTTCACCACCAGAAAAATCAAAAACAACAAAAGGTCAAACTACAACATTAGAACTACCTAAAAACTAAATACAATATTACTGCTGGTTACTTTTCAGATTTTTCATAGAAAAAAAACCTTGATACTTTTTGAAAATTAGGCTAGTATTAACACCCGTTTTGTCAAAGCTTAGATCAAATCTATGGCATCATGAAGATATCTCTGTCTATCCCAATCTTATAGTGATTTTTGACTATATAACATCAATGTTTGTCAAGCTTAAACTAAATGTAGAACCTTGTACCAAGAACACATGTAAACACAACAGAGTTATGGAGAGTAAAATAAAACACAAAAGAGTTATGGAGAGTAAAATAAAACACAACAGAGTTAAAGGGAAGTAAAATAAAATCAGTAATGTAAAAGGTCTTACCTATTGAATACTTTATGTGTCAGATATTCACTTGTTCTATGAAAAGCAGTATTATTGATGCTATTTACTGGATGTGTCCCCAGTTCTTCAGCGATTTCTTCCTATTCATTACAATGAAAGAAGAGAAATAAGTACATTCATAGCTTGAAAACATATCTATCTGATCTATTATCATTTTAGGAGTAATTGTTTTAAGTAAAATTGTTTGATAGAATGGGCTTTTATGTCAAACTATTTCTTTTACATCTAAATATCATCCGTTAGTGATAAAGTTGTAGAAATTCATACCTTTATACATATAATTTATTATTTTTCTTAATTTAATTATTTAACTATTTTACTTTATATCATAGTCCATGTACTACAAATTTTCTTTATTTTCAAAACTAAAAATAGTATTTTACTGAAATTCAAACATGACCTGTATATAAAAGTGTTGTACAGCTGTGTTGCTAAGTCTGAAGAAAATCCTTTGATCTGTTCTCAAGTTATCTGGATACTACCAGGAGACAGACAGACAGACATCCACATATCTATCAATGAAGACAGACAGTCACACAATACCTTCACCATTATGACTACTATATGTGATGGAGTGTACTAACTACTTACCATCGTTTGAGTACATCCAACAACCTGTAGTAGATCAGCCAAATCTTCTCTTTCTACAGTCTCATCCAGGGAAATACCAACCTAAAATACATTACATGTATATTAATTACTTTATAAAGTGGTACACATTATATTTTTAAATCTTTTACATGTATAAGGTCCAAGATAAAGACACACCATTGGACCATGGAAAGCATAAATTTTGTGTAAAGTTTTATAGCCCAATAATTGCTTTTCAAACATACCCTTCATAGCCTTCAAGATACATGTCTTATCACAGTTTAAGAACATGACATACCTTAAGTCTATTGACAGCAAGTGTCCTTGACCTTTAACCTCTGTTCTCTAAATTCAATTCAAACACATCTATCAGTGTATTAAGAATGATTGAATTCCATCAAATCAAACTTAATTTACTGTTATGGAAACCAATGTATAACAGACAGACATGCCAAAGACTATACATGTATGTCTCTGGCAGCATACATGTATGGTGAATTATGGCCTTACTATAAAGAAAAATATAAGGACTGAAGTAAATAATATTTATAACTTTTGTTGTTCTACTGTTGTTTTTTGCATGTCATTTACATATTCAAGAGCTAAAACAACCTTATGTGTGAAGAGGGTTATGTAGGTAGGTTGTATAATAATATAAGTTATACATATTATACATACTTGTCCATCACTTTGATAACAAAGACTGATTTCTTTATCATCAGCCCTCTGTACTATTTCAGCTTGTCCATTCTGTGGTACAAACTTTATTGTATCAAAGAACAATTCTGTTTGTAACGTGTGACCAGCTTTCTTAACACCTAAATTGAAATGGAAAATATAATGTTAAGGTGGCTCAATCTAGAATAAAAGCTAGCTCACCTACATATCAACAATAACTACAGAACATTTACATCCATAAATAACACTGGATCCCAACACAAATTTTAAAGTCATAAGCATTTGGAGGCAATTTTAAGACAAACCTGAGAATGCCATAGTAAATTTCATGCAGGTTTGCTATCTATTCAACTATAAAACTAGATGGTACCAGTGGTGACACAGTAAATTTTGTTACCAAGAAAAGCCTTATTGCCACGGCGTTTCTAAGTCCAAAAACCATTTTTTTGTTACATTTTCCTTGCAAAGCCACCTCAATTAAGTACCAATCTCATTTTTAACACAAAAATCTGACTGAATAAATTGTGATAATGACTTGTGTTTTACTCTACACATAAAGACAAGATAATTAAATATATTACTATGACATACCTTCAGCAAGTATAAGTGTGGCATTGTGTACTCTTTCTCCTATATGACATACCTTCAGCAAGTATAAGTGTGGCATTGTGTACTCTTTCCCCTATATGACATACCTTCAGCAAGTATAAGTGTGGCATTGTGTACTCTTTCTCCTATATGACATACCTTCAGCAAGTATAAGTGTGGCATTGTGTACTCTTTCTCCTATATGACATACCTTCAGCAAGTATAAGTGTGGCATTGTGTACTCTTTCTCCTATATGACATACCTTCAGCAAGTATAAGTGTGGCATTGTGTACTCTTTCTCCTATATGACATACCTTCAGCAAGTATAAGTGTGGCATTGTGTACTCTTTCTCCTATATGACATACCTTCAGCAAGTATAAGTGTGGCATTGTGTACTCTTTCTCCTATATGACATACCTTCAGCAAGTATAAGTGTGGCATTGTGTACTCTTTCCCCTATATGACATACCTTCAGCAAGTATAAGTGTGGCATTGTGTACTCTTTCTCCTATATGACATACCTTCAGCAAGTATAAGTGTGGCATTGTGTACTCTTTCTCCTATATGACATACCTTCAGCAAGTATAAGTGTGGCATTGTGTACTCTTTCTCCTATATGTCTCAGTCCATCAGGTCCATGATATACAGCATACATAGCAGCCATGTTTGCTAGCAATGCCTACAAAAACAAACCACACTCAAGTACAATTAATTTTTATTTTCATTCCACTGGTTTTAATCCAAATGTTAAAATCTGCATTTTATTTTATATATGTTGCAGAAACCTCTGCTAAATTTTCACAAATTTAAAATTAACAGTTGCCAAATTCCCAATATTTATGAAAATAATGTTCTTTTTAACATATATTTTGTTGGTATAAATATCAGAACCAGAGTATGAATATCAGAATGATGGAGAAATCAGAACTCTTTGGTAAATTTATTCATATCTATTGTTTCCAATAATAACAAAACATTCCCATTGCAATTTCCATGAATTACAACATTTTTATAGGAAAATATCTAACTATGCAATTCCATATTTAATGAAAATAATGGTTCTATATAACTGTTGAAGAGTATCGAGTGGTACATGATTGAACCCAATTATTTTGAGGCCAATGCCATCATTCTGATTTTATGATGACTGTGAAGAGTATAACCATACCTGTGCAGTACAAATATTGCTGGTAGCTTTATCACGACGTATATGTTGTTCTCTGGTTTGTAAAGCAAGTCTGTATGCATGACCTCCATTGGCATCTCTATAATACCCAAAAGTAAATATTCAGTATTTAAATTATGGGTAAAACTATTTAATGAAATACACAACACAATTATCAACAGTTATCACTTCCAAACTTTATCCATGGGCAATCTAGATTTTTTGAGCCAAAAAGTAGAATACCAGTATTTACAATTCATTTATTTAAACTCTACCTTTTTAATATGAATTTTAAATAGCTGTAAATATTTTGTGTCATAAGGTGCTAAAATGAATGATTTAGTTGAATGAAATATTGGAGTTTTAACCCCCAATCAAAATTTTTGCACTTGTATCAAGGCAGTCAGTTGAGGGATGGTGGAGAGGAAAAAAAGTGCCCAGAGAAAATTACTGACCTGAATTAACATAATTCTAACAATACTATCTGTCCAGAGTGTGATTGAAACCAAAGGGGCTAGAGGCACTAAGAAATGTTAAGTGGGCCCCTAACGAAGCCCCTGTAATTGATGGAAAATAACATCAGGTCTACCAAATTATCTTAACTCTAAATTTACTATAACCTATCAGGAATAATTTTGTAAACAAGGGTCCGACATCTGTAAAGGTAAATGGTAAATCACCAAAGCTTCCAATATTTTCAAATGCGATTCAGATTACAAGGTTTAAGTTTGTGTAATGTCTAGTTCCAATAAATCCAACATGTCATCCATAAAGTGAAACAAATGTCAACTTTGATCATTGTAAAACAAAGGAATTTGAAATAAATTAAGTTATACAATACAGATGAAAAAGAACAGATATTTAAGAAGAACAGTCATAGAAGACATACCGGTAATAATTTCTGAAGTATCTGACATACCTTGTGACTCCTACCATTCTTCCTGGCATTAGCCTCATAAATTGTTCTTTAGTGGCAAAAAACCCAGCATGTGGACCACCATACCCAAGTGGTATACCAAACCTTTGACTGGAACCAACAGCAATGTCAATGTCAAACTCTCCAGGAGGTCGTAATATTGTCAAGGCTAGGAGATCTGTAGCACATACAACTAATGTCTGAAACAAAGTTAAGATCATTGATGATTATTGCAATATTATTGAATCAACCAGGTACAGACAAATCTCTTGCAATTTGCAAACAAAATAATTTGTCCAACTCCTAATAGACCATGGGACAGATTTAATAATTTTTGAATAAATGACTGATTAAATCCAGTTTCAAATACACAACACCTTCATCAGAGGCAGATGTAGAACCAGACAGCCAACATAAATCACTGGCTAACACATAATACTATTACTCCAGTAAAACAATGATCTAAAATGCAGAATGTCAAAATGTATTTTTCTTTAATCTTAAAGTTTTATAACATTTTAGATTTTATTTTATCCTGTTTTATCTCATGAGTTGTTGTTTGGGTTCCATATGTATGGAATAAATATCACAGGCACCATAATCATTGTGCACACAGTTATGTTCATGTTCCATGTCCAATAACTACATGACATCAAAATGATCAACATGTATCATACATACCCCATTGTGATGTGCATTTTCAACAAGACTAGTGTAATCTTCAATAGCACCACTAGTGTTAGGATACTGTAAAAGAACACCACTAACATCTCGTTTTGACAAATCCATATCCTTCCAATCAATTCTTTCTATTTCAATTCCCAGTGCACTAAAAATTAAAATGAAACAGAAAATTAATTTAAGTATTATAAATAAAAGAACAACTTATTTATTCTACATTAAAAGAGCTACCAAGTAGATAAGTTAATTAAACATAGCACTGTCGTGCTGTGGTACAGCGTAGTTGGGAAAATTGTGTTGTGGCAAGACAGAATATAACCGAAAAAATTCGGGGGAGGGGGGGGGGTTCGATCTATGCATAGTCCGACGGATGTTTTTTTTGGAAAAGGAAACTATGTACCAAACCATGTATTGCTGAATTAAATGGTAGAAAATAATAATTTCATAAATATTTGAAAAAGACAATCGGTAATTAGAATTTAAAAAAGTTGTACCCGATCGTTTTGTCATTTCGGATAGAGAGAAAGTAGAGTTTTGCAGATCCTACCGTCGCTATGAGGGGGTACATTCTAGCGGTTGTATGTGTAACTGGATCATTTGCTGTTAATCTGGGTTTTAATTAACTGCTGATTATCACTCACAATATTCCCGTTTCATGTTAATGGTGAAGTACAGTTGTTTTACCAGTTCCGAATTTTTACTACCGAATAATCTAAAATTTCAATCCCATTCAATTAAAGGAATCGCAAAATAACTTTCTCAATATGTATGGGCATTAATTGTTTAAATAATATAAACTTCAACCGCTTCCTAAATGTATGTGCACGACAGGTCGACAGATTGTTGGTGACCTAGTTTAACGATGTAAACAAATCGTGATCACGGAAATGCTGTTTTCAAGAAAACATACTACCACGTGTTTTTGAGGACAGGTGTCGATATTTTAGAATCAGTAAACATTTGTATTAATACAACACATAAATTTTATTTCCTCTGCTTGTGGATGACGTCTGCAGCAGCGCTTATATGAAACCCTGTTCGGAACTGGTAAAAAGACTGTATTTAAAATTTGCACACAACAACTGTACGAATTATCTCCCTTTCACGAAAGTAAAATCTAATCGATAAACAGTTTTAAAATATGACACAATTGCCTCAACATCAAAATACGTTATCATAACCTTCAAAATAAATTTAAATTTCCGTAGATTTCACGAAGAATGAATTAAACAACCTGCCGTTGCTGTTCACTTCATAAAAAGTTATGATTTTACATCGTAGGACGCCTTCTCGAACTACTTTTTATTGTAAACATGAGATCAGTTCGCCAAATTGCAGAAATTATTAGATGCATTCCGTCGCAATATTTCACTAGATTCCGAAATGTATTCCGAAGATTTATTCCAAATGTGCATATGTAACCAAATGCATTACCCGTCTCAGAATACATATCTCACGATAAAACAGATATACTTCTTTCACGCTCATTTACCAGGCGCACTATTTCCAGGTGTACTCATATCTTATAATTTCATAGCAAAGAAGCTCGATATCTTGGAAGAAAGCGACAGCATAGTACACGCGTTCACTATCGTGAACGCTGTACAAAAACACTTATGTTATCCTGCACAATGCAGAGTCAGTGGATATCATTATATGGGCAGTTTCTACAGAAACCTTATCTGGGTTTATAGCAGAAAAAAATCACAAAAATAGGTGGTCTTGCAAATTTTTAAACTCCAATTGTACATAAGTTCAGAGAATGTATGGGTAAACAGTAGCATACTTTTATAATTATATCAACAGTCAGTTTTTTTTCAGTTATGAAGTGTTTCATCTGCCTTTGGTCACTTATGGTAACTTTTAGAAAATAACTTAATGTTGTAGATCAAAATAACAAACCACTGACTTCAAATGCAAGCAATCCTTAGTATGAATGACAAAAAGATTGAAATTGTAGAACTTTACAAAATTCAAAGATAAAGATGAATATGATAACACAAACTACATCAAATTGAAGACTTAGGATACCAAAAACTAAATGTCCATGCCAGATTATAATGATTAACTAAAGAATATGTACCAGGGGTACCTATATTAATTAAATCTGACTTTAATAATTACATACCTTGCTCTAGTTTCTACAACTCCTATACTCTGTGGGTGACATTTGTTGTCTATATAAAACTTCCGTCTTTTATTATGTCTAAAATAAATTTAAAATACAGTAAAACCTGTTTTAAGAGGTCACTTATGGGACTGAACAAAAGTGGCTGCTTAAGACAGGTGGCCTTTAAAACCAGGTTGTGTTCCAGAAGACAAATTTATGAAGACGAACCAATTTGTTTAGATTTGTACATATTTATTTATCTATATCAATTTCTCATATATATATATATATAATATGTTTGTCAGCATAATAAATAATTTATGCAAAAAAGTCTGTGATTGTTTTTTGTTTAACGGATTTTACCAACATTGCTTTAACTTTATCAGAACTACTCATAACATCACTTAATAAATCCGACATGCCATGATGCATTGCAAAGAATTTTAATTCCTGAATTATATTTATGTGAATGAAAGATATTAATGCCTAAACTTTTATTAAAATAAAATTTAATCGCGTTTCTTTATTTGTTAATAAAGAAACGGTCACAAAGCGCGTAGTAGGTAATTTTCAACACCCCGCGTGGAACCTCTTTGATGACAAACCGTCACCCTTGACCGACACTCGTTATGGCTTCCATAATCAACACAGTTACGACCATGCAATTATTTTTAAACAAACACACGTTTAAAGAAAGTTATAATGATTCGGACTGAGAAACAAAAGAAAAAGACACGCGGCACGCGACTCCTGAGAAACAAAAGAAAAAGACACGCGGCACGCGACTCCTTAAGTCCACAGGTATTTACTGATTAATAAACAATCACCTGATTATTAGATCTTACTGTTGTTGACAGGTAAACGCGTGGTAAGGACAATCAGTCACAATACACTTAGTGAAGTCAGGTAGAGTTTAAAAGACCGACAGACAGACTAGCGGTTTTTGTTTTAGGGTTAAAACCTTCCGTTTAGATGGTGTGTCCATTTTTGTCAACTGAATAAATGCGATATGTTTAATGTTCGTAAAATAAGACAAAGAAAAAGTGAATACTTCTCAGCTAATTTTATTGTTTCAACATATAACAATATAAATCGACCCGACAAGTGCGATATGCCTGAGCAATCAGCTGAACATTATATTCTATCATAAACAACTTATCGTCACTAAGGAAACAAAATCATGTGACGACTGTCACGTGACATTATAATCGGACAAAATGGCCGTCTAAACCAGGCTCTTCTATGTGGCCGGTCACGAAATTAGTGGCCGCTGACCGCGTTACACAGGTGACCGCTTATTTCAGGTGAAATATATAGTAAAATGCATTGGGCGGGATGCAACCTGGCCGTTATCGGCAGGTGACCGTTAAATCCAGGTGGCCGCTAAGGCAGTTTTTACTGTATTTAAAATATTAAGTTAAAACTAACCGTATAAATACATTTGTTTTACAGTTGGGCACGAGAGGTTACATCATGTTATGCATAATAAGTTACTTGTATTAAATAATGAAATTATGGTTATGGTAGACAATGATTAAAATTACATGGTGAGATTTAAATAATTGATAAGAGAAATGTAGTAATCTGGGTACACTGAAACAACATTTGCCAAGTTTAAAGGCCTTCCATGTTCAACCCAAGTGTAACCTTAAAGAAATTCCCTTTTCCACATCGACATTTAAATCAACAAGAGGCCCAAAAGATCCTGAAATACTCAACTAGCAAAAGTGAAAATCACTAGACATTATTTATACTACAGTAATCCATGTCACCTAGATACCTTCTATACCAAATTTGGTTTAGAATGGGTCAGTGACTTTAGAGAAGATAAAAGTTAAACCCATGCACAAACACCATGCCATTTGCTTTGCTGGCTCAAGCCAGTTGTGCTACAAAGTGACATACCTGTAACATAACCCCATTGCTTCAGCTGCTGCTGTAGCCTCATCCAGTAGAGATGCATTAGCAACCTTTAACCCTGTCATATCACAGATCATTGTTTGGTAGTTTAACAAACTTTCAAGTCTACCCTGGGCTAATTCAGCCTGGTATGGTGTGTACTGTGTTGTCCTACAAGTAATAAAACACAAGATATAGTAAAACCATTGTTATATAGCATCCAAATATCCACCGAACAAATGTCAAGTAACCTCAGTTAACTTTTCTATATAACAGAAGTCTTAAATATTCTAAATGATACATATTGTGATCTATTGGGAAATATGACCTGTTGCAGCTGAACAAATTTTCATATCTGCCTCTCCTAAAGGCAATAAATGTATATTACTCAAGTCCGCATTTTTGGTTGCAATATATAAAGGTTCCCTTGATGGCCTTAAAAATTGAGTCTGACTGCATCTGAATGACATATTCTGTTATTTTGTCCATAACTTACCATCCTGGATTTTCAAAAATATTTCTTAGAATTGTGTGTGGAGTATAAGTGTTGTAATATCCTAATCCAATATAACTTCTCCATACATGATTCTTAGCGGCCATTTTATATAAACGTTCCATCAACTCTAGTTCACCTACAGAATAAAAGCAATGGTAAATAAATGTGAAAATGTATTGATAAAAGGTTGTTGTTTTATGCTTTAGTGTCTATCATTTGCCATCATGGTCTTTGTTACAATATTCCGATTCCAAAGTATGTATAAACATACAACATTAATACCATACAGCTTTTCCTTCAAAGACACAAATTTTGTTTTGTTTAAAATATCTGTCTATGTTTCCATTCCTGGTAGCCAAAATCGCCATTGGCTACTAATTTCTGAGGAATTCTTTCAAAAAGTAACCTATTTTAGCAAATTTGTGGAAAAATACTTTAAAAAGGACTACATTTTCACAAATTTTGGAAGTTTGGCTACTAATTATTTATGGAAACCTAGATCTGTTATTTTTTTGTAATAGCATTATAGATATTACTAATAGTACTGTACCCCCCCCCCCCCCCCCCCCACTTTTTTTTTTTATAAACTACAAAATAAACAGATGGACAGAAGATGGGGTATCACATAATACATAATAAGAGAAAAAACTCACTACTATATACTGGTAAGTAGGAAGTACCACTAAAATATGATAAAACTGCAACATTTTGCATCTATACAAACCTAGAGGTTTATCCAGTTTCAGATCTCTGTCTAATAAAATGTTTCCTGGTACTGATTTTGTTACCAATTCCTTCATGTCCTAAAAATACAAATTAAGACCTAATCATTAAGGGTGATCAGTCAGTTGTACATCATTTTAAGTCACATTAACAATTTATTAGTTGTAATTTTATCAACTTGAAGGATCAATATAAACATGGGTTATTGTACTGTATGTAGTGTTTCTGACCTAATTATTTATAGCATGCTGGTCATGACTTTTCAGAATGCACTGCTAGCACACATCAACCTACATGCACTGTACTGTAACATCCTAATCCTGTTACATGTTATAGTGACACCAAACAAGAAAGAAAACACCAGGATATAGAAATCAAAAAGTTTTCTCAAATATCATAACCGGGTAATCAGATATGAACATAAAACGTCTGAATGGCAAGACATTTTTCACTTTTGATTTTTAGCTTCTAAAATCTTAATGCTCAGAAGTCACTGATTACAGAATTGAGACATTTTTCATTCAAATTATTTTACCTTAAAACCTTAAAATACAATGGCTTTGTTCTATGAAAGTATTTGAGGCTAATGGTGTTTATATACATTCATTTTGCTAGAGATATCACTTATATGACTTTGTGAAATGAATAAATTAGATAATAAAGACTCAAGTAATGCTAAATATCACATAGAATTTTGTTTTCCCATAGTCGGTTTTGGAGAAGATTCTTGCAATCCTAGGTCACCTTGACCTAGTTTTGGTAGCCATAGCTATGCCATTAACAAATCAGCCCATGGCATGGGTACTTATTATCAAGTTTCATTAAAATCTGTTCAGAAGCTTAAAAAGGGAAGCTGAAAATAGGAAAAATTCTGCATGACCTTTGCTCAGGTGAGCTGAATTATAAGTGTCTAAATGAGAGGCATTTGCATCATCAATAGGTACATATAATATTATTTGTTGCCACTAAAAGGTCATTGTCCTCTTATAAATATAGAGTTAAAACATTTTTATTTGACTTTTATTAAATGTTTATTGGAGTAACCTTTGAAATCATCATCTACACAAGATATTTCTGGATAAATTGGTAAAAGAAAAAAAAAACACCAGTTATCACAAATAATATACATGAACATGTAATTTGTGACATCAAAAGATATCATAATTAAGTCAGTATGATAGGAATAGGAAATTTTGTATGGTATCTTCATGACTTAATTTATCTATAGGAGTTGTTATAGTCAGTTTCAAGATTTTGTAATATATCAAAACTTCAAGGAGTGAGCGACCCACATTTGAGTTTTATGTACCTATTTTGATTATAATTTATATCGTTATACAGTTATTGGTAAGATGTGATGTGCTCATAGCAATGAGAGCTAGGGGTTCTTTTTTTTTGTGTCATGCTAATAGTTTTGGGATTTCATCAAGACAAAGTGTGGACACAAAATGACATTATAGGGGGAAACTGAACATGTTCAATACTTATTACAGTTTTGACATAGCATACTATTTGCATGAACAAATACTAAACTATCTTTAAATTTAAAGTGCATCAGCTCTTGCTAGTTTAACCACAAAAGATTTTTTAATAATCTATAGTACCTCTTCTTCCATATTTGATTGTTCAAGGCCAAGACATGCCATAAGGATGATAGTCCAATAGATAAACATTTCCTGACAATATCTTTGTACTGTTTTCTGTATTTAAATGGTTCAAACTTAGCAGCAGTTGTGATACACTGCACAGGTTTGGACTTTTATTAAAATCAAACATTGTTATATTTTATGAGGAAATGTGATTTTGCAACAAAACAATGATTTTGTTGTTTCTTCAGTGTCAACTGAAGAGAACCTTGATTGTTAGTTTTGCTTTATATGTTGTTTTGGTGATGTTTCTTAATAACAGTGAAAATATAGAAAAAACAAGAAAAGACAAAACACTAAGTCATGACCTTAACCTTATTTTGAAGGTCATTGTAAGACACACCTACAAATGAAAACTTTTACAATAGCTGAAATACAGCATTAAAAGTTGATTTTTGGCACCATTGTAAGTGCAGAAAGGGTCATAACTCCAAAAATCTGAAAATCAAACCTAGACTGTATTTTATCAATATGTTCCCATTTACCAAATATGATTTTCATGCTTTAAACCTGTCTAAAGTTATTAGCCCAAGAGCTAGTGGGGTTTGAAATATGTGTCAATGGCCAAAAGCTTTGAAGGTTGTTTCTGATAGAAAAATGTCTGTAGTTTTCGAATTTGGGCGTCTTGTGAATGAACTCGTTTCCGATTTTTTTTCAGACGCGAGTTTTTACACTAGAATCGCATTTTTCAGCCGGTTTTTCGGTAATTTGATAATTCTGCATTATGGACGCGATATGGCCTTAAAATGTCTTATTACTGATGCGGTTATCAAGAATTATGATCATTGTTGACATTTAAGTTAAAAACTTCTTGATACATTTCAGATTTTTTTTTAAAATAACTATTTTAGGAAAAAAATAGACCAAAAATTTTGCGTTTTTAATATTTTGCCCTCTTTTATGTCTTAAAAAAAATAATAAAAGCATTTAAGTGAAATGTTTTACCATATTGTCACAGCCTAATGTGTTTTGCATTCAATAAAAGTAGCTGCATATCATTTGGTAGGAAATTGCGGCACCCACAGTGGAAAAACTTTCCCCTACCCCAAAAATTGCAAAAAATTTCTCAAAAAATCGATCTTTACTACAAATTTTGCTATTAGTTGCCATACTGATTGTTATACCGTGTAAGCTTTAATACTTGGGTGACAACATTGAAGACCTCTAACTAAAAACTTCTTGTTAAGCATTCAATCTCAATTTTGTGGCCAATTTTAAACAACCGAGTTTTGCGTTTTTACTTAATCTTTATTCGTTAAAGTCTTGTAGCGCATTCAAAAAAAGCCTGATTATCAATATACTATTTTATTTAGAATCCCTGATGTTTGTGCTTTATTGTGCAAGTATAATGTATAACACAATCGTCACACAAACCCTTTCACCACAATTTATTCTTCCCCCTACCCCATATGCAATAAATAAGCGAGTTCGCGAGATATTGATTTTACACTTGTGCGTTCTCAGGCAGTGAGATTTTAAACACGGTAGAGTGTTATAACGTAAATTTGTACTTGAAACATATAGTAAATTACGCTGTTAGCTTGTTTATTCAATGCTTTGATTTTTTGTATTATTAAGCAATGATAGTGCCACGCCCTTTTGTATGACTCGGCAGATGGCGCTGCGCAAAGCGTTTGTGTTACGTTTTCTGTCATTGCAAATCACACGTGGTTGCAATTATAGATACTTTCATATGGTTGTTGTTTATGATAAGTAAGAAAAAACTATTCACCCCTTTTTTCTATTGTTTTGTTACCGTTTATATTTCGTGTGAACAAGTTGATTTTATTTAATATTTGTTTTTAAAAAGAATCCGTGTTCACAATAGAATCAATGAAGTTTTGACGCAGATAAGTAATCTGTTTGTTAATTCTATTTGATTCCGTGACTGAATTAAAATCACTGTAAATAATATTTTGCGATTTGTTTGTGATAACTCATTGTCATTTCAATTAGAAGTGTTGCAAAATGGCCAGCACACGGCTGGATACATCTAAGGGGAAACAGATATTACAGGGCGATAGCACAGATGAAACAAATCTTGTTTGTTGCCTTCATGTCGATAAACGTTTCCAAGATATAGAAATTAAACCTTTTGATGAAACAACATGGAGTAAAGTGGCAAAAGTTGCTGAATATCGTCTTTCGAAAACAAAATCCCACAAATATAAACAAATTTGTCAAGATCTTCCTCAAAACTTTGATCCTAAAACCAATGGTTATCACAGAATGTGTTACAAGAACTTCACTGCTGTCTCAAAAAAAGAACTAGAGTCTTTTTCCACTGTAGAAGTAGAAGAAGTTTCTTACACTTTAAGATCCCACACTGAACATTTATCGGACGAAACTTCCTCCTCCGGTATTTTTCTTCCCGTATGTTTGTTTTGTGGCCTCCTGACGAAGGGTAAGAAAAGGGAACAGTTAGGCAATTGTGAAAGTTTGGAAGCGGGAGAAAAAATAAAAAATGCTGCAATGGTTCTGGGTGATACAGATATGATTGCCAGAGTTTGTGATATAGATTTTGTTGCTAAAGAGGTTAAATATCACCATAGCTGCCGAAAACATTACTTAAATCTTTCTGAGAGGTGTATACCCGGGTCTGCTAAGACAGAATATGGCAACATTAGGCTAGGACACGAAAAAGCATTTAAATGGTTGACCGAATACATAAATAAAAACGTTATAGCACAAGGTCAAGCTGTAACAATTGCCTCCTTGTATGAATATTACACTACAATGCTGATGGACATTGGTCTTGATTGCTCCTCATATACCATCCAGACTTTAGAAGTAAAACTTCTAAATCACTTCAAAGATGATATTTGCATGAGTAAAATAGGTAAACGACAAGGCAAAATATTATATCCAAGCTTTCTAGATACAGATCAGATTATAGGTTTCCATAATACGTTTTTATTAAATTCCAAAGTCACTGAAGCTGCATACCAGTTGCGAAATACAATATTAGAAATGTCAAAGACATGTCCCCAATTACAGAACCCATTGACTGTAAATGAAATACAGAAAGGCCAAGCTAACCCCCCAGACATACTTATGCAGTTTTTTAAAACTCTATATACAGGGTCTTCAACAAAAGAACCTTCTGAAAGAATGAATAGATGCATCAGTTCAGCAGCAGATGATGCTTTGTTTGCTGTAACCAATGGCGAAATAAAGCCATCAAAACATTTATGTCTTGGACTGGGTTTTAAAAGTATGACTGGTAGTAGGAAAATTATTGAAGTACTAAATCATTTAGGGCACTCAATAAGTTACCATGTTGCGGAGACACTTGAAACTGAACTTGCAATGACAATATCAGACAGGAATCAGCTAACTCCTGATGGATTACTGAAAATTCCAAACTTGTCAACCGGAACGGCTTGGGATAATTATGATGAAAACACCGAGACTTTGTCTGGAAGCGGAACTTTGCACGACACAGTTGGAATATGTTACCAGAACACTCCCGACGAACAACATTCAATGGGGGACTCTCTAGGAATTCCACAAGTATCCACTACACAAACAAAGTCATTGAAACGTAAACGCTCTTTAGATATTGAGGACCCTATTTTAGAATCTTACAGAAAGCGTCCAAAATAACAAAATTTCAATATCCCGTAAAAGCAATTTCGGACCCCTCTAATTTAAATGAGACCAGAAAAAGGGATTTAACATGGGTGATTTGTCACCATTTATTTTCTAATATACCCATGTGGTCAGGATGGAATTCTCTAATCACAGTAGATCATCTACCAGAGCAAGTGATAGGCTATATGGACAATATAAGTTTGCCACCGACCCGATTAGATGTGGTGTCGGAAACATTACGTCGATCGCAGATTGTGGCACGGGAATGTTCTGATAACACAGCAATTGTCCACTATGATCTTGCCATAGCTAAACCAGCGATGCAGATACAATCGGAAGAATCACCAAAGTACGACAATATTTTCATATGTTTTGGTCCTTTCCATATAATGTTGGCATATTTTGGCGCTCTTGGTCACTTAATTGAGGGCTCTGGCGGACCATATGTGCTAACCGAGACCAAAGTTCTGGCAGAAGGGTCTCTAAATGGGTTCATAAAAGGGAAGCATTATAACAGATGTCAGAGAATGCATACTATATTATCTCTTTCTTTCCGTATTCTCCATTTTCGGTCTTTTCTGGAAGAGCATGGTCAGATATCTGAATCTTTATACGAGCAGTTAGAACAATTCATTACAAATACTTCTTCAGAAGAAATGCAAAACGTTCTAGAGCAAGAAAATTTAAAATCTATTTTTGATATGTATGAAGCCTTTTCCAATGACACAAGAACTGGAAACCATGGATCAACAGCACAGTATTGGTTTATGTATATTGAATTAGTTGAACTTCTGTTACTTTTCAGTAGATCTTGTCGAACTAACGATCTACCTTTATTTACTTACTGCTTAGGAAAAATGTGTCCAGTATTTTTTGCAGCTAATAGACCAAACTATGCAAGATGGATGACACGCTATCACTTAAATTTACTTAACATTGATATAAGTCATCCACAAGCAAGAGCAATGCTTGAGAATGGTGGTTTGTCTATAAGACGCTCGAATAAATCATTTTCCAGAATTCCAGTGGACATGACACTTGAGCAGACAATCAATGCTGATGCTGCATCTCGTCTAACTGGCATTTCTGCATTCAGCCAGTCATATACGGCCAGGCGAAGATGGATGATTACACGAAGTGTCCGCAGTGCTATCGTTGGTGCTCTTCTCTCAAAAACTGGAATCCGGAAAAAGGGGGATGTGAATCAAGAGCTCAAGCCGTCGCGAATTCAGAGAGATAATAAAGATGTAAGTAGTTTGATCGACTGTATTAAAGCAACTAAGAATCCGTTTGATACAGAGATAAGAAATGAGGATCTCCTGTGCATATCAACTGGTAACAGAGTCAAAGATGATGTGAAAAATGAGATACTTAGTTGTGTAAAATATGGCGAGCAATCTTTTCACGACTTTAGAAATGGCTGTTTTGCAGATCCCTCTAGATTTGAAAAACCCATTACAAGAAACAAATTGCGCACTTTTGCATCTTTGGCACTTAAGGTTCGGGTTGAGGTGAAAGCAAAGAAAATCATACAGCTACAGTGTTCACGTGATCTATTTGGTAGGCTTTTGTTTTTGGCAACGACAACAGATATAAACTTGCAGAAAGTTTTTGAATATCCTCTCACTCCCGTGCCGCCAGCTCTTGCACAAATTGACGGGAATATGAATAAAACCGACAAATCAATACTTATGAAAATGTTAGAGAGCAAGGCTCATTCTGATCCTCCAGCTGCAAATCAAATTGATGCTTATGTCGTTGATGCCATGTTCCTTATACAGTTGCTGTCAAACCTACCAGATACTTTTGAAGGTGTAGCCAAAACCATTCTCAAGCTATTATGTAAACTGGCAAAAGAAATACACTTTGTTTGTGACACATATGTCCATCCATCCATCAAAGATATTGAAAGAGATATGCGAGGAGAGAGCAGTGGACCAGATATTGTAGTAATGGGCCCAAAACAAAAGCGACCTCATGATTTCCGTTCAGCTTTGAAATCTGCTAATTTCAAGAGGTCATTACTATCGTTTTTGCTACAAGAATGGAAGAATGATAACTATGCTGACATTCTTGCAGGCCATACATTATATTATGCAACAGAGGACCACTGCCATCAATTCTATTGCGAAAATGATGCAACAGTAGTGTGCAGTGAAGTGTCCAATCTTGCCTGTACCCACGAGGAGGCAGATACCAGGATCACCTTACATGTGCAATACATTGCCTCAAGGTCCGATTCTCCTAACGTAGTGGTTAGAGCAAATGACACGGATGTAATGGTTATTTTATTGTATCATTGTCACCAAATACATGCAAACATATGGATGGATTCAGGCACTGACGGCACCAATACTAGGCGATTTATTGATCTAACAAAACTGTCCAATGAAATTGGGATCGAAATGTGCCAAGTTCTTCCAGCTATCCATGCTTTCACTGGATGTGATTATACTGCAGCATTTCTTAGAAAAGGTAAAATTAGGCCTTATAATATCGTTGAAAAAAGTGCAACTTTCAGAAGCGTTTTCTCAAATATTGGAACAAATCAAAGAGTTAATGAAAGAGATATGAAGGTAATGGAATCTTTTGTCTGTGAAATGTATGGCAAAAAAAACATTAAAACAGTAAATGAGGCACGATTTGCCATTTTCAGAGAGAAATACGCTCCAACAAATCAAACTGACCCATTAGAAAAGCTCAAAGGAGCCGATCCGAGTTCACTACCTCCTTGTAAAAGTGTTCTTGTTCAGAAAATCCTCCGAACAGAATATGTTGCATATTTTTGGAAACATGCCAATTGCAGTTGTCCTACATTAAATACTCCACAAGAAAATGGATGGAAAAAAGAAAATAACAAGTATGCGATTCACTGGTTTGAAGGTGAACAGATTCCGAAAGATATAAGACTGAAGATGGACAGTACAACTTTTACAGAGGATGACATGGGAGAAGATGAGGATGTACGTGAATCCGACAGTAGTGATAGTGAAGACACTGATGATGAATGAAATTATAATTCTGAATGAATACGAGTTATTTTGAACCAGCCTGTCTAAGAGCACTAACACAGTATATCCCGTGAATTCGCATATCGTTAGCATATTGGGGTAGGGGAAGAATAAATCGTGGGTAATGGGTTAATGTGACGATTTTGTTACACATTATACTTGCACAATAAAGCACACACATCAGGGATTCTAAATAAAATAGTATATTGATAATCAGGCTTTTTTTGAATGCGCTACAAGACTTTAACGAATAAAGATTAAGTAAAAACGCAAAACTCGGTTGTTTAAAATTGGCCACAAAATTGAGATTGAATGCTTAACAAGAAGTTTTTAGTTAGAGGTCTTCAATGTTGTCACCCAAGTATTAAAGCTTACACGGTATAACAATCAGTATGGCAACTAATAGCAAAATTTGTAGTAAAGATCGATTTTTTGAGAAATTTGCAATTTTTGGGGTAGGGGAAAGTTTTTCCACTGTGGGTGCCGCAATTTCCTACCAAATGATATGCAGCTACTTTTATTGAATGCAAAACACATTAGGCTGTGACAATATGGTAAAACATTTCACTTAAATGCTTTTATTATTTTTTTATAAGACATAAAAGAGGGCAAAATATTAAAAACGCAAAATTTTTGGTCTATTTTTTTCCTAAAATAGTTATTTTAAAAAAAAATCTGAAATGTATCAAGAAGTTTTTAACTTAAATGTCAACAATGATCATAATTCTTGATAACCGCATCAGTAATAAGACATTTTAAGGCCATATCGCGTCCATAATGCAGAATTATCAAATTACCGAAAAACCGGCTGAAAAATGCGATTCTAGTGTAAAAACTCGCGTCTGAAAAAAAATCGGAAACGAGTTCATTCACAAGACGCCCAAATTCGAAAACTACAGACATTTTTCTATCAGAAACAACCTTCAAAGCTTTTGGCCATTGACACATATTTCAAACCCCACTAGCTCTTGGGCTATATTGTTTGGAGACCTAGTTTGAATTTGTGACTCATTTAAGTATAAAAAGGTCAATAACTTAAAAAAAACCAAGAAAAATCTCAAAATCTAACTTGACCTGTGTTTTAACAATATATACTGTCCTTTGTGCCAAAAATGACTCTACTCATTTGACTTTGTCACGTAGTTATTGCTGATGGATGGATGGATGGACGTGAAAGCATAATACACACCTCAAGTTGCAGGGTATAAAAATTACCAAATATGATTTTCATGCTTTAAACCTGGCTAAAGTTATTGTCTGGAAACCTAGTTTTAATTTGTTACTAATTTAAGTATATAACGGGCAATAACTTCAAAACTGTCAAACAAAAAAATCTTAATATCTAACCTGACCTGTGTTTTAACAATATATACTGTCCTATGGGGTCCTATGTGCCTAAAATGACTCAAATCATTTGACTTTGTCTTAGTTATTGCTGATTGATGGATGGATGGATGGATGGATGGATGGACGTGAAAGCATAATACACACCTCAAGTTACAGGGTATAGTTTAAATTACTAGACCTACTTTCACCAGAAACGGGAGAAATTCTCCCACTTGGGGTATAAGTCCAAATCTGCTGCAGCTTGTCAGTAATACAGATGAAAAATTGTAAAATCATAATATCAAAATGACAAAAAAGTACACAAAATGCAAAAAAGTACACAAAATGCAAAAAAGTACACAAAATATTGATCCTTGGCGACATGACTAATGTCACAAGTGTTTGAAGCAGACATGTTACATGTTGATTAAAACTGTTTCCAATTTATGCATGGATGGAAAATAAAAATTAGAGCCAACACCCTAGCCAACATAATAACCTGTATAGCATTGATGTAAACTTGTCTTTAAACTGTTACAAGCTTCGTAATTTAATCAATGATACATAAACACAAATAAACATGTAAATAAATATGAATTAATTTGGTGAACAGGTAGATATTTACTAAAATGGTAAAAACATGAAAGTGGTCAAGTTTTAGAAACTGCCAATTAAGGGAAAATATGTTTTATAATGCAACAAAAAATATATGAAATAGGTCAAGCAGAAAAAATGTGCAGCTATGTAAACAAACCCGAATGCCAAGAAAATCCAACATAGCTTTCTTTTCCTCTGTCCCTGGACCAATATGGCGTTCTGCAAAGTTGTCATGTCTGGGATAGAGCTTATCTAACACCGCCGTACTCTGATAAAACACTTGAGAGCGATAAATCTGGGAAACGCCATTTCCTCTGCTGTCAATTTTTGGTCGGAGTTGAAACAAAACACTTCGCAGGCTGTTATTCGTTGAAGCAAAGCAGTAACCTGCTTTCAACATCTTCGTATTTTTAACTTCCCCCTCCTTAGGTTTTCGTCTACTTAGCTGTTACTCAACTTTCTCTTGAATAAGCGTGAAAGAAAACTGCACTGGCTGTGATCAACACAGCTGAACCTATGTGAAGGTCGTTCCCTGCTGATACGACTAATTTAACCAATCAAATTCTCCGTTGGTGACACTACCCACAATTTGTTCCAAGGATGGTCATTAGTGCCATCTACGGAAACTCATGAATATTCATGTTATTAAATTGAATGGGAGAGAAATACGAGTTTCGACAAATATTATCTTTTTTTCATTCATCGGAAATATATATGGCCATCTTTATGAAATAATTTGGGTTTTTTTTCATTTTTTTACCATGTATACATTATTATTTCGACATTATATTCGATTCCCTGATTTAAATATTAACCGGAGTTTGAATTACTTACCCCTTCGTTTTTCAACTTGTAATAACAAATCTGTCAATGAACTGTAATGATCTTTCATAGTAATTTTTAAAGTCCTATGTTAACTTTGTAACTTAGTGATTTAGGAGGATTTCACGAATATATACATAAGGTTTAAAGATAGTAATAATTGGTATTTAGTTGATAAAAATATTCAAGGTCACACGAATATTCACAATATTAATGCAAATATTAAAATGCAGGATTACTAAAGTAAAGTATTAGTTTCTAGTTCTTGTCATGATTTTCCATCCAAAATACATATAGGCTATCTGGGCCTTTATATTGTTAGACACCGCATATAAACAAGAAGTTTAAAAAATTATATTTTCTGATCCACATTTATTGTAAGCCTGGGACTTGTATGACGCATTTTTTATTGCACCAAGACTTAGTGGTTTTTTATGATTCAAATGATAATAGGTGTTCCACTACATGTGTTTTGTCTTGTTAGCGGCTGATTGTTTGCTCAAAAGAACTACCCGGTACATTTGTTATTTTTGTGTCTTTGGTTGCAATCGCGCGGCAAAGTCATCAAATACATGTCTTCAGTACATTTAATCTGAAATCCCAAGTAGTGCTCACACCTGTCGTTTAGTAAGGAAATTTTAGTTTTAGATCATCATCATCATCTTTCCTAGCAAATATCCTATTCACAAACCGTGCCGAATAGCATACGAAAACATGTACATGTGATAGAAGTGTCATATACCATTTTGTCATCAAGTTAACATTTTTAATGCATTGAATGGCACAATTTAAGTTGTATGTTAGAAGAACTGGACGAAGAAGATAAATCCACAGAGGTTACAAGTTGCCAAAAAGGATCATAACAGTAAACGAGGATATAGCATTGTGAATATTCAGTGAACGACATCTCTCCACACTGGACTTGGTATCCAGATAATGGAAAAAAAACGTGATAAAATTGAGACTTCCGTCATTTCTGTTTAATATGTTAATTTAACGAATCAAACAGTTTCAAACCAATTCAAATATCACTGTGTTCAATTCATTGCCATGATATAATTTGGCGGCACAACTTACGAGAGTTGATTGGTCAATATGTTGTGGGTCTTGTACTGAAGGACGTTAGCAGGGATGTCCCTGTTAAGCCCTACTATTCACTGACTATTTGAAGCCGTAAAGACTGATGTCATTTCATTTGATCAGTTTATATAGAAGTAACACTCATAAGTAAACAAGAAAACGGACTTCAAGTTGCATGTTGCGCAAAATGGACAAAATCGGTGAAACAGCTGCGATCTAATATTTGCATTAAAAGTCTTGCACCTAATGATATCCATATCGTTATAGTAACACTAGGGAAAGACGCCCATTCAGCATACTAGTATGCTGCAAGATGGTTAGCGGCATTAAACGTGATTTACAGAGGAGTACCACCGTCCTGGGAGGCCCATCACGGTTGCAACCCCGAAAATTGTCAAAAAGTTCACGATACTGTGATGACCGACAGGCGACTTGCAGAAAGAAATATAACCAGTACAGTTTACAGTAAATTCCACTCTGACAGAGGGTCTTGCAATGAGAAACCTTACATCCCTTAGGGAACCAAGATTTCCGACAGCTGATCAGAAGCACAACAGACACACCTTGTCGCGTACCTATCTAAATCTTTTAGAGATACATAGGTTCTGCTAACTTTCTTCTAAGACTTCTCGCTATGGATGAAACGCGGGTCCATCATTTCAACAGAAGCCAAAACAACCATCTAAACGACGAGAACCGTTGGTTTATACCAGTCAAAGAAGGCAAAGACGGTTCCACCAGCTTGAAAGGTTATTGCTTTAGATTGTTTGGATGCTGATGGTAGATTATGCCCAAAAGAGACCAAAAATTAATGAGGCAGTTACAGGAAAATATGAAATTCAAACGCCGCGGAAAACGCATTAAAGGTGTGTTGTTCCACTATGGCAATATAATGACAATGCCATGGCTGCTGTTAACGATCGTGGCTTTAAATTGAAATTGAACATCCGCAATTTGATACATTTTTTCAACACTAAAATATGTTTGGGCTTTTAAAGACAAAACTACTGTGTGAAGGAGAAGTAGTCAAAAATCGAGTAGGTATTTTCATTTTGTACATAATAGTGGTCACAGAATCCCGGAATATCTACTTCTATGTCATGCATATGCCATGTGCTACTTTTGAATTTTTATAAAATAATGTAGCACATGACAACTTTTGAATGCACTATTTTATAAAAAAAATCAAAAGTAACACATGACACATGTGTCTTGAACTATTGTAAAGGTTCCTGACCTGATTGTATAGCATACGAATAGATCAATATCTTAATTTTACATCTATAAAGATTTTAAAAATGAAGAAGCTGTCAAATTTTAAAACTTCCATATATACATGTATTTAATGTCTTTTGATAGTGAAAATGACGTCAATAAAATGAAAGGTTTTGGCGAATACGCAATAAAATAAATTCGAGCTTTTAGGACATTTACATTCATTTAAACTCGATTGGCCAAAACAAAGAAGTGATTAATTTTTTTCCATTAATTAGTTTGTCATTGGTTTCGACATACAAAAGACCGGTTAAATGCATAAATGGTTTTGACTGTCGACAAAAAACATCAGTAAATCAATTTTAAAAAACAACTATATCTAATATCAAAATCTCTGTGAAAAATCTAATAAAATGAATATGAACTTTTAAAGTACTCGCATGCATTGGTTATAATAATGTATTTGTATTATTATGCCGCCATACAATTTATTTTCCCGTAAGTGCATGCTTTAATGAATTGAATTGGAACTCTGTTGGCAACAAGTAAAAGATTTATAAGTTTTCATTGGCTTCGGTATACAAAAGACCTGTTAAATGCATACATTTATTTTATTGTCTAAAAACGAAGTCAAGAAATCAATACACGTATTTAATATCTTTTTGTCAAAAGTTACGTTAATTAACATTTTGGCGAGAGCTCTAACAAAATTAATATTGGCTTATCAAAAATACTTGCCCGTACTGCAATTGGGTTGGTCATTGCTTGTTGCAAAAACGAGGAAGTGATTGAATTTTAAATGTAAATAAGTTTTTCATTGGCTTAGGTAAACAAAAGACTTGCTCAATACATGAAGGTTTAATAAAATGAATATGAAATTGTGTGAAAAAACTGGGTGTGTTGTAACTTGGTTGGCCATTTCTTGGCTTGAAAACAGGAAGTGATTTTAAAAATTGTACATGTATATATTAAGCTTCTTTAAGATAAATACGTTTTTCAATTTTTCATTGGCTTGAACATTCAAAAGATCAGACGGTTAACTGTTATACTTTGTTTGGGTTTGCCTCAAAAGGCCAAGGTACAAAAGTCACGGATACAGTAGTTAGTGTTGTCATGTGCTGATTTTGAATTTTTATTAAAATTAGGCATTCAAAATCAGCACATGACAACTATACACAGAAAATAAATAAAACAGCACTAGTTTTTGCATCATAAAACAAGTTTAATTTGAAATAAGATTTCTTTAAAAATGTATTCATATGAATATAACATGTTACAATTAAGATAAATCATCTATAGTAAACGTTATATGGATATCCAATAATCCTCACTTTTGAAGTTAAAATCTAGCAATGTTGATATAACTGGTAGTTGTCATGTGCTGATTTAGAATGCGTTATTTTAATAAAAATTCAAAATCAGCACATGACAGTGTCGTTGCAACTTTCCTGATGTTTGTCCGGATTAAAAAGGGGATGGAATAAACAATGTAATATTTTAATCTATGAACAAAGCAAGATAAAAAATAGGAATACACACACACACACACAAACACACTGTATTACGAAACAGACATCCGACAGTATTCTAGACAAGAAATTGCCCAATTAATGCTGGAACGCAAACAATAGTAGGATCTTGTTAACATGAGAAGCAGAGCTGTTAAGCATCACAGTCAAGATTTTCACTCAGTATCCAACAAAAACACTGACTCCCGTAACCTGGTGATTTGATAATAAGCATTGTACATAGATCTAGACTTGAATGTAGGTCCAACCCAATATACCCAATAACTTGTCACAATACTCTGCTTGTTATTCAAATAGACATCATGTTAGTGTGCTAACCTCTGGTCAGTAATAAAACATTTTTTTTAGAATTATATTTTATACGACTGACAACATGTTCAACATATACATAGTAAATAGTGTTTAATACAGCTAGCTCTTATATATATTGCTGTAAGTTTACAAATCTCTGCGTTCTACAATGTATGTTTTACATAGGAGAAATTTGGGTTAAATTTCAGAAGGGAAAACCTATAATATTTACAACAACAAAATAATTTCCACGTTGAACCCAGTTTGATTTCTTTTTTCAAGATTCGCATAAACATCGGTTTTTCACATCGCGCATGAATACCAATACTCCCGAGTCGAATACCAATCCGCAAGTCCAGATGTCGAACACTCTATCGTCTATTAAGTCTGTTTTTTTAACAAGCTCTACCTTCAATAACTGTAACTTAATCATAAATATGAATATGTAATTTTTTGTCATTGACTGAAATAAAATTTGTTTGAAATATTCTCGAAGATTGATGACCTATTTTGTTTCTTCCAGACATGACGTCAAATGGGCGGGGCTTAATGTTTCTGAACAGCTGTTCCATGTCTAGGTCACGTCCGCCGTTAAAAATTCTTTTTCAAAACATTGGAATTTATTTCATTCAATGGAATTTGCAATTTTGCTCTCGTAAAGAAAGAATAAATTGTAAATATAAGAATTGACTGTCATTTTTTCCTGGTTCATCTTCGCAGTTCATCAGTTTTAAAATCTGGTTCAATACTTGATGAACCAGGAAAAAAATGACAGTCAATTTTTAATTGACCTTTGCGTTTTGGAAAGGGCAGAATAACCAGAAATAGTAATTCATTGCATTTCGATATCGTTGAAAGAAGCCCGGGGTCTTGTTAGTCTTGTTGGATATGCGTGTTCACCAGTGTGAATGGACTTTATGTTGCAGCTTAGTGTGCATGTTCTAGAATGTGACCGTGCTGACTGAAGTGGTGTACACCTACGATCCGTGAATACACACACCTCTTTCATTTTTCTAAAGTATAGTTGATGACAAAATTAATACCACAAAGAAGTTACATTAATCATTCGAAATAATTTTATAACAAGAGCTGTCACAAAACAAAAATGCCAACCTGCACATCAAATAAGTAAACATTAAAAATACTTTCAGCCACAAACTTTAACATTGGATGCCGATGCTCATGCACAGAGCATGGCAAGTCGCCTAAAAACTAGCACACCGTGTAAACTATCATTTGCAAAATCAAAAGAAAGATGTAAAAAATGGTGTTGTTTCTCAAACAGTAAAGTGTTTTCAGGCTTATTGCAAACAATCTGATTACACTCCAGGCACCCGATATATTAATTAGTTAATGAATTTTTGGTTTAACCAAGTTGTACAACAGATGACATTTTATAGGAATATAATATATCCGATAAGGATGAAATAACATATTGCAACACAAGTTGAACCGTTGTATGTTTGTTGTTGTTGTTTATTTTTGTAACTTGCTTTACTGCAATACACACAAAAGCAAAGTTAGTATACCACAGTGTGCATCATATACATTGCCAAGGTATTGTTTCACTCATGATATTTATGCGACTTGAAACTATGATCAGAAAGATTTTGGTCTCTAGTCAATGTCAGACAAAGGGATATAACTCCTAGAAATATATTGACCCAAATTTTAACTTGTATAATATATTTTGCTCACAAAGATATATTTTAAATTTCAAAAGACTGAAGTAATATAAGTTCACAGTTTGAATATAGTGTCCAGAAAATAACTCTGTTATATACCATTTTTTGAATGTATTTTATGATTAAATTTAAAAAAAAAGGTATATGACAACTCTAACCGGTAGAACAGACAACGCCGTAACATGATACATGTACAGTCCAACCTGTCTTAAAGGCAACCTCTATATAAGGGTCACCTGCCTATAAAGGCCAGTAGAATTGTATCCCAATTGTTCTTTATTCATATTATTTGAACCTGTATATAAAGGCCACTTGCCCATAAAGGCCACTTTTACTTGTTCCCTTGTGTGGCCTTTATAGACAGGTTTGACTGTAGTTCGTTTTAAAACGTTTGGCGATGGGCATACAAAAATAATTTTCATAGAAAAATATAAAAATAACAGTTAGGGAAAATTACGTAGGATGGGAAAAACCTTACAAACAGTATTGAACTACGCTGTTAAATGCCATTTTGTCAGTTATATCCAAAGCTGGTCCAATTTCGAGAGTATATTATCAGTTGATATTGACAAGTATATATAGTATATATATTATTCAGCTGCTTTCAAAGCTTGTAGTGTCTCTTTCTTTCTATCTCGTGTAAAAAGAAAAAAGGAAAAAACCTACACTTTACACCACTATCCCTCAATCTAAATTGAAAGAACGTTTTAAGCAAATTATTCACTTGGCATTCTTTTCCAAAAGAGGTAAGCCAAGATACAAATATCTAGTGCTGAACAGAGATTCTTGTTATTTTGTCAAGCAACATACGGATTTCAAACAAAAATATACTGAAGATACCATTAAGTTTTTAGTTTTTGATAGACAACATATATGTTGTGTTTGGTAATATAATTTTCCAGCAAACATCGGTATACCAATTGGTACATTGGTATATTTTTTCTATGGTCAGAGGTTGAGCCAAATCTATCATACAAGGTTGAGACTTAAATGCAGTTCGCTTAAACAAGACCTATACAACAAAAATTTAGTAACTGACACAAAATGTTCACGTGGAGACATAGAAACAACAAAACATTACTTATTAGAATGCAAAAATTATGATCACATTAGATCGATTACAATTTTTAAATTAAAGTTAAACCGTATTATAGACACTGAGCTTTTACTTCATGGAGATTCAAACCTACCGGATGCTTCAAACATTGAAATCTTTAAAACAGTTCAAAACTTTATTAACCTATCTAAGCGATTCTCAAACTAGAACAATATTTGTCAACTTACTATTTATTTGTATACTACTCTTACATGTTACTTTCTCAATTAATTAAATATATATATGTACTATTGCTTATATTCAACATTTTATATCTAACGATTGTACCTGGCTTTATCATAATATTTTCCTTTGTTTTTGGCCATTCAGTTTTGAATGTTACAGTATCTAAGGAAACGGGTTAATATAAGCCATTCTGGCTTGTTCCTGAATCCTTTTCTATATGTTTGTATATTGAATTATATGTTGTATATATTGTTTTTGGAGAATAAAATATTGTTTAAACTAATTGGTACAAAATGTGCACTATTGCTTGCTGATTTGTTTCTTTATCCTTATGAGTTTATGCAGAACCTTCTTAATTCAGGAGAGAAGATTGTCGCCCAATCATTCAACTGCACATGCAGATATATAGATAACGTTCGGTCTCTTAACAATCCTAAATTGGAGATTATGTGAATTCCATCTAGTCTAGCAAGCTTGAAATAAAAACTACGACCCAAGTTCTGCTTCATATATAGACTTATACCTAAATTATGACGCAAACGAAATGCTAAAATTGGAACTGTACGTCAAACCTGACGACTTCAATTTTTCTATTGTCAGCTTTCCTTTTCTATGCAGTAATTAATAAACCCCCGTCTTATGGTGTACTAGTATTTGTTTCCCATTATGGGAACTTTATACAACTAAGCAAGCTGCTTACAAATAAATTGTTGACCCGGCCAAGGATATTGCAAGCATAGGCTTTTCAGGGCCCTCAAAAAGTTTTATGGTCGTCATCACAGTATTGTTGATAAGTTTGATGTCTCTTTGTCCAGAATTGCTCTGGATATATTTGACGTCCAATAGTTCCATGTTCCTTTTACTCAGTTTTGATAAGACACGTGGCGGAAGTAGCTAGCTAAACAGGAGGTGATTACTCTTACGGAGCAACAGGCCTCACTTTCCCGGAAATGATCCCTTTTTCAATGTCATTGTTCTAAGAAAAGGACTTTATCGACATCTGGGATTTTACCAAATTTACAAAGATAATATAACTTAACGTTAACTATAACCTTGGAAAAAACCTAATCAATTACATCAAACAACAGGCTAAAAGTATAACATTAAACAGTTTACGTTTTATCAATGTTTTATTGAATTTTCATTATTTTGCATTCATACATCCATTTGATTGTCTGTAATATCACAAAATTGGAAGTGTTCTCTTCGTTGTTTTCACAACAATTATGGATTTGTCATCATATAAATACAAAAAATCATTGAAATATAAAAATATAACATGAAAACCACTATATTTTGTTTTAAATTTGAATTTGAATTTTAGTCAATTGTATATGACACTCACCAGAAGATTTAGAAACATTAGAAATTTCGTCCTTTTAAGATACTTAGAAATTGTAAAAAAAGCGATTTCCCCAAAAAATAAAGATAAATAAATAATAATAATACATACATACATACATACATACATAACATATCAATAAAACATTTGTAGATCTGTTTTTCTGTCAAACCAATTCGGTAACCAAAAAAGCGACTTCCTTCAAAGTGAGCAAGCACATGAATAGTAACATATAAACACATTAAAACATAAATAACTAACAAACAAGTATTTTATCAATGCACCATGACTAGTGAACCACTCAAATGAATATGGTCAGCTTTGACCAGCGTTGACCATATCTCACTACCAAACATTAAATTAAATTAAAGCAAAAATATCATAATACATAACACACATACAAACACGGGACAAAAATGACACAATACAACATCAAAAATAAAACGATCACAAAACAAACACTATTTATATGGGGCCAGCATAACACAGGCATAAAATATCCACAAGTGTAACTCAATCGCTATGGTAACCATGTTCGTCGGATCTTGCGAAATAGAACATGTTATGCATAGTACCCCGTTGCATCAAGTCACAACATTTATAAATATACAAACATAACTTAGAAAACGATCGTTACACGATATTATCACAAAACTAGCATTTGTCCATATTACAAAGGGCGTTTTCTGCATGTCAACACAACTCGCAATGTTTTACAAAGGAGTATTCCTCTAAATGCAAGCCAAAACACGGATCAATACGAAAAAGCTTGCGAAATGTTCTTATTTAATGTTGCTTTATAGCATAGTTTAGCCTGCAAATTGTGGGTTATTGAACGGACCATTTGGGTTGAATCCAGGACCTGTTCTGCCTGGTCCTCCGGGACCGAATTGATTTGGACCTGGTCCAGGTCTGTTGAAGTTTGGATTCGGATTTGGGAATCCGCCGCCTTGATTGAATGTTGGCATGTTAAAGGTTGGATTAAATCCACCATTCATGTTGGTATTTCCGTTGAATGGGTTGTTGGATGATGACTGCATGATGGGATTGTACCAGTTAGTTCTGTCGGACAGAGCGATTGTACAGCAAGCAATAGGGGCTCCAGCATTTCCGGTTTGAAGACTCATGGCATTCTGTCCCCTTCCAAGATCGTCACGTCCTTCTTTTAGCTACAAGAAACAAATATTAAATAATGTGTAAATTAAACAAAATTAAAGCAGATATCATATTTATTTCATTAATTGTAGTTAAAATATAAAAAATATTTAAACTAAAAAGAAATGCACCACAGCAATACACATGAAATAAGAAGCATAATATATAGGTGAAACATCCTTGGGTCAAATAATCTTATTAAAATCCCGACTTTAGGCGGGCAAATGTCAAATTGGAAAATAGGTGCCCAATGGTGGTGTGCTTCAGTACCGATATTTCTAGAGATCAAAACATTCTATCCATGATTAAAAAAGGATATAGATTAAGTTCCTTTTTATTGTAATACGACAATATTAGCCAAACCATCGAGTTTGAAAGAACATACATTAGCTCAGAAATTATCCTCAGTGCATTTATAAATAACAAAGAAGATTTCACTTACCACAACAGCTCTGCCTGTTACTCCGAAGTCACCACTGATGGATAGTGCTGGGAGAGTAAGAAGAGCGTCTATATCTCCATTGTTAGTTTGACGAAGATTTCCTAAATCACCATCGTGGCTGTTTCCTCTACAAATATCAACACACGTTTTAATTAATATAAGTTTAAATCTTAATTAAAATCCTAATTCCATCTACATAAGATAGAAGAAATACAACTGACGCACAAATATAAAAGAAATACAACTGATGCACAAAGATAAAAGAAATACAACTGACGCACAAGGATTAAAGAAATACAACTGACGCACATGTACTTTACAGTCAATACAAACAAGAACACAACACGACGCAAGTAAATTATAAAACAGCAAAACAATCGTGACAAGACATGAACAGATAAACACAGGAAAACCCTATACTAATTAGTAAATTAAAATGAATGTACAGACAAAATTAACTTTATATGATTTTTTTTAGATGCATCCTATTATGACTTTGTTTTAGTATACTTGCTATGGAAATAATAATTTTTGGATTTTAAATTTGATCGTCATTAGTTATTCACATTTCATTACCTGTCAGTTTTATCAAGTTTCGAGTGTGTTCAAGATATTTTGAAGGAAGTCATTGAGTACGCATACATAACGTGAATTTAAAGAATGGAACTTTTCCAGTTACATAATTACAAGATAACATAAAGGCCAAAATGTCAAAGTAATCTCATGACACGTTTAGTAGAACTGTTAATTTTACGTATGTCAGTGTTACTCTCATGGACAGGAACTAAATAATTACATTTGTATCTGAAAAAAACAGGCTAAAGGCTGGTGCTTTCACCAGGCGGCAATGACAAAATGATGTCTAGTCACGTGGTTATAGTACTACAGAAGGTTCCATTTCATCCCGTGTATTTTAATTGTAATAATTAGTCTTTTGAATATTTTGGCTTCAACCAAAAATCTGATTTTTGATATGTATGGCTTGTGATTTATATAAATTTATACGCGTCGCGACGACTTCCAATAGTTTTACATAAGAAAGCGCTAGTCAGTTTGTCTTTAGCTGTTCTATGGTGAAAACGGAAATGTTTTTTCTGTTTAAAATCACAAATGTGTTGATCAATCTTGTAAATCAAAATCTTTGTTCGATTTAATGTTTTATGGTGATTTTTTCGCCACTGAAAGAAGAAATATACTACAATGTGGAGTATCAAGCTAACAGATAGTCACTTCATTGGTTGTCGTAATGTTCAGAACTTTTGACTGTTTAAAGTTGGTACTTACGCTCCAAGGTTGTTTGGTGAGCCATGGAAAGAGAATCCATCAGCATCAAAATGTCTGCCGGCGGCGTAACATCCTTTTCCGACATCTCCGTATTCGTGGATATGGATACCATGTTCTGTATCACTCATCAAACTTGGTGGTAAACCCATAACCTGAACACGGATGAATGTTGGTCCACCAGCTCTCTGTAATTATAAAAAATTGTATGGACCATAGTATAGATTTTGACTTCTTATAATTATATGATGTGTACTATACAGTCGACAAAAGTTTATATAAGCCAACGCTGAAATATTTTGTACTTGGAAGGCAGCAAAATATGCAAACCATTTCTTTGATTAATTTTATGTTGTTAATAAACATATTAATTCGTTTTCGTTTTTTAAGTTCTAAATAGTTTGTTCTTAACATTTTGCCATTAGATCTTCTAAAACAATTCGAAATAATAAGTCTCTTCTTTTTAAATAATACAAAATTACACTAAAACTATTAGCAGGGGTCAACAAAATGCTATTAGCAGGGGTCAACAAAATGCTATTAGCAGGGGTCAACAAAATGTCTCTCATATTTCATTTAATACAACCGTCCGAATGTAATGACGAAACTTCGCAATCAGACAAATTATATTCGCCGGGATTCAAGACGAAATCAGCGTTTCTAAGTGTTCGCTGTGTTCTAAATATTGGAGTTCTAGAATTCAGATTTTTTTTAAACTCAGGCTTTTGAAATTTAAAGTATTAATACTTACTGCTTGTCTGAAATCTACACGGCCTTTAATATTTGTAGAACCACTATCGTTAAAGTAACACGTAGCATATTCATACGGATCAGTTATAACAATATTGTTTTGTCCGGGGATTGCTGTAACAGATAAAATAAACGTATTTACGATTTAAAAACTTACCATGCGTACATATGTTTTATGGCTTTTTAAAAATTTATTTAGTTATTTTGAAAAAGTTTTAAAAATTGCACAGATTTTAATTCTTTAGTTCATATAAAGACATTAACAAAAATTAGCAAATGACGTTTTCAATGTAACAAGCCATACAAATACATGTACAAATAATTTTTTATCAAACAGTATATTTAAAATGAATAAATAAAAAAAAGATAGAAATTCATAAATGGCTAAAACAAAGGTGCAAGCGCTTAAAACGTACATCTTTTTCCTTTTTTGTGCCTTAACATGATAGATTTGCAATTGCATGTACCCAGATAAATCATTCCGATAAATGTTTTGAAAGACGTACAGGTTAATGGAATTTAATTCAACAAATGTTTTAAAGGGTCCAATCAATAAATCAGCAGCATTAAATACAAAACCACTAGTAACCGTAAAAAATAAATCAGTGTAAGTAACACAAAAATTTACAACGAATTTATTCGTAAATGTTGACGCAGTAATACAATGTCGGGTTTCATATCCAAATCCGATGGTAACGCAATTATACCTTTTGCTTCAGAAATTCCAAGTTGTACAAAATTTTGTTGCGTTAAGAAGAGTGATTGCAAATGAATTTTGATTTAGCTGGAATTTATTCTTATTTACTTAGAGTAAATTTGTTTACTCATGCATATATTTTCGCAATTTTTTCGGATAATTTTCGCATTTTTTTTAAATGCTCAAAAATAATTATTTAACAGTTTGATATTTAAAATTATAACAGGAACAATTAAAAAAAGGATAGTAACATTTTGTCAAATACTTACGGAATCCACCTCCATTGTTTGGAAAAGCTCCCGGACCTCCAGGTCCAGGTCCAAACTGTCCTGGTCCAGGAAATGGTTGTCCTCGTCCTGGTGGAAACTGATTTCCTTGCGGAGGCACTGGTCCAAACTGACCGTTGGCCAAACCAATTATTAATAAACTTACTCCAAGAAACACAAACATGTTCATGATTTATATTTTCTTGTTAAACAGTCCTGCGAATTATTGTATTCAATTTTAAATGCGAACAAGCTGTTCTCCAATTATAGCATTAAAGAGAATGATATACCAGTGTAGTGTGTTTTTAAATGTCAGTAGACGATTTGAACGTTTCCCCAATATATGCGTTGTAAAGACGTAATTACATTTCAAGGGGGTGTTTTATCTTTGCCAACGGGTACCCGGAGAGTTCCGTTGTCGTATAGGTACATAACGACTTCCGGGGAAATTGACGGAAGTCTTGATGCAAATTTAATTTGATTGATTACCAATTAGTCATAAACATGACATGTCTCCAGCTAGAATCATCCCCTAAAAATGTTAGTACAAATTCATCGATCAATAACTTGACCAATTAGAAATAAATAAACACTTAGTAGTACATGATTATAAATTCATCCGTGGCATAAAGCGCCGTCTTTCCGTATCGCGTCAGGATTATATCAGGAATTTTTAAGGAATTAAAATTATTTGAGTATATACCTCGCGGTATTTTATGTATCGTGTAATCGATAATGTTGAGTGTGCACATTTCGCGTGTAAGTAATATTTAGCTGGCAGGGGTATACTTGAAATGTGTGAAAATATATGTAACTTGGGTGAAAAATATCAAAATTATTCATAGTAAAGTGTAAATGTTTATGTAAGCATTTCTGAAATTATCTGCAAAAAAGGTTTAGATCTTAATGCATTTTTCTTGAAAATAAAAGAAAAAAAATTAAAAATATAAAATCTTGACGTTTGTCAACTTTTTATTTATTTATTTATTTATTTATTTATTTATTTATTTATTTATTTATTTTGTTAGTTATTTATTTTATTGGGGGTTTCTTCATCAATTGTTTCGGTAATCTGTTTATCTGGTTACGTATTTTATATTTTGTCCGGTGCATTTCATTACGCTAAATAGGATTTCATTTCCGCGGAAAAAACAAAATTTCCATTGTACATGTATATATTTATTATTTTTACTTTGCAATTTATCTGTTGGTTATACCATCCGTTGGCCAGATGTTGATCTGTTGAGAGGGGAGTGATTTCAAAATCAAAATATTATCTCGATTTTCATTTTTATTTTTTATTTTTATGTATTTGTTAAAAACAATAAGTCTGATGCTAATATATTGCTGAAAAAAATACAATGACGGTTCTTGTAGCATACTTACAGTCAAAACGTTAAGCTCCATATTTATCATTGAACAAAACAGTAATTCAGAAGTTAGTCCGATTCTTTTAGTGTGATTCTTTTGAGCAGAATTAAACTATTAACTCACGTCTTTAGAAACTTAATATTTCATATACAGATAAAATTAATGGTTGGAAAAAAATCATGCCAGATTGAGCTCATATTTCTGTGAAAAAAATGCGGACTTGAAATAAAAGTCCAGTTTGCCGGTGTGTTTTTATTTATTTATTTAAGGAAATCTGAATAGCTCATCTTCAAAATTTTATTTCACTTCTAATGTTAGTGACAGTCCTGATGTAAGTGATGGTCCCCCTGATATTTGTGGTTGATACGTTTGATGATGTTTGTGGTACCCCCGATGCCAGTGAATGGCTAATTAGGGATATCGTCACTAAAAACAATGCACTAGTTAACATCATTTATACCACGAACACCAGTAGCCCCACCATTAAAATCAGAAGTATCGCCACTAATATAGGAGTACCACTACTAACATCCGGGATGCCACTAAAATGAAGAGTTACAGCTGGGAACAATGGTATGACAATATTTCATTTATTCCGATGGCATAGTGGACAGTACAACATTGTTCATTTTTGGCTAGTTGTAGATGAGCCTGTGGTAGCTATACATTGTACCTAATTTTTGGGTGTCTTATTTAACTAGTGTTTAATCGCAACTTTTTTGGGGAAAACTACATATAGTTTTTCTCGGTGGACTAACTACATGTACATACGAAAGCTTGTTCGTGCCACTTTGTAATCTGATTTTTTTTTTTAAATCGTACCTACGAATAAAAAAATCGTACCTACGAATTTTAAAATTCGTATATACGATTTTAAAAATCGTACGTACGAATTTAACAAAAAAATCGTACCTACGTTTTTAAAAATAGTACGTACGAATAAAAAAAACCGTAGCTACGAATAAAAAAAATCGTACATACGATTTTAAAACTCGTATATACGATTTTAAAAATAGCACCTACGAATTAAAAAAATCGTACCTACGAATTTAAAAATCGTACCTACGAAATTTAAAATCGTACATACGATTTTAAAAGTCGTCTATACGATTTTAAAAATAGCACCTACGAATTAAAAAAATCGTACCTACGAATTTAAAAATCGTACAAACGAATAAAAAAATCGTACCTACGATTTGTTTTTAATTCGTATGTACGATTTTTAAAATCGTATATACGAATTTAAAATTCGTAGTTACGATTTTTTTTATTCGTAGGTACGATTTTTTTATTCGTACGTACGATTTTTAAAATCGTATATACGACTTTTAAAATCGTATGTACATTTTTAAATTCGAAGGTACGATTTTTAAAATCGTATGTACGATTTTTAAATTCGTATGTACGATTTTTTTTTAAATTCGTACGTACGGTTTTTAAAATCGTATATACGAATTTTAAAATCCGTAGGTACGATTTTAAAATTCGTAGGTACGATTTTAAATTCGTACGTACGATTTTTAAATTCGTATGTACGATTTTAAAAATCGTACCTACGATTTAAGAAAAAAAAATTCAGATAACAAAGTGGCACGAACAAGCTTTCGTATGTACATGAATTTTAAGCATTGAAGTTGAAATTGTTTTTAGTTATTAGTTTTAATTTTGCAGGATTGGAAAAACAATTCCTTATCAGTTGTGCTTTGAAAAAAATTGTGAAACCAAAAATTTTCAAGATGTTTAAAAGATATCATAAGGACCAAATTATATATTTTACCAATTTAGCTAAGGCAATACATTGCATGAGCGAGTGCACCTTAAATGATGGTTCCATAAGGGATTTATGCTGATGGAGACACCAAGGAATTTGGCATGTGGGACATGTTGTAGACAAGCTGAATTTGATCGTATTTCGTTTCTTAGTGATAGATAGTACCCCACATTTGTAAAGATTAAATATCATTTGCCTCTTTTCCCCAGTCCTATATCTTGACAAGTTGCCTGCAATCTTAATCAGTACGAACTTCACTGTTTATTAGACAGTTATCTGGGAAGTCTTGGTTGGAGATTGGTAAAGTTAGCTACTAGTGACTGGCTACTTGTAGAAGAAAAGTTAGCTTCTAGTAGCCAGTTACTTGTGGGCGAGTAGCCAGTTACTAGTACATAGTAACTAACTTTACCTATCACTTGTTTGGGGCATGCGGCATGTCATTTATATAGGCTAGGAAAAGGCGTGGTCCCATGACAATTCCTTGTGGAACACCTGATGCCATCGGTACTGTTATTGATTTTTGCCATCGAGTATAACTGAATGGGTTCTTATGGATAGGAAGTCACGGATCCATTTGTGAATGTTGTCAGTAATACCGTAGTCATAATGCGTTTTTTGTTGGAGTGTTAGTGTGGGACTTTGTCTTACAGCTTTAGAGAAGTCTAAAGTATGTCATCGTCTCTTGGTCATCTTGCTAGGTGTTGTATGGTAAGTATAAGCTGGGTTTTGCAGGATCTTCTTTTATGGATAATGTGTTGTTCATTGGCCAGTGTGCTGTTCTTGTCCAGATGGGAGATCACATTTCTGTGGATAATGATGTACAGCAGGCTGGTGTTAGAGATATAGGTCTGTAGTTTGATGGTTTACTTCTGCTGTTTTTTAAAAAAAAATTGTGCTAAAAGGAAAGTTTCCAGTCATCTGGTATAGGTATATGGCCGATGCAATTCAGATTTGTTCGTGACGTGGCCATGGGTACCAAAACTAGGTCAAGGTGACCCAGGGGTGCAAAAATCTTTAAAAATCTTCTCTGAAATCGACGATTTGATAAAAAAATATGTAGCAATAATTGGCTACTCTATGGTCTTAAACTTATAGTTGGTTCATTTCGTGAAATTAATTGCGTTTTTTTTCATTTTTTTATATACTGGAAAACAATAATAAATAACAAATAGCCTGGTTATACCAATTTGAAGCCCATTAAAAAAATAACTTCAAATTGTTATAACCAGACTATTTGAACAGATAATGACATTGGGTTTTCAGTTTTCACACACTCTTGTACATATCTTCAAAATGGGGTCGAGTTCAAAGGTCAAGGTCATAAACTAATTGTTTACCTTTGTGCTTTTATTAATTATCTTCAAAACTATCTTGAAGCTTTTATGAAGGCATATGTATTAGAACATTGTTGGTGATGATACGACGATCATTTTGATATATGAAGATGATGGATGAAGATCATGAGTTCAAAGGTCAAGACCACAGATGTGAAAGAATACTGAAATTGTTAATTTTCTTGAAAACTATAATTTTGGTATAGGCATGTATATTAGAATATTACCGACATTGATATAACGATCGTTTTGATATATAGGGGAAGGTCACTGGTTCTAAGGTCAAGATCAAAGACGCGAAAAAAATAGAAAAATGTAATTTTTGTATGGGCGTGTCATCGTGATAAAAGATGATACAACCGTAAATCATTTTCACATATAGATCAGTGAAGGATGAGGGTTCAAAGGTCAATGTCACAGATGCAATAGAATACTGATATGGTTAGTTATATGAAAAGGGATATAATATTAACTAAATTTAAAGATTTTGACATTAAAGTTTCAGTGTTTATGTTTCCCTAAAACATTTCAGCCAGTCATTGGGCTATTCCATTTTATAAGTGCGCCCCTAAGGAAGGCATCATATAGGGGAGGGGGTAAATAATTCTAATGGAGGGGGTTGAAATGTCTATGTAGGGGGGGTGTATAGAGGACAGGTCTATGTGTACTATGCAGAGGGGTAAGGAAGGCACCGGTTATGGAGGGGGGTTGAAATTGGGAAAATTTCTATGTAGGGGGGGGTATAAATTCTCCAAAGCTTTATGTAGGGGGTGTAGATGACAGATGGATACTATGCAGAGGGGTAAGGAAGGCACCGGTTATGGAGGGGGATTGAAATGGGAAAATTTCTAGGGGGGGGGGGGTATAAATTCTTCAAAGCTTTATGTAGGGGGTGTAGATGACAGATGGATACTATGCAGAGGGGTAAGGAAGGCACCTGTTATGGAGGGGGTTGAAATGGGGAAATTTTCTATGTAGGGGGGGTATAAATTCTCCAAAACTTTATGTAGGGGGTGTAGATGACAGATGGATACTATGCAGAGGGGTAAGGAAGGCACTGGTTATAGAGGGGGGTTGAAATGGGGAAAATTTCTATGTAGGGGGGTATAAATTCTCTAAAACTTTATGTAGGGGGTGTAGATGACAGATGGAATGGATACTATGCGGAGGGGTAAGGAACGCACCTGTTATGGAGGGGGGTTAAAATGTGAAAAACTTTTAGAAAATGGGGTAGAAATTCTGAAAAAACTTTATGTAGGGGGTAGAAACTCTGGAAGACTTTATGTACGGGGGTAGGAATTCGAAAAAAAAACTTTAGGGGGGTTGTTGTTGTTGAAATTCTGAAAATTTATGGAGGGGGGGGGGTAGAAATTAATTCTGAAGAACTTTATGTAGGGGGGTGGGTGGTGTAGAAATTCTGGAAAAAATTATGTAGGAGGTTAGAAATTCTTAAAAAACTTTATGTAGGGGGTAGAAATTCTTAAAAAACTTTATGTAGGGGGTAGAAATTCTAAAAAAACATTATGTAGGGGGTAGAGACTCTGGAAAACTTTATGTAGGGGGGGGGGGTCGAAATTAAAAAAAAAACCTTTAGGGGGGTTGTTGTTGAAATTCTGAAAAAAACTTTATGTAGGGGGTAGAAATTCCAAAAAACTTTATGGGGGGGGGGGGATTCTGAAAAGCTTTATGTAGGGGGTGAAATTCCAAAAAACTTTATATAAGGGGGTAGAATTTCGAAAAAAAACTTTAAGTAGGGGGGGGGTAGAAATTCTGAAAAACTTTATGTTGGGGGTAGAAATTCTGAAAAACTTTATGTAGGGGGTAGAAATTCTGAAAATCTTATGTGAGGGGGGGGGGGGGTTGGGTTAGAAATTCTGAAAAAACTTTATGTGGGGGGGGGGGGGGGGGGTAGAATTTCTGAAAAAACTTTATGTGAGGGGGGGGGTTAGAAATTCTGAAAAACTTTATGTGAGGGAGGGGGGTAGAATTTCTGAAAAACTTTATGTAGGGGGGTAAAAATTCTGAAAAACATGATGTAGGGGGTAGAAATTCTGAAAAACTTTATGTGGGGGGGGGGGGGGGGGGTTAGAAATTCTGAAAAACTTTATGGGGGGGGGGGGTTAGAAATTCTGAAAAACTTTATGTGCGGGGGATAGAAATTCTGAAAGACTTAATGTAGGGGTAGAAATTCTGATAAACATGATGTAGCGGGTAGAAATTCTGAAAAACTTTATGTGAGGGGGATGGGTAGAAATTCTGAAAAACTTTATGTGGGGGGGGGGGGGGGTAGAAATTCTGAAAAACTTTATGTAGGGGTTAGAAATTTTGAAAAACTTTATGTAGGGGTTAGAAATTCCGAAAAACTTTATGTAGGGGTGGGTGAGTGGGGGTAGAAATTCTGAGAAACTTTATGTTTTAGTATTGGACAAACAGTAAGTTTATAAAAGTTGTCTGTCAAGCAACCACTGCTGGTTATAAGAGAAATCTTAGCTTTATGTGTTATATATTTGGTCCAGACCTTTGTAAACCTCGTTCTCGACCAAATATATAAGACCTTGAGATAGCCTTATCTCATATGACCAGTAACAATAAATTATATTAATATCATTGCCTTATAACCTATGTTTCCACAATTTTCAAATTATTAGTAGTTTGTGAAAATATAGTACTTTTTAAAGTAATTTTTCACAAATTTGTTAAAATAGGTTACTTTTTGAAAGAATTTCACAAAAATGAGTAGCCAATGGCGATCTGGCTACTAGGAATGGAAATATAGCTTATAACTCACCTGACCAAAGGTCATGTTAGCTTATAGCATAGCATGTGTTTGTGCATCATTAACACCTTATTTGGTCTTAATTTTCAAAGCTACTGTACAGATTTCAATGAAACATGTCAGAAGTATACATGGGCCAGTGCAATTCAGATGTGTTTGTGGCACTGACTTGGCATCCTTAACTAGGCTAACATAACCCGTAAAAACTTTTTTAAAAACATTTCTCAGAATCAATGATTCGAGTAAAATCTAATTTGACTATTGGCCTCTCTATGGTCCTGAGCCTATAGTTTGTTCATTTCATGAAGTTCAGATGAAAAATGAATCATGCATTTTTGTGTTTAATTTTTAAAAATCTTTAAATAGCTTTAACTATAACTTGACAATTGAACAGATAATGTTTAGTTTTAACACATTTTTGAAAGTTTACGAAAATTGTTGATCTGACCTTGAACTTCATTCAAGGTACCAATGGCTGAAAAAGTGACTGTAGTGTTAAATCACCTAAACAACTTTTTCTATTGAACCGAAAGACCCCAAACTGAATGTACATAATCAGCATGTGAAGTTCTACAAAGTTTGCAAATAAATTTGACTTTGACCATAGTTCAAGGTCATAGTGACCTTATATGTAAAAATGATAAAAATGACTTCTTCTCATGAACGAAAGGGCTTATTAATATTTAGACATCAAACTTTATAGAATCAATTTGATGAGTTCTACAAAGTTTACAAATAGATTTGACAAGGTTACCAGGACCTTTTATGTAAAAAAATGGTTATAGACATCAATCTTCATATATAGATTCAGTGTGATGAGTTATACAGTTTTTACCTTGACCTTAGTTAAAGGTGACAGTGACCTTGTATCTAAAAACGCTAAAATGACATATTCTCATAAACCATAATGCCTTGAGACATCAAACTTTATATATAGAACCAGTGTGCTGGGGGGTTCTACAAAGTTTGCTAATACATTTGATCTTGATCTTTGTTCAATACCACAGTGAACTTGTATGTTAAAATGCTAAAAATGACATTTTCTCATGAAGCAAAAGGAAAAGGTCTATGGACATCAAACTTTAGATATAGATTTAGTGTGTTGGGTTCTTTAACGTTTGTGAATAGTTTTGACCTTGATATTCATTCATGGTCACTGAGACCTTATTTGAAAAATGCTATTAATGATTTCTCATAAACCAAGAGGCTTATCATCATCAAATTCCATATATAGAATCAGAATATCTCCACAGAAAATTGGTTTTGGCACCAGGTGAGTGGTACCGGCCATATTAGGCATCTTTTTATCTGGAAGAGGCTTTGTAAAGATTTTGACATTAAGACTTCAGACATTATCTTTCAGATAGGCCTCATTTATCAAGTGAGCATATCAGGCCAATATGGTCTCTTGTTTTTTGGTTCAACTACATTGAATAGAAACCCTATTTCAACTCCCAGACAAGTTAATCCTGTTTTTCAGCAACTTGTTTGTTGGAAGAACCTTAATATAAAGGTTTGTCTGTCACAGGAAATGCGAAAATGCATGGTTGAACCAGGGATCTAGCCCGACACCTCCTTAAGGCTACACTTTACATGTAGAGTTACAGCAACATTACTCCCTTCCAATTTTCCTGTTGAACCATTGAACCATGCACTTAATCAATTTTATGCCAGGTCAAATGTAGGAGGATTGGACTGAGTATCTATACCACGATAACTATACACCAGTGCTCTATCAATTGGGTTACGGAGATTGAAACAAAACTTATGATTAATAGGCTCAGTTCTATTAAAGGTCACACTAAAGACTGGAAACATTAGTTTGTAATGTTTGTTAAGCACTATGTATTTAGAAATAAAAGTCCCCACGTACTTATAAGGACACTTTATAACAGATGCTAAGATAGGTATGGCTGAAGAACATTCCTGACAGTTCACTGCCACTAATGCATTCATTATGTCTTTTTTGCAACTTCACAAGTACCTTATATAAGTGAAATAATCTTGGACTGAATAAACATTTACAAAGAGCTCTTTTTGCAAAGTTTGCCTTTGAATGCATTAGTACAATCATTTTACTAAATTACAAACCGGTAGTAGCTTATTAATAGTATTTATACTCTGTGTAATGCAATCAGCTACTAAACAATTTCAAAACTAGTAATGGGAGTGGTGGCCGAATGGTCTGAACATGCTTAGCTATGAAAATATGTGCTTCTCACTACTAAGATTCCATTACCGCTTGGTCAGATCCTGCAATGTGAAAAAGTTTGTCAGTTCCTTTGACAAAAGTTTGCTAGATTTCTCTTGGAACGACCGATACAATCTGTTAAATAATCTTAAAACACAATACTCAATTCCAATTCACTATTCCCTTTATTTATAAATACCTGTGGTACTTTGGAATATATCATTTGACTTAAAAGTTTAAACTGTGTGTAGATAATAATGCCAACATACTCTATTTTCAACGGAGAGTGTCCAAGAGACTGTCTATGTACTTATTTATTTATAAGTTTCATCTTAGCTCAGACATTGTAAACTAGCAAAATTTGTGTTAGGCCTTTTCCTTTGCAGCATTGCTGGAAAAGTTAGATATACTCAACAGAAAAAGTTAGGGACCATTTCACATTGTAAAATTTGTAATAAAAATCCAAAAACTGAAAAATGCAAAATCCATCTGCATTTTGTTTTACTCTTTTCTCGTTTCAAATAATGAGATGAAGTAAATCTTTAGTGCATGAAATTAAATCTCCTTATTGGAATTATGAGAAGTATGATTATAAAATGATATGAATTATGTTCTACAAAATTAAATAATGTTTTTGATGTGGTCCTAAAGTTTTCTGTTGAGTAGAAACTTCAGTCTCATGTATAAGTGAAGAATTTATACAAGGGACGTTATCCAGTTAAGCGAATTCACCTAGGGCAAAAGACTAATTCACCTTCCTTATCAAAGGTCAGTGAGTTTTCCTTGGTTGTCTGCCTTCTTCCTGACTGGGTCACCCCAAGACTTGAAAATGGGTAGTGAATTTTCTTTCTCCAAGTATTCAAATTTTAGAAAAGAAAGTCACTGGATCCTTGGGAAAAGACCTTAAAAGCTGATGCCTGTGTCACTTTAAAGAACTGTTCCTAAACTTTCGTTAAACATACTGCAAAGGTCAAATTCTGCCACTTCACCTAAAGCTTGTGGTGTCTTGATATAAGTCTAATATTCTTGACTGAGACGTAAAACCCCATCAATCAATTAATCCAGATATACTACACTGCAAGTGGAATGATCTGGACAAAAATTTATTGAAATGCAGATCAAATATAAAATCAATGTCAGGTACAATTAAAGAATAAATTTATTCACACATATATATATAAAATACATAAAATGATTGTTAAATATTTTCAATAAAACAAATTATAAATTATGAAGGTGTTGTATTCAAATTAAACACTTAAAAAAGCATGTAACAGACAAAACAATATTTAAAGGCCTTTGACCTTGCATGTAAACATGCCGTTGCCTATGGTTTTGTTGCACTTTGGACAAATTAAATCCATGCAAAATTGAGGTCACCTTCCATATTTAATAACAGTGTTACATCTTATTTCAAAAAAAGTAAATAAATGAATGAAAACACATGATACATATTTACAGAAGTATAAAATAATGCTTCTGCATATTGATAGTCTCAATGACTTCAAATATCAGCAGTGAGCCAATATGGGGGAAATTACAATAAAATTAAAATAAAAAAATGTATGTATTGAAATTTTATGGAAATACTGTTAAAACATACGATGGAATTGTTACTAAAGGTCAATTTACAAATTGTTCAACTTCTTTGTTTATCAGTACTAAATCTTACATTCCATTTTCTTTAGTACATGTTCTCTTATTTATTTTTTCATTTGTTAGTTTATTTCATTGATATTAATTTCAATAATAAAACATACTACAATAACATTTCAATATTAACCCTATGTCTGTTAAAAAAATATAAACACGAACTTAAATTATAAGATCTACTGCAACTTTAGTTGGGGGAGGGGGGTTATATGAATCACCATGTCCGTCTAATTGTGAAATCCTGTCCGTTTTCACATCCATAGACAATTTTTTTCCATCAAACATGGCACAAATGTGTAAGTTACGGTTACAAGATCAAATTTTCGTTGTGAGAGGGGGTATATGTGCATTTTGCTCTAAAATTAAGAGACAGTTTTAGTTGAACAATATTAATTAGCAGTAAATACAAATACATGTGTGCAATATGTAACAAACTGTACACAGGAGTCAGGAACAAGTGCAAGCTTATTTAAACCTGTATGGATCCATCCAGTTTGGTCTCGGGGAATGAACAATTCAAAGAATATTGGGTTTGTCAGCAGCATACCACTTGATAAATATTCCATAACCAGTGGTTTCAATAAAAGCGGTAAGGCAATAAAGTTGTCAACTACTTTTTGCTTTTGGGTTAAGCTTGTGACCTACTTCCACACTTTCTGAATATTTTTTGTAATAAATAATAACCCATATCCTAATTCTGCTGAAAGTGCTGCAAAATGTTTTTGCAAAACAGTGTTAAAAATTTCCAATCGAAATCCTTATTGCAATATGACAAGGAAAAATCAACTTGTGTAATCTTATTTTTAGTAGAAGAATAGTATTGCATAACCAGATCACATTATTTGCTGATGAACAGTAAAACTTAAAATGTCAGCTGTAACATTTCAAATGCTAGGAAGGTTTTTATAACCCAGGTACAAAATCAAAGATGACACTTAAAGCCCCTATTGTAATTTCAAAGACCAAAGTCCATATGAATTTGCTGAACCTTTTAACACAATTAAAAGTAAACTTAAATTGACAGCACATGTAATGTCACAGGTTTGCTATTTTTGGAGGTAGCTATCCAATATCCTGTGCGCAATATAAATCTACTGTGTCTAAATGCATATTAGAACTAAGCACTTGTAAGATCAATGATAATGTACACTATATATCAATATGTCTGTCACAAGTTTGACACATGAGGTTTTTTAATAATAAATAAAATAAATATCCTATACGAAATGTGTAGCAAACCAAACATTTAGATTATATGTCCTTAAATATTTATGTTTCCAAAATTTCTAAACTGCATTATTGTTCGTGCAATTTTGGTATGTAATTTTGAGAAATCTAAGTATATTACTGACCACAGTGAATGATAAGTAGGTCAGATTGCTTTCTGACATTTATAAATGTTATATAGCAATGAATGTTTATCATTTTTTTAAACGTAAAACATTTGATGCCAATGAAGGAGACACTTCTACAGTGTACACAGAATCAGGTTCTTCTTCATACACAACAATCACAGCCTGTACCTCGGCATCATACCATCCCTATTTAACCCAAGTTCATCTTTTGTCCATTTAATCTGCACTTTTTTCCAATATCCATTATTTCTTCATACTCCTCAAGCTTTAAAAACTGGGCTTTTGTTGGTTCAAGTTCTCCTGCCATTATAGATTCCATTACTTTGATTTCATAAGTAACTTCTTTTTCACTTAAGAATTCAACCTTCATTATATCAGTTTCTTTGTCATAACTTAGCACTTTTCCATTATACGATCCTAGAGCCCAACCACTGCCTTTGACATTAGACTTGTTCCATTTCATTTTAATTGTTGATCCAGGTTGAGCAATAATAACTCTCAGACGTTTTGATAGACTAATGGAAGCTGAACTGTCTGTTAAGGGAATCAAATATTTTTCAAGTGGAGAAAATATTTGTGATAAATTTGGCAGATTAAGGTCAGGCGGATGCGGAACTGATGGAATTGTTCTTGATAAAAGTGAAGGAATTTTCCGGGGTACTGATGCTTTGCTGGAGTCATATGTTCGAATACATATATATCTTACTGATGTGGTGTTGATGATAAAATCATCATACTGCTTTTTGATGAGCAATTTTAAAATTTGTAATTAATTTAATAGTCCCTCCATCTCTTTTCTAAAAATAAGACCTTTGTGGTGTATAAGCATAAACACACGTAGCACTAAATCCTCTTTGTTTCCAACAGAAAGTATATCATGTGTATGGAGTATTTGACGCAGAACACTTATTGGTAATTTGTTGATAGCAGTAACTGACTGTGTAATAGAGGATAAATCTCCTTTATACATGGGTTTATCTTCTGGCATTGATAAATTAAGATGTTTTGATAAGCGTTTAACTATTTCAATTTTATTTCCAACTGTTGATACGTTGTTTTTAACACACTCTTCTTGTAAGAATTTTTTTGTTTTTTTATAAAGTTCTGTTTCCTTCCACAAGTTAATTTCTTTGTCTTTGTCAATTGTTGCCAACATTTCTGATTTTTTTTTATTATAAAACTTATCCACTTCATGAATTGGCACCCATGAAGCAAGTGCTATCAATTCTTTAAGTGTTGAGGGGGGTCTGGCAGCACTTTAAAAAACAAGTCCAAAACCCGTGAGGGAAGACATATTGCCTCTTCCTTGCACCATGGATCATTAGATGAACTGATTCGCTGAGTTATATCAAAAGGCAAATAATGGAGTTCTTCTGTTTGAAAATACTGAATGAAATCTGGCAATGGTTGAAGTTGAAATCTGACAGAATTAATGTCATTTTTCCAAAAGTCATCATCTCTGTATGCAAAAAAAGAGTATTTGTCTGTCCAACTTGATCTCTGTTCCCTGTCTGCATTTGTTAAATTGTTGTAATCCGAAATATAATCTCCAGAGAAATCCTCATTCACTCCCCAAGTTTGTACTAATGACATAAAAGCGTCTGTTTTTTTCGGGGTGTATGTTGCTTCACACAAGTCTTTCCTGCCCTCTGATAAAGATAGAAAATTTTTTAAATTAATTTCATCGTCAAAAATGTATTCTTGATCTTTGACTCCCCTAAATGAGAGAATGTTTTTGCCCCCAAAACTTCCTAAATTCACACAGTTTTTTACATCATCTGCCATTTTTTCCATTGTGTCAAAATGTTCTTGAGTCCCTGGTTGTATTTTTTTGCCATCTTCAAATATCTTAAATGGACCGTGTCGACTGAGTTGCAAATTTTCTTCCGAATGAACTCTTTCAACAGGATTACGTTTACTGTGATATTCCGCAAAAGAAATTTGACCAATTTTATCTAAATTGAAAAGTTTCTTATCTAATAAGACACATCTGAACTAGGGGATTGGATGGAGCTTCGGATGGTCCATTATCCACAATAAAAATTAAATTTTCTTTCATACGTTTTGTTTCTGGGTTTCTAAAATATATATCTAGAGCTGGATTTGCTGCTAATAAAAGAAATTCGTTTAATGCACGGAAAACTGTTTCTGGTTCGAAATAGGAGATGTTCATTAATGACACGGCCTGTCCTGTTCTTTTAATTTTGATGTTTCGTCCCTGAATGGTAACATTTTTATCACTAGTTGCCTTCACACTCTCCAAGAACAGGTGTGTAGTAGGTGTAACTGCATATGTCCTACTCTGATCCCAGTCATGGTCCAGCAGTTCTATGCGTTTCCAGGTCTTTCCGGGTCTTTGAACAGGTGCAACTTCTGCACAAACTATAGATTTTGAATCCTTTGAATCAATAATGTACGATTCTGGATATTTTGTAGCGGTGTCCATGTTCAAATTAACATTTGCTGTTGACCAGTGCAGGTTGATAACAAATTGTTGAACACCTGTTCTTGGAGGAGCGTGAAGTGATATGTTTGCATTGACGTCTCTTCCAGCATGATGTCTTCTTGACTGGTATGTTCCATCCTTATAATTTGTGTATAGTTGTAACATGTTGATAAAGAAATCTTGAAGTCATCAGGTGCTAGTGACAGGATTACTTCTCTTGCCTTTCTCATGATGGTATTATTGTCAACAGCTCTATAGAGGACTGCATCGGACAATCTAGGATGGCTTTCAAGTCCACCTCCAGCCCGCTCAAGCTGATCCATTTCTCCGAAACAGTACTCATTGGTCTGCTTTTAAAAGTCTGCCTCTTCCTTTATATATAGCATTAAGAGCTTTGATCTTTCTTTTTTCTAATAAACGTTTAAACAGGGCATGTTGCTGTTGATTGGTCATATCGGTTCTCACTATTTGACATGATTCTCTTATATTATTAAACTCCTTGATGTTGTAAGAAAGTAGATCCCGGTGTTTTGAATAAGTTTTTCTATTTTTATTCCTTCTAATTTCGCCATAAAATGGGAGCTAGTAACTGTTGCTAAAATTCCTTTCAAAATGTCCCTGTCCCTTTTTGTGTCCATACACTCCAAAGAATCTTTATAAACAGTCTGCAGTTTTTCGCTAACATGTTGATTTATGTTGTTATCACTGGAATTTATCATTTGAGTTAAATTTTTAACAGTATTAACAATGTTTTGATTTTTGTTTTCTAAAATAAATATATGCAGTGTCGTGAACATAGATTTGGGTGAAGTTGGCATGTTCTGAAAGTTTTTCAAACATTTCATTTGAACAAATTCTTCTGGTTTTTTGGTTTTCTTCACATTCCTCATACCCATTTTTTTCTTTCATGAAAAATTTTGAAATGTCTTGCGTTTTAATTATTGGTCCATTATCTTCAATAAATTTCAATGTTTTCCAAATGAGATCCAAAAATGTTCGTTTTTTTCTGTTTTCTTCAATTTTACATTCTTGATTCAATCTTTCTATAGTTTGAGAAATATTTTCTGGATTTTTTATGTTTTTGTTAATTCCAATAACTTCATTGTCATTGAAAACCATATTTGTTAACTTTCTCTTTCTTTCCCTTGAAGATTTTTTTTTAAAATTGTCTCCCCAGTTCACCGTAAAATTGTCTGGAAATGCCTTGATATGGAAGAATAGGATTTCTGAGTAATTTCCTGTTTGTTTGGGAATCTTTACCGATGACTTTTTTTCCTTGTATTCCACAGGCAGTGTCCTTTTTCGTTCATTGTTTTCTTGTTTTTTCTCATTGTTTGATAAAACTGTAACAGGTTTCTCTTCTTTTACGTTTAAACTTATGACATGGCTTTTGTCTGTTTTGTGATTTGTATCAGAACAATTGTTATTACTACTGGATAAAACAGTTTGCTTTTTCTCTTTTTGAACATCGTTGTTTTCTCCTTGTACACATTTTATTCTGTATTTTTCGAATTTTTTTAGGAAATGGCTATATATTTCTAACTGTTCATCTGTTGTTATGCCAGTAATTACAAAGAGTATTTTTCCAATTTTTGAAAGTGGAATTCTATAGTCCAAATAATTAATATATTGTTCTCTTTGGCTCTTGAAATGGTTGATTGTGTGGAATTCTGGTTTAAAAGATAATTTTGTTTTGATTCATATTTAAGTCAGTTACTTCATCCGTTGTTTAGTGTCCTTGGTGTTAAGATCCATCTCTATTTCACTTTCATGTATAGAAAGGATATTTCCAATAACTACTTTTCTCTCGATTATCCATGCCATTACACATCTACGTAAATAGTCAGCGTAAACAGTTGGTTTTCTGATCATTTCCAGAGTTTGTTGCTGTTTAATGGAGGGATTCTTTGTGTGCATCATACAATTCCAGTGTTCTTACTGAGGGACAGTGCACACATCAATAATGCTGATATGCCACATATTGACCCACATGTACGAGGCTGAAGTGAGCCGACAATAACAGCCGACAATAAACATGAGCCGACAATAAAGCCAGCCGACAATAAATAGGGTGCGTTCGGAAATCAGACTTTATGTACATAATAGAAATAACGTTATAAATATAAAAAAAAATTATCTACATTTCTGGAAATTATACGTTATGATTTCTTAACATAAAATTAATTATATAGAGTAATAGGTCATCTATCAGGTGTATACAGTCCGGATCTGGCAAAATATGTTAGATGGATCCAACCCGTTACTTCAAATAGTCAAGATACAAGAAAATGTATAGATACGTCTTTTTGAATGTGAAATTCTCAAAATTCTACGTTATGATCTCTTAGCAAATTGGTGAATAGAACGTGTTAGGGGTCCCGTACCAAGTATATATAGTCCGGTCCTGGCAATAATTGTTAGGGTGATCGAGGTGAAGATAATTCATAAATTGAACAATGAAGATACGGCTTTTTGATTATGAAATTCTCGAAATTCTACGTTATGATCTCTTAGCAAATTTGTGTATAGACAGTGTTAAGAGTACCCAATTAGGTGTATATAGTCCGGTCCTGGCAATAATTGTTAGGGTGATCGAGGTGAAGATAATACATAAAATGAACAATGAAGAAACGACTTTTTGAATGTGAAATTCTCGAAATTCAACGTTATGATCTCGTAGCAAATTTGTGTATAGACAGTGTTAAGGGCACCCTATTAGGTGTATATAGTCCGGTCCTGGCAATAATTATTAGGGGGATCGAATCCGAGCTTGCAAATTATCAGAGGTAGAGATAACACATGAAACGAACAATGAAGATACGGCTTTTTGAATGTGAAATTCTCGAAATTCTACGTTATGATCTCTTAGCAAATTTGTGTATAGACAGTGTTTAGGGTATCCTATTAGGTGTATATAGTCCGGTCCTGGCAATAATTGTTAGGGGGATCGAACCCGAGGCTGAAAATTATCAGAGGTAGAGATAATACATGAAACAAACAATGAAGATACGGCTTTTTGAATGTGAAATTCTCGAAATTCTATGATATGATCTCTTAGCAAATTTGTGTATTGACAGAGTTAAGAGTACCCTATTAGGTGTATATAGTCCGGTCCTGGCAATAATTGTTAGGGGGATCGAACCCAGGGCTGCAAGTTCTCACAGGTGACGATAATACATAAATGTGAAATTCTCGAAATTCTACGTTATGATCTCTTAGCAAATTTGTGTATAGACAGTGTTAAGGGTCCCCTATCAGGTGTATATAGTCCGGTCCTGGCAATAGTTGTTAGTGGGATCGAATCCGAGCTTGCAAATTATCAGAGGTAGAGATAACACATGAAACGAACAATGAAGATACGGCTTTTTGAATGTGAAATTCTGAAATTCTACGTTATGATCTCTTAGCAAATTTGTGTATACACAGTGTTAAGGGTCCCCTTCAGGTGTATATAGTCCGGTCCTGGCAATATTGTTAGGGTGATCAAACCCGAGGCTGCAAATTATCAGAGGTAGAGATAATACATGAAACAAACAATGAAGATACGGCTTTTTGAATGTGAAATTCTCGAAATTCTATGATATGATCTCTTAGCAAATTTGTGTATAGACAGTGTTAAGAGTACCCTATTAGGTGTATATAGTCCAGTCCTGGCAATAATTGTTAGGGTGATCGAACCTGTGATTGCAAATTGTCAGAGGTGAAGATAACACATGAAATGAACAATGAAGATACGGCTTTTTGAATGTGAAATTCTCGAAATTCTACGTTATGATCTCTTAGCAAATTTGTGTATAGACAGTGTTAAGGGTCCCCTTTCAGGTGTATATAGTCCGGTCCTGGCAATTATTGTTAGGGTGATCAAACCCGAGGCTGCAAATTATCAGAGGTAGAGATAATACATGAAACGAACAATGAAGAAACGGCTTTTTGAATGTGAATTTCTCGAAATTCTACGTTATGATCTCTTAGCAAATTTGTGTATAGACAGTGTTAAGAGTACCCTATTAGGTGTATATAGTCCGGTCCTAGCAATAATTGTTAGGGGGATCGAATCCAGGGCTGCAAGTTATCACAGGTGAAGATAATACATAAAATGAACAATGAAGAAACGACTTTTTGAATGTGAAATTCTCGAAATTCTACGTTATGATCTCGTAGCAAATTTGTGTATAGACAGTGTTAAGGGCCCCCTATCAGGTGTATATAGTCCGGTCCTGGCATAAATGTTAGGGGGATCCAACCCGAGGCTGCAAATTATCAGAGGTAGAGATAATACATGAAACGAACAATGAAGATACGGCTTTTTGAATGTGAAATTCTCGAAATTCTATGTTATGATCTCTTAGCAAATGTGTATAGACAGTGTTAAGGGTCTCCTATCAGGTGTATATAGTCCGGTCCTGGCAATAATTGTTAGCGTGATCGAACCCGTGACTGCAAATTGTCAGAGGTGAAGATAACACATGAAATGAACAATGAAGATACGGCTTTTTGAATGTGAAATTCTCGAAATTCTATGTTATGATCTCTTAGCAAATGTGTGTATAGACAGTGTTAAGGGTCTCCTATCAGGTGTATATAGTCCGGTCCTGGCAATAATTGTTAGCGTGATCGAACCCGTGACTGCAAATTGTCAGAGGTGAAGATAACACATGAAATGAACAATGAAGATACGGCTTTTTGAATGTGAAATTCTCGAAATTCTATGTTATGATCTCTTAGCAAATGTGTGTATAGACAGTGTTAAGGGTCTCCTATCAGGTGTATATATTCCGGTCCTGCCAAAAATTGTTAGGGGGATCGAACCCCGGGCTGCAAATTGTCAGAGGTGAAGATAACACATGAAATGAACAATGAACAAACGGCTTTTTGAATGTGAAATTCTCGAAATTAAAAGAACATGTCAAAACTAAAAAAAAATACATTTTACACGTTCTCACCGAAGTGCTCTTTCAAAATTCAGAATAGGAGTTGCACATTTCACATTCAAAAAGCCGTTTCTTCATTGTTCATTTCATGTGTTATGTCTACCTCTGATAATTTGCAAGCTCGGATGCGATCCCCCTAACAATTATTGCCAGGACCGGACTATATACACCTGATAGGGGACCCTTAACACTGTCTATACACAAATTTGCTAAGAGATCATAACGTAGAATTTCGAGAAATTTACATTCAAAAAGCCGTATTTTTATTGTTCGTATCATGTATTATCTCTACATCTGATAATTTTCAGCCTCGGGTTCGATCCCCTAACAATTATTGCCAGGACCGGACTATATACACCTGATAGGGGACCTTTAACACTGTCTATACACAAATTTGCTAAGAGATCATAACGTAGAATTTCGAGAATTTCACATTCAAAAAGCCATATCTTCATTGTTCGTTTCATGTGTTATCTTCACCTCTGACAATTTGAAGTCACGGGTTCGATCCCCTAACAATTATTGCCAGGACCGGACTATACGCACCTGATAGGGGACCCTAAACACTGTCTATACACAAATTTGCTAAGAGATCATAAAGTAGAATTTCGAGAATTTCACATTTAAAAAGCCGTGTCTTCATTGTTCGTTTCATGTATTATATCTACCTCTGATGATTTTCAGCCTCGGGTTCGATCACCCTAACAATTATTGCCAGGACCGGACTATATACACCTGATAGGGACCCTTAACACTGTCTATACACAAATTTGCTAAGAGATCATAACGTAGAATTTCGAGAAATTCACATTCAAAAAGCCGTATTTTATTGTTCGTATCATGTATTATCTCTACCTCTGATAATTTTCAGCCTCGGGTTCGATCCCCCTAACAATTATTGCCAGGACCGGACTATATACACCTGATAGGGGACCTTTAACACTGTCTATACACAAATTTGCTAAGAGATCATAACGTAGAATTTCGAGAATTTCACATTCAAAAAGCCATATCTTCATTGTTCGTTTCATGTGTTATCTTCACCTCTGACAATTTGAAGTCACGGGTTCGATCCCCCTAACAATTATTGCCAGGACCGGACTATACGCACCTGATAGGGGACCCTAAACACTGTCTATACACAAATTTGCTAAGAGATCATAACGTAGAATTTCGAGAAATTCACATTCAAAAAGCCGTATGTTTATTGTTTGTTTCATGTATTATCTCTACCTCTGATAATTTTCAGCCTCGGGTTCGATCCCCCTAACAATTATTGCCAGAACCGGACTATATACACCTGTAAGGGGACCCTTAACACTGTCTATACACAAATTTGCTAAGAGATCATAACGTAAAATTTCGAGAATTTCACATTCAAAAAGCCGTATCTTCATTGTTCATTTTATGTATTATCTTCACCTGTGATAACTTGCAACCTCGGATTCGATCCCCTAACAATTATTGCCAGTACCGGACTATATACACCTGATAGGAAAAAAAATACATGCACCCATTGGTAATTTATTTTTCTGAATAACAGATCCGAACGCACCCTATTTATTGTCGGCTGACTTTATTGTCGGCTCAAAGTTATTGTCGGCTCACTTCAGCCTAGTCCCACATGTCTGTAGTGGAGCACATCTGAAACATATATAACTGCATTTGTGTGTAAGCCAATTTCTTCTTTCATCACAGTGCATTTCAATATGCTTTGGTGGTCTACTCTTATATGGCCTCTTGAAAAAATTTGATATTGCTTTGAAAATGTTGTCCATCATATCTATCATATTGTTGGGTAATTGCCATCCCAATGAGTCTGAATAAATAAGTTCTTTTAAATCGCTGCTTACACTCAGATAAGTCCAATGCGATCCTACAGACTCGGACAAATCTGTGATCTTGGTGTGAGATCCATGTTTATAAACATTAATAACAAAATGAATGTGAGTGGTTTCATCATTCAAATATTTGTTTATAATGCGTTCAGCTTCTTTCTTGTCTTTATATGATGGGTGGTATAAAATTTCCTGAGTTTATTGAATGTCGCTTTTGTGTGGACTAGAGTTACTCCCCTTTCAATAGTGAAGATTCACAAACGGAAGTCACGTGATCCATTCTTACATAGAAACAAGTTGGCGTACTAGGACACGGAATGTCCGCATGTTGAGTGTGAAAGATGAAGACGTTTTGTTTTAGTTTAAAGTGTGAAACATTGTGACACTTCATATAAGAATGAGTAGTAGAGCTAATGGATATACTCCCTCCTACCGTGGGGGAGACAAATCGCCATACAGCAGACCAGACAGACCTCAATCAGAACAGGTAAAATATTGAAAGTGTATCAATAGTATGTCAGGTGTCATGCACATGGCTTTCACTTGTTTATATTTACATAATATACGCTTGCTGTTAAATTGAAATTTTCTTCCAGGTAGAAATATTTGATGATGCGTTCATATGACTGGATTGTATTTGGTGTCAACTTGTAAATTTATGGAAATAAAAGTTTAGAAAACTTTGAAAAGAAAATTTAAAACATTTTTAAAAATAGAATCTATTAGAAAATGAAAAGTCAAATTGTCATTCTGTGTTCAGTGGAAGTTTATAGGTGTAATTTGTGATTTGTGAAAAAAAAATAGTTCCAACAAACATCATTAGATTTTTATTTTTCTGTTTTATTTATTTTTTTTATTTTGAACAATGGAATGAAAGAATAATTCTTACTATATTTCATGGGATTTAAAGATTCATTTTATTTTTTTACAATAGCCCACATGTATGAAATATCATAGATCTATTATGTTCTTTTTTATTATGAAACTTAAACAGGATGAAAAATAAATTCTAAATATATATTAACTATAGACCCTACCTTTAGATAAAGTAAAAGTAAATAATTTCAAACTTATAGGAATTCATTAAAAATCGTCATTATTCTTTATTTAAGCTTCTTATATTTACCCAGCCTGACTAAGTCTTCTAACACAAGCTTAAATTTTGATCATACTTATTTATTCCAAACTAAGATATGAATGTGCGTTTGATATTTTACCATAAATTATGGGAAACTTTAAGGAAAAAGATGTTATTGCTATTTATTTTGAATTTATAAGTCACATTTTGTCTCAGGTAGTAGGTAAAACTTCAAACATACCAGTTTTAATATTGTATCATTAAAAAGACTTTTGTTTTTTTCTTTCAATACACTTTTAAAAGTTGATTAAATGTATGATGATTTCATTAATGTATTTTTTTAAACATCAGTATACAGTCAATCTGTCTATAAAGGCCACCCAAGGGAACGAGTAAAAGTGTCCTTTATGGGCAGGTGGACTTTATATACAGGTTCAAATAATATTAATAATGAGCAACTGGATAAATTCTACTGGCCTTTATAAGCAGATAGCCTTTATATAGAGGTGGCCTTTAAGGCAGGCTGGACTGTATTTTTTAACAAAACTGTGCATACACTGTATTATATATTTAGTATTTGATAACCATTTTAAAGTTTTAACTGAACCATAACTTTGTACAATCAAGTTGCTACCTACATATACATGTGTATAATCATTTAGATGAAATGCCTTCCATTTCTCAACTCAACCAAATAAAATAAAATAAATAACATTAGTCCTTATCATACATAACATGATGTTAAAATCTCAACCACTTCAATGTCACTTTTGTTTGATTTTTCTTGTATACAATGTTACCATTATCAGAACTAAAATCCATTTATTGATTGACCATTTCTCATCACATTAAAACAAATTATTTCCGATCCAACGAAGGGGGCTTTAATGGCACTCTTACGGGTCACAGCATCTCTCATCGCATAAGGTTGAATTCATGAATTCAACTTACGGCAGACCCTATGGGAGAAAGTTTGTCACGCTTGCCAAAAATTTGTGATTTTTTCCAAGCACTCTGATTTCCCCCATCATCCCAGAACTGTCCACCTGGATATTAGAGAAAGATTTCTGTCTGAGGTATAAAGTTCATTACTCTGCTCCACTCCTCCTGCCCAACTAAATCAGTGCAATGATTTCATAGTTTTTAATATGTAAATTATTTAAGTCCATATTTGTAGTTATTTTGACCACCAGAATAGATTTTAGTTTATTTACTGTGAAAGATTTATTTACTTTGTCCAACTCAGACAAATATCACAGTTAAATATAAAAAACTTTGAAGTACATGTACTGAATGAAATGTTCTTAGCAATTTCCTACAAGTCCATGTTTAATGTTTTGTTAAAACACTGGTTAAATTCCAACCATAAATATTGTATAGATACAGATTTAAAACAATGTCGTCACACACCATATATTCCCATTACTTTTGTAATGAATACTCCATTACAGGTTTGTCATTTAAACATTTACCAAACACAACAATTTCAAGCTTTACAAATTTTGATTGAATATATTGATACAAGTCATTAAATTTACAATACCGTTGATAACAGTGGTTAAATGCCATACAACACTGTTAAATGAAATATTTATGATTTTTATACACACATATAAATACATGTTTATCTCTATCTAAAGTCATTAAGATGTGTATTAGACTGTATAAGACCGTGAAGTATTGCCGTTTTAGTATCAGTTACCTTGTATTAGTAGCAAAGCTTGTGTTGCATCATGGTATAAATTGCTATTGATCAAGTTACACTATCATGAAAAAACCATTCTTCGGAGACTGGAGTCAGAGTAATAAGTTTGATTTTTAAAATGTGCATATTCTTTTATCCATAAGTAGTGTCTACTTGTAAAGTAAAGAAGAAAATTGAAGAATTTAGATTAATTTCATACTTTATAATTAAAGATGCCAACTCTCACTGCCTTCATTCACTTCCCAATCCTGCCAGACCCTATCACAAGAAAATTTCTCAGATTATTGGCTATCTCTGGGAACTCTGATTTTCCCCCCATCATTTCAGAAATGAAGGTCTTGAACAAAATAATTTTCACTAGGGCATATTATAGATTGTTTCTTATAAGAAAGCGTTATAGTGTTGTATGACAAGGCATCAGTGGCTCAGTCAAGATTCTTTCAATTGTATCAATTTGTCAGTTTTGAGAAGGTGGAAGGAAGAAATCAGTTCCCAGAGAACCAACTTCAGGCAAGCAAATCAAAAATGTTTTTCACACCACTAATTACTTGAATGTGATTCTAACCTAGATTGTGAGGGGCACTGATCTGTTAAACCATTTGCAGAAAACTTTGTAGGGAAAAAAGCTGTTGCCTATATAAGTTTTAAGGGTTTGAAAGGTTTAGAATCTACATAATATTATTCTCTAGGTTGTTATGGGTTTTATGGTATTAAGGATAGGCTTATTAATTCTGATTGTGATGTAATAGAAAATGTTTTGTGACACATCATTAATTTGAGAACACATCATCCATATTTATATATGCATAGACATAGACTTTCGTAGATTATAAAACTAAAAGATATCACCATTTATATTTTAATCTGTATATTCCAATAATTGACAGATCTTTATACACAAACAAGACCCCAAAATACGACATACGAAATCATATACTTTGGTCCCTAATATACAAATCTTATGACCCTCTGCATTCTCAGATTAAGATATCCCGACTGTTACACTTTTGTTACAGCATATATTTTACTGTAAATCTTTATCAAATCCACTTTATTCCCACCCATATTTATGAAACAGGTGGTTGAATATAGTGAACATCTCTGCTGGTCTGCCCATCCATCCATTCATCTTTTATTATATTTCCTTCATAACAAATGGGCAGATTTCAACTGAATTTGGTGTGTGTGTATTGTTGATACCCATCATACACTTGTCAAAGTGATGACATGTGGTGTGTAACAGCTCTATAATTGTGTTCAGTGACCAGAAAGAGTTGAGTTTGGTAAAAGGTCAAATGGAACTACTACTTTGATAGTGTATTGTCATAGTATACTTTTATCAAAGTTGTACCACAATTCCTGTTTATATTTGGATTAATTTAGTACTAATCCACCTTAATCTTGGACAGACTTGGATTTTCTGATTGTTGTTAGTCAGTTACTTAATACATGATGTAAGCTGGGGGACTGGTCTTTTGTAACAATAGGATTTAAAATGCCTACAGTCATTATGATTTAATGTTTGTTATGTTTTCAGTACACTGTGTGGTTAACTTTTCAACTTTTAATTTGTTTGTGTCGGTCATTTTGTATCTAGATTGTAATGAGCTTAATGCTAATCTAGGATTGACAAGTTAGTAATGGAAATGTTCATCCATTCGAAGGTTCCATTAGTTTTATAGACTGTTTGGTCAGTCACCCAGGCCCAGGTATTGTGTGTAAAACCCCAAAACTTTGCGAAACTATGAAACTATCATAAATAGAAACACTGTCACAATTTATATTTCGCTGTCCAATGTTTAGGTCAAATATTTTCCATAGCCAGGAGAAGCAATAGCTGAGCTAAAAAAAAAGTTGAAATCTCTTCAGACACATTGATGAATGCCTATTAATTTAAGCTGTGTTAACATTGAAATCTTGATGTGGGTTAATTGGGACTAAGAACTATAGAACTGATACCTCCTTTACTACAAGGGGAGTGCTAGAGCTGCTAACTGACATACCCAGATGGCTGGCTATACATCTGAGTTATCTCAATATCTGTCAGTTATAGAACCAATTTTGTACATAAGGATATAAGTATTGTGTAAATAAAGACCTTTGTTTTAGCACGTCATCTTACCATGATACATGCACCCACCATTGTTGTTTTGTGTCGTTTCATTATAATAAATTCAAATTAAATTTTTCACGGTTAACAAATCCTAATTGTAGACAATATATAACTTAACCGGTACTTGCAAGAACTACATGTCAGGCAATGAATTAATTCTATAGGGGGCAGACAGTAATTTAACATAAAAAAACTTTAATTAGACATGCATTTATTTAAACTTCAATGAAGTACATGTTGATTTTTGCATATAATGATAAATACACTTGTCTCCATTTAATTCTTGCACCACTGATGCATGGTGACGTCTTAGGATTTAGTTGTCATATCTAGGTCTGGATAGTTGATACAAAAACCTTTTTCAAAACCATTTCAAATTGATTAGCCTTGACAACACACCAGTCTGTTTGGACATTTTGACTGAGAGACTTAAGAAGTTGCATAAATGTGGGATTTAAAATATTCTATGGCTGTACATTGTGCATGTGTATACTAAGGATAGTTTTTTATGGTGGTTTAAAAATAATCATGTTTGTTTATCATATCATTTGTACTTTACAATATTATAAAGCCATATAAAATATTACAAAAATGATCTTCAGCTTGGATTAATTTAGAAACTCTTGAAAACTGACATGAATTAATATTGCATTATGACAAAGGTGAGTGAAACTTTCAGACTATTAGAAGTAGAAGGGTATCTCACTGGTCCTTGATGTTTTTCTCCATTAAACAAACAAAACCATAAGTTTAGAGTGAAGAGACCATTTTCTAGTGCTTGGATTTTTTCTGACTTAATCACTGAGCAGTAATTTCTGTTGAAACCTTAAATTTAGACTGAAGTACCGGTATTAAAAAGTTGATAAAAACCTTGTTATTTGAAACTAAAATCTTTTAAACATATATGTGTATATTTTGCTGTCTAGATTTCAGTGAACCCATGTAGTCAGTTCAGATAGATTTTGTTTCTGCATAAATATACAATAAGTCTACAGTTTATGGATCAAACCATTTTGATATTTCATATCCAGTGGGGTTATGCAAAAAAACATTGAAGGAGCAATACAATGGTTCATGAATGGGATCAATTGTCTTCATTTAAACACTGAAAAAAGGTCCCAAGTTGAAGAATTTTGTCTGTCTGTGCATGTAGTCCAATTAAATGTACAATTAACACACTTTACAATATAAAGTATCCAGTGAAATAATTCTTTATTTTTACAAAGTTTGCTTAACTTGGGGAGACTATTGTATCTATATAAGATATTTTAGTTCAGGTGATACAAAGAAAGGTAAATAAGCAGTATTTACTAAGAAAATATATATATGGTGTATGTAATATGAGAGTTCAATGCAGAGAAAGTAATAATCTAAAAATGTGCATTGTTTAGTACTTAAATATAACATTAAAACCCAACATTTTCAACATTGTTTTCTTTTCAAATTTAGTGTTACTGATTTAAATCTTCTACATGGCACAATGGTTTGGGTCACATGACTGCATATTTCATGATTTTAGGTTCCCAGAATCTTGGGTCCACCATACTTTAAATCTTCCACCCTGACACAATGGCACAAGTCATGTCACTGCATATTTCATTATTTAAAGGCAAAATTAAGGTTCCTGGAATCTTTGGTCTACCAAGTCCAACAACTGGTGAAGACATTTAATTTTAAGTTATTCTAGTCCATCCTAACCAGACAATAAATAAAAGTTACCAACAGAAATTCTGTTGTAATGGATTGGCATTCCCTTCATGAGTTAGTCTTACATTCACTGTCACTTCATACACATTGGTTACAAAGTTTCAAACACTGACCCGATCAGGCCTATAGGCTTAAGGCACACTTGTAACATACTTTTAAACTACAGACCAATGGTATGGCCCAAAATTCAAAATATGGATCATGCTATTGCACAATGAAAGGGTAAAATGAATAAAGCATGTAAAGCTTGACAGTACAAATTATGGATTGAAAGCTTAGGTTTGTAACTTATACTGCATGTAATAAATTTATCTACTTGGTCACTGCTGCATGTTTCAAAATCAAACTTTAAACTTATTAATAGTCCATAGAATCCAATCAATGCCAGGATCTCTATACACATATATGTTTATCAGTACATGTGTATTATAGGTTTGGTTTTAACTTTCACAACATTTTAACTCAGTATTGCAGCGTAAAATCAAACACCTTCATAGATTATCGTTGTACTTCTCCATGAAAAAAGAGTTTTAATATTTTTCTTTTCTATTTTTTTTGATAACTGTATATTGTACTTTATGAATACTGTTAAGTTTCAAATTATAAACAACAGATATTGATTGGATGACAGACATCCAAGGATAAAAGCTAACATACAATCTGTTGGGATCAGACAAGGATCAATACTATATCCATGGTTGATCTTAAGACATACAATATGATATCCAGGAAGAAAGGCCGATATTAAGGTATAATGTCCATGATTTCTGGTCATATTGATCATTATCTACGGTGAAATTGATTTATGATTTAAATGACCATTGATAAAGACATGAATACATGCTTATAGGATTCTTAATGAAATCCCACAGATTTGAATTTTAAATTTGGTCTCTTAGGTAGCCCTATTTTAGAGAGCATATCCCAGGAACACTGATCACATAAAATCAGTTGGTCATGTCATATTTCAGGCAAACCTTAAATGCTCTACCAAATCAGCTTTCATAGAAAAACATATGTACAATAATGTCTGTTTTTACATTTTACTTTTTTTACTTTTTGCAAATTTGATATATAAATATGTTATATATATTTTGGTAGTTTGGATATTTTTTCAACCCCTTAAAAATTTGTTTTACTAGTCCAAGCACTACTAATAAGGAATTGAATTCTGAAAAGGCTGTCTAGTGCTGTAAATTAACACTGGTATTACACAAAATATGTAATACCGGTATATAAGTTAATGATTTTCTCCTAATGTTTCTCTATTTACCGGTAGTCCACTATTCAACACCAAGCTTAACTTAGTATGGTCAGGTTGGTCACTACATCAAACAATGTTGCTTAAATAGTTTTTGGTATACAATGGGATTCAAAATTTTCAATATGAAGGATAATTTGGAAGTCATTTTTCAATATAACAAATAAGTGTGTAGTCATTTTTCAATGCAACATCTTTCTTTCAATTTAATGGATAACTGGGAAGTCATTATTTGGTCCCAGTTGATTTTAGCTCCTGTACAATCTTGTGCCTTCTAATAATACCCACTTATACTCATAAAATGTTGAACTGTTTAAATACCATCTTGTTTCTGTCAGTACTCAAGTTTTACTTCTTATAAAAACCTTAAAAGTACATCATCTATAATCTGTGATTTGTAGAGTTGTAACCATTGACAACAGCTCATTTCAAGTGTTGCTATATTAGACTGGTTTGAAGTTTCACTTCTGTAAAGATTTTTAAAGTATAAGATGTTATCTTGCCCTATTGGATTCCGTACTGTGCATAATGGTACCATGCTACCATTCTTCGAGTGATAGACAAACACCATTATAATGACTTTGTTTTTAAGTACATATATTTGACTTTAAGGTGTCTTAACTTTCATAAACACATCACTTGTAAAACTCAGGCCATTTAATGTTTATATAAATATATTTGATCTTCATCAAACTTGGTATATTTAATACTTAGTAAGCATGACATTTCTGTGTCATCATGATATTGAAAATTTAAAATAAGTACCACTGGTTCATTTCGTACTGTAACACAAGACATCTCAGAATGGAAGGGGTAAGCTAACTTAAATTTTTTTATTGGGGAGTTTTTCTAAACGTTTGTGCAGAACTTTTTTTTCAAACAATCCCAGAATGTTATTTTTACAGAAATCTCAAAGAGAAAACAATAATGCCATGTCCAAGGGATATAACACATATGATATCATATTGAAGCTTTCCCTTTCCTGGAAACCGAGAGAATGACCAACTACACACTTTCACCAATCACATTTTGTTACTGTGTTGTAGAGAGTGGGTTCGCTGGCATACCAAGTAATACCCTAAATTTTCATGCAAAACTATTTTTTTCCAGTAAATACATGTATGTTAACATACCATTTAGAAAGGTTTTATGTTTCTCAGTCTCAGTTTTTGGGAATCTTTCTTTCATAACCTGTGTACTTAATTGGTCTAGAGTATTTCTAAAGTAGTTGGAATCATCACTTGTAAATATCTGTAATGATTACATGGCTCTGAATGGTTAGGGTTTACCTTGTGACATCATAGATACAGGCCATTTTAATTTTTTATTTCGGGGTACAATCAGCATTAATAGAAACTACATTAAATGATCCCAGATAACAATTTGTCTTTGATGTAAACTTTGTTTTTTGATACAAGGGAAACAAAGCAAGCCACTCACTCATATGAGCAATAGAATGGATAACATGTTTTTGGGCTTTAATTACCTTTTTTTCTAGATTTTTATCATCATGCTTTAATTTGGATAAATTAAATTAATAAATCTTGTTTATTCAAATTTGATGCTTTTTCATTGAGTATCATAATCAAAGACTTGCTGTGCATGTTTATAGCCATTTCATTTCAGGAGCTGTCATGAAAATGTGTACATACATGTGAATAGGGACAAAATTTTCTGCTTTCAGTTTTTGGATAAAACATATTTAAAAGGCAGTTTTGGGTCTCTATAGGGGTCTCATTGTTATTGCATTTTCTCCTTGTCTAAATTTGAGTTTTCATTTTGACATACATACTTAACCTACATGTGTATATTTTAGGCTACAAAAACCACTTATAGTCTGAATAGACAGGACATTAAAATTTTGTTACCACTTTTAATTTTCAAGGTAACACACTTTTTTATACTCACACAGATGGTTAAAATATATACATGTATAAGTATATTTGTTAAAATTAAATGACCAAGGTTGTTAGGGCTAATTTACTAAGTAAAAAATAAACAATTGTAAATGAAATATTCTATTAGATTAATTTTTAAAATGCCTTTGAACATTACCATATATTTACTGTTTTGAAAAATTCTTCAGAAATCAATTTATATTCATGATAGGTACTCTAAATTAAATCCAAAATTAAGATGAAAGAAAAATATTTTACTAGTCATCTTGGTACAAGTTAATGGATTTTTAAACACAAGGTCTGAGAGTGCATGTCATTTCTCTCAATTCTAAGTAAGAAGTAAGTTGTAAGTGTAAATGTTTGTATTCGGAATTTTCCTTGGTGATTTTAGTTTTCAGATTTCAAGAGTTTTCTATGAGTCTATTTAAATATAATTTTTTATATATATACCAAGCACCGGTTAAGACTTTTTAATCCCCTTAGCTAATGCGAACGATCAATAATTTTAAAATGGATCCACATTATGCAAATTTATTTAGTAAGTAGTTAGTCGCTATTGAAAATATGTATGTCAATAAGTTTACTAGTAACCAAACAATACAGGTGATAGCGCTAGCAAGTGGTCGTATACATGTACTTCGATCTTCTCTGACATTCAGATAACTTTGTCTACTGTTTTATCTAAGCCATTCTTTGGCAGCTTCGGACCTGGACCTAGGCTTTCTCTGACAGCTTCAGTCCTGGACCCAGACTTTCTCTGGCAGCTTTAGACCCAGACCCAAGCTTTCTCTGGCAGCTTCAGGCCTGGACCCAGACTTTCTCTGGCAGCTTTAGACCCAGACCCAAGCTTTCTCTGGCAGCTAAAGACACAGGCTTTAATATGTATAGTGACTGTTCTTATTAAACTCTTAGCATTTAGAATCCAGAAGAGATCTTGAAAAATGATGCCAATTCTACAAAAGACATGGTATCTTTTTAAAGCATGGTATAAAGGGTAATTTACTATTCATCAATGGCTGAAGACTTTTCATCTTTAACAATTTGACTGAATTGATATCTGTTTCAATCATTCACATTGCCAGGTACATATATTACAGGGGCCCAGTGATAGAATGACCATGACTTCATGATACACATCTCTAGACCTAACTTGACATAGGTTCTAAACCACCACTGTCCCAGCATTGGTTTACAACATGTAATAAATGTTACTTTCGACATATTGAGCTATCTGACATGTTGTGTGAGCATAATAATCTTAATATTGGTATATCTTTTGTAGAGAAAGAGATGGGGTCTTTTGTAATGGGATAGAGAGAGGGGTCTTTTTTAATGGGATAGAGAGGGGGTCTATTGTAATGAGAGAGAGAGGAAAGAGAGAGAGAGAGAGAGAGAGAGAGAGAGAGAAAGAGAGAGAGAGAGAGAAAAGAGAGAGAGAGAGAGAGCGAGAGAGCAGAGCATTAAATAACAAAGGTCCTTGGTGACAATCAAACATTTTTTTATTTCTCCTTAAATCCTTTTGTCAGCTAAATTATTTTTACCACATTTATTTTATTTATATTTGGATATGCCTTAAAATATTCAATAACATTAAAGACCAGTAATTTACCAGCATGTTTTAAAATAAACAAAGGGTGCAACATTATATTTAAATTTTAGTAAAATTAGGTTACTCCTTTCTGAGTTTAAAAGTTAATTTAAAAGTTTTAAAAATGATGAAGCCTTCTTTAAAAATAAAGTTGATTTAATTAATTTGTCTCTACCTTGGCTTAGAAAGTAGAGAGTTGGATCATTAAACACAGGTACATAATGTTGGTAGTTTAAAGCCATTAAATGCTTAGGTTATCAGCAAAAAATAAAACATTTTAAGTTTTAAATTAGTTACTGTTAGGTATATTAAAAAGGACTATATTCAGTGTAGACTGTTTTAGCTTAGGAACATAGGCTCTGATTTAATGATAATAATGTAAACCAAACGTACAAAAATGTATGAAATTGTGCATTTTCATACAAGAATGCCCAGCCAACCATATTACATATACAGTTCCATCTTTTGTGATAATGCCACCCCAAATATCAGTCACTGATCAGATTCTACAGTTTAGTAGTCTTTATGGAATTTTTTTACCATGACTTAACCTAATTTTAAACTTATTTGAAAAATCAGAAAGGCACCGCCATTTATAGTTCTCAATTTCAATTTTACATGTGGTAGGTGCAGCTAGCAAAATAGTATTTGCTTACCCTTCTGGAGCACCTCGTTTCTCTGGTGGGAGTTCACATGTTTAACTTAATTTGCCAGTTTCTAAGTTTTTACTGTGCTGTTGGATTGTGGTTTAGACATGGATAAATATGTTTGTTTTCCGATTATAATTATTTGTGCATCCATGATTGACAGGTCTTGGTCTTGGATGTCATTGCTTAATGTCATCCTAACCAATGGTCATGTATTTTTGCATTCATAATGGAACATAATCTGATAGTATTTATTATTTGGAATATATTTGCCAAAACAGTGTTTAGTCTAGAAGGAACCCTTGTGCCATGGGCTCCAAAAGAATGTAAAAGCCCTATGTTCTCAGTGGGGGAAATTTTGCCCATCATTTCAATATCAATCAAGATTTCAACCTTAACCTTCCATTGGGTAGGTTTAAGAGATGGTATTACTGTATTACTTGTAAACTTCTTTTTTCTGATTTTGTTTTTATTTTTTTTTTATTTTTTTAGCATTATTATTTTCATTTTCTTTATTTAAATTACTTTATATCAAGCACAAGAAACAAAATGTTACATATTTGAAGTTAAAATATTCTTAATTTGATACGACTTGTTGCAAAATTGCTATTGTTGACAAAGGTGATATGACTCCTTTAACGTTTAAGAAAGGGAGAGATATGTTTTGTTTGGTTTAACATCTCAATCAAAAACTGACCTTGATTGAAGCATTGAATATTGTTAGACATAATTTAAAACTTGTATTTTTTTAATTTGACCTTAAAAGGGCTCTTTATAGCTTTTATGAAAGACTTATTCATTTGTAGTTAGATTTTCTGCTGTCATTTAAAATAAGATCTAATGCTGATATGAACTTGAATAAAAGTCTTAGGAAAGAGTATTGATTTTTTTGTCAGTGAATTATTCTATCTTGCAATATTATTGGAATTTTCAAACAAATCTTTTGAGACATGCTTAAGAGTGAAACATGAACTTTATTTTACTTGGAGTCATATAGAAAATCTATAAGAATTCTAATTTTCAATATTTCTGCATTATGTAGTACTATAAAATGTGTACAGTTGACATTTTTTCTGAATTTTGATGTAATTTTAGATGGGATTGGTGGTTGTATAGATTTTCTATTATAAAATTATATATGTGCATTTGGAGGGGGTGGGGTGGCAGTGGCTGAGTGATCCAAGGTGCCAGCTTACAGACCACAGTGACTTTCACCACCTAGGTTTGAATTGTCGTTATACTAGAGCACATAGTCAGATACTAGTATAGCAAAGTTTATCAGTTTATTTATGAAGATTGGTGGTTTTCTTTGGGAACTCTGGTTTATTTTCTCGACCATTCATGAACTTTCTGCCTTGATGTAAGTGAAATGAGAAAATCTTGACTAGAGAGTAAAACACTATTACTCTAATCTACTCTTATTTACCCCTCCAAAAACCACCTTTACCTGGGGATACAAAAGCAGGACCCTCCTAAAACTACCTTTACCTGGGGATACAAAATCAGGACCCTCCTAAAACTATCTTTATGTGGGGATACAAAAGCAGGAAGATAGTTTACAGGTCACCTCTAAGTGGATAGACATAAATTTTTTGTTTTCAGGTCACCTCTTAGTGGACTGACATAAATTTTTTGTGGGCTTATATTTTCTTTTGATTTCTTTGTATGCAGAAATCTTCTCAATAACCTACCCTATTTTATTATGAATTTATGTGACATATATATGTGTAGGGTTGTCAAGTTTTTACCCATCTCATTTTTACTACATGTATTAAGATTTAAAAAAATGGATTTAGATGGTAAAGGGAGATACCAGTATTTGTTTAGAGATTTAAGTCAAAAGTTCAGTCCATATTGCACACCCATAAAAATGTTATAAATTTTTTCTTTGTAAAGTAATGAAAGTTTTAAAGTTTGAAGTTATTTCTGGCTATTTTTTGGTCTACTAGCCTAGTGTTATGTTAAACTTTTTATTGAACTAGATTAATTTTAGGTGTGAAATTATAACCAATAAAGGTCACCTGTCCTGAATGACCAGCCTTGATGTGTCTTTATAGACAAGATCAGCTGTATAATTATATTAGGATGTAACATTCAAATGTAAAGCTTCATTTACAGAATTTTGTTATCATATTAATGACTAGAAGTAGACTTTAAGTACTTATATTAAGTAGCTCCTTTTATACACCTATTTTTAGATACAGGACATTTTATAGTAAGGTGTTGCACGTCCGTCTATTCGTATGTCTGTTCATCTGTCCACCTACTCCTCCAATACTGTTGAAGATATATTTACTAAAACTGTAAGCCAGAACCAGAAGAGGAGGTAACTCTGCACAAATTTCTCAGAGTTGTGCCCCTTTGGAATTTAATCATGTTGTGTCTTTCTGTCAAACTCCTCCAACGCTACTGACATATTTTGGAATAGAGTCCAAGTTTTTGCTTTGACATCATTTCAGTCTTTACCAACATTTTAATGGCAAAAATGTAAACAGGTGTATCTTGTCCTGCCTTGCAGTGCTCTTGTTTGACAAAAACTTTTTATTTACTGAAATGAAAGTAATAATTTTTCGAATTAGTTTTAAGGTTAGGTTTGATCTAGTATCCTTCATTAAACGGAGAAGGGGATGAAAACCTATATTTTTAAAAGAGAAATGATTTTGGTTAATCCAAATTAAAAACTTTAACCCATTTTAAGATCTGTTCTAATTATTAAAAATCTTGTAATTATTTAAAACAAATTTCAAGTTTTATATGCCGATATATTCTGTAATGATCACATTAATTTTTTGTAAAATCATTTCCAATTGTACAAGCTTGAAATTGAAAACTTTGAAGTTGAACATTAAACAATGTTTCATTAATTACAAATTTATACAAGGAACAATAATCTTGACTCAAGGACACAATCATGATTAACAGATTAAAATTAAACATTAAATTTTTTTAAAAAGCTTTCTGCACTCTGAAAGGGTTTGACCATGGTCTGTTCTACCAGAACATAAACAGATAAACAGGCGACTCAAGTCAAGTGTGATTCAATCTGATTAAAATTTGTTTAAAAAGAAGCTGATTAAGAATGACTGATTAAATAGCCGCTCTTGTCAGTAAACGGTCAATGCTTGGGGTAAAATTATATCATTAAAATGTGTAATCTCTACCTTCGTCATAAAATTTGAAATAAATAATCAATTATACAGCTAAGCTTTGAGATTTTAACATAGACAAGTTAAAATATTCACAATCAGCCTTATCAGCATATTGATAATTGGAGTCGGTGCTTTATAAATGTGAATAATTCATTATACAGTTAGTATCATGTGAGGGATATATCCAAAGAGCGGGTCCCACTTCAATGTTATATTTTTGTAATTTTAGCACAGTTGCTAATATTATTTTCAACAACATTATAGATTTTTTGGCACCTTTCAAAAGCTAAATTACATCATCTAAATGGGTATATTCAATTAGAATAAGTGTATTGGTCTTCAATAATTTATTTCAGTGAAATTTAATGTTTTTAAAATGTGATTGTTTTTGGATGGTAGTTAATGTACAGGTATTTTAAACACCTGAAGGAGTAATGTTTTATTTTGGATATAGGTGTGGAGATTAAAGATACATTAAAGCATTAAAGAAAAACACATTTTTGTGACATTTCTATAAAAAGCTTATCCCCAGATAATAGCTGTGATAAATCAAAATTTTTATATTTCACTTAAAGCTTAAAAATTACCACAAGTGATTCACGGCCATGCCGAAATGGAATTTCAGTATCGAAATCAGGATCATTAAGTGTGAGATATGCCAATCGGCAAAAGTAAATACATAGGTATACATATTTAAATCATGATAAATGGAAAATAAATAAATATTGGATTGTGATATGTGAATTGATGTATGTTTTAAAATAAAAGTAATAAGATAGTGGGTAAAATGTGTATTCAGGTTGTATATATGCACGTCAGCTGGTCAGACTTTTAACGAGGAGATGTAGATTTTATTGAAAAATATTGGTAACTATGTACATGTCGCATTGATAAGACAATGTTGACTGATCAAATATGTATATAAGTGGTATGAATTTTAAAATTTTCAGTTAGTTTTTACAAATATACATTTATGAAGGATCAAAATCATTATAAATTCATTATAAAATGAAGGATTAGTGGAAATATATATGTGTGAATATTCAAGTTGGAATTAATCTGGATTGATTTTTAATGTGCCATTAGTTGTTCATCAGATATATAATTAAGGATCTTAGTTTAATAAAATTCTAGGAATTGATTAATTTGGATATAAATAAGGAATAGAGGTAATAAAAATGGATACAAGCAGACACAGGTCCAGATCTAAAAGAGTTACCAGTGTCGAGGTAATGATTTTTTTTATAAATGCTGGTACATGTTAATGTACATAACAATACAATTAAAATTGTTGTTCATTTATGATACATTTATTGTTAGGAAGGAGTGGCGTTTTCAGACTTCTTCAATGACCCTAACAACAGCAACAGCAAACAAACAAACAAAAATATGAATTATTTATTTATTTACCTTTCAAAAAAAATATTTGAATATTGAAATAAAAAACTTAGAGAATGAAGTAAAGTAACATTTTGACTGAAATATTACCTGAAAACTTTTTCTTTCTCTCTTGGAGCATCAGTGGCTAAGTGATCTAAAGCTGGTACTTATTGATCACAGAGCCTCTCTACACCTAGGCTCAAATCCTACTAAGGACAAATCCTACTGTGAGAAAGTTTGTCACTTGCCAAAGGTCAATGTTTTCTCTTGGCTGACCAACTCAAATTAAGTGAAAGAATCTTGGCTGGAGTGTAAAACTCTGTTACTGTACTCCACTCTGTTTTTCTCTTTATCTTACTCTGCATGTGTGTATATTCATTATCATTTAAAGAAAAATATTTCTGCTAACAGACAAACTGTTGGCCATTAAAAGTTTTAATTACCCATTTAAAGATTATTTACAAGTGTATTATTTTAAAAGAACAGTAAATGCATATCAGTCTGAATGGATTTTTAAAGATAATGGCATGGACTCAACCTGTTTCAAATCATAAAAGAAAACTACCCAGAATAATCCATAAACCTGAATTGATAAACCTCATTGATAAATTACTGCTAGGATGTTATCCTAAAATGATAATTATGTTCAGGTAATTTACTATAATTGTCACTTTCATTGTGTTCAAAATCATCTTACTTTGGTATGTAGAGGTAATGTGGCATGATTATGATTTTCAAACACATTGAATTTGCTTCAGACTCATGTAAAAAATACTGTCTCATGCAAATAACAATCAATTGAATAATTAGTTAAGTTTTAAGTGTGTTTGTACCAATAATTGTTTGAACATATTTAAGCTCCATTTTGGCCTTTTCTGCCATGCATGCAGCCACAAAAAAAAATCAGTAAAAATGCAAGCTAATTACTGGTAGGTTTTCCCCATGTTTGTTGTAAACACTTTGAACTTTCATGCAAAACGCATGTATATATGTTGTCATAACTCTCTCATCAATTCATTGTTTGTAATAAAAGTTTATTTTGGTACATTTTCAATCAATTTTAACATTTTGTTGATGCTGTAATTAAGTATTTACATATACAAGTATAAGATCTTAAGGTTTTATGAGTCACGACATCATGAGGTAAAGGAATAACAAATAATTAAGAACGTGAGTTGCACCTCGTTTATTATTCATTGTACAAGATTTAGTTTTGTGTTTTATAAGGATTTTATTAGGTTGTCAAAAGGAAAGTATGTGGTTGAACTAAACATACTACTGGTAGCCATTTCTCATGAGATTAAACAGTAATTGATCAGTTTTAATTTAGACTTTATTGAATTTACCAGATTTTCACGAAACTCCTGAAATAATCACATGATGTTCAAATACTGGTAGGTTAATGTCTATCTTGTATGACCTCATAGCTTCATCAGAATTATGATTAGCCAAGTTTCAAAACTTTTTCTAAATATTGGACATCATTCCATTACAGGGTTAATCCCAAATATCTCTGATATCTGTTCAGTTAGCAGTACGTACCGGTAGTTTGGTTGGAACTTTAACCCACAAGCTTTGAATCACAAATCTGCAGTCTAAACCATTTGGCTAAACAGAGATTGGTTACTCATGTAAATGGTATACACCATTGGTTTTGAATAACTATTCAACAAGGTAGTTGAATTATAGTTGAATTAAAAAAAGGAAGGGAGGAATGTAGTGGATCTAGCTTGATAAGTGGCCTATCGCTCAGTCTGTAGAGCATCTTATTGGCATTGGGTAGGTTTGGGTTCAAGTCCTCATTTGGTTGGTGTACATTTGCATAATTACCAACAGCAGCAGAAATAGGTAATAAAAAAAATGTATATTGGGGATAGTGTGGCAAAACTGTATTTTACACCTTGGGAAGTTTACGGGGTGAAATACGGTATGATTTAAGAATGATTTTTGAATGATTGGTTTGTGTGTTTGTATGGCAGCACTGGCACATAATAAGCACCAAGAAATTAGTATAGTGCTGCAAAAACTAATTTTCGACACCTTTGGTAATTTAACATAGGTTAAGTACAGGTATCAGTTGACTAGTTAATTGTATATGTACCTACGTAAAGCATTGACTGCACTGACTTAAAGAAGATTTTCTTAACGGAAGATCTTAATTGTTTGTTTTTGTCATTGTTCAGAGCTTATTGTTTTGGATACAGTAATTTGTTAGTGTGTACACAGTCTCAAGACTTATAAACTAGTACACTATACTAGAATATTGGCAGTAAATTTGAGTCGCTACTTGTAATCTTAAGTTAAATGTATCTCAATAGACCAGTTAGTTAATATTTAAAGGCAGGGTAAATGTTTAATAAAATAAAGTTTGAATACTCATGCAGTGTTATTCATAATCATGTAACAGAGTAAATCTGCGGAAAAATGGATGCCTAGGTTTTTCAGTATATGAAATAAATGGTTGATATATCTTCATATGTTTGTTCTGTAATCACTGTGGCTATTTTGTATGATTTCTGTTTGAATGTGGGCCATTCTGTGTAGGAAATAAACGGTTGATATATCTGACAATATTTGTTCGGTAATCGCTATGTGGCCATTTTGTATAATTTCTGTTTGAATGTGGGCTGTTCTCCGCCCAGGTTTTTATAGAAAATATACCATATTTAGCTATATATTAAATGATATATATCTAAAACTTAATTATTTATTTAAGAAATGTTTACTTATTTAATATTTTCAGTTAAGCACTTGGTTAACTAGCAGTTCATGATATTTAAAACAAACAGAAAACGATTGGTGATTGAAGCACAGTTTTATGTCACAATTAGAATTATTTTACACTTGTTAATCATGTTGATGTAGTTAGCTCTTTAATGATGGCATAATTTTGAGAAAACCACTAAGTCTATAGGGAAGTTGATTAACATTTCCACACAAAGAACTTCTCAAGTTGAACTTTAACTCAGGGGGTTAGAGCCACTGTGATCCACAATCTGTTGATGCCACCAAGGCCAATAGATATGCCCTCGTTTAATTCAACTAAGTAGTAATATATTTGAAACATACTGTACGTCATATACTGATAAGCCCATGGGTCAGGTGTATTATGTAAGATGCTATATTATTTATTATATACAAACTTACTTTCTCACATATTTGTACAACTATTCCCATAGTTGAGCACTTTAGCCTCATCACAGTCTAAGCTGTTTAACCATATATTGTATGAGAATGGACCTTGTCAAATTAAGCTGTGCTTGTGGCCTAGTATAGAAACTTCCTAAAACAATTAAGCATTAATTAAACCAAGATAATGTTGTGTGTGTTTCTAAAATAATCACCAGTAAACATTTATAAAATATTTAAAAAAAGAAAGATTTAAAGTTCCAAAAATAAGCCTAGCAGAATTTATCACAACAACATGGACTAGAACCTTTATCATGTTTTGTTTCATAATTCGAAAACAAATCCAGCAATTTGTCATTAGCATAAAACAAATATGACCTCATTTATAGCTGGTGATATCTCTATATAAGTGGAACTGAATTTACTAAATGGGGATAATGACCTTTTGTTGGTGCTAAATTAAACAATTAACATTGATATTGACATTTGAACACAACAATGTATACAGTTTTGTCTGAATTGAATTAAATGATAAAAAGTGGATTTTATTAATTAAACATTTCATTAACTGTGTGAAATCAGAGGTGGTCAGGACATGTATTGATGTGCCCAATAACACTGCTGTATCCAAGTGAGGAAATAATAGAAAGTATTTTATGGAACCCATATAAAATCAATATCCATGAAAGATTTGTCTAATCCCAAATCCTGTCTACCTGTCGGTAAATCCATAAGGTTTATATTAATTTTTTTTTATAATGTGCCATTTTTATTTTTTTACACCAAGAATATTGATTTGAAATCAATTCGTTTTCATGTTGGTATTTGAATTATATGAGAGCTGCTTTCACTTATTGTACTGGAATTTGAGTTATAACGATTTACCTTGGTATTGGTATAATGATTTACCTTGGTATCGGTATAATGATTTACCTTGGTATTGGTATAATGATTTACCTTGGTATTGGAATCTGAATTTTGATTGATTCTGTTATCTATTGTTATTGGAATTATAAATGCCACACTACACCATATATGTTTATTTGTCTACTCTGACACTTTACCTGTAAAAGTGAAGTTTTTAAATTTAAATTCTCATTTACAGGTATAAATTGATAGATTTACTTTAGCTAATTTAAATTGATACTAGTTCAGACTTATTCTTCAGTTTTGGATGTATTTGATTTTATTGTTGATCGGTACATAATACATGTATTCGATTACCTGGGGAAGTTTTATATTTTCTCTGAAATTATAGTGCCATCATTTGATTTTTATATCTAATTTATTAAAATTTCATTAGCATCACCAATACATTAATTGATTTTTCTATTCTTTTTATTAGCATCATTAAGAATTAAAGTGATGTAATTACGATTTTTTAGATGGGTAATTGTTAACTAGATGTACATATTGTGTAATAATAAAGAGGACATTTTCCAAAGGTTCTAATGTAATGCTTGTACATCATTATGAAAAATATAGTATACAGTGAAACATCTGTTTATCAGTACTTTCAGCTCTTTGATTGCTAAAGTAGACCCATCTCCACCCTCATCCTCCTCACCGACCACCAGCCCAACCTAGGCCTAACTCGTATAAGCTCCATCTCTTTATTAGTTATAAAATCAAGTATACTATAATTTGCAACTAATGGGACAATCCCCTTTGAGTTTCCTAAAATCAGTGTGTTTTTTTCTTGGCATTCTAGTTTTCAGTCACTGTACCAGAATGAACAACCTTGATACATGTCTCTAAAAAAATCTTGATTTGGACATCTTTACTCCTCTGTATTCCTTTTGAGAGAGTACCAGTCTGTCTAGTGCAGAAGATAATGGATATTCTATATTACTTATATAGCATTATCAATTAATTATTTTTATGCCATTGTTGTTCTTTATTTTAACTAATTGTATCATCAATTATTAACTAATTTTTTTTTATTTCTTGTTTATTTTCAGTTAGTGGATTTACATGTGTATGTGGTACCTCCTGATATATGGCGTTCTAAGTACAATAATTTACTAAATCAACATGTCACAGAGACCATCTCAGCTGGAATAATCAGGTAAATATTAAATAATGCAGAACTTTTACAAAGAATATTTTACAAGATTTTACAGTACAGATTTGTAGAAATTTTAACATTGAGCTAACGAAAAGGAATCAAAGTTTGGCTGCCAAGTGGTTGCAGTACTTATCGCTAGTTGCAGAAAAGCTGCCGAGAAATAGAATACAACTGCCAAGATATAGATAATGTGGGGTGAATATCAGCTGGGGATTTTGCACTAATTTGTTAACTTAAGTGTTAAACTTTCAACATGACTGTACTGTACACTGGACATCCTCTGAAGTTCTGAATCACCATTATTTTCTGATATAATGCAATCTTTCCAGGGATATTTTGATGGTTGTCTTAACATCCTTATTTGCATGGAAACATGTTAGCACTATTGGAACATAATGGACAAATCAGCAGGCAGATGCTTCCCAACAGTTGCTACATCAAACAAAATTTTCCTAAAATATAATTCAGCAGACAGATGCCCCCTGATGATTGCTGCTGACGATCACACCAAATTGCCCCATTGCATGCCTTAATGTTATATACCTTTAGATAAAAAGATATAGTCCTTTTTTTGTTTTATGGCAGTTTGATAGCCTGTTTTATGCAACTTTTATATTTCATTAAGATCTGAATCTTTTGTCAGTAGAATATATAATTTGTTTGACTTCAACACACTGGGTTTTTGTGTTGTCATGACAACAAATAGAGATACAGCATAGGTGTTACAGTTCCGGTGTTTTCATTGTTTTAGGACATTCAGTGTCTAATATAAAAAAGTTTTTTGAATGTCAGTGTTTTCCTGCCACCATCACAGAACCAAGAACCTGGATATGTCATGATATAATTTAGGACATAAAATTCAGTAGGTCAGTTTGTAAAGGGTGGCTCAATCTGTTGCCAAAGCAAGACACAAAACACAAAATCCTAAAAGGCATTCTTCTTGGACTTCATTTGAGCTTTTCAAGTTAGAATGAAAATGGCATGGTTTTTTGGTTGAGAACAGTAATATGAAACCATATTTTTTATAATTTATTTTGATAATTGTGGACATTTACACAGTACTTGCCACTAAATAACTACTGACATACCACTAGATAATGTTTGCCTTTCATGTTTTCTGTTGTCTAACTTTGAGTCCATATGTTAAAACACAAAATGTTTAAAATTTATTTTTACATATACACAGTATGAAGTAAGCCCTTTAATATAATATAAGGAAAATATTTTACAACAAATACATTATGTATCATAAATTCATTTATGTTTTGATATTTTGAGATTTGGGTGGTATGATGTACATAAATATTCAAGGTTTAATTTTATTTTTTAACAAAGTAATAACATTACTTTTATCTCCTTTACTTTTGAGATTTGGCTGATGTGATGACACTGATGTACATGAATATTGAATTTATTTCTCTGATCTCTGATTAAAATCAATTAGCTAATGTGAAAACGCGTTTCATTTAAACCTGACAATGTTTTATTTATGTTGCATGGCTAAATGTCATGGAAACTATCATGGTTTATAATATAAAAACCAACATTTTTGTTAACAAACAAACAATGAAGTCAGGTAAGCACCAGCATTATGATGAATGATAGCATGGGGTTCTTTTATCTGTCATTCATGCATGCATTTTCCATTGTTAACTTTTCATTTTCATTTTCTCCTGAACTTTTGATTCAGTGATAGTGAAACTTTATGTGGATGCTCCCTTGCCAAAGTCTTTTCTTGTTTGAAGGTTGGTTGACCTTGACCTTGACGGTCATATTGAATCTTGTCATGAAATAAAGACTTAAAATTTCATGTATAGCATCAGGACATAATGACGGGCGAATGTTAATTGACCTTGACCTACATTCAAGATCACAGTAACCTTTAAAAGAAGTAAACCTGCAAAACATCATCTTGTCATTAACCAAAAAGTATAAAAGCTTCAAGTTTTATGTGTAGAACCAGGGCACAAAACTCTATTACATTTGCAAACCTGGTTGACCTAGCTGAAAACATTAGTGCTTAAAGAGCTGCCGTCACATTTGTGAAGTTGCTTGATCGTGACCTTCATTCAATGTCACAATGACCTTCTGTAGCATTTAAACAAAATTGTGGTGTATACCAAAAGTTCTAGAAGCATGAAATTACATGTTCTAATATAACATCAGTGCTAGTATGTTAATGCTTATTTAAAAACAACAATCCTTATCATATGATTCTTCATGTCCTACGGTGATCTTTCAGGCCTAATGGTTTTTAAATGAGTCAAAATTTGCCAAACTTTTGGCAAGATAATTAAACAATTTCCATGATTAACCATTGTCTCTATGGTGATAAAAATTTCACAAACATGTAGACAAGTTTAGCATTAACAAAGGATAAAAATGACTTCTTTTCTAATCTATATTTATGAAATAATGTTTGTAAGTAAACAACTTTCCTTGACAACAAAAAACACTTTTGTGTTTCGTTTTTCAATTTTTTTAACAAAAGAAACATGACTCTTAGATCAATATAAGTTTCAAAGCTCAAATGATCTTAAAATTGAATTATTGAAACGGAAAATTTATCATTACAATTTCTGTCTAGTAGTTTATGTAAAAGTAGAAAAGTTTAATTAATCTGCACTCTTAAAAACTTCCAGTAATTGAACATAGATTTTAAAAACCTAATTAACATGGAATAATAAAATGTGAAATGAATGGGGAAACAATACTGAAATGGTTAAAAAAGTAATTTGAGAAGTTCCAATTAAAATTTAGACCAAAAATTTTAGAACAATAAAATTCCTTTAGACAAAACATTTAAATTTGGGGACTTTTACCAATTCATTTCTACAAGCAATTAAAATTAAGATAATAAAGATAATTTAGAGTATGAAATGGGTAATTTAGCTCACCTGGGTTAAATGGTTTAACTCATATAAGGTACTGGTTTAACAGTCGTTTTCTAACTAAGATTTTCCTTAAGCTTAGCAAATTTTGGGAATATATTGTGGTAGTTTGAGGTGATCTTGGAAAAATATGAAAATTGTTCATTTCAAACTTGCCAGATTTTAGCTATGGAGCATCAAATTAAGGAATTAAGTTGAAATAATCAAGGAATAGATAAAGGGACTTAACATATTTTATCACAAATCTAGATGGCCAGATGGAATTGGGAACCTAGAGGGCTCAATACCGGTAAATGCAAGAGATATTGAACATGCCCACCTTAGGTGAGACAGTGAAAAATTCCATAGTCATCCTGTTTTAATTCCCTGGCCATGTAAATAGCAATAAGAAGACTATATTTCTTCTCAACATAAACTATATGATATTTTTTCTATTTGTTTCAGAGTTCATCCTGAACAACAAGTTAACGTCTTGAGAGATGAAATAGATCAACAAATAGGTACTGATCAAATACCACGTGAATATGTCTTCCTTAAAAGTGTTGGTAGAAGTATTACAAAGGTGGGTACCACATATTTATTTTTGCTCAGTTTGTTTCAATCCCTTTTTAGTTGTAAGTGACCTTTGTAGCAGCCACAGGTAGCCTACTCTTTTTTGAACTCTAAAGAGGTGTCTTTAGCGTGCACTGAGACACAAGACCTCGTTTTTGAGTCTCATCCGTAAGACTTTACCAGTATTTAGCTTTTTACAGCTCTAGTATGGGCAGGAGATGAAAATCATCTCAGATTATTTTCAAGTCCCAAGTGAGGTTCGAACCAACAACCCTTGACTTTGAAAGCCAGTGACAGTTCCACTCGGCCATGTCCGCCCATGATGAAATGTTATAACTACTACTAAAGGACCTTGTCAGATATGTACATACAGTTGACTCTCGTTATCTCGAACTCGACGGGGAAATGCAAAAAGTTCGACTTATCCGGAGTTCGAGATAACCGATGTTAAAAACGACAACAAAAGGGAAGTAACTCGTACACGCCTACCGGAAGTCGCTTCCGGTTTTATCTTGTCAAACTGTATATTGCCGTTTTCTCCTATATCGTATGTAATTAAACATGATATATAAAAACTGCATTATTTATTATTTGTATTTATAATTGAGAATGTAGTATATAAAAAATCGGGAAATTATCTGTTACTTGTTATTAGCCGACAAATAGCGGAGTTGGCTTTGGTCTCCATACCAGTTTCGCTTTGTGTACTTTAATCACCCCAAGCTTCCGGTTGTATTGAGTAATGTTCACATCACACGCTTTCGGCAGCCATGTTCAGCTTGGCAGTAATTATAACACCTGCGAATCTCCTGGATGGTTTAATTGCTTATGCAAGGGATAATAATTAAGGGCTTAAGAAATTTGGGAGGTCAGTGCAATGTTGTAATTTTAAAATCAACACGAGGCCGACAGTCAAATATTTTATTTGTGTCGGAATGTGTTTTTTCTACCAAAAAATCTGTAGGCGCTGACAAATTTGATTTCTCAAAATTTATTGTTCGAGTTAACAAATTAATTTTCCTAAATTTTTTGTTCGAGTTAACAAATTTAATTTTCCTAAATTTTTTGTTCGAGTTAACGAGTGTAATTTTCCTAGGATTTTCATTCAAGGGAACGAAAATATTGTTCGACATATCCGTTAATTCGAGATATCCGAGTTCGAGATAACCGGAGTGATTTTGGTTTAATAAAGAACAACTCTGTTCGGACTTTTTAAAAAAGTTCGAGATATCCGGTAGTTCGAGATATCCGAGTTCGAGATAACGAGATTCAACTGTATTCTTGATGTTGTTCTTTGTCAAAATCAATTGGGTTTTCGGTGATTTTTGTCTCTGTGATTCATGCTTTAGAATAAGTTCTCTTATTTCCAAATTGAGAAATTGCAATTACCATACATAACACTAAAATCAGGAGGCTCGGGTACTCTTCTAAGTAGTCAGTAGACTACCTAGCGAATGACTGAAATCTAAGGTTTCATCATTGTCATTGTAAGAAAAAAAATGGAAATCACGCAAAGAAAAATATAGAGTTGCATGTTAGAGAGTGAGAAGGGAGGGGCGGGGGGAGAGAAATAAAACTGAATAAAAATATATGTATCTCTTGACAAGATTTATAGATGGATATACTAGTTTTTGACGTTAAGTTTGATATGAAATTTGTATAATCATAACTTTATTATAAAAGATAAACATAATAAATTTTCATTTCTCTCTATAAAGTACATTTTTACCTTTAACTACTTACAACATTTATATAAACACACCCATAATGTACTTAATATCTTAAATTTTAAAATTGATTTTCTTAACAAAACTGTCATAAACTTTGACTTTTTAAAAGATTAACAAAGTTTATAAGATGGAGTTGTTTATAATTTTTCAAAATTTAAATATAAAAATTTAATTAAGATTTATTGGGTAGGTTTATATTTATTTATAATCTGAAGCTTTTATTATGCCAGTAACCATACTTAAGCAGTGATGTAAAACCTTTGATGAGATAAATGCCTTATTTTGTAATTCAGATTGAAGTTTTAAAACATATATTAAAATTTTTGTTGGGACTGTTATTTTTTTATGAAGGTACATAAAGTATTTTCCATGTCTACTAAACTTATATTGGTCTGTCTGCCCAGTTGTTGTTCCACTATTAGGGAGGGGGCATCATTATCTAGCAAACAAAACTCTTATTATTGATAAATGCTTTTCAAGTTAAGAGACTCTAATCAAATTATTTGCAACAGTTTTGAATTACACCTTACCCTATTAAAACTATAGGCATGTGTCAAAAAGTGGAAAGTTCTAAACCAAACAATTTCAGGAGTGAAGATTTTGATTAAAAGAGACAGTATTTTGGTTTATACAGGTTAAGCTATCTAACAGTATTGCAGTTATGGAAGATCATAAAACATAAATTCAGACTAGAAAGGTTTTTGATTCATCTAGAGTTTGGTTTTCAACTTTTCACATTTTGCTACAAAAATTGGATTAGAAGATAATTTTGTTAGGTCAGATAGTTTTTGTTTTTGCCCCTTGCTCTGAACTCTGATTCTGTGATTTTCAAATGAACCTGTACAATATTTCAGTAATTTCCAAACATTTATTGTTATATTTATTTTGTATAGATCGATACATGTAATGTCTGAATACAGTTTTTATTCATGATACAATGTATATTTAATCCACATATTTGTAATTAACCTATAATAATTCAAACACACCAGGATTTTAAAGATGGCTCAGTTTTAGTTCGATCAAAACCAATATAAGCCATTATTCTCTCCAGTTTGTTTTAAGAGAGCATTTGAGTATCAATTATGTCTGAAGTACTTCATTTGAATTCTTCAATCTTTAAATTTATGCCGGCTATTGTCTCATGTTTAACCCCCATATAAGACCAATTTTGAAATTCTTTTTGTTTAATATTGGTGACAACCAATCAATGCCATAAACATATTATAAACTTTAAACAGTTTGTGATTTGTTTTAGTGATTTCTTTATCAGCTGTTTTTATGGTTGATATTACTTGCCGAGCACTCGTTTCACGATATTTTATTTCATAATATATATACACCTTTTTACCAAACTTTTAAACCTATATTGCTACTAAATAAAAGTTTTGTACAGATTAAAATCTTGGATCTGTTCCAATAAATGTTATTTCATAAATGACGGGTTCTATATGATATGAATTTGTTTCTTTAAGGGTATACTTAACTATAGGTTAAAAAAGGCACACATTTAAAAAAAACATTTTAGCAATGGCCATTTCAAAATATTATTCTATAAAAGTACTTTTAATAAAATTCTCTAAATTAGGAGATCCATCAACTATTGCACACAAAAAATTGCAGATTTAAACCATAAACAAGTTGGGGTTTAGATCAAAATTTTTAAATTAGATTCGTAATTATCTTAGTGAGAGGTTGAGTTTTATTTCCTGACTGGTTTAGACAACAGATTTTAAAATTTGCAATCATTTTGCCAAGCACTTGGCACTTAATGAATGCAACAGGAACCTTTGGGTGACAACTGAAACATTGGTGTCCCATGTCCTGGTATGCATGGCACAAAAAAAAAGAATATCACTGCTCATTCATGTAAAATGTAGCTGGTGATGCTTCAATATAATCCTGACTATGAAATTAAGTCTTTTCCTGGTTTTCCACTCTCTCATTGTTGTGATGAGGTCTAACCAAAGACAATTACTGGAAAGTATTCAGCATTTCAAATAAAGACCATTTTCATGGGACCTGAAATCAAAACAATGAGAACTTATTGTGTATGTGCTCTTAAAAATAAGTCTAAGTTCCTCAGATGAGTGATTACTTAATTGGAATAATTGAATGAATACATGGTTTAAATTGTTGTCTTATTTATAAAACTCACTAAAACAAAACGATTTTTCTACGTTCATTATGATTATTGATTTTTGTAAGTTTTGTTTAGAAAGATTTGAATGCATACATAATTTATTCTGGTCATATTTTCCCTGTCTGTAAATTATTCATTTATCATTCATCAAGATTATTTATTTAAAACCAATTTGAGGAATTTTATTGAACTACAGTATGGTGATGTTTTTGTCCCATGCGATAATTGTTAAAAAAAATCCATAATTAATGATGAAATTACTTGGTAGTTAGGCATAATTGTCTTGTTAGCAAGAATAATAGCTTCCTCATCCATAATTGAAACACCTTAATGACATTGATCTTGATCCTAATCAGCATAACTCTTGGTGATAAATTTATTTAGACCATAAGGATAATCATGGTAGTAGTTGTGTATGTATAAAAGAGGGTTTGACATGAAATAGAAATTATAGCCAGTGAGTGCATTTTGTTAAGCCATGTCAGCATTATTGTAGCCATTGTAGAGATAGTAATACTGAAGAAAGCACAACAAATGGATTACTGTAAATTAAAAAATTCAAAATGTATAACATGGAAATTGTTAATATAGTTAACCCCCCCCCCCTCTCTCTCTGAACATGACTCTTTTAAACTGGATGCCTCTAAATAATACATTAGGCGTCACAGGCCCAAATTATTCTTTTATGCATACTGTCACACATTTGCCCTGTAATGCTGGTCAATTTAGATCACACTTGGCCACCTGAATCTTTCCAAGACTGGTAGTGATCAAAACCAACAATACAAGTGCATGTCCACAATCCCAAAGCAAAGTAAATACTTTGAAAAATTACTGGCAAATTAGGTTAAGCACATGAACGCAGGGAAGATGAGGCCTGGTGCCCTGGAAGGGGAAACACTTCCTGTCTAGCTAGGTACACATGTCACACATGAAATCAAATTTGTGATTAAAAGGAACATGAAACTATGGGATGCCAAATATATACGTGTAGTGAGTTATACATGTGTTTGCCTTGTACTGCTTTACCCTCTAGGTAACATAAGTCTTAATTTAATTTATTGCACTAGCAGTTGCAGAGGCTCTTGTAGCACCAGTCCATTACCCTTACACTGCGTAAATCAGAAGTAATGAAAATAACATGGATCAGAGGTGGTTCCACCCCACAACCTTGGATATGGGGTCTGATGATCCACATATTTAACCATATGAAATTAATTATTATAATTTCTTATGTTTTCTTTTACAGTTAAAACCAAAACAAGAATATGTGTTAAAAGTAAAGCACTTTGTACCACCTCAGGTAAGACATAACGAGTTACTATTTTAGAAATACAGGTAAGATAAAACGAGTTACAGGTACTGTCTTAGTACTACAGGTAACAATTCAGGCTGATTAAGCCTACATAGGTATTGTGTAAGTGTGAATACCGCTGGTATTTAGATAAATCTTCGTCCCATCTCATTTGCTCAACTACAATGATGTCATGATAAAGATTATTTGATTTGAGTTGATGAAGCAATAACAGGAAATACAACCATAAGTTATTTTTATAAATAATACATAATCAGATTTGGTATACGTCTTCAGGTAAGCTTGCACCTGAGTAAAGAGGATTATGTTTATTTTTAACATGTTTTGCTTTTTATGGATTAAAATAAATGCATTGAAAATATTTTGTGTAGCATTAATATTCGAACATGAATATCTTTTCAGAAATGAAACTGAGGCATGCTATTTTCCAATTCAAATCTAATGAATCATACATTTTCCACCAATTTGTGTAATATGTCATAATACTTTATGATAAAAGTTTTTCCACAGATTTTCATTTGAAAATAAATATGCATGTATTTTGTATTCCCACCAAAGTAGATTTTTATAATTCAATCACATAGCTGGAAAATCCTGTGAAGTATTACATCATGATGCAAGTTTTAAATCATTTTAAGCCATTTATTTTGTCAAAATTTAATATTAAACATTATAATCAATCATATTCATGACAGTCACACATGTCCAGCAAGAATCCAAATTGTAATTAATTTGAAGCTGAAACAAGTTATAGTAAAAGTTGCTATAGTATCCACCTCTTTACAAGACTGCCTTTACATTCAGTCCCATGTTTATGTCTCTTTGCATAATATTTCAAGCAAAAAGGACATCTATATAAAGACCACCACTCGGGTACATCCTAGGGTGAGAAAGTTTGTCATTTTGGTTGCTCTGGTTTCTTTCATCATTTCAGAACTGACTGTCTTGATATAAATGAGAGAACCTTGACTTGTATGTAAAATACCATTACTTCACACTACTTAGTTATCTTTGTATGTTTTTGGAGATCAGCCTACAGTTTTTTCCCCTGGCCTGGGAGCAGTTATCCATTTCCTCCACACTCCAAATCAACCATATCTGCAGTGCCATCAAAGTATTGTTGGCCTGAAATGTTTATAAATGTTAATAAGCAACACATTGGTGATTGAGCACATCACTACCACAAGGTTGGTTATTGAGCACATCACTACCACATGGTTGGTTATTGAGCACATCACTACCACAAGGTTGGTGATTGAGCACATCACTACCACAAGGTTGGTGATTGAGCACATCACTACCACAAGGTTGGTTATTGAGCACATCACTACCACATGGTTGGTGATTGAGTACATCACTACCACATGGTTGGTGATTGAACACATCACTACCACATGGTTGGTGATTGAGCACATCACTACCACATGGTTGGTGATTGAGCACATCACTACCACATGGTTGGGTATTTAATTGGTTTCTGGATGGTTAAGGTACAATGTACAATATTGTCATACACATGGGTTTGGCATAGCACCATTGTATAATTTTTAAACTGATTTTACTTTGACAGATGTTTTGGGAGAAAAATTCTGTACAAAGCAAAAATGTGTAGTGGTGGATGTATAGTGTGGGTATTGGCATGATTGTCAGACTCTAATCTTGCAAAGCTTTTGATGATGCATGTTTTGTTAACTGCGAAGTTTTGTTAACTGACTAGATGTGTAGATGTGCAGTTCAGCTGTTATTCTTCTAACAGTTCCTTTCATATGCTGTTTTAATTATGAACATCATATGTCAATATATTTAACACAAAACTATATACTAATTGTTGAGATTGTTTCCTTTACAGGCCTATGCACCAGAATTATATCTATTGGAAGGAGGAATTGATTCATTTGGTGGCAGTAGTCAAGGGTCTACACGGCCTCATTCACGCACGCCAGAATTATATAACTCTATATCCAACAGTCTAAGTATGATTCACAACTTATTACTAAGTAACATTTTGGAAAAAATTTAACAATTTTAAATTTCTGGGAAATCGTTTTGTCAATTATTTTTTTCAATTGATTTGGATTTTATTTGATGATAACACAAAATTGACTTTTAAATGTTTTAGAAACGATAGTTTGATAGAGTCTAATAGCTGTTGTTCAATAACAGAAATTTTGTTTGGATTTGATAGACAACATAATTTCATAGATTTAACAAGTGTTCTGAAATACGAATTCCGGTAGAAAAAACAAAACAACTGAACATGAAGTATTTCTTGGTGCAAAAAATTCTTTCAAAATTTTTATTTTTATGTTATATTTTTTTAATATCTAGTTTTTCATACTTGGGGTACCAAATAAAAAAAAATAAATTAAAACGTTAAAAAAGAAAAAAAGATAAAAAATTTAAAAAGAAGAAGATGAGAAAAATCATAAATATTTTTCATGAATTTCATTTGGAAAAACAACTTTCTTTTTTGACATGATGGTGGTTCATGTACCTTTATAATGTTTTTCATCATGAATTATTTTGCACATGAAATACAGTGTTCATGATTCAGATTCATGTCTATAATTCTGTATGTAGAATTATATTGCAGTGAAAAATAATAATAGGTCCTGATAGTGAACAAAATATATTAACCGTTTGAAAGTAATAGTTTGATGTAGATTATTAAGTGATATTTGCTTTTTAATCGTCACCTGGCTTATCATAATTATAATAATTTTAATATTAAGTTTTGAACTCACCTGTATAATCAATGTGTAAATCACCTGCACAAGAGAAAAGACTTGCATCGCATGTCAGTTATTACTTCGACTCATGAATGTGCATGCGCTGTGTGTGCATTGTGTGTTACCTGTACTATATATGTATAAGGAGAGGCAATACTTCTGCAGAATTCTTGAGCATTTTCAGAGCTTAAAATTTTCCTTTTTCTGAATCCCTCTGTGTTTGGCTAGAACGTAAATATTTCCGGAAGTGATTTTCTCTTTAGAGAACTCAATTTTTCCTTAACCTTGCTTTGTGGTATTCTAGCAGGTTAAATTTCAGTAAAAGAAGGCCATTTCAACGAGGTCCACCATTGAAACATGTGATATCTGATGCCCAAGAACATTTGTACAAAACTATCATGTCTGATGGTTTTAGAAAATGTTAATGCTGATGGGGAATGTTGACTAAAGATATTCCATATCCAGTAGAGATAATAGTTCTGCACAACACTTACATGTATCACATGGTACAATGGTAAACCCCATTTATTGTTCTTTTTAGAAAAATTTAAACCCCTCCCCCTCAACTAAACCCTGTATAATTCAGTTTTCACTCTAGTGAAATTCATTAAAGGCAAAAAGTCCAGAGGAATAGTAGTTGTAAAAATTGTTTTAGAAAATGCATGTTGTACGTGTATTTCCACTTTTTGAAAAAAAAAAACCTTGAGACTGCATCTTACCAAACTTAACAAGAGTCCTTGTTCTGTGTAATTTATACTGTTAAGAAGCTTTTAAAAGTCTTTCAGATTACCTTCCTTATCAGTGCCTCAGGAATAAATCAAATGTAAGTCCTTTTTCAGTCTCAAGATTGCTTAGAAATAGAATGTAAATGCGCTCCAAGTATATCTGCTTAGTAATTAGAGAATCATCTCACTAGCCACAATGAATAAGCTCAGCTGTCAGAAGCATAGGTCATTAGCCACAACAAATAGGCTCAGAAGTTTTTGCTTACAGAATGGCTCACTGTTCACAACAAATAGGCTAAGATCTTTCCTGCTTACAGAATATTTGCTCATTAGTCAGACATGCTTAGCTTTCACTTCATATTCCGATAAAACATTATTTCATCATGGTTAAAAAAATCAGAATGTCCGTTTTCTAACCATCCTTATACAAGTGCTAATTTTTAAGAAAATGGAAGTGAGTTAAGTTTAAAACATATCTATATTCCATGAAAACGAGAGGGGTGGGGTGGATGGGGTTGAGCCATTGCTTTTTACTATGTTCATTTTGTTTTATGTAAGATTGAAATTTCAAATGAATGAATGTATTTATAATTTGTTGATTTCATTGGCTGCGAGGGTAACCATGGAGATATTGATTGACAACCCAATCAATTTAATGTTGTAAGTACAGAAATATTCTGTCACCTTATTGGAAAAATGGGATTTTGTTTTATAAACACACACTTTTATACCTCTTTCTACACACATCCTTTTTTAAACAAATTCTATTATTATTCAATTAGAGTACACTTAGAGTAGTTTTATTTATCACCATTTTCACTAGTTTTTGTATTTTGCACATTATTGTATCTACTGACCTCATTTAGTTACTTTTATACATAAAATTGGTTGTTGTTGCACCTGAAACATGTGAGATGTGTGTGTGTGTGTGTGTGTGTGTGTGTGTGTGTGTGTGTGTGTGATTCTGACTTACAACAGCGCTGCAAACACACTGGTTACCAGTAAATCTGATAGATGCAAGACAAACAGTAAATGTCTACAACAATGGAAGAATTCTTTTTAAACCTGTTATTTGTTCAGTGTAGATATATTGCATTTAAAAAAAAACCAAAAACAAAATTACGTGTCTGACAGGATTAAAATTAATTTAATTCATTGGTAAAATGAAATTACTTTTTGATGTTTAAGTTTAGAATCAATATTCTTGGAAATTGTTTGTTTTATTATTTATATAGATAAAGACCTCTTGAAATATAATTTAAATTGTTTTCAATTAATAAAACATATCCTGCATCTAAAATGCTCCTTGAAAAAAAATAAAAAATAATAATAATTGATTCTCTTGAAACAAAGATAACAGAATAAGAGACACAAAATCTACAGATCAGAACTAAATTTACTCATACATAGAAGAATTTTGTGCAGTTTATTGAAAGAAAGTACAATTGTAGATAAATCTGAAAAATAATACTTTGCATTTTAAGTTTCAAAATACTATTTTGAAAAACGAAAATAAGAAAAAGAAAGAAAAAACCAAACTTAATATGTTAAGTACACAAGAACTTTAAATTCGTGTCACAAAGATTACACTGCTATCTATTATCTGTATTACCTTTATTGTTATCTCTGTGTTTTAAAATGACAGGATTTTAGTCCATCAAATTGTTACCAAACATTGATGACATATTCAATACTGCCAGGTGGTCTTTATGTGAGCAAAGTTCCCAAAAAACTTTACCCATGCAGAGTAGAGATAAATGTTTTTTCATTACTTCGAATTCAGAAAAAAATCTTTAAAGAATGTATATGAAGACCACTTCAATATTACTTGGTCATTGTCTTGTAAATTCATGAAAAAATTGGGTTGTTTTTTATTCATAAATTTTTCTTTTTTACAATGTTGATATTTATGGACTTCTTATTATAAAATAAGTACGATTCTTGGAGTGTTCCAATAATCATGCTACTGGACACTAACTCCAGTGCCCATCCAAAGTCAGGAAGTCATTGGTCCCAATATTTGTTTGTTTTTCCTGTCTTGTTTGCCTGCTTCTTTTACTTGTAACATTTTGTGGTCTGTTGTAAATTTCTGTCTATTCCTATTATAAGGTTTAACCTTTTGGCTCACCTTGGCAATCTTGCACTAGGGCTCTCTCAAAACCTTGAAAATGACCAAATTTTAGGCATGACCATTGCACTGGTAAAAAAGGTTAACAGCACTTATATCATTTGTAGTTAATTATTTTATTTATTTACCAAGTCTGGCTTCAAGTGGTTTAATTTCATATATTTAATTGACATTACAATCATCCTAGTGATGTTTTTAATTTTGATATATGTTGTGTTAATGTATCATGTGTTACCAGTTGTTCTGTTTTTTTAGATAACAATCGCGTCAGTATGAGACTTATTAATACCCGGGTAGATTACGGTGATTCTGATGGATTTTTAGTGTTATCTTACATAAAATCAATTTTTGCCCCGTTGCTAAAATAATTAAATGCAATATCGGAGTTTTCACTTTTGCACATTATTCAACCTGTACAAGTAAAGTTAGTTAAAACGAGAGAAATAAATGCTTTAGTGTGATTAATAGGCACATATAGTGAATCTGTCTGAGAAGATGACAAAATATAGATATAAATGAAATTATCAATTTCCATAAAACACCACTATTCCACTGTTAGTTAGACACAACTACTCCAATTATAATATCAATTTCTGATCTAAAAATTACAAACAGATATGTTTGGCATTGTTGTCACTCAGATTAAGTATCCTATTTTAAGATTGATCCCATCAAGGTGGGTGTTTCTCTGGGCAATCCTATTTCCTCCATCATTCCAGAACAGACCACTTAGATATAAGTGACAGAATCTTGACTGGGGAGTTATTCAACCCCATGCCACTCTCAACTGGGTCATAAACCACCACTACTCCATGATATCAGATGTGACATGACTGATGATTTGATCAAGTGCCCAGTGTCAACTGTTATCAACTAAAAAGTTAAAAATGACCAATACATTTTTGGGGGATCACAAAAACATTTAAAGAAAAAAATTCAAACATATCAGTATATAGTTGTTAGTACCAGTAATAAGATGTGGTATGGTTCAGTATATAGTTGTCAGTGCCAGTAATCAGGTGTAGTATGGTTGACACCCTGATATATCAGTATATAGTTGTCAGTACCAGTAATCAGGTGTGGTATGGTTCAGTATATAGTTGTCAGTACCAGTAATCGGGTGTGGTATGGTTCAGTATATAGTTGTCAGTACCAGTAATCAGGTGTGGTATGGTTCAGTATATAGTTGTCAGTACCAGTAATCAGGTGTGGTATGGTTCAGTATATAGTTGTTAGTACCAGTAATCAGGTGTGGTATGGTTCAGTATATAGTTGTCAGTACCAGTAATCAGGTGTGGTATGGTTCGATATAGTTGTCAGTACCAGTAATCGGGTGTGGTATGGTTCAGTATATAGTTGTTAGTACCAGTAATCAGGTGTGGTATGGTTCAGTATATAGTTGTCAGTACAGTAATCAGGTGTGGTATGGTTCAGTATATAGTTGTTAGTACCAGTAATCAGGTGTGGTATGGTTCAGTATATAGTTGTCAGTACCAGTAATCAGGTGTGGTATGGTTCAGTATATAGTTGTTAGTACCAGTAATTAAATGTGGTATGGTTCAGTATATAGTTGTCAGTGCCAGTAATCAGGTGTAGTATGGTTGACACCCTGATATATCAGTATATAGTTGTTAGTACCAGTAATCAGGTGTGGTATGGTTCAGTATATAGTTGTCAGTACCAGTAATCGGGTGTGGTATGGTTCAGTATATAGTTGTCAGTACCAGTAATCAGGTGTGGTATGGTTCAGATATAGTTGTCAGTACCAGTAATCAGGTGTGGTATGGTTCAGTATATAGTTGTCAGTACCAGTAATCAGGTGTGGTATGGTTCAGTATATAGTTGTCAGTACCAGTAATCAGGTGTGGTATGGTTCAGTATATAGTTGTCAGTACCAGTAATCAGGTGTGGTATGGTTCAGTATATAGTTGTTAGTACCAGTAATCAGGTGTGGTATGGTTCAGTATATAGTTGTCAGTACCAGTAATCAGGTGTGGTATGGTTCAGTATATAGTTGTTAGTACCAGTAATCAGGTGTGGTATGGTTCAGTATATAGTTGTCAGTACCAGTAATCAGGTGTGGTATGGTTCAGTATATAGTTGTCAGTACCAGTAATCAGGTGTGGTATGGTTCAGTATATAGTTGTCAGTACCAGTAATCAGGTGTGGTATGGTTCAGTATATAGTTGTTAGTACCAGTAATCAGGTGTGGTATGGTTCAGTATATAGTTGTCAGTACCAGTAATCAGGTGTGGTATGGTTCAGTATATAGTTGTCAGTACCAGTAATCAGGTGTGGTATGGTTCAGTATATAGTTGTTAGTACCAGTAATCAGGTGTGGTATGGTTCAGTATATAGTTGTCAGTACCAGTAATCAGGTGTGGTATGGTTCAGTATATAGTTGTCAGTACCAGTAATCAGGTGTGGTATGGTTCAGTATATAGTTGTTAGTACCAGTAATCAGGTGTGGTATGGTTCAGTATAAGTTGTCAGTACCAGTAATCAGGTGTGGTATGGTTCAGTATATAGTTGTCAGTACCAGTAATCGGTGTGGTATGGTTCAGTATATAGTTGTCAGTACCAGTAATCAGGTGTGGTATGGTTCAGTATATAGTTGTCAGTACCAGTAATCAGGTGTGGTATGGTTCAGTATATAGTTGTCAGTACCAGTAATCAGGTGTGGTATGGTTCAGTATATAGTTGTCAGTACCAGTAATCAGGTGTGGTATGGTTCAGTATATAGTTGTCAGTACCAGTAATCAGGTGTGGTATGGTTCAGTATATAGTTGTCAGTACCAGTAATCGGGTGTGTATGGTTCAGTATATAGTTGTTAGTACCAGTAATCAGGTGTGGTATGGTTCAGTATATAGTTGTCAGTACCAGTAATCAGGTGTGGTATGGTTCAGTATATAGTTGTCAGTACCAGTAATCAGGTGTGGTATGGTTCAGTATATAGTTGTCAGTACCAGTAATCGGGTGTGGTATGGTTCAGTATATAGTTGTTAGTACCAGTAATCAGGTGTGGTATGGTTGACACCCTGATATATCAGTATATAGTTGTCAGTACCAGTAATCAGGTGTGGTATGGTTCAGTATATAGTTGTCAGTACCAGTAATCGGGTGTGGTATGGTTCAGTATATAGTTGTCAGTACCAGTAATCAGGTGTGGTATGGTTCAGTATATAGTTGTCAGTACCAGTAATCAGGTGTGGTATGGTTCAGTATATAGTTGTCAGTACCAGTAATCAGGTGTGGTATGGTTCAGTATATAGTTGTTAGTACCAGTAATCAGGTGTGGTATGGTTCAGTATATAGTTGTCAGTACCAGTAATCAGGTGTGGTATGGTTCAGTATATAGTTGTTAGTACCAGTAATCAGGTGTGGTATGGTTCAGTATATAGTTGTTAGTACCAGTAATCAGGTGTGGTATGGTTCAGTATATAGTTGTCAGTACCAGTAATCAGGTGTGGTATGGTTCAGTATATAGTTGTCAGTACCAGTAATCAGGTGTGGTATGGTTCAGTATATAGTTGTCAGTACCAGTAATCAGGTGTGGTATGGTTCAGTATATAGTTGTCAGTACCAGTAATCAGGTGTGGTATGGTTCAGTATATAGTTGTCAGTACCAGTAATAAGGTGTGGTATGGTTCAGTATATAGTTGTCAGTACCAGTAATCAGGTGTGGTATGGTTCAGTATATAGTTGTTAGTACCAGTAATCAGGTGTGGTATGGTTCAGTATATAGTTGTCAGTACCAGTAATCAGGTGTGGTATGGTTCAGTATATAGTTGTCAGTACCAGTAATCAGGTGTGGTATGGTTCAGTATATAGTTGTCAGTACCAGTAATCAGGTGTGGTATGGTTCAGTATATAGTTGTCAGTACCAGTAATCAGGTGTGGTATGGTTCAGTATATAGTTGTCAGTACCAGTAATCAGGGTGGTATGGTTCAGTATATAGTTGTCAGTACCAGTAATCAGGTGTGGTATGGTTCAGTATATAGTTGTCAGTACCAGTAATCAGGTGTGGTATGGTTCAGTATATAGTTGTTAGTACCAGTAATCAGGTGTGGTATGGTTCAGTATATAGTTGTCAGTACCAGTAATCGGGTGTGGTATGGTTCAGTATATAGTTGTTAGTACCAGTAATCAGGTGTGGTATGGTTCAGTATATAGTTGTCAGTACCAGTAATCAGGTGTGGTATGGTTCAGTATATAGTTGTTAGTACCAGTAATCAGGTGTGGTATGGTTCAGTATATAGTTGTCAGTACCAGTAATCGGGTGTGGTATGGTTCAGTATATAGTTGTCAGTACCAATAATCAGGTGTGGTATGGTTCAGTATATAGTTGTTAGTACCAGTAATCAGGTGTGGTATGGTTCAGTATATAGTTGTCAGTACCAGTAATCAGGTGTGGTATGGTTCAGTATATAGTTGTCAGTACCAGTAATCAGGTGTGGTATGGTTCAGTATATAGTTGTCAGTACCAGTAATCGGGTGTGGTATGGTTCAGTATATAGTTGTTAGTACCAGTAATCAGGTGTGGTATGGTTCAGTATATAGTTGTTAGTACCAGTAATCAGGTGTGGTATGGTTCAGTATATAGTTGTCAGTACCAGTAATCAGGTGTGGTATGGTTCAGTATATAGTTGTCAGTACCAGTAATCAGGTGTGGTATGGTTCAGTATATAGTTGTTAGTACCAGTAATCAGGTGTGGTATGGTTCAGTATATAGTTGTCAGTACCAGTAATCGGGTGTGGTATGGTTCAGTATATAGTTGTCAGTACCAGTAATCAGGTGTGGTATGGTTCAGTATATAGTTGTCAGTACCAGTAATCAGGTGTGGTATGGTTGAACCCTGATATATCAGTATATAGTTGTCAGTACCAGTAATCAGGTGTGGTATGGTTCAGTATATAGTTGTCAGTACCAGTAATCGGGTGTGGTATGGTTCAGTATATAGTTGTCAGTACCAGTAATCAGGTGTGGTATGGTTCAGTATATAGTTGTCAGTACCAGTAATCAGGTGTGGTATGGTTCAGTATATAGTTGTCAGTACCAGTAATCAGGTGTGGTATGGTTCAGTATATAGTTGTCAGTACCAGTAATCGGGTGTGGTATGGTTCATTATATAGTTGTTAGTACCAGTAATCGGGTGTGGTATGGTTCAGTATATAGTTGTCAGTACCAGTAATCAGGTGTGGTATGGTTCAGTATATAGTTGTCAGTACCAGTAATCAGGTGTGGTAGGTTCAGTATATAGTTGTCAGTACCAGTAATCAGGTGTGGTATGGTTCAGTATATAGTTGTCAGTACCAGTAATCAGGTGTGGTATGGTTCAGTATATAGTTGTCAGTACCAGTAATCAGGTGTGGTATGGTTCAGTATATAGTTGTTAGTACCAGTAATCAGGTGTGGTATGGTTCAGTATATAGTTGTTAGTACCAGTAATCAGGTGTGGTATGGTTCAGTATATAGTTGTCAGTACCAGTAATCGGGTGTGGTATGGTTCAGTATATAGTTGTCAGTACCAGTAATCAGGTGTGGTATGGTTCAGTATATAGTTGTCAGTACCAGTAATCAGGTGTGGTATGGTTCAGTATATAGTTGTCAGTACCAGTAATCAGGTGTGGTATGGTTCAGTATATAGTTGTCAGTACCAGTAATCAGGTGTGGTATGGTTCAGTATATAGTTGTCAGTACCAGTAATCAGGTGTGGTATGGTTCAGTATATAGTTGTCAGTACCAGTAATCGGGTGTGGTATGGTTCAGTATATAGTTGTTAGTACCAGTAATCAGGTGTGGTATGGTTCAGTATATAGTTGTCAGTACCAGTAATCAGGTGTGGTATGGTTCAGTATATAGTTGTCAGTACCAGTAATCAGGTGTGGTATGGTTCAGTATATAGTTGTCAGTACCAGTAATCAGGTGTGGTATGGTTCAGTATATAGTTGTCAGTACCAGTAATCAGGTGTGGTATGGTTCAGTATATAGTTGTCAGTACCAGTAATCAGGTGTGGTATGGTTCAGTATATAGTTGTCAGTACCAGTAATCGGGTGTGGTATGGTTCAGTATATAGTTGTCAGTACCAGTAATCAGGTGTGGTATGGTTCAGTATATAGTTGTTAGTACCAGTAATCAGGTGTGGTATGGTTCAGTATATAGTTGTCAGTACCAGTAATCAGGTGTGGTATGGTTCAGTATATAGTTGTCAGTACCAGTAATCGGGTGTGGTATGGTTCAGTATATAGTTGTCAGTACCAGTAATCGGGTGTGGTATGGTTCAGTATATAGTTGTTAGTACCAGTAATCAGGTGTGGTATGGTTCAGTATATAGTTGTTAGTACCAGTAATCAGGTGTGGTATGGTTCAGTATATAGTTGTCAGTACCAGTAATCAGGTGTGGTATGGTTCAGTATATAGTTGTCAGTACCAGTAATCAGGTGTGGTATGGTTCAGTATATAGTTGTTAGTACCAGTAATCAGGTGTGGTATGGTTCAGTATATAGTTGTCAGTACCAGTAATCGGGTGTGGTATGGTTCAGTATATAGTTGTCAGTACCAGTAATCAGGTGTGGTATGGTTCAGTATATAGTTGTCAGTACCAGTAATCAGGTGTGGTATGGTTGACACCCTGATATATCAGTATATAGTTGTCAGTACCAGTAATCAGGTGTGGTATGGTTCAGTATATAGTTGTCAGTACCAGTAATCGGGTGTGGTATGGAGTTCAGTATATAGTTGTCAGTACCAGTAATCAGGTGTGGTATGGTTCAGTATATAGTTGTCAGTACCAGTAATCAGGTGTGGTATGGTTCAGTATATAGTTGTCAGTACCAGTAATCAGGTGTGGTATGGTTCAGTATATAGTTGTCAGTACCAGTAATCGGGTGTGGTATGGTTCAGTATATAGTTGTTAGTACCAGTAATCGGGTGTGGTATGGTTCAGTATATAGTTGTCAGTACCAGTAATCAGGTGTTGTATGGTTCAGTATATAGTTGTCAGTACCAGTAATCAGGTGTGGTATGGTTCAGTATATAGTTGTCAGTACCAGTAATCAGGTGTGGTATGGTTCAGTATATAGTTGTCAGTACCAGTAATCAGGTGTGGTATGGTTCAGTATATAGTTGTCAGTACCAGTAATCAGGTGTGGTATGGTTCAGTATATAGTTGTTAGTACCAGTAATCGGGTGTGGTATGGTTCAGTATATAGTTGTTAGTACCAGTAATCAGGTGTGGTATGGTTCAGTATATAGTTGTCAGTACCAGTAATCGGGTGTGGTATGGTTCAGTATATAGTTGTCAGTACCAGTAATCAGGTGTGGTATGGTTCAGTATATAGTTGTCAGTACCAGTAATCAGGTGTGGTATGGTTCAGTATATAGTTGTCAGTACCAGTAATCAGGTGTGGTATGGTTCAGTATATAGTTGTCAGTACCAGTAATCAGGTGTGGTATGGTTCAGTATATAGTTGTCAGTACCAGTAATCAGGTGTGGTATGGTTCAGTATATAGTTGTCAGTACCAGTAATCAGGTGTGGTATGGTTCAGTATATAGTTGTCAGTACCAGTAATCAGGTGTGGTATGGTTCAGTATATAGTTGTCAGTACCAGTAATCGGGTGTGGTATGGTTCAGTATATAGTTGTCAGTACCAGTAATCAGGTGTGGTATGGTTCAGTATATAGTTGTTAGTACCAGTAATCGGGTGCGGTATGGTTGACTCCCTTATTGAGTACTATATAAATACCCTGTGTGGTGTGGTATGATTGACTCCCTTATTGAGTACTATATAAATACCCTGTGTGGTGTGGTATGGTTGACTCCCTTATTGAGTACTATATAAATACCCTGTGTGGTGTGGTATGGTTGACTCCCTTATTGAGTACTATATAAATACCCTGTGTGGTGTGGTATGATTGACTCCCTTATTGAGTACTATATAAATACCCTGTGTGGTGTGGTATGATTGACTCCCTTATTGAGTACTATATAAATACCCTGTGTGGTGTGGTATGGTTGACTCCCTTATTGAGTACTATATAAATACCCTGTGTGGTGTGGTATGGTTGACTCCCTGATTGAGTACTATATAAATACCCTGTGTGGTGTGGTATGGTTGACTCCCTTAATGAGTACTATATAAATACCCTGTGTGGTGTGGTATGGTTGACTCCCTGATTGAGTACTATATAAATACCCTGTGTGGTGTGGTATGGTTGACTCCCTTATTGAGTACTATATAAATACCCTGTGTGGTGTGGTATGGTTGACTCCCTGATTGAGTACTATATAAATACCCTGTGTGGTGTGGTATGGTTGACTCCCTTATTGAGTACTATATAAATACCCTGTGTGGTGTGGTATGGTTGACTCCCTTATTGAGTACTATATAAATACCCTGTGTGGTGTGGTATGGTTGACTCCCTGATTGAGTACTATATAAATACCCTGTGTGGTGTGGTATGGTTGACTCCCTGATTGAGTACTATATAAATACCCTGTGTGGTGTGGTATGGTTGACTCCCTTATTGAGTACTATATAAATACCCTGTGTGGTGTGGTATGGTTGACTCCCTTATTGAGTACTATATAAATACCCTGTGCGGTGTGGTATGGTTGACTCCCTGATTGAGTACTATATAAATACCCTGTGTGGTGTTGTATGGTTGACTCCCTTATTGAGTACTATATAAATACCCTGTGTGGTGTGGTATGGTTGACTCCCTTAATGAGTACTATATAAATACCCTGTGTGTTGTGAAATTTGTAGTAAGTATTGTGTAAACTGAACATTTTACATCCATTTGCCATTAGATAAATGACAGATAGCTGGAAATGATGATGTTATAGAGGAATTATTTGTGTTCAGATGACAAAGACAAGGAATCAACATTACACCTAGCTAAATCAATGACATACATATTTATTTTACATGAAAAAATAAATAAATATAATCGTTGTCACATGTAATGTTACTGATGCAGCCATTAACCACAAGCTTACTTTGAACTTTGACTAGCTGTCATAATTTTCACATTATTTACATTTTTCTGTGATGTTTTTATTGCTATATTGATTTTGAGGGAACTTTAAAGAAATCCACTCTTTGATATTTGAATAGTTTGAGAAATTACACATAATAGATTTTTGATTTCACAAATGAAAATGTTAATAAACATAATGGTAAAACAGACAAGGTCTTTTAATGTTCATACCATATTGAAGTTACAAATGAAACCCAAAAAGATGTATGGGAAAAAAAAAGATTGTAAACAAGGGAGACAACTGATAAAACAATTGCATCATAAATGAACAATAAGATAACTAAATCCCTTTATTATTACCCCTTCTGTTGCAAACCTTTTCCTAAAGGGTCTTGGATTAAAAATATCTATTCTATCATACAGAAAGAGTGGTTAAAAACTAGATACAATTCATTATGGGTTTGGTTCGTCTAAATTCTGTATGAAGTACCAGTACATAAGATCTTGTGTTATAGCTTTGGCACCTGCATTAGTTTCCATTGTTAAACACATTGGTTACATCAGATTTGCAGATAAGCTACATTAATGTTCTGATTTTAGATTCAAAATTTAATTAAGGCTAGCATTTGTAACCATGACAAAATTAACATTTTCAGATGCTATACACATAGCTTTTTAATAACACATTTCAGGATTATCTGGAAATCAGTTTTCACTTTGTTTCAATATCTACAGTAGATAAGTCTGTTTTTGTCTTATGGCGACATGTGACATGAAACTTCTCAGGTTTTGTCAGCATTGGCAATAAGTTTTAATGACTTACATACCCTATAACAGCACAGAAGCCAGAGTTGCAAGACATGATTATGAGTAACTCTAGTCAATTTTTGAAGCATTTACCTTAAAGTACAAGCATCCACAACTAACCTAATTAAGTTATCATATAATGATTTAAAAAAACTTAAAACTGGGCCTTGACCTAGTTTAAAATTCATTAAAATTAGACTGATTTCCAGATAACTCTTACCTGTGTATACCTGTATTAATTATTAGATTTAGCTTTGTTAGATGTAGAACATTTAATTAAATGCTTTGATTGTAATATTACCTTATGCAAATTAACAATTAAGTATATCATTCCTTAATCATGATATAGGTAGTTAATTAATCAATTGTTACCAACATAAAAATTATTTAAACAATCTTATATTTTTAGATAAATTATTTTTTCAATTTTACATTATTTTTTTTTTCACAGTACTCATGTATATATATGTTTGATGCATTAATATTTCATAATAACACTGAGCTGTAGGAATAGTTTTTAAATGTATATTTTCTTATTTTCACATTTTGGTTGCATTTAAAATAATATATGTATATTATACCATATGTTTTATTTATCACTTTCATCAAACATTTTTTAAAAAGAACATATATTGGAAAATTTTGAAATAAATTATTTTTAAAAATCATAAAATTTACTTTTCTGATTTTCTTCTATTTTCAGATCCAAATCAAAAGCAAAACCGTTCCCCAAAAAATTTGGAAGTTTATCCTGAAGATGGTTATCCATCGCCAGCTTATCGGAATACTCCAATTCCTACAATTCGAACAAGAGCTGCCACTGTTGATTCCAAAGATGGGGTCATCCCACAATCCTCCAGTCAGGAAGAGGTCCCTAATAATAATAAGAGACAATCAAGGTCACCATCCCCCACTAAGGGGAAAACCTCCTCTGATACTTCTTCTCCGTCAAAACAAAGGAGGCAATCCCATGATTCTTCTCGGTCAAAACAAGAAAGTCATTCTAATGAGGCAGAACTTTTTAAAGATTCCCCTGCAGAACAACAACATGTACAAGCTAAAGATGAGGGTGCTATGCAGAGTGCTTTCCAATCAAGGACAACCACCCCACAACATGTCATTTCTAAACCTCCTTCACAGTCTTCTAAAACTGAACATGGCAAACCACCATCAGAATCCTCTAGGCATTCAAAACCCCCTACCCCTGGCTCAAAGCCTGCTACCCCAGGGTCAAAACATGAAGGAACACCTGGACCCCCTCCGCCTTCTGTTAAAACTGGTACTCAGTCCAAACGGGGAAGCATAGCTTCTGGTCCCCCATCAAAACGGGGAAGTATTTCTTCAAAACAACCTTCCAATCAAGATCAGAAATCTCCCGTTAGGACTCCTTCTTCTAAACATGAAAGTAATCCTCCATCTAAATCATCCTCTAAAAGAGGTAGCATTCCATTACAAGAGGTTCAGTCTAACTCTAACAAAAGTCCTGCCCCAGGCTCTGTAGGTTCTAAGGCAGGGAGTCCTAGTAAAAACACCCCTAGTAAAAAAGGTACTCCTGTTACTTCAGCAAGCAGAAGCAGACAGAACAAGCCAGACCCGTCAAAGTATGACACCCTGGGAGAGAGGTTTACCACAAATACAAATGAAGATTCTGGTATAGCTGGACTGACCCCAGAGGAAACTTACAGAGAAAATAATTATGATGATATAAACTATAGGTAATGATAAAAATATACAATAAAATCTAAATGTTATGCCCCTTGATAACTGTCCATCTTGCTTACCACCACACTAGATCAATTTCTTCCGTTTTGTTTTTACCTTGGTATGTCTTTTTTCATAAACATGTACAAGAAACATAAGAAACCATGGTATAAATTTTCAGAAAATCTGTAAATTGATACGGTGAGCATTATACATAAGTAAAAATTGTCTTAACCCCTACAAGGTCACTGAAGCAGCCGATTTGTACATGAAAGTTCAAGTGTGAAGTTGCACAATGCTGTGCTTATTTGTTGCAATAATCTCCCCATTTTAACTTTCAATGGCTGTGATATGTTATAATTGCTACTATGACTTATATTTGGAGAATATTTAGACCATTTTGCTAGTATTGGCTATATAACAAGGTCAAAAACAAGAGTTATGGAAGGGTTAGATCACATTGGCTTACCTCTTTTAAACTAATTGGAAAAGTTAAAACATAAAATACTGAAATATTGAACTATTAATTTCAAATTTGACATTTAATTTAAATAACAACTCTTTTGTCTTTTAGGAGAAAACAGGAAGAAGAGAGGAGAAGACAACAGGAGGAGGATGAAAGGAGACGTAGAGAAGAGGAAGATCGTCGACGAAGAGAGGAAGAAGATCGTCGCCGAAGAGAAGAAGAAGATCGCAGAAGGAGGGAGGAGGAGGATCGTAGACATCAAGATGAGGAGGCGAGAAAACGTAGAGATGAAGAGGATGAACGAAAACGTCAAGAAGAAGAACTAAAAAGGAGACTCCAAGATGAGGAAGAAAAAGAAAGACAACGAAGGGAAAAAGAGGAATTGGAAAAATTGGAATTTGAGAAAAAGAGACAAGAAGAAGAGAAACGGAGGAGAGAAGAGGAAGAGAGAAGGAGACGAGAGGAAGAAGAAAGAAAGAAATTAGAGGAGGAAAGAGAGCGCAGATTAAAACAAAAACTTGGTGCTTCAGAAAATGTAAGTAGATTTTAATATGTCTTATTTTGATAACAAAAATACACAACTTCTCTTTGACTAAATGGATGTTTGACAATAATATTTAAAGTAAATAATCAACAAACTTCTCTAAGATAAGAACTTATGGTCAATCAGTATTTGTTTTTCTGGAGTCTAATATTTTATTTAAATTTTTTGGATTATAAATGTTTTAAGAATGATTGAATGATTCATCCAAGTCAAGAATATTTCACTTATATTGAGATGTCACTACCTATATGTGAAGTGGTAGAAATTTTTATCTTTGCAATATGCTCAGGGCAATGTGCTGGGAGGGTTCTTTATGTAATATACCTCTAATGACATGGGACATCGGTTTATAAGGTCTGTTCCGAAGGGACCATGTGACTTTCATTTCTAAATGCTGAGTGTTTCATGAAAGAATAGTCACTACCTATTTTCAATTTTTTGTATCTTTTAGATGTCTACTGTCAATTATTACACATTTGATCAAATAACTTTAATGATAAGGATTCCCAACTATAGTGTAGTTTCAAATTTTATTTCCCCCCTCTCTCTCTCACACACACACACACACACACATACACACACATACACACACACACCCACCATGAGGGTTTAACACATCCTTGGGTACCTTGTTATATTTTTTATGTAAACTTGAAGTTAAATATGTACTTTTGTATAGTTAAATAGTTTGTTAAGCACTGTCTGACATTTTTGTTTTGAAGTATGTCACCCACTTGTATTATATTTGCCATTACAACATGACACATGTGTCAGCTTTCAATTCAAGGCAATTTTGCTGGAAAAATATAAATAATGAGATTCCATTTTAAATGGAAATAATAGTAAAGTAAAGTACAACAATTTTAGAATACCGTGGAATCCACAATTTTTTAAGAAAGTTGACACATGTGTATAACATTTTGTGTTAGCTGTTGGTAAGAACAGTTATACACTGTAGTAATCAGTAAGTGTGTTTAAAATTCACAAATATTGTTAACAATCTGAATCCATTTGTTCAAAAGTAAGGTTATAGATGATAAATGTTAAAAAAATTCCATCACAGGAAATTGATCTCTTATGTTACACTAATTGTAAATGATATTTAATATGTCACTTATTGGTGGATATATATAACCAAACTTTGGACAAATGGACCTTTATAATTAGTTAAGCTGAAACATCACAAAAAGTGTGTATACTAAAAACACTAGCGAATCCGTTGGTAAGTGGATCACAAAGGGAGATAATCACAGGTTTTAACCATGAAATCGACAATAACTTAAATAGCACCAACCATGGAGACACCTAATGAGAAAAGCCTCAGTAACAGCACCTAAATAACATTCTATCCAAGTACAGATAATAAATTTCTGATGTGTGAATAACAGAACTGTGTGGAATTAAATCACTGGATTTCCTGAAATCGGAGCACGTTAACTGAAAGATTATACAAAATAATTTCAAAATATTAACTTTTTGAAATGAATAAATTCAGGAGCAAGTTTATAGAACGGAACAGCCAGAAATTAATGAACCAGAACCATGGTCACAACCATTATCCCTACCAGTATCGAGAAATCCATCAGCAATGTTGGTATCAAGGAATCAGTCTGTAATGCAAACGGATGATGACCAGGGATATAAGACAAAAAATATTAATATTAACATTAATATCACTGATCAAAGTGAAGATGATTCTAGATATTTATCGCCAAGAAGTCCACGAGTAATTGGACGCACAAGTAGACGAAGGGTAAAAAAACGAGATGTATCCTGGGATGATCAGAGTACTGATGTCCAGAGTAGTGATAATGAGAATTCTGGGAGATATAGTTCTAATTATAGAGTGAAAGCAAAGTTAGTTCCTTATGATAGAAATAAATCTTCAGAATTAGAAAGTACTTTTAGTGACCGTGACAACTTAAATCCCAGGATGAAACTTCCCGATATAAAGAAAAACACGGAAAATGGTGACAATAATAATGACAAAGACAATAAAAGTTCTGAGGAACAAAACAGTGTTCGTAGTAGTCGTAGTGATAAAAACTCCATTATGAGTAATAGAAGTAATAATGAATCATTACAAAACAGAGAAAAGACTAATAATACTTTCAGTGTTACATTTCAAGATCCTGTTGTTCAAAATGGAGAAAGTATGGACTCTAAAGGAAGTTCAAAAACAGAACAACAAAACGCTGTTGATGAGAAAGAAAAAACTGAAAAAATCATAAAAGATACAAAAGAACTTCAAAATGGTACTGAGAATAAAGTTGATGATAATGTATATACTAGGAAAATCAATGTCACTCCAAAAAGTGAAAGTAGTCATGGCAACAAGGAAAGTGAAAGTAGTCATGACAACAAGGAAAGTGAAAGTAGTCATGACAACAAGGAAAGTGAAAAAGAATTAAATGGAGATCAAAATGCATCAGAACCGTCATCATCTCAGTCTAAAAAATCAGTAAGAGATTTCATTTTAATTTTTTTTTTTCTGAGGTTCTTATTTCGTTTTAATTGATTTTAATTTTTTTCATCAATGCTTTTAGTTATGGATAATCCAATCCATTATCCATTATATTTTAATGATGGTATTGTCTTCAGATAAATGACTGGTAGGTTTCAAACATTATGTATGTAGCTGCCAATACCAGGTTTAGATCATCCAGCCTCATATGACTTAGGTAGATGCTGTGATGAAAAATTAAAAAGAGGTTTTTTTTTTAGAAAAGAAACATTATTACCACCTCCTGGTTCTCATAGAAAAATTGAATTAGAGAAATTAATATAAAGGTTAAAACATTGGTTGAAGTTTTTATCATATACATGTAAACTTATTGTAATGTATATCATGTATTTTGTAAGCTTTGCTGTTTTATTACATTTAGACATCTCAGTGCTTGGATTATCAGGTTTACACAAATTTATTATATGTACCATAGTTAAATTGACAAAATTTGTTAAAATACAGTAATTTTTAGCTCATTAGATGAATATTTAGACCCATAGCTGTCATACCCATGTTTAATGCTTGTCAGCTCATTGAGTAAAAGTCTAGAAAGCTATTTTATATTTTAATAGAATTTTGTGCATAATTTTTAGTGGGGGATCTGATGAGCTACATTGTCTTCTCATGCTATGAAAGTTATTTATTAAAGTTGTAAATTTTAAGTGACTGTACAGTCAAACCTGTCTATAACAACCACTTTCATTTAGAGACAAACAGATGTCTTCATTAGTACATGTAGCTGCTAAACAAAAATGTGTTGTATAGTCATAAAATTTTTTATTTTGATCAGAAATCAATCTTTGTAATAAAGTAGTCATGATATTGAGGTGTCGTTTTAGACAGGTTTAACTGTAACGGTTTACATTGACAAATTATTATGGTTACTTTGTCTTTAAACTTACATTGTTTTCATATTTAACATATAGAATTCAAACTTAATTGGTGTTAATAAAATGTTCTTGGCTATTATTATTATATTATTATATAAAGTATTAAAAAAAAACTATTTTTGTTTTTTATTTCAGGATGAGAATAGATTTCCTTCTCCCCCAGCTTTAAAGATGACAGAACTCACAGAGGCTCAGAGACAGAGAAACTTCTTCGAAAGTTAGTATAATTCATTGTTCTTGTCATTTGTTTTAAAAGTCTAATAGAAACACCATACATGTATTGTTTGTCACCGACTCAAAAGACCCCATTTTTCACAGGAAAATATTTATTCATCATCTAATCAAGATTACATTTGGTTTAGAAATTACTAATTCTCAAATGAATTTAAAATATATGCTAATATGTCTATGATAACTGGAGGTAGTTTAAACCAAGGTTTGAAGAGGTGTGGAGGAGTTATCTCCCTTTTCATATTTAAATAGTATATTTTTGTTGTTGTATTTTAAAGGAGAAAAGTTATTCAGGGAATTAGAATTAGCGAAAGAAGAAAGAAAATTAGTAGAAAGACAGCGAGAAGAATTAGTTAGAAAAGCAAAACAGATGCAGAATAAAACACAAAATAGACGCAATCATGGTATGTGTAAAATGGTAATAACTGGAAAACAGTCAAATCAAATACACATGTACAAACATACCAGTCTATGTGGAAGTAAATAGTACCAAGTGTTACTTCATTGCTTTAGTACTTATATTAGCTATTTGTCTTACATGTTTCTAGTTTAAATACGATTTTTGTGGTTTTTGTGTAAGTGGCCATATGTAGCCAAGTGATTAAGGCAATGAATACAATACTCATGAATCGTTGGTTTGAGTCCCAGTTTGGCTGTGTGACATGTCATTGAGCAAGATTTTCAATCGTTCTTTAGTCCATGAACTAAATAAATGGAAACTGACATTTTATTGGTGGGAGAGGGCATTTTGTGATGGAAGCTCATACCTTCCAAGAAAGTCTCTTTATGCTGCTCCACTATTCTCAGTCTCTTCATGCTGTTGACAGTGAGTGGCAGAGATTGAAACACTGGCCTAAAATCTATAGGCTTGGTTTGGACAAAAAGCCACATAAATGGAAACATATTGAAATATATTTAACTAGATAGATTGAAGATACTTGTTTCTTGACTAATTTTTATGTCAGGTTAATACTTTAATTAGAAAAAAACAGATGAAAAGTTACAGGTTGTAATTTTTTAATTTTAATAAAAAATCTTTTACAGCAAGAGACTTGTGGAAGAAGAGATATTTTGAAGAAAAGAAAAAGACAAATCCTTTAGAAGAACAGTGTAATCGTTTAAGACATGAACTTGATATAATTCATAGAAAATTAATGAATACTCTTGAGGGACCTAAAGAAAAACAAACAAAAGTGGGTGATCTCAAACCGTCTAAACAGGTTGGTGAAAATTTTGGAAGTACTGGGACGTTACAATCAGTAACGACCAGTCAGGATAGTCCAGACTATAACAATCGATACAACACCAGCAATTTTAATTTTCCCTATAGGCAGAATATCGCAAATCGGTTACAGTATGTTCAACAAGATAGGTACCCCTCCCAATTTCCCGCCCGACCTAATTCAATAGGTTATCAGTACCCGAAGAAAATAACTGCCCAGTTACCAACATATTACCGAGAAAAATCTCCTAGTCCACACCATGCAGTGAGATCTTCATCACCATGGAAACTTTCTCGTTACGGGTCCAGAATCACTGATCCTAGGTCCGATTATAAGCCTCCAGTACAGAGTCAGTATTATAACAATCAGTATTATGCCCCTCAGCATATCAATTATACTCAGCGTCCAGTACAACAGAATATTAACACTAGGGCCTACAATCCAAGACCATACCATTCTGATAGATACTACTATTGATAAAACAATCCAAGACCATATCATTCTGATAGATACTACTATTGATAAAACAATCCAAGACCATATCATTTTAAGATAAAACAATCAGGCACTCTGGTTTTCTCCACGATCCAAAGTCTTGACTGGGACGTAAAACTCCATTACTACACTGCACTCCTTGACTTGATAACAAAGAAGCAATATTGACATTTAACCTTATTTTAACTTTCATGTGATCTTGATTTCACAATATGCACAAAACGTCATTACACAATCCTGAAGCAATAAATGTTGGATTTAAGTCACAGGAAAATACTAACTAATTTTAATAATGTGCAGCAAAGATGTGAGATCTATGGTAACCGTAAGAAAAGGTACACTGGTTTTTTCTCACCTAAATCATAGAAGAGACTCAACATTACGTTAGTGTTTATGGTCATCATTGACATCAATGACTTTTTGGTTTGACATAAATTTTGTACATGTACCATGTTCTGACATAAATATACTATTTTTTGTTGTCTTCTAAAATATATATGGAATAATTTTTTTTTACCTTAAAAATTGATAATAAATTTTTGTGTAATTAAAATAAAGTTTTGACCATCTTGACTGAAAAACAGACACTTCATTTTTTTTGTTGAAAATTCTTTTGTATGTTTAGTGAATAGAGGTAGCATAGATTTTGCATTTTGGTTGGCCATATTTAATCAGAAATGAAAAAAAAATATTTGAAGCATAATAAATATAAAGTTTTGAGTTATCCGTGTATAATGAAACAATGTTGTACTTCATATGTATATTCAGAAATCTATGAAAGTATTTCATTATTTCTTGACTTTAAGCTTCAAAATGAAGAAATTCTCTTCATTCGTGCAACATCATAAATTTATGCACCAGTAGTAAGAAGTAAAACATTTTAGTGACTGAAATCAACCGTTTGTTACTTCCTGTTAATATGTAAATGATTTATATATACCATAACTGTAAATGTATTATATTTATTTGAATGAAAATTTTGTTTGATTTAACTAATATGTTTATAGACCGACTGACTAAATATTGTCAGCTGAGTTACATATGACATCCCTTAGTGTGCTTGTGTGTTTATGTATGTGACTTTGTACATAAGATTTGATCATCTCCTATGAAACTTCTGCAACAGTTTGAACCAAATTTTGTGTAAAAGAAAGATTAAACATTCTACAATCTCAACTAGATTTAGTTTTGGTAGAGTTACCTCAAAGTTGAAAGGTGGATTGTAGCATGCCATTGTATTGCAGGTGTATCGTGGTCTATACAATATGTTAATTGGTTGCTGGTTAAGCATAATGCAGTACTAATGAACTTCTTTATCACACACACACACACACACACACACACACTTAATCTCGAAGATAGCTGTGATATTATTTATTGTCTGTGATATTTTATCTTGTTGACATGACAGTATGAGGTGCTACATGGAATCATGCATAAATGAAAGTTGTATCCGTTTAGTATTTTGGACATCCAATATGGCTTCTTTAATGATATTGAAGATTCTTTTTTACACTGCAACATTCAAAATAATAATTATAATTTGGCTAATATTGTGGCTTACAATCAGACTCTTATTTTATCATATACTTATAGCTTTAAATTAATCTATGGCTAGAAATGATTTTTCTTCAGTTATTGTAAAAATTTATTACTAAGTACATGTATATGATATAAAGTATCAGAATAACAAAAAATTATCTCTTTTTCAGACTTATCATTCTTTTGTGTATTGGCAAACAATATAAAACATATAAACTTGTTTTATTATTGGTTGTGGTGAAGAGGTTTTCAAATGGTGTTTGCCAATGTAGCATGTGATAAGTTGTAAACATTAACAAATCTATTCCAGAAATATATGGATTACATCTCACAACCAGTAGAAACTATATTATGTAAAAACTGTTATCACATGTGACATTGGTGAAGCCCATTAAGTATTATTCTGTAATCATGTGTTTGTAAATTTGTAAATAATTTTAGAAAATGTAAATTATTTATTTATTTTTATTGTTAATAACCATCATTGATATCTGTTAAATGTAAATTTTAATTTATTTTTATAGAATAGTAAATAATAAATGCTAATTTTTAAGATTTTTTGTTAATTTAATCAATTTTATCTGTTTTTATTTCAAACAGAGCAATTATAAAATACAGGTCACCAGAATGACTCATGAAATTGAGGAGCTAAGAACCAGGCTAGAAAATTCAAAAATGAAGTTAACGGCTGAATTAAAGGTATGAGCACCTGCGAAGAAATTTCGCTTTATTTTTCGCCGCACTTTAGTTTAGTATATATCAGGTCACCCTGAATGCAAAGAAAATTATGCCAGAATGTGTATAAACTTTAAGATATGAGAAAATTTAAAAACAACAACAATTTATAATCTTTATTTTTTTGGAAATATTTCTTCAAACAACACATTTTAGGAGATTTAGGAATTAGTTGAAACCATGAATTTTGGATAAAGAGATAGTACAACAGTCATGCTACTTTCAGTATTATTTTAATCAGAATTATTTGGTATATTGTATCTAGATTTAAAAAAATAATTTTGAAGTCATAAGAACTCACAATTTTGTTCTCTCAGTTCATAAATGACTGGGGGAAAAACATTTTTTTAAATATTTTTTTCATTCACGAGATGGCATGATTATCTTTGGATAGATATCTCCAGAGTTAGACTGACACTATAAATCAATGATAAATATAGAGCACTCTAAATATGGTAAAAGGTGGCACGTATCTGGTGGAATCTAGTAGTCTATTTAATTCAAATTTTCTCTTTATACTTATTATCAGTTCTTTTCCTTCTCTGAACCTTAAACTTTGTCAGGGTACTTTTTTATTTATTATTATTATTATTATTATTATTATCCCTTTATACTAATTAGAATAATGAAGAACTAATTTGTACTATCATAATCCAACCTTTATTATATAAACACAAACCCATAAAACAACCCTAGATTATAAACCAGCATGTTAGAATTTAGTTACTTAAAATGTATTGATGTTTTATAAATTTAATACATGTACCATGGTATTTATATTGTAACATCACCAACAAAACATGATCTAACTTCTTTCTATCTTAAAGTTAAGAAAATTATAGTCAATACCTTAAAAATTAGGTCTCATTATCATGGAAATGAACCCTTACAATATTTTGACCAGAAACAGACACTGCCTGTGACCATGGAAAAAGATTGTGAACCCTGCTTTAGAAGTGACTGTTATTTGATTTTCCTGAAATTTACTCAGAAAAAATATCAAGTTTTGTATCTTGGATTTATCTTGTGTTCAAAATTTAGAAATTAAATATGTAAATCATTGTGATCTTTTATTATGCCCATATAAGGAATCTACATCAACAAATGAAAATATGATCTCATTGCATTCAAACAACAAACTTATAGATGCAGTAAATTCATTGTTACTTGTGAAAGAAAAAAAATTAATTAATTTTTAATATCCCCTCTCAACCATTCTGTATAGGTCCTTGCTTTTCTTAGCAGTAAGTTTTGAAGGTGGTGACCTAAGATTTATATTAACAGAATTCCAAGGTGTTTTAATTTGTGTTCTTGTTTATCACGACATGCATTCTTGGCTAGTTTACAAATTTGTTTCTCATAAACAATATGTCTGTTTTCTTGCTTAGATGAATTGCCTTTATAGTATCTGCCTAAGGCCTAATTTAGTGTACCAGTAGTTTTTTTTTTTAACTTTTTGTTGGCTCTCCTTGTTTTGTTGCTTCTTTATATATATCATTGCTAATTTTATCATAGTATTGCTTCATTATTTGTGTTTAAAAAGAGCTTATTTTAGATTTACTTTGTGTTGAAATGCCTTTACTTTTTGCTTTAACATTTATTTTTATCATTAAACAATTAACATCTTGAAGTAGTTCAAATGTAGGTCTTGTTATATGTTCCATGTAAGATTTAGAAAAAAAAGTAGAATTTTGTTTCTATGAAAGAAAAGATATTAAATTTGGACATTTAATGTAAGCTTACCAAAATACCTGATACAACATGAAAGACAAATGAAAGTATGTCCATAACTTCCTTTTTAAAAAAAAAATAAATAAATGAAGGACATTTGGCACAAATAAATCTTGATCAAGACTGGTTCATTTAATTATTTAATTGCCACAGAGTTCTGCATATGGTTCTCTAAAAACTGCTGAATCCATAGGAATTATGACCTCATTATGTTAAAACTGTAGAAACTGTCTTCGACACTAAAATGTACAATAGTTTATTACTTTGGTAATTAAATTATCCGGCCCATGATATCATTACATGCCAAATGCTTCTTGTTGACATGAAAATTTATTGATTTACATAATTGAAGTTTCATTTTAGGCGATTGGTATTATTGGGTTGAAGTTGTGGAGGTCTTTCATGTTGTATTATATCACACATTATCTCATAACTGTGATTCGTATAGTTCAAGATAATGTGGAATAACTGTCAGATTCACTACATTTGTTACAATAAATTATGCTTAATTTTCATAGAAAATCCAATTTATTTAAAAATGTTTGTTATTTGTCACTTGCTTGAGCCTAGTCATAACTGAAAATCACAATGCCGATCCATGATTGCCATAAATTATTTTTGAAGAAAGAAAATGTAGATGCTATGAGGATTTACCATGTCGAAAATGGTGATGTTTACACTGGTAGTGATGTTCTTGGTGACATATTACACTATGCCCAAAAGCATCTGCCATTTGCCAGATTTTTTCAAAGCAAAATCATCATAGTGATGACATTTTACTCAGAGACCTTCTATGTGGATTCACATAACAATTTCCCATTACAACTAGGCCAAGTAAATGAAAAATATCAATTCAAGTTTATTGGATTTTCTATGAAAGTTAAACATAATTTATTGTTCCCACCACAGTGACTCAGAAAGTAGGTTATTTTTGTCACATGTGATGACTTCTAAGCTTTGTACATATTTATTATCATCATTGGATATAGATTTCAGTGACCTATGTCATCTGGTGAAAATGAAGTTTTTTACTTCCTGTCAGTTTTCATAGAAACATTATAGTCAGCAGAGTTTTACTGGTCATCACCTGTGACAAAATAATTCCATTAATACTACCGATAGTATATTTAGGTAATAACATCTATGTTTTGGGAGATGGGTAATGTGAATGTTGTTGTATTTAACATACTGTGTACACATGTGAACAAATGTTGTTTTCATTGTTTTACAATTAAATGTTGAGTTGTCATAACAATGGGGGTGAATTGGTATTGTTAAGAGTATTGTTACCATAGCAACAGAAAGGGTAGTGGTTAATAATGTGACTAATTTGCATGTTTATCTGTTGTTTATAGATAGTAGATATAATTTTAATGCATGAAGGCAGGCATAATACTTTATAGGCCATGAATGCTTCTTTAAAACTTTAGAAATACATTTACATACGAGTCTACAACCTGTAGTTTATTGACTTTAGCCACTTACTGTCATAGTTCAAAGGATTAGCTTGACAGAAACATAAATTTATGTTGAACTCTGCCAATGTAGTTTGCAGCAGTCAGTTGTGGTTTTCTATACACCCAAACTTCAAATGGCAACCTTAGAATAGAAATATATTCCTGCCTAAACATTAAACACTATTTATCCTTTATCATAAATATGCTTTCTGTCCATCTGTATTTAAAGTCTATGATACTATAATTCTACAAGGTTTTTACTGTGTTCTCACCACCATACCAGTATTTGTCTTTGATTGATTTGAAAGTGCTCAATCAGTGTCCTTGTTGCACAGCAGTCTGGTGACCTGATACTTTTGTTACATTGATGGTGATTGGTTGTTTGTGATGTTTCTGTTTCTATGGAGATATCTATCAGTACCTGGAATTGGATAATGAGACATTGATTCAGTTCCAGTACTGTATTCAGGGTGACCTTAGTAAATCATTGGAGACAAGGTTTTTGCACAATATCAGGTAAGTGAAAATAAACAAAATCAATAGAGTGATGTTTCACTGGAAAATATTTAGAGAAGCAGAAGTCAGCATCAAACGGATACTAAAAACCTGATTCGTCTTTACTTTCCTACACTAAGATTAATAGAAATGCAGATGCTAATTTATTTAAAAAAAAACAAAAATGAAACTGGGACTAAGTTTTAAACCCGGCCCTCCACATCTTTAAGTATTATACCAATGTGGTTCACCAGCATATCTTGTGGTATCACATAACATCTGTGTGGAACTAATTTTTTTTTATTGGATATGAAATCAGACAAGTTGATATTTTCCCATAAAAAAAAATGTTGAGTCAAGTATTTGCAACATAAATGTTTCCCATATTCTACATCTACATTTATAATTTGTAATAGGCATCTGAACAATCGCATAAGTGTTTTGTGGTAACATCGTCCAAATGGTGCATTTAAAACGTATATACAGGTTCAAGTTAAAATCTTGATTACTTGTTACCATATTGCTCCAACAAATGTTGAGGGTTTGATCACTGTCAAACTCTGTTATACCACTGTACCCTCAACTTGTAATGTTCATGGCTTGTATAGTGATGGAATGATAAAACACATTCCTCAACTTCTGTGGTTATTTCCTCTTCTCAGAGAGCACCAATTACAAGGTATTTTGATTTCTTCTAGAACTACATATCATCTACCCTGATTCCTACTCCTTTGATAATATCAACAGTAAGGTGTCTTTGTAATTTTTGTGCTTGATTTATCTACCTGTATCCAAGTGTTAGCATTTTACTCCTTTTAAATGCTTTTTTAAATGAAGTGTTAGCAAACAAAGTATGATTGGGAACATGTTATGCTTCACTGTGAAAATCGATTAGCTAATTCTTTGGGTTGGAAAAATGTGTTTTTGCAAATCTTATAATGGATAGTCAGATAAGAATGAACAGGTTGATCAGACAGCTGTGTGACAGTGAGCAGAGAGAGGTAGGTATGCATTACATAAATTTTGTTATTATACCTTTTGTAAGTTTCTCGAAATCTGATTGGTTAATACGCATTTGGGTAAATTTAATGTCACCCTCGGTTTTCAGAAAATCTGACATCACAGGGTGACATTACGTGAGCGGTTGACATTACGAAAAATGTCACATGCGCAGAAAAACTGCGTATGCGGTTCGATGGCATTCGTCTTCTAAATCAGTAAAACGCTTTTCTAAAGTAATGTGAAATATGATAGATAAATCCTACAAGCGTCTCACAAGTTGCTTATGGACGACAGCTGACTGTCATGAGTTTCAATCCAGTATACTTTGGTTGCACAGTATAATTAACATCAACAATCGGTATAATAAAATAAATATTGCATTTCTGATAGGGTGACAGTCCATATTGTCACCCCTGGAAATTCATTGTCAACCTCGGCTTCGCCTCATTTGACAATTAAATTTCTCGGGGTGACAATATGGACTGTCACCCTATCAGAAATGTAATATTTATATAATGTAATTAGCCATGATAATGAAATATTGGTTAAATTTGACTATGCAGTCTTTTGCCAACTGTACAAGCACAATAATAAAAGTCATGATTTCCATGTCACAATCATTTCTTCAATATGCTTTTTTAAACATTCATCTAATCTATTAGATATTGATTCAGTCATTTCTTTATCCTCTTGGAATCAAGATTAAGTTAAAAGTTGGCCGATACAGTGCATATTCTTAAGTTAATTTTAAACGCAACCAAGATACTGAGAATCGATAAAAGTATATTGTGGTTGCTTGTTTGTAGAGTGTGCTGACTATTCAAGTAGTTGGGGTTGGGACTGTCACCCTATCAGAAATGTAATATTTATATAATGTAATTAGCCATGATAATGAAATATTGGTTAAATTTGACTATGCAGTCTTTTGCCAACTGTACAAGCACAATAATAAAAGTCGTGATTTCCATGTCACAATCATTTCTTCAATATGCTTTTTTAAACATTCATCTAATCTATTAGATATTGATTCAGTCATTTCTTTATCCTCTTGGAATCAAGATTAAGTTAAAAGTTGGCCGATACAGTGCATATTTTTAAGTTAATTTTAAACGCAACCAAGATACTGAGAATCGATAAAAGTATATTGTGGTTGCTTGTTTGTAGAGTGTGCTGACTATTCAAGTAGTTGGGGTTGGGGGTGTTAACCCGGGACTGCTTCTGAATAAAACTTAAAAATAAGTAGCCACTGTTCTATGGTTAAGCACTTGATATTTAGATACCTTTGCAAGCACCTTAGATATGGAAATTTTTGTGGTATACTTGTCGTTCAAGATTCTTTTCTCATTGCTATAATTATAATACAGAATGTACCATACATTGTATACAGTAATATAAGAGACAAAACAGTAATCTTGTGGCTAGAAAATCATTTTGCAAAATGCGGAAAATTTCAATTTTAACTTTGATAGGTTCCAGGTATCAAAAATTCGACAATAAACCATTTTTATATCTTATTTTTCATTTAAAGGTATTAAAAAGGCAATTTCAAACAGCATAATTGATGGTAAAGTATATTCAGTGTATCCACTACAGTGTGATTTTCAATGTAAAGGACATGCATAGAAATGGGGGTCATTTTTGAGGTTTTGAAAATACAGTAGTGAGACTTCACTGTCCATATTGGTTGATCAATACAATCATCACAATTTTCAAAATTTGAAATTTTGCAGATTTTGAAAAAATAAATTCTCAAAAGTAATTAACATCATGTATATACATTTGTTTTACAGCTACGCACTCAAGCAGAAACAGAATTACGGGCCTTACGAGCTGAATTAATGCAGAAGAAGATCCATCTGTCCTTACAACGTAATCAACAACCAACAGCCTTCTCAAGCCCCGCCCCACCACAGAGTGATATGTTGACATATAGACAGCCAATGATAACTCCTCGTTCATGAGATTTATTTCATATTTAATATATAGAGACAAATAAACTATGGATAATGTCTGGAGATTAATAAAGGGAGGTTATTATTTCCAGAGAATAGTAAATAATCAGCATTAAGATTTACCGGAGAGCCATGATGGATTAAAATTGTTTGTTACCGAATGATGATGGAATTCCTAGTCAGTTGGTAATGCTGTAACCAAGGGACCAACTGATAACTGATAGGTCCACTTGATGTATCAGTAGCATTATTAGAAACATTTACTATGTATAACCAGTTCTTATGTTTATTAACCAGATTTCAGGTCAAGATCACCTCAGTTGCTCACCATATCAATTTGGAATGTAGGTCATATTCCTTAAATATGATTTGTTGTCCATGATTTCTTCAAATCAAATCAGTTTCAATTTTGATTGGCTGTCTCAATTTTCTGCTGATTTGATTGGTCAGGTTGTTTTCGTATCAGATTCAAACATTATCAGCTGACTTCATATCTCTTTTACTGATTTTTGTCAGCTAAAGAGATAACTATATTCGGAATCTTGCATAAATATGGAAAAACTTACGAATATTGCAGAATATCAGTGCAAACTTTGTACTCTCGATTAATGAAATGTTTTTTGTAATCTGTATACATTTGAAAATGTTCAGATATTTTTAATCCATAAATTTGAATATATATTTTTCAGTTTTATGTACAAATTGGCTGAGGGGTGTAAATACATAAGTCTATATAGTATAAAACAGAATAATAAGAAGTGTAATGATTTATGTTGTTAAGAATAACATGTTGTTAGGAAAAATATGTCTTTCTTTTTTTTAGTCATAATTCAGAATTGGTACTTTTAGAGTACTGTGTTATAAAGTAAGCTGTGATATAAATGATTGGTGATCGAATATCAAACTGACTTATTTAAGGAATGGTACTTTGTTTATATTTTTGATAATCAGTCCTTTATAATTGCTTCTATCCATTGTCATAGAACTATAAATGAGGTTTTCATTTTGTATATAGGTGCACATGTATGTGGTTGATAATTTCATTTAATTTTTTCAAAATCATGTGCATCTATTCACCATCAGAGCAAGACATTGTAAAAGTTCATGGATAGGCACAATAGAATAGCACTGGCTACTGGGTTTTGAGAAACATTTTCAAAATGCAGTGTAATTATGAAAATATAAGTTCTTAAGTGCCTCCATTTTGTAAATTTTGTCAACAACAGTATCAATGTTTGGTTTATCTTTACCTTAGTTTGAACCAGACAAACTACCAGTTTTTACCTGCATTTACAGATTTTGTTGTTCCCCAATATAATTTGTTTTTAAACCAGGTGTTATTAATCATCCGTCCATATATCAATATATATTCATATCCGTCCAATCAGAACGTTTTATTTCAATTGTCTGAAATAATGGCAGATTCAAATGTGATATATGCATTTTCATACATTTATATCCGACAGCAATATATAGATCAAGTTTGAAGTGTTGAGTATTAAACAAGAGTTATTGCCCTTTGGAAACATAGACAAGTTCCAATTTATGGTTGTTTATTTATACAAATCAGCACATGTTATATATTCACAAATCATTCTTTATATAGTTGTTTTATCATATCCTCTTAAATATATTATATCCTTAGGCAAAATATTTGTTTTACATTTTTAATTGTATATTGCATCCATCCTTTAGTTTCAGCTTTTAGACTTTACATACTACTTTTTATCTCCATTTTGTAATTTGTTCTTTCTGTCTAGTCAATAAGCATACATGGAGTAAAAGTATTTTAATAATGGAATAATTAATTTTAATTATTTTAGATTGTTATAATTAAACGCTGCATAATTTGTAGATTTAAATTATTAAATAGGAAATAGTTAGAATATTTAGATTGATAATTCTGATTCAAATTAATCTCCAAACATTTGAACTTGGATAGATTTGACCTTTCCATTTGGAGCACTTCTCTTCCCTGTGTTGGTCATTCCTTTACCACTTTCAAAACTGTTCTTTAGCTAAAAAAGCAGGACAGTAGATGTTTAATAGAACTTGAACATGTTTTACTGTTTACTTATTTCCAACGTGAAGCCATTATTTATTTGCAACACCTTTAGTGTTTCTTTATTTTCTAGAAATCTCTGGGAAACTGATAACCAGAATCACTCTCCAATGCATCATCAGTTACTATAGTTTGACTGATTATTTCCATTTATGGGATTATGCCAGTTTATCTCTTTAGACAAAACACCATTGCTCTGTTTTAAGCTAAATATTCTCCAACCTCGCAACTTGGATCTGCAATCTGTTTGTTGTACCTCGCTTGCAGAACCTCTCTGAGACAGGCTGGATACGTGCTGGTAACTAGGTAACATTTTGTCAGTGTTGTAATATAATGTCCTTATCACCACCTCATTTATAAGTACAAGTTCTGTCCCTCATTTTAAAAATAAAATCATGGCTTTATAAATGGTATTTTCTTATAGTATTGTTATACCATATTTATGAATTCCTTTTATATGTTAAATTCTGCAAAATATTCTAGTATTTGGAATACTAGTATTTAATTTATGATATTTCAATAAAAATCCATTTTAAATTTCAAGAGGTTTGTTTTGATATTGGCCTGGGAAAAGACAAAGAATGTTACTGCATGTGTATAGCAAATATACTCAATAATTACCAAAAACCCATCATCATAGAACACACCAAAAACAAATGAATTCAGTAAAGATATGCAAGACACAACATAGTGAGACCACAGATTAATGGACATTCAACTTGGAGAAGATTCTGGGTAAAAACATAGAGTAAAGTACCAATATGTAACCATAATGTACCAATATGTAACCATAATGTACCAATTTGTAACCATGAATCAATGTACATGTATATATCCACTTTGATTTAACATACCACAAAGTAATTGAATGTGCTTATTAAACACAAACATACCGGTAAATGTCCAGATGACAATCCTAAAAGCAAAGTAAAAACTTGCAAACTAAGCTTAACTACCTGAATATCCACTAGGGTATGAGGCCAGAAAGTTAAGCACCTCATTATTAGCTTGCTACACTCGCCACTTATATTTGCTAATACAGGTGTAAATGTATATCCATGTTTATCAAGCTATGCGCTGAAATAACAAAATGCATATATATATATATATTAAAGATCTGTAATACAGTAGTTGGGAATATGCACATCATAAAACATATACATGTTGCAGATAAATAGTCCGATACATCACCGGAAAAGTATACGTATTTGCTGAAAGCGGCAACCAATACTAACACATTACGACAAACGGGGAGCAGGGGTGGTGTCAAGAAAGCATGACGCAGATTAAACACATACTTAGATTGCCCATCATAAAACCACTTCAGACCTGCATTTGCTTAAAATGATACCAAGCGGAATACATTTAGTTCAAATTTATTTGTAGAGACTTGACCATCTCGCTTATTTTACGCCCATTGATCACTAAACGCACATTGAAAAATCATATACAACTACCTATATCATTATTTAGAAAATAACTTAAAAGTTTGGTCAAGGTCATTGTACATAGAAGAAATACTGAAACATGCATCTTCTTGACTAGTGACATTGCTGCTCTAGCTCTTGTTTGAGGTCATTATTGCGTTGTTGTTACGCAACGATTAAGAATTTTGACACACCATGGTAGCTAGCTTGGTTTCCAGAAAGTATGATGCCCTGTTTGCATTTCCGGTGAGATAGTGTTTTATGCTTGCCCATATAGTGCATGTTCTGTCGTCTAGAACTTGGACCTAAATGGGGTGTTTGCAAATGGACCAATTCTTCCTGGTCCCTCACTGTTTATTGTTATAAGTCATCACAAAGATATTACAACTCCTATAATTTTACTTACTGTGCATAAAGGCTATTTTGAACATGGAATATTGCAAATTACATTTTAATAAAGAATTGCTTGGACAAATTAACAGTGCATATTTATTTACTATTCAGAGACCTAACTAAAAATTATATTTTTGTCAATGCTGCATGTTTTAGTTAACGTCTGTATATAGAAAAAATCACATTTGTGACAGAAAATATGTATTCCAGCTATCCATTTGGGCCCCAAATTAAAAATGAATGTACCTTTTACCTGCGTGATTGAATCAAGACAATTCACACCTGGACGACCTACATATTACCAATGAGGTACCTAATGGGAGTATTTATACTTAACCATTTTGATTTTATTGCAAAAGTGGCAAAATTTATGGTATGTACACACTCTATAGAATGATTTAAAAGAAAACATATTTTTTCCACTTATGTCTCTCTTTTCTTTGTTGAAATATAATTAAAATGTTAACAAAAAGATACAAATAAAAATTTAATCGCAATATATGCATGTTCAAAATAGCCTTTATGCACAGTAGCTGACAAGTCTCTAAATGTGAAATGATCTTGACCGGAATTCACTTAAATGTTGAAAAATAAGCGTCTCAGCTTTAGGCTTTGTGTTAGCTTCAAATGGGCAAAGTGTTAATCCAACATGCATCACAGCACATAAATGAATATCCCAAAAAAACGGAAACCTGTAATGAATTTCAGAATAACGTTAATGTTGGAGTGTAGTTGACAAATGAATAATGGTTAATAAACAAGATAAATAAAGTATAAACCAAGATAAATAAAGTATAAACCAAGATAAATAAAGTATAAATATTTATTCATAATACATATACAATAAATACATATCAAGTAATTGTATCTTGTCTTTCTAGTATATGTTTAACATGATTTACATTTTTCATACTAAAATAATACCATAGGTAAACAAATTTTGACTTTTTGGAATAATCTTAGGCAATTTTTCATTTCTCCCTTTTTCATGGATGGTTAATGTCCCCGAATGAAGGAGATGAATGATGTCAAAATCTGTCTCGGAGACCATCTTCTACGTGAAATTTTCTTTTCATCTGTAAAAATATTAAATACTAGTAAATAAATACTTGAAAATAACAGAACCACGATATCATTTTTGCAACTTGCTGATTCAATTTCGCAGCAAGTGTTCATGGCTCTATAGCTATTATATTAACAAAGAGCATTTCAATGCGACTTTTTAAGGCCACCGAATTGCCACAATACAAACATATCATGTAATATGTTACCACAAAGTGTGTTTCACTTAACATTGCCATATAGCAAATTACATAGCAAGTTCGAAAGCACTAAAGGTACGCCAGTATAAAATAAATAAAGACAAACAGTGTGGCTACATTTACTACGGTAATCCTAAAAATGTGTTTATTTTGTCAAAACGTTAACAGCGTCAACTGTTTTACAATCCATCCAATTGAAAACTTATTAACAACCTTTAAATCAGTTCCCGAGTCAACATTAGATATATGTGGTTCAACACATAGTTGTTTTGCCTCTGAAACACCCCATTTTAATATTTTAGATATTTTAACAGCAACCACTGACGGCAACTTACTTTGTTCTTTTACATCTTCGTTGTCATGTTGATATTTATTGATATCATCTTCAACATCCAGCTTGATCTCTGAGAACGACAACGGCTAAAATATACAAAAAATACAGGTAAAATGATTTTTTTTTCAAAATTCAGCTGGCCCATATATGTGGTGTAAGCTTAAACTGAAGTATTTAATTGACCAAGATCAAGTTTGCTGTAAGTTATGTGTACCGCTTTCTACTAACTAGAGGTAGCCATATCGATCTAATAATTTGACATAGGGAAAGTGGCTGCCTAAAGTCACAACCTATATTCATGCAGGATTCCAACCTCCGACCCTTGAATCTGTAGTGCGATGAGCAGCTACAGATTGCCCCACGTGGTTATCTTGTTTTATTGCCCAATACGTGTAACTCACAAACAGATGGTCTACCTTCTACTTTTAAAGGTGTCTCATGGACAGTTCTAGCATGGCTATATAGCTGATCAGTTCTTTTAAGTCGGAAATGTTGAGTGGTGAATACATACAGAATTTATTTCTTTATCTTACAATTCAGATTATATACTGTGAGGTTAGATGTAGTCTAGTTACTATTTGTAGTGTACACTCCATTACTTCTCCACAGGCTTTTCTCCCAATGGCTGACTAGACCAACATATAAAAAAAACCGTGATTTCATTGTTTCATTCCATAGGAAGCTGATAAGTAAATCTAAGTCTTACCACGGGTATAATGCTAATGTCACATTTTGGAACTTCTACATCCGTATCCCTGCTGTCACTTGGTGTATTTCTGAAAGTCACTACAACGTTTTCAGACCTGTGTAATATTTCAGACGAATCAGGTGCCTGTGACCAATTTCCATTATAATCCTGATGCGGGTCAGAGGTCACGTATTCTGATTAAAAGGAAAACAGTTCTATAAATATCGGAACCAATAAAACTATAATATTAACACCGCAAAATAAGATATAAAATATTTAGATAGGAAAATGCACATTTGAAAAATCATCTACCTGGCAATAGTCCGCAATACAACCAAGAACACAAAACAAAAAATGTGATCAGGACCGATTATTAAACTTTCATAGACTTTGGACGGACACCGGATCTAGTCTAACGGCCCGATGTTTTGGAGTTTTCAATCATCTTACTTGTTTTACAATTAGGGATCAATAAATATAAACTTCGAACTCCAACCAAGTATGAGACATAACGTAATTATACGGTCAAATACAAGTACCTTAAGCATTTAAGATTTAGATTGATGGTTGTTATTGTGTTACAACTGCGATCAGCTATATAGCGCATTATGATTAGTTTGCCTAGAACAATCAAGTGTTTCAAATTGCATGTTAAGAAATTCAATTTTATTACCTGTTTTATCGACATGTGCAAGATAATTCTCCTTCCGAGCTTTCCAATATGTTTCTGCCTTGTCTCCAAGCTAAAATATAATTACAATTTATTTATGATGAGTTATTTTAGATAGACTGTCATATCTTTTGAAAATGATGCTTTTCCGAAATATTGAAATAACAAATAAATCAAATTATAACAAATCCAAACAGCTACTTTATTGTGAAGCAAGATGAACATATCAATAATGGCTGTCATAACAATATTGATAAAAAGTGTGTTGTATGTGTCCAGGATTACCCCCAGTGTTGATTACACACGTGGCGGGTGTAGCTACTTAAGGGGTGTCGCAGTTACTCTTCTGGAGCACCCGGTCTCATTTCCCACGTGTTTTACTTAATTTGTCAATTTCAAAGTTTGTACTTTGCTTTGGGATTGTTGTTTGGATATGGGTTGATATGTTTGGTTTTTTTTTTCTAGCAAATTACGAAAACCTGAGAAAATGTGATATAAGATAAAAGCGTGTCAAATCTGAAACCACTCATGACTTTGGAGGGCACTTGATGTAACTGACAAAGTTTCATCAAAATTGTTGTTTTGTACGTATACTAGTATTTATTTACTTATTTGCATTTCGGATAAGAAGAACTCACATAATCTATAAACTTTTTTGCTATCACTTTCTCTGGCAAGTCATATGCACTGGTCAGTTGGGTGTCTCGTTGGTAATTCACTAGCTGTATCCAGAACTTTGCCGCGATTTGTTCTATGTATCCACAACGGGTGTGCCATTCTGGAATTATTGGTAAATATTGGTTGCTCAAATCACTCTGTTCCAATGCCTTGACAATTTTGCTGATCGTATTTCCAAGTCGTTTAGGCATGAAGTGGATAGATTCTGCAATCATAAAATAAAACCTTGAACGCTAGTTCTGTAATTTCACGAATAACACGATTGTTACTATGTTAAACGCTATGTTGGATCGGTATTTTCACGAATAACATTCATAATATTCATAAATAACATGATAATTACTATGTAACTTTGAATGCTAGTTCGGTAATTTCGTCAAAAACTTTATTAAAACTATTACTACTTTTTTAATTTATTATTTTACCGATATAACATTCACGTACGGTAATAATTAAGTTCAAGAAGAAAAGTATCATCATTATTAAAATAAAATAAAAATACCAAAACCGCCTAATGATTATAATTATGAAACTTAAAATCCTAAAGTATTTAATTAAGTCATTTAATCTGGACTGAACTTATTTTTAAGCAAAAACAATTGCAAGTAGTCACTGCTAACATCCGTTCTTACCATCAGTCATTGTAGACATTCTTCTCGGTTTTTTCCGAATGTAGAAAGCAGACCTCACAAATTATCCTTCCGACTGAAAGTTCACTGAGCCACAACAAAGTAACCTTGGTAGCGAAAATGACGTCATAGTTGGAAATATTGGCAACGGCTTTACTAATGCGCATGTCCAATTTCAAGGAAAGTCCCGAACGGACGACACCCGAAAATCCTTTGTGTGATTCGGATCTTTAGCGCACGCTTTTTCGGATGTTTTCCGAAAAAAAGGAATTGTTTTAGATATATCATTTTACTCATGATTTTATATTGCTATTGTTTTATATAATTTATTGTCTTGGTATTTAATTGTTGTATTTGTTCCACTTCCATTGTAAGTTTCCGGCCTTAAATGTTCGAGAGAGTCTTTTTTAATAGAAAAATGTCTAATAGCAATATTTTTAATGATATAATAAATAATCAAAATACACGTTATACAGTTATTTTATTATAGTTGGCCCAAACAGGTTGTACAAAATGGGTTAATTGTCATACACGCTATATATAGCCTCATATCCCTTAGTCGCCCATGTTTAAAATAACCCAGATCGAGAGTTGTCATACTGTAACTTTATATGGAGCGTTAAAATTTAGGAAGAATTTACACATCGATCGGATAGTAATCAGGGTCCACCCAACTCAGTATAGCTCAAGTTAGAGTCGGAACCCACCATTGATTCCCTCCAGCTTTAGTGTACAATGTAAGATACTACCAGGACTGAAGGTTGTATAAGTTTTAATCACTACAGTACGTTCGATCTTAACTGAGGTAGATGAAAGCAATATTGGGCAATCAAAATGTTGTTTAGTTCTTTCTCTGTTCAGAATACTTTCTGACACCGCAGAAAGTAGATCAAGAGACGTGGAATCTTCAACAGAAGAAGAACAAATAAATAACTGAAAAATTTCAACTAAATAATTTCAGAACATCGAGTGAAAGCATTGCCCATTTCGAATTGTGTAACCTTTATGTTGCAACCGTCGTTCTAAACGCTCTGAGTAATACAATTATACTATTATGGCATACATGTGTTTTATATGGTGCCTTTAACAGCACCGGGGCTTTTTTCTCCTCTCATTTATTGTTATGTGCAGTTTTGAACGCATTAATTTTATGAAAATTCATAGAATTCTATATTTGTTTCAAAAAACATCATTTGAGACTATCCCGGCATTTTGCCTATTGATAGCTAGGTCAATTTATTTGCTATGACAGCCACAGAAAGGAGTACTGTCGCGAATGACTTAAATGTCAATTTTGAAGATTAATCAACGATGAGTCGATTGTAATAGTTTATCTAGTTGCATCCAGATTCAGTCAAGCAGTCACGGTCAATTCAAACCCGTCTCGGACGTGTTTTTGGACTGATGGATACTGATTTTCTGTTCTATATCGATTGTGGTGAAAACTGTCAATATCAGTGATACTGGTTGTCTTTTTTAAAATCTAAACTTATTTTACTTTAGACACAAAACTTAATCTGAACTGCGACAAATTGACTTTAAAGGTGTTTTGACCAGTATTGGTTATAGTTTTAATTTTAATTTTCATTTTAAGGTACGACCAGACCATTTGGAAAAATCACTTGGCTATAATTTTGTCTCATCAACTTGGAATAGTTTCATGACAAAATGAAAAACATTATAATTCCTTATAGTAGGTATATAAGTCCATCTGTATATGTTTAAAGCCCCAGAAATATTTCAAATGCCAATTGAATGTGTTTTTACCAATATTGGTTATATTTTTCTGAGTCACTTATTACTAGGTTACGTTCAGACATTACGAAAAATGGCGGCGCCCATGAATTTTGATATGTAGAGCAAAAAGGTTGAAAAATGTGGGTTATATACCGCATTGACCGGTAGGGCGTGTCGTTGGAATATCCCTGCAGCATACAAGTTCATTTTATTTATTTTGGAGTTAGAAAGATGAAAAAAGACGGCAGAAATGAGCAACAACGGCCATATAAATTAGGTAACAATGTAGCCTCGGTAAATTATTGTCGCTTCGGGTTTGGGAAATCGACTCGTATGCCTCTCGACATTCAGTTTTTTGGCTATTTGGTCGATTTTAATGCTTATACATGACCTAGTATATATTTGAACTTTGTAGCTTAAGGTTCTTCTAAACCCTTTCCTCCACTGCTTCGAGGGGATAGATCACACAGTAGCCCAGAGGGAATCTGTGACGTCCCCACACAGATATCATACAGATTTGGTTGCAAATTTGGCAAATAATTTAGCAATAATTTCAGTCACAGCTTACACACAAAAACCACAAATTTTCAATATCCAAAGCTCTACGTGCTAGATTTCCCTGGTGCATATAAAACTGTGTTTTGACACATTTGTGTCCAGAAAAATCATCTAATGTTACAATCTTGATTGAACAGCAGATACAGAAATATTCCACTTCACTCAGCCCATTTTTTGTTTTTACCAAATGGAAGTGTTGCATTCCAAGCGAGGTAACTCATGGATGCATAGCATTTTCAGTGTTTGTCTGCACAAATACTGTGTAATTTCTACTTTAAAAAAAACTATTCAGTATTTTTGACCAAAAATCACACAAATATAAGGCTAGTGACAAGTCCGACAGTGAAAAATCAGATTCTAAAATTGTTGCTGGTCCGTTTAACCCAAAACAAAATTGATATTTCAGAAGGTCTTTGCTTCAGAGTTGCACATAGTCAACTTGGGCTGATGAGGTGCGATTTTTTTGTGCAAACGAAATAAAAACAAAACCCCTTTGTTGGTGGGTGCAACAATTTTCTGACCTCCACACTTTCAAGACACAAGTTTTCTAAATCTCATAGACAAGTGGTATCAGACTTGGAGCTGCAATCGGATTTCAAAAAGGGAATGGACAACACAGAATCAACACAAGACTTTTTAAAAAGCGATCCACAAGTGAAATGACACATGACAAAATTATTTAAAATATTTCACCAGTATCACATCTGCCATGTCCATAATCCATTTCAGTAAAGTTTTCTGGCCAGTTCCACTTCTTTTTGCTTTTAACAACTGCTATCTAGGTTTCCATAAATTTAAAATAATTAGTAGCAAATTTCCAAAATTTGTGAAAATATAGTCCTTTTCCACAAATTTGCTAAAATAGGTTACTTTTTAAAAGAATTCCTCAGAAATTAGTAGCCAATGGCGATTTTGGCTACCAGGAATGGAAGCATAGGCTATTAAAATTAAACATTGATTAACTTTTGTAGTTATGTCCCCCAAAATTTGTATTTGTCTCTCAAAATTTTATGGTAAGGATACATATGTCACTTTCAAAAACTGAGGGAAAACCCTGTCATGCCCTTAAAAATCACAATTTCAACATACGTATGTAATTGAAAATTCAAAACATCAATAATAATAAATTTGTGGGTTTTTTTTAAAAAAATTAGATAATAAAAATATACTTTAAACCACAAAACATAAGATTATATGTCCATAAATATTGATTCCACTACAAGCATTTCTGAAAAGACTATTTTGTTTTTGTCTATATTTCAGTCCATCAGACATTATGTATAAGAGCAATTAACTTTGAGAGGAAGTCATTATTGGTAAGTCTAAAATAAAATAAAACTACAGCCAAACTTATCTATAAAGACCACCAAAGGGAACCTTCAAAAGTAGCCTCTATAACTTTCCGTTTATATACATGTCCAAATAAAATAGTGAAGAAATAATATCACACTAAGGATCTCTAATATAGATTGTATAGGTGGTCAAACTTATCCTAAGTGACCTTTTTATAGACTATAGACTGGTCTTTTTGTGGGATATACCATATGACAGGATAATATGGTGAATTGATAGTAGAAGTGTAAGACATTCTTATAACTAAAACACATATTACTGAAAAAAACGTAGTAATATTTAGAATTTATTGAGAAATCTACACTATCCCATTATCATTTTTATGCAGTTTGGTTATTAAACTTTTCAACGCTACTTTTTAACAACAATTTCACATTTCGCTGTCTTATATTCTAATATATAAAGTTTAATTTTTACAGGGCTATGTAGAACTAAATATACACCCACAAAGAACAGATCTAAGGAGAGTCAAGATCAACAGTAAACAATGCAGTATCCTTTTTATACATCTGGATCAACAGTTTCGGAAAATATATGTTTTTGGTCCATCAATCTTTTTATTTGTTTAGAGGCCTCAGTTACCTCAGAGGTCTATAGTATTAGCTTAAGGACTACATAAACTCTTACCACCTTGTCCTAATATTCACCATGGCAAATCCAAGTGTGAGAAAGTCTGTCGGTTTGCTTTGATGACGTTTGGTAGTTTTTTCCAGGCACTCTGGTTTCCTCCACCCTCCTAGAACTGACTTGGTTGATTAAGTGAAAGAAAAATAGTATTTTTAGAAATACAGTAATATTTATCCCTTTAAGACAGTAAAGTAATATGATAAAAAAAATGATTGATCAAACTCTTAAAAGTTCAGTTTTTCTTTTTCTTTATATAAAAATATCATTAGATCATTGCTTTTTTCATTGTCAGTCCATCATGAAAAAAGAAACAATTATACTATGTATTTCAATAAAAGATCCTTAACTTGTGAAAAACAGGAATATACCGTGTTTGTATTAATGATCTGTGGGAAGCACCATTTTTATACAATGATCCAACGCAGGAAATATGCCAAGGAGATGGAAAACAGTAAGCACTTTATATTTTAAACTGGATATTTTGTAAAGCTAGCTATGGAATCATTTTTTTATCACTTCGGCATTTTTTTTTTGACGAGACACAATTTTAATTTAAATTAATGGATAGCAATTGAGCTTATTTTTAGGAGAGGAGAGCATAGTTTGCTATAATCGTTACATCAAAAAGGAAATGCTAAGAGAACAATTTTTGACTTATTATGACATGATTTTTTATGTCATATGTATGTAGTTATTATTTTTACTTCAAATGTTATGGTGAACTAGATTTGCAAGTAACCTGCTGTTGTAGTGACAGTTCTTGTTAAAATCTGAGTACACTTTAAGTATATTGTAAGTTCCATATGCCATGTCATTGGGTATGCACGGTGCATCAACACTAATCTTGTAATACTGACCAATTTGTTTATTGCTTATTTAAAACAAATTTTATTTATTATTTACCAGGCGTAATTTGGACTATTATCAACATTGTCACATCGCTGCTATGAATGCAGTAGATGCAGATTGCGCCAATGGAGAGGTTACCATCACATTGCCTGTTGAGTCATTTCTGTTAATTGGAGGTAAGTATCTCTAGCTCACCTGCTTCATGTGTAGATCTGTTAATGTCAGACAGTCCAAACATAGAGTCTCTTTGTCATAACCATCAGGATACATACTGTAGTATATATCTAGATTTTGACATCACTTTATTTTTCTGGAAATATTTCTGAAGACCTAGTTTCAAATTTTTTTTATTGGTTATTAGTTATTGCTAAATCTGTAGTGTGAATTAGTTAATAATGAAATAATTTTTAGTGTGAAATTTGTGTTTGTGTTAGATTGCCTACCAACAAGAAAATAGTATTCACACAAATAAAATTAGATAGCAAATATTTTGGAAACAATAAAACAATAGTACTGATTACATGTTTTCATCATTTGGAGGATGTTAATGAAAATTAATTCAAAATAGGTCATGTCTTGTCATGCACAAAGTCAATTAAAAACTGTCAAATGACATAATTAAACTCAACTGACACAAAATTTGTTTTCTGATGTAAAAATGTCAGAAACAATATAATATCCTATTATAAATTAAACTGGACTTACAGTGAGAGTTGAGCTACTGATAGGATTATTATCTCTCTTTGACACTACAACTATTGAAGTAGTTACTAATTCTTTCTGTTTGATCTATTAATCTTTGTTTTATTTATCTTTTTCACACAGAAATGAGACCATTTAAGATATGTATTGAGTTTTCACTAGAACAACCTAAAGGAGGAATACATTTTGTGGTGCCAGATATAGAAGGAAGTTACACAGAGAGAGCGGTGCATTGTTTTAGTTATGGACATGAGAATGCATCAAGGTAAGTTTCACTGACAAGTAGTGGCTGCAATGTGATTGATGTTCTAACCTTCCCACATTTCAAAATTTCAATTGTTCCTATTAGAGTGTGTAAGAAGTATTGCAGATCCAGTGAAAATAGATACAGGTTTCTTTCATCAAGTCTGGTTAAACAGTGTGTTACACTTATTATTTTACTTACTTGTTCAAATATTATCAATATGTTTGCTGCCTAAACATTTTTCATTCTTAAATGAAGTGTGTTTTCACGATAGTCATATACTGGTATACAGATATTGAATATGAATTGAAGTCAATTGGTTCAGGAAATATAAAATTTATCAATTTTATTTTTTCCAAATTATATTGGTCTGGTAGGGCTAGTGTTTTTACGATTGTACTACACTTAAATAAAATTTACTAGCCATGGGCATCAGAGGATGTTGCCGGATGGCCGAAATGTCATACCTTGACTAGCTGATATGCAGTTTCATTCCTGTCACTTCCCCTTAACTCAGTTTTATTTACTATCGAAAGCCCGCACTGTACTGTAATTTATTGACACATTGGTGGCTGAATTGTCTTAAGTGTATCTATCTATCTATCTATCTATCTATCTATCTATCTATCTATCTATCTATCTATCTATCTATCTATCTATCTATCTATCTATCTATTTTATTTATTTATTTATTATTTATTTATTTATTTATTTATTATATTTATTTATTTATTTATTTATTATTTATTTATTTATTTTAAGGTTATGGTTTCCCTGTCTTGACACCTTCTCTGAGCCATGTACATGGAAGCTAGAGTTTACTGTAGACATGGATATGACAGCAGTGTCTTGTGGAGATCTAATTGAAGTTGTGTCCACACCAGACAGAAGAAAAAAGACATTCCATTATTTTTTATCAGTGCCAACTGCAGCTCCTAATATTGCTCTAGCAGTAGGGTGAGTAGAGAAGAATAGAGTACACCCTACTAATGATTCATTTCACTTATATTGAAGCAGTCAGCTCTTGGATGGTGGAGAAAACCCAGAATATTCAGAGAAAACCAGCAATATCCAGTAAGCCAATTGAAAAACTTTCTCACACTAGGATCTGTCCTGAGGGTGTGATTCAGGCAGTGTTGGCCACTGTCATCCTTAATATAATGCTTTGGACCACCAACCACAGAGGCCCCAGTACCTAGTAAAGTGAAAAGATATTGTGATATCATCTTTTTTGTGAGCTTTTAGTTTTTGTGAAAATAATTTCCATAATTGAATTTATAGGAAAAGGCAATTTTTCTTTGAACTTGGCAATAGCCAATGCAACAAACATAAGAGTAAGATGTTAGCAACACTTTATGCCATTGAATAGATGTTTTGACAAATTAGTTGAAAAAGGTATTATGATTATAAGCTGGTTTATAGTAACCTTCAGGATACCTGTATACATGTAGGGGCAGGTTATTTCATTTCACTGAACTGGACCAATCAGTATCAGAAATTAAGATTTGTGGAAGTAGGGAGGGGGATGGTTGAGGTTGGGGCACAGAAACAGAACTTTTGCCATACCCGTAAATACCTAGGTATGAACACAGTCCTGTTTGTCTGCTTGAGTAATTCTTTAGTATTTGTTGTTTAAAATGTTAAAGTTCAAGTTTGTTTGACTTACAAATGTAAAAGTTTTAACTATGTTCTTTAAAAGGAAAATCTGTTTGATAAACACAAATGAGAAGAAATTAATTCTGAAATAGTTGTGCAATGTAACTATGTGATAGAGTGCTAGGTTAATAGTGTTTGATTAACTCAGTGCTGGCATTTTGTTTTATTTCTAAAATTTAAAGTTTAGGTACTTTGATGAACTAGATGTGCAGGGTATCTATTCTTTTCATTTGTTAGCTCCTTTTCTCTTTACATATTTGTTCATACCATTCATTAACTTCACTGGTTATATACAATGTTATTTTTGTTTTCAGACCATTTGAGATTCTTGTTGACCCCAACATGCATGAAGTCACACACTTTTGTCTGCCACATCTGAGTGATATACTTAAACACACAACAAGCTACATACATGAGGTAAATTTATTTTGTTGTAAAGAAGCAGAAATTCCAACAATTACTTATTTTTATTTAATTGCTTAAAATTATGCTATTGAGAAAAAGGTCATTTAAATTGCAGCTGATCAAAAAAAACTGTATTGATTTTGCTTCATTCCTAATATTGGCTGTAGAATTTATTGTATATTTCCATTCATATCTTTTTTATTTCATTTTTAAGCAAATTGCAACGCACTGTAAATACTCTACTAAGAATGTGTATGATGATCCCTGTCCATGCTATAGACATAATCATTAGGATCAATGTCTGACACTACTTACTCTATGTTGACAATGTTTCCTTGAGACGTCCTATAATGATTAGACAAAGCTCAGGGTTACATAGATGTGTATATGCATGTATGTGTTCTATTACAATAACATATAAATATTCATTTTGTAGGCATTTGAATTTTATGAGGAGTTGTTGTCAAGTAGATATCCATATTCCTGCTATAAACAGGTGTTTGTGGATGAAAGCTATGTGGATTCAGCACCATATGCTACCATGACAATATTTAGGTAATGAATTATAGTGGAACAATGACAACAAAAACATCTTTTTCTGGAATACCACTTACCAAAAGTTGATGGTTTTCTCTGGGTACTCCAGTTGCAGAAATAATTACTTCAATATAGGTGAACAGATCATGATTAGCAGTAGGATAGCCAAGTCCAAATTGTGCGTTGGTTTTAAAATTTGAGACCTTCCGCGGTAAATAAAAAGGGATTACTTTTTGGCAAGTGTCTGAACCCGAAAAAAAATCGCCATTTTCAGATTCGTTTTTATACCATAAAATTAACATTTCTATCTACGAATATGATGCAAGCGTGTGAGGAATTAACTAAACTTTCTACATGTATCAAAAAGTCCGAGATAAAACGCCACATTTACTTAAAATTACTGATATCCCGACGATAACCGATTTCTCTTGAAAATCAACAGAAATTTCTTCTCCATTTTTGAAACTGGTACGTTTTTGTGTAAAGAATACTTTTCCTAGAAATTTAAATACAATGTCAGAAAATTATTATAGTATACGCCAGTAAATTATCGTACCTGGTGCATGAGGGTTAAATATGCGAAAATCGCAAAAATCCAACAGTATGATTTCAGTACGTCTTGTTGTCAATGAAAACAAATATGGCCACGACCTTGATAAACATTGTTCTAACGTAATGACGTAAACAACGTTCCCCGTGTCAAATATATAGGCCAACTGTCTACTGTATACACAGTACACGCAATGTACAGTACAGACCTGTCGAAAGTTTAACACTAAGCTAACCAAAAGAAGTCAAACCTCGACTGCCGATTGCCTAAGGTATGGAAAGGTAGCGGTCGAAAAGCTGCTGAGAGATAGATGGCAACTGCTGTCGATATTTATAAACACCAAACGAGGGAACAATATGGGCTGTCGGCACTAATTCGTTAGCTGGATGCTATTTAAACTTTGTACAGGTCTGTACTGTATTTATCGATTTTTTTTTTGCAACGGGCATCCTCATCTGGCACACATCATATGACATGTGTTTGTTGATGGAGATACTTTAGGACCCCAACAGGAATAGATAAATAGGGCCTACATTAAAAAAAATAAATGATAAATGATAAATAAATAAATAAATAAATAAATAAATAAATAAGAAATTCTACAGAGAAATAAGTTAGAGCTGGGACACAATATGTCAGCAGTTAATAAATAAATAAATAAATAAATAAATAAATAAATAAATAAATAAATAAATTAGAAATTATATAGAGAAATAAGTTAGAGCTGGGACACAGTATGTTGATCAGGTTACAAAATGTCTAGCAGGTAAGAGATGATAATAAATAAAAATAAACAAATAAATAAATCAGACATTCTACAGAGAAATAAGTTACAGCTGTGACACAATATGTTGAGCAGGTTAGTGATGATAAATAGGGTAAATACATAAAAAGAAATCCAAATAAGTTGCATTTTGTCTTTCCTCAAGGTACTAACATGAAATGGATGTGGTATGGGCACCATGGAAAGCAACCTCAGATATTTTTTGGAAAAATAAAACAAATATTTTTATATGAACAAAATTAACATTTAAAAAATAAAAGATATTGAATTACTAAAATGTTAAAAAAAATTTATGAACAGGCAGATAGTTAGAAATTTTGTCATATTGTTGTTTGTTAAATGAATGACAAGTGGGCCATAATAGCATTTAAAAGGACTAAAATTGTCTAAATTATCAAATTTAATTTAGAAACTACACAAACAGGTGATTTTATGGGGGACAGGTACTTTCTATTGTTCTGGCTGTGATAAATAGATAAATCATTTACAAATAAATCAAAAACTATGGGATCATATGGCAGTGTTCATTCTAGAAAGGGGCTGTTGATCCTTTATTTTGCCAAATGGCACCATTGTAAAGGCCATAGTGGTCCACATTTGAAATTAGATTTCAAATGCAAGTTCAAAATATTTGATAGCATTGTCATATATAAAAGCTACATTATATGAAACTTTTAAATACTTCATTACAAAAGCTTTTACATCAGCCTAAAAGACTACAAGTCACATCAAACATTAGATGTATGCAAAATTATTGATGTTATTCAACTTGTTATTAGAAGAATTTTATTAGAAATGAACCCATCTGAAAAAATCCTAGAATGAACACTCATGGTTATTACTGTTTACACATAATGGAACATTTTTCACAGAAAAATGCATTATGTGTGACTAAACCAACTTTGTAAATTGTAATAATGTTGAATGTCTCATTTCATGTAAAATTAAAACATAACAATATCTTTAATACACTAGGAACTAGATATCATCAGACATTTATGAATGTTTCATTTTATATAGAATTAAAAAATCAACACATATCAATATCCTTAACATACTGGGAATTATATACCATTACACATTTATGAATTGAATGCTTCTCTTGATACTGAATACCTCTTTTTTCACCACATGAAATGCTTTTCATGCACCCTTGTCTGAAGTGTAGCATACAGGTAACAGCATAGGTTAAAATCTTACTATGTCAGACAGTTTGCCAGTTCTCTTGTTGAGGGGTGTGTTTTACCTCAGGGATGAAGCCTAACTATTTTGAGCTAGGGGCCAGCTCACTTCATAAAAGAATTTGTAACAGTAATAAATGGCTTAAATGTGTAAACATTAAGGGACCCAGACTGGATTTTAGAAGTCATTGGCTACTTGGCCCCTGCTTATCTTCATCCCTGTACCTAGTTTCCCCTTAATCTCATTTACCTGATTATAATTGAAATAATCTTGAATGGAGTGTGTTTACCAACCAATCAATTCTAAATTTAACTGATAAATCAATAAATCTGGAATAGGCCTGTGTGTTACAATTATTTTGAATTCTTTCAAACTAATAATGCCCATTTGGATACACTGTGTCATGAATTTCACTGCATTTGCATAAACGTATTTCTTAATGTTATTATCAAACCAGTTCCCATGAATTTTCCTGAAAGGTGATATTTATTTATCAGAATTTTACAATTTTACAGAAATTACTGAAATTCCTAAATATTTTACAGATCTGTATTTAATCATTATAATATGGAGTTAAATTTTTAACCAAGTCAAATGAAATCCACATGATTGGTATTCACTTTTCCTATTTCCTACTTCAACATAGTCTATTTTAAATGTTATTTGTGCTATGTCAAGTTGACTTAAAACTTTTAATGAAGCAAAATAATCAACTTTTCATGTCTAAATTGTACTAAAATAATAATGCCGGGGTTATTGGCATCAGAACAGAAACAAAAATTTAAATAATAAAGACCAATGTTGTGTTGACTCTGGCTAAACTAACATGGGAGATGTTTCCTCATTTTGGGAAATATTTCATAAAGAAAAATCCAGTCTAACCCTCTTTAATGATGTTAGCTTATTTATCCAATGATATATACTGATATGACAGACAGGTCCTGTTTATATTTTGCCAGCAAAGCAAAATCAGTTGGTAATTTTCAGTAATTCTGAGTATCTAACTAGCCCTACATGAGCAGGTTGCACTGTACACTGTATTGGTACAGATCCCGAGTCCATATGGGTAAAATTAGAACACATCCGTATCTAATGTGTTCGACAGCCATGCAGATCGATCATACATGACAAATAAGGCAAAAAAGCTTGACTATTTTGTCCAAAATACACGATGACAATTTCTGCATACTAAAATTGTGATCGAAGCGGGACGAATGCTAATCAAATATGTCCGACTGGAAGTAGTTCCAAAAAATCGGCAGATTAGACGAGAAATGTGGTGAAAATACAATATTTTTAAGGAAAAACTTACTTTATTTCAACAAAAATATCTCCACAGCGTCTCTCGATTATCAAATTTATACATTGCATACAATAAGGAAGCTGTTTTAGCATTTTTTCTGTGTCAAATTAGCCGGAAAGGGGGCGGCCCATGATCGATAATCCGGCAATGTCATCGATTTTTTCGACATTTGAAACTGGTACGTTTTTTGTGTAAAGAAAATTATTTGACAAATTATACATCAAAATAACCGTGAGAAAAAGTTCTTTCCGTTCATGTAAAAACATCTTTGGTGCATGAGGAACTGCGTACACAGAATGATATTTTTTAAAGTTTCAATTTTCAATTTTTCGCCGGTGCCTAACATTCAATTACGATTTAAATTGTTAAATTCTCACCGACTTTGATAAAAATCGTCTTTAATGACTTACTTTTGTCCTCAAAAAACGATAAAATACTACAAATAGTATTAAAAACTCGCAGTGAAATAAATATTATGTAATTTTACCGCCTCGAGTGAATACAAATTTTTGACAATTTTTTCACTTTGTCTGCGCGTGAAATTTTGTTTGATGAATCAATGCGCTGGCCGGGTTGGCTATCCCACTGTAGGGCACAAAACACCTTGCATGTACTTCACTCTTAACTGGAATATTACTGAAACACATGTTTCCATTCATAACCATTTTGAATTTTAAAACTGGAACTATAACAAAATTTTATCATTATAAGTTATCAATGTAACACTACATGTATACTGGTAATTATCAAAATAAAATGTTATTTGGGAATTAAAAGGGTTCAGAAATTTACACCACTTCAGGGTGATTCCAAATTGCTTTGCATTACATCAGCGATGTCATCAGCTGTTTTCACAATGACACAATTCCATGATGCTTGATTAATTACAGTGTTATGAAGTATGTGAGTTGATACAAGTGTTTCTGGTCTGCTTTGTAATGGAACCTACCTGCTGATATACAGTTTTAACAATGTTAAAAATTAACATCACAAACAGTAGGTTACATTATATTGGCACCTGGACAATCAATCAAAGCCACAGATACTATACACATATATTTGAAGGCTATTGCCTTATTCTCTAGGTGATTTTAAATGTGTGCTTATGGATCACAAAGCTTCTCACTACCTAGGTTCTGATTCCACTCTAGACAGTTTTAAGTGTTAGAAACTTTGTCTTTTATCTTGTCAAATGTCAGTAGTTTTCGCTGGGTATTACAGTTTTTTCCACCATCCCAGAACTTACCCCCTGGATATTTGACTGGGTCATAAAACGCCATTATTCCACTCCACTCCCTAACCGTAAAGTCATTATAACATCCAAGTTGGATACCATAATCATATACCCCGGTACGTGTATAAACGTACTACAGCTGTCCGCTGATAATCTTTATTTTGTATATTCAACAGCACAAACTTATTACATTCATCAAGAATTATTGATCAGACAATAGACACCAGAAAAACAATGGCTGCGGCTGTCGCTCAACAATTCTTTGGTTGTTTTATCACCATGCAGTGCTGGTAAGTGACATTTTAAAAGAAAACTTTTAAAAATAAGCATATAATTTACCAGTAATATGAGTATGGGACAAATATTTTTTGCTTGTTTTAATGATTTTGCACTTGGTATTTTACCAAAATAATGCATGAAATAGAAAAAAGTTGAATGAAGTAGTCTCATCTCGGTTAACAAGTACTGCAGTATGTACCTACCAGAAATTTGGTATAACAGTAATACCACACACACGACATACTTATTTCACTTATTTGGACAGTATGGACATTATTTACCTCTGTACACAGTGATGCCTTCCTATAAAAGACACTCAAAAACAAAAAAATCATTTAATAGACAGGTACCTTTATTTGTAGTTAAAAGATGTCTTTAGTCTCCAGACCTTATTCAGTTATAAATAGATGTCCTTTTTACAATAGGTTCTGTATAGGCAGGTTCCAGGGTGTCATGGGTGTATAATACCAGATTTTGTACATATACATGAACTTTTTTGAAGAGCCAATAAAAAAAATTACCACACATCTCTAGAATTTGTACATATAGAACAATCACTTTGATCGCCACTCAGATTACATAAGGCATCATAACATCAGCATCATTTCCAGGATGGCATCAAACATTACCTAAAACATTTGATTGACAAATATTGAATGTGCTTTGATAAAGGATGGACTAGTTGTGCAGGCATTCTACTTAGTTTTTAATAAGAACTAGATGTACAGTTACCTACTCTTCATTTCATGTTTTGTGTGGGGTTTCTTTTCAGGTCAGATGTGCAGGTTACCTGTTCATCAGTTCATGTCTTTTGTATGTTTCTTTTCAGGTCAGATGCGCAGGTTACCTGTTCATCAGTTCATGTCTTTTGTATGTTTTTTTTTCAGGTCAGATGCATGGTTACCGAAAGGAATATCTTATTATCTATCAATGTTGTTTGTGAAGAAAGCTTTTGGAAATAATGAATACAGATTCTTTATTCATGAAGTAAGATTTAATAATTTCTTAAGTGTATGATATTAAGTATTTACAAAATGAAATTGTTAGTTTTTTATGAATTTTTTAATTGGGAGAAACTTTGAGTTTGTCATTGATCTTTTTCAGAAAGTTGTGAATATTCTATGTTTGATGGTGCTAAGGAAAGTTAATTAGAGTTTTCTTACAATCATTAATACAGTTTTTTTACTTTGTCTATTATGTTTAATGAATACTTTATAGAAATGGTGATGTCTTTCAAAACTATCTAACATTTGTTAGGAGAAATTCTTGAATTGCTCTGAAATTTTTAAGAGATTTGTCAAGAGACTTGTGACAAGAGATTTCATTAATATGACTTAATATGGCAACATGTAAACTGACAGAAAATTTCACATGAAATGATGAAGATTTTTCAAATCACTAGAATGCTGATATATTAATGTTAAGTTTCTGTATAAATGTAATGTATAGAGAAAGCTTCACACATGAAAAATAACCTTATCAATATACATCGGTATCCAAAAAATCAATTTATCATTTTAATTGAATAGGTCTTAATTCATTTCATTTGAAATGTAATATACAGAATTTTTTTTACATTATTACAGAAGGACTTACTCACACCTCTTATGTATGCATGGACATGCAATGTTGAAATTTTTCTGATGGAGTAATATTTTTATGAATAAGATGTGCATGTTAGTTAATGCATGTACTACACATCTGAAGTTCAAGTTTTAGGCATTTGACAATATTTTTATCCTTTCAGTATCTTAAAGAAGTACATAATTATGAGCACAACATTGGAGGTATTGTGTTGGATCCCTCTACTAAGGATGGTCCACATCATTTCTCCATCAAGAACTCTCATACCATATCACCTAGTTATACAACAGTGTATTCTAAGAAGGCTTTGTTGATCATCCGTATGTTAGAAATAAGGATAGGTGCTCAACTTCTCATACAGGTAAATATGATGTTTTATTGATATATCTCACACATGTGACATGGAAATCCCTTGTTTTTACCCATGTGGGATTTCCTTGTCTCGTCCTAGGGTTGAGACAGGCTACATGTTACCCCTGAATAAACACCTGTAACCCTAGAAGCTTTTAATGGATTTTAAAGGAATAAGGTGTGAGAAAAAGAATCACATTTAATACTGGAGTACCTGGATAAACCCACCAACTTCCAGCAAGCCAACTAAAATATTCTTGACTGGGATGTAAAACCCAATTGGATCAATGAAACTGTTCTGGAATTATTTTGGTCATCATTGTCAACATCATATGTGTTCTGTATAGTTCAATATTTTGTTTTTTAAGTACACCTAAAAGGACAAGTGGTAAGACATTATTGTGAAAAATTCTTCTTTAATTTGTAGGTCTTCAACAAATTATTAGCATTGGCAACACAGGCAGCACAACAGAAATATTACAATAATTCATGGAGTAACATACTACTATCAACATCATCGGTAAGTCTGGGTTTATAGTTTACCGTACTTTTACTAAGGCACAGAAAAAACATCTCTCTCTCTCTCTCTCTTTTCTGTCGGTAATTGGTCCAAATAATGTGTCTTGCTCTTATTGATATAAAGAATCTCTTTTCCTTCTCACCCATCCTCTTATTCATCTAAATAATCTCTCTTCCTTGTTATTGATCAAGAAAATCAGTCTAGATAATTTTTATTCCTCTAATTGGTTTAGAGAATCTCTTTTCACCAATTTTCACCAATTTACATAGAGACAATTTGGTGGTGAATAAGATTTGTTAATATACAATGGGACATGTTAAAATGAAATTTGAGTGAACTGAAAATCTGCCTTAAATGAACTACCTTAAAACCTCGTTATAATGTCTCAAAATGATTTTACCATCTCACTTGTCACCATACCATTTTCATACTCAATTTCTTCTGTGTTTTTCTTTGAAAGCTTACTTTTGTTTATCGCAAAACCTCTTCATAATGCCAAAATTAGTTTGAACAAATGGTGGCAATGACTACAGATTTAACTGTATTTTATAGGGACAATATCATTAATATTGTTTGTTAAATTAATCACTGTACAATGTATACCAAACACTGATTTGTAAGAACAAAATCTTCAGCCATGAAGGTATTGAATTAGACATGTTGCACTATACATATTTCCATAAGTGTTGATGACTTTCCAGGTGTTCCATAAGTGTTGATGACTTTTCAGGTGTTGTTTATTTGATTGTGTTGTGTTTGTTTGTTTACAGTTTGTAAAGATTATATCCACAGTTACTGGTAAAGATATTCAGCCATTCCTAGACATCTGGGTGTATCCTTTCATTATCATAAAAAGTACATGAGAACTTAACATGTTAGCATTTACACTGTCGTCATCCTATGATAAAAATATGTTTTGAGTTTTTTTATTAAAAAGAAGATATACTTTTTATACATTTCTAGTGAATTTAATATTATTTTTATGTCTTGTACAAATGAATGTTAGGTAGCTGTTATCTTGCATCCATGTTTCATTAAAAATTGGACTAATACATATCCCATATAAAAATTAAGTTTCCCATTGAGAAAACTTCAGTTTTTTTCTAACACATAAGATATTTGATTAGTGTGAATCAAACTGAGATGGGGAGAGACATTGTGATTTATATTCAAGTGCTTACCACTTAGTGACCAGACTCTTTACTTCAAAGAATTAAACATAGTTTTGTGTCATTGACATGGAGTTAATTTTACTTAACCGTTAAATCAGATCTCAAAGTGGACATGCTCGTTTTCTTGGAAATTTTGTTTTCAATAGAAAAAGAAATGTTGTTGAATTGGAATTAAAGCAAGACTTGGGTGCTAAAGGAGCATTGAAATATGTGGTAAGTAATTCATAGTACATGTATTATAGATAGTCCACTCATGCTGAAATACCATAGTTGTGGAAATTCCATAAGCTTGTAATTATAATTTGTTTACCTATGTTTGTAAAATATGACTGTACCAAATTGTTTCCCTATATAGGTATGAGAAGAGATATTGGCCTTCTAACTAAAGTCAACTTGCATCAAGAAAGGGTGTTTGTACTTGGTGGACCTTAACTGGTTTTCTCTGTGCCAATGTTTAACAATGAAAAATTTTCAGAATCAATCACCAGCAAACACTTACCGGTACACAAACAAACAAACTGTCATACTTGTGTAGTGATAAATCATTTTAATAACTAAAATGGCCTCATCATGGTATTCTAAAACAATTATTGATACTAGAGTCTACCAGTACATTTTTTTCAAATCCCAAATACTAGTATTTCATACTAATGGCTGTTGTATTATGATTAAAACAATGTTTGTCTTGTATAATTTTACAGGGTCCCTTAACAGTTACTATTCAAGAGCTGGATGGATCATTTAATCATACTTTCAAAATTGAAGAAAACAAAACTAAATTTGATATAACATGTCATTCTAAAAGTAGAAGGTAAGATTATCTATTCTGTTGTAACTTATATTCCTCCTCTCTTTCTATCTTTCCTTCAATTATTTTTTATTTCTTTCATTCTTTTCTCTTGTCTCTCTGGCATAACAGGCCATATTGGCTCTCCCTGCTTACATGTATTTTTTAATCCTACTCTGGTACCTTCTATTAGGAGAAAGTGTGTCAGTTCTCTTGCCAAATGTTGATGTATTTCTTTTGATACACTAGTTGCTTTAGATAGAATGGTGTGTTTTGTCCTAGTCAAGATTATTTTAAGATTTTTAGCTCACCTGAGCACATTTGCTTGTTAACACTCTAGAGGCCACAATTTTTGTTATATCTTCATCAAACTTGTCCAGAATAATGTTCAGGTCAAAAGGTAAGTCAGGTTCTTATATAGGTAATGTTGGGTCAATAAGTAGGTCACTAGGTCAAATCATAGAAAAACCTTGTTAACACTCTAGAGTCCATAGTTTTTGTCCAATCTTCATATAATTTGTCCAGAACAATGTTCATGACCAATGCAAGGTCAAGTTCATATATGGGTCATATTGGGTCAATAAGTAGGTCACTAGGTCAAATCATAGAAAAACCTTGTTAACACTCTAGAGTCCATAGTTTTTGTCCAATCTTCATATAATTTGTCCAGAACAATGTTCATGACCAAAGCAAGGTCAAGTTCATATATTGGTCATGTTGGGTCAATAATTAGGTCACTAGGTCAAATCATAGAAAACCTTGCTAACACTCTAGAGTACATATTTTTTGTCCAATCTTCATATAATTTGTCAAAAACAATGTTTAGGCCAAAGCTAGGTCAGGTTCATATGAACTAATAATGAACACTGTTAACCCTCTCTTCATGACATTATTGGAAAATGTGTAGAATTCAATTTATTCTCAGGTGAGCACCCAGGGCCTCATGGCCCTCTTGTTGGGTGTTATTTCTGCAGTGGTGTAGAAATCTGGAGTACGTAAAGAAAACTACCAACCTCTAGCCTGTAGACTGACAAATTTCTAACACTAGGATCTTTCCAGTACTGTGTTGTAGTTAGTGAGAAACACTGATAAATTGTGTAACCTGCAAAAACCCTGTATAGAGTATTTGTCCCCCTTCAAAGTGGTACTAGTTTGATCTTTTTAGCTTTCTTTTCATATTTTGTGTGACTTGCCTACCTTGTCACCATGTTTGTTTACCGTAACTAGATGTCCGCAGTGTACGAGTTCCTTTCCTTTTACCACTAAACATTATGTGCGTTTATGTACCCTGGCAGATTTCTAAACATAGTTCTGTGTATTCCGACAAGTTAACCAATCACTATGCTAGAAATTTCTTTGAAGGGTGACAATATACCTCAATCAATCAATCAATCAATCAATCAATCAATCAATCAATCAATCAATCAATCAATCATTCATTGATTCATTCATTCATTCCTCTTTTTTCAGAAACAAAAAGAAGAAAATTCCTTTACTTACTGGTGAGGAAGTAGATATGGATTTAAGTGCTATGGAGTAAGTAATCAAGTTTTTTTATGTGTCTTGTAATATATAAGCTGAACATTTAAGTGTAGTTTGATTCTGATGTGGCATGAAAAACACAGAATAGCATAGAAATTGCCCAAATTTGTAAACTGCATAGTAACTTCTTATGAATTCATTATATGTTGTTACTGAAAATGAAATATTATTTTTATTGCCAATAACTGTGCAATGGAAATGTCCTAATTAAAGTATATGAATATTTTCTAATAATTTCTGTAATTTTTATAATTCATACTTTGAAAATTCATTACATTTCAGTGCCGACTCTCCAGTGCTATGGTTACGGATTGACCCGGATATGAACCTACTTCGTCATGTGACTTGGGAACAACCAGATTATATGTGGCAGTATCAACTAAAATTTGAAAGAGATGTTGTGGCACAAAAAGATGTAAATTATTGTTATACATGTATATTATTGTTGTACAGTAAAAGCTTAATTCATAGAAAGCATTTGCTCAGCAGTGCTCCAGATAGAGCGCTTAATTGCGTAATTACGCAAATCTTTTGGACAAAAATGCATTAAATTAAAAATCTATGCATCTTGGAACGCAAAACTAAAAGCTTGTTAAGAATTAGAATGTGACTTTGTGCGTATTCATGATAAATCATCTTGATGGCGAGACAACTCAAATTATATATATTGGATCAATGATATTGATATACATAATAGTAGTTTAAGGTTTGTAAGAGGGAGATATTTATTAACAAATCTCCTGTACTTCTGTAATGCACAGGATACATAGCAAAGCACATCGAAATGAACACGCCGACTCATTCCATTTTTTGGTAAATAAAAACAAAATCTCAATGTGAACTGCAAAATTTGAGAAAATAAACATCATTTATCGATGTTAAAGTTTGTGAATCAAACTTATATAAGTAGCCGCGATAAAATTGACATTCCATAATTTTTAAGAGTGTAATATTTGCGATTTTTCTTTCAATTTGTGAAATAAGCAAACATTTTCATCACACAAAAAGTACCACGTTTAAAGTGAATTAGAGAAGTGCTCTAATGATTTATTCTTGCAGAACAAGTCAAATAAGATAAAAAATAACAAGATATAGAATATTTGAAACTTAACATACCGGGTAATTCTAATTTAAAAAAAATATTGATGATTTTAAGTATTGATTTAACCATATTAAGCATTGCTACAAAAACCTGTGCTTCATGAAGAATTACACCTCAAAAATTATCTGGAGCACTGGCTCAGTCAACATTTGGCATGTCATGATGATAAAGGGGTTTGGTGAAAAATTGAGGGATGTTTATAAAGAAAAAAATAGAACAAATTGATTTTGGGACTTCATAAAACGTATGGTGAAAAGTGAAATGGCAAAGTTGTCTAGGGGCATAACTGGGTATAACAAGGTTTCACTATACCCATTCTTGTTTACTCTGCTGATTGTATATTCACAATTAAAACAATTCTGAAGCAATAAACACTTGATGAATGTAACGAAGCTCTTTTACTAATTCAACATAGCACATTCAAGATCTGAAGCTGATGGTGATAATAGTAACCTGGCTAGAATAAGTCCAATACCTGTACCATAAAACTTTCATTTGAGCCCTTTGCCTAATGAAGTCAAGTTGATTGCCTTCTAAACCTCAAAGGTGAAACTATATAAACACAACTTGTTCTTTCTGGAAGCCAGGAGTCATAATTCAAAACATAGTTTCAAGGTTTAAATTGAAGATCTTATAGATAACTCAAACAGAGTCAGTATTTGGTAAAAATCTAAAGTCAAATTTAAAGTCTGAACCAGTTCTAGTTTCTGACTGTATCAGTATGTTACAAATCGGGATACTGGAATCCAATATCAATTTCAACACAATATATTGTGTGAGTAGCACTATTTTTTTATAAGTTTGCTTCTGACCCCTTGGGAGAAAAGGCTTTTGTTAAAAATGTCAACTGTTTTCAGGATTTCTGAATATCAAGTTTAATATCATACCACAGTCTAATTAATCTTTGTATCTATATTGTATTAGGCTATAACTGCATTAGAACATTACCCCACTGCTGCCACAAGGAAAGCATTGACAGACACGCTGGAAAATGAACACTGTTTTTACTGGGTCCGTATGGAATCCTGTGTGTGTCTAGCTAAGGTATGTTTTTGTCACATTTGTATTTGGTACATATATTTGTCAAATGACAACAGTGAACATTTGTTTAATAAACATTTTTTGACAAAGCTGTGGGGAACAATTTTACATACAGATATAACATGATAGATTCAGATCTGGTTGAGGTTTATGAAGAAAGATTGGGCTGTTTGAAATGCAATAAATCACATTTAAAGAATAATGTAAACAAATAATTAAATGTAGTTATAGGGAAACAACATTGACCTGTCTGCTTAACCTCTTATAAGGAATATTCATATACATTGGTCCACTTAATACATGACATATGATTATTTACAGTTAATAAATAAACAATGCATGCTTCCAATGCTATAGGCAAAATAAACACCTGTGTTCTCAAAAAATAAATGTAATGGTCAATAATATTTTTTTAAATTAAATGTCAAGCAGACAGGTTAATGTTGTTTGTCTATACTCACAAGTGTTAAAGAAACCATTTAAATGATCTTATTATAATATTAAAGATTTCAGTATTTACAATCAAGCTGGGTTTTATTTTATTTTAAGGTTGCCAATTCCATGGTGGCAAACTGGCAAGGACCACCAGCCATGATGACAATCTTCCGTAAAATGTTCGGCTCACATTCTTGCCCTGCCATTATAAGACAGAACAGTTTTACAAACTTTCAGCATTACTTTTTACTGAAGGTAAGACTCAAACATTTACCTGTAAAATGCAATATTTTAGAGGTTACGTCATAAACTTAAAATGTTATGACGTGTCAAACTTAAGATTTGATGTTGATGTAAATAACAGGCGTATGCCAGTGGCCTCTTTCACTGCATGCAGGCATGATATAAAGTGTCTGTTCTTTCCTCAAGAAAACGACATCTTTTGATCCATGTGACAGATGACAAGGTACAAAAAAAAATCTCACTACTTGTTGCTATAACTGTGTTGCAAAGGTATAATTATTTATTTATTTCTTCAACTTCAGTTTCAAGAAAAAAAATCCACTTTACTCCTGTACTTGCTCATTCATTCATTCATTCATTCATTCATACATTCATTCATTCATTTTCATTCATTCATTCATTCATTCATTCATTCATTCACACTGGCTGACTTTATTTCCCTTTCACATAGTCATACTTGCTCAGATGTTTTTTCTTTCATTCACTGGCTTACTATCATACTTGTTAGGATAAGTACTGTATATAAGTATGATGCAAAACTTTTAAGAAATTAGAAAGTGTTTGTTGTTTTAAAGATTTTGTTTAGCTGAAATTTCATGATAAGAAACTTAAAAATTGTCATTTGTGTAAAGGTTTTCACAATAAAATTCTACACTAGGAAATAATTTTAACTAGAGCAGTCTCTTAAGAGACAAATACCCCATCCCCAACATTTTCGAGATAGATGGATAAACATGAATTTTTGGCATGCAACACATGGTCTACTATTGTTCCAGGGAACTTAGGTAGTCGCTTTTTTGTCCATTAAGCTTTTATGTTTAATGATTTATATTCAATGTTTTACATATTGAATTTAAAATATAAAAGCCCAATTTAATGTCGAAAAATAAGTGTTCTACAGCCCTCTGGTTTTGCTCTACATACCGAAAATTAGTTGTTTTTGAAACACTGCACATATGCCTTCTCGTTATCTGTGCCTCATATGCAAATTTAGAGCATTGCATGAAGGGTAATTATTATACATATACATGAGTATCAGTAAAACCCGAACCGCACACCTGAAAGACAACCTTGTTTTTACCCGTGATAATAATGAGTATGCAGGTCAACCAGGTGTGTTGACACCTATCTGAGGTACATTTAGGTATATATACAACACATTGCTTTTTTTCTGTTATGAAAAACGACAAAAGTTTCGGTATATACTTGTTTTGAAATTCAAATTCAAGTCAGCAAACCTCATAGGTTTGATAGGTGATATGATTTTAATTACAGGAATATCAAAATAAGTACCAATATTACAATACTTAATTTTATAATAAAGAAAAATCGACTATCTAAGTTACCTGGAACAATAGTAGTGTTGATTTACATTTATGCCAATTTTGATCAAAATTGTTCTTTAGGCATGGAAGATATTTTTAACACTGAAATGGCTATAAGTATTCATATTAGAAATCTATTTACACACACTTGTTTAAAAATGGTCTATATACATAATTAGGTTACATGTTTATCCTGTGGACCAAATTTTATCAAAATGTCTGCTTATTTGATAATTTTATGTCATTATTGAAGTTACAGTTTTACTATATTTTTATTTTCAGACAATACCTATAGCTATGGCCCACCTTAGAAATATCCACACAATGTGTCCACCAGAGGTGTTCAGATTTATAATGGAGCTGTTTAAATACAATGATAATAGTAAAAACAAGGTACATTTATATGATAGCTTATTCTTTTTGTTTCCTTATTATAGTGACTTTGAATAAAAAATTATTTGTGTCCTGAAATTTTAATGATATTGAGCAATGATTCATTGATGTATTATTTACTTCCGTGTGAACTGGTATGTGCTGACAAATTTTTGAATATCATGTATGGAAAATAAAGTGCTCAAAAACATATGTAAATGTCATTCTCTCTCTCCAACTGCCTCATTGGTAGAGTGCCCACATCTAGAGCAGAAGAGCATTGGTTTGAACCACAGCAGGTCCATGGGACTAAATTTTGAGATACTGTTTCCTCGCCTGGTGTTTCAAAATTAGGAGGACATAGCTTCAGCTGGTTTGCTCAGTGTCAATTCATTTGCACTAAGTGTATGCTAGTACATAAAAGGCTGTAAAACAAACTCGCACATCTCACATGTAAACAAACTTGTTCTTAGATTAATAAGATTAATAAAAATAACTTGCTTTCCTCAGGAATGGCTGAAAAATTCGTGGTGTAACATTTACCAGCATTACAACAACATTCTTTCTTATACATTCTTTCTCTCTGTCTCCAGTTCATCATCCTTCTTTGTTATATTTCAGTATTCTGATAACTACTATAGAGCATCACTGATTGATGCAGTCTCTGCAACAATAACACCAGCTATCACCATGGTAACATTTCCAGGGTAAGTAATTTTAAAACTTTTCTAATGCACCTGAACCCTTTGGCTCATATGACGACCTATTGCAGTGGCTGACCGTTCATCATTCTTTATCTATTATACTTTGTACATTATCATCTTAACTTTTAATAACGTAAGACATCAGTATTCATTCTAGAATTTTTCAAAGAGGTCATTTCAAAAACTTTCCTATTTACATCATTGCTTCAATATCTCTGCATTCATGTAATGATGAATATGACCCACTAAGAACTTAAAATGGGATCATTTGGCAAAATAAACTGATCAGTGTCCCTTGACTCCTTCTAGAATGAACACTGAGAGAAAGCAGACATGTCCTTTAGATGAGTTCTATGTTCAGTCTCAAGCTTAACCATACATGACTTCATGTCTTGGACTTCCACATTTATAATGTTTTACGGAAGATATTTCCCATGAAAGTATTCAGTTTTAACATATTTAACACTTATTACCCTTCTGTCTACTTGATATACAGCTTTAGTATGTAGACTTTTCAATTTTATTGGGCAGTCACCACTATCTGACAGATGACACACATGATGTTTTTGTCACAGTGAATTATGCTCAATTTTCATAGTAAACTTGAATCAAGTTTGGTATTTTTCACTTACTTCATCATAATAATAATAGGAAATTGCTATGCATATCTACAGTTACCGGTACTATGGAATATTTTTGCTTTTGAAAACTGTGCATAATTCATCATCATTAACACTGTGACCCTGATAGTAGGTTTGAATTCCATTCAGGCAGATTCTTTTGTTAGAAAATTTGTCATTTTAGTGGTTTTCTCTAGGTACTTTTTGTATGAAAAAAATGACAGGGTTGTACAAATATTTCAAAATGTAAAATAAAAACATACATGTACTTACTGTACAAGAGTTACGGCCCTTTTGGTGTCAAAATTTCTGGAAATAGGCAAACACTATTGACCTGTCTGCTTGTCTTTTCATTAGGAATACTCATATATGATGATCCACCCAGTACATGGGTTGTGTTAGGACTGGCAGGTAACACATAAATAATGCATGTTTCCAATGTTGTAGAAGAAATAAATACCTGTGTCAAAACATAAATGAACTCAGGTCCATAATAATAAGTATTTGAATTAAAGGTCAAATGGACAGGTCAATGTTGTTTACCTACAACAGTGTATCATTGACATTGTTGGGCAATTGTTATGGTTTCAGTTATTTAAATATTTTGCTTATCTTTGTAAATTATCAATGGATGAAAAACTAAGCATGGTATTACTAATCACTTTTCTGGTGTACTATGTTGACTATTTTGATATTTGGTTATAGTTACAGGGGGTGTAAATTTCAGGCTGTACCATGTAGTCTGCTTGTTTTGGTTTTGGTCTATTATGTTAAAATTACACAGGTAAATAGGTTTTATGGAGAAATAATGATAATACTGTATTAAGAATGAAAATACGAATGTTTTTTAGCCAATCACATATCATATATGATAACAATATAATCCGAGATAAAACATAATGTATAATGTTAAGTAAGAAACTAAGAAACTAAAATCATTATCACAGCATCTATATCATGATGTTTGTAAGTCATTGGGATTGACCAATAAGTGACCAACACAAAAATCATAGCTGAGATCATACAAGTTATGTGTTCTGGATTGTCTGGGATATCCCGGACATTGACCATATTAAAACCTTTTTTGTATGTGAGATGCTTGCAGAAGAAATATCAAAGTATAGTAAAATTCTGATAACTGAATTACCAAAAAAAATTAGTACTGGAGTTAGAAAAATAACTTATAACTACCATCAGACTTTGTCTGAAGTTGCAAGCAACCTCGGAAATAAATCTCCTGGGCCCCCAACTTTTGTCTGGTCCAATATGGGTCTGGGATCCCTTTTATATGATATATGAGTTTGTTATAACATGGTGATCAAGAATACATATGGGTTATTGGCAGTTATTTTAATAATGTAGAAAATATTGATTTGGTCCAAAAATGGTGCAGCCAGAAATAGGTCCTGGGTAAAAAATTTTGTTATATATGCATTACATGTTTCATGCCGATCAAGAAATATATATATTATAGATGATTGTCATTATGATAAAAAAGGTGATTTTTTCGGTCCAAAATGGTCTGGACCCTAATTGGTCAAAGGTCCAATATTATGTCATAGTTGGATTGGCCATGTCACAACATTCAAGAATATGTATATAGTTTATGAGTAGTAATCCTAACACAAGTTTCATTAAAGGTTAAAAATTTGACTAAATCACCCAGTCATCTCTCGGTATTTGTTACCATGACAATGCAGAAAGTCATAAAAATCATAGGGTCTATTCTATATTACACTTAACATTTGTAGAAATTTTCAAGTTTTTCAAAGGAAAATATTATCTATGTATTTTTGATAATGTTTAACTGTTAAAAACTTTCAAATATTTTAACAACTTAAGAGTACAAGTTATTTAAAACAGATTTTTGAAATGAATATTTTTGAATGGAAATCTATTTTGCTGATTACGCTAACCAGTGCACCCACATACACCTAAAATAGATTTTACCATTACCCTAACCAGTGCTCCCACATTTTGTTTTGTTATTGAAATACAAAAAAAGTTATACATAATGACTTGGTATAAATGGAGACTGAACAGAAAAATCCTTTTTCAAACAAAAACCACATGTACATTTACATTCAAAAGTCTTGAATGTTCCTGGATTGTTTGTTATCTCTTATAACAGTTCCTGAACCAATTTTGATCAGGGCTTAATTCTTTTAAAAAGAATCATTATGTTTTACGAATTAGGAATTATCCAAATACTTCATAACATATACATGACCTTCACGACAACCAACCCATAATAAACTGTTTGTGCCTATAGCCAGTGCTAAAGGACCCTTGCTATGTGTTATAAAGTATTGGATAAACTCTCCATCTGAAGTAATTAAATGTATTTTATTATTGTTGTAGTCAGACACAATAATGTGTCCTAACTTGTCACATTTTACTTTTAAGGGATCAAACATTTCACTTTCATTTCCCATATATTTACACTTTAACTTCCCGCTAGCATTCAGAATAACTATATGACCATTGTCATCACTTGTTCTGTTAACAACACATATACTAGTATCTTTATTTGTATTCTCATCAATTCCCTGTGGGATTGTAAATAATCTTCTATCAGCGTTCCATTTCCATGAAAGAATAGATAACATTGTTACATTATCATATTCATATGTTGTTAATATTTGTCCAGTAATGGTCATCTTGGTAACAAGCCTTTTACTAGTCTTGTCTACCTTATACAGAAATTGATCACACATTGTAATCAGGATATGACCATCACTGGACAAACACAGACATTGACAGATGACTTATCTGACAGCTTTCAGACTCTGTATGTAATTTACTATCAGGGTATTGACAGATGACTTATCTGACAGCTTTCAGACTCTGTATGTAATTTACTATCAGGGTATTGACAGATGACTTATCTGACCTAACCAAATTATGTTTTTAATTAAAAACATCATTGTTCAGAGTTCCTGTACATAGAGAAATTTTGCAAAAATTTCGGAAATTTGATCAAGTTTATACACCACTTGGGCCCCATTCAAAGTTACATCAGGGCATTTAGGGTTAGGTAGGTCATTGTTGATGGGTTTTTTCCAGGTGTGATCATCATGAATATTCCAATTATGACATAATGTTTATAGTTATTCTAAGTATGAAGGTACAGAAGGAATAATTTTGACATAGTCATAATTGTTGTTTTGTTAAAAAGTTAAAAATTGCTCTATGTACAGAATTAAGTTGACTTTTTCATGAATGAAAAATATTTTTTTCTATTAGGTCAGTGTATTTTATATTAAGGTTTGACAAATTTTTTGTGAGGTTGTTGAAAAATATGATTTTATTCTTGCATTTTCCATGTGTACTGAATTTGTGGAAATACAGTAGGTCTTGGACATTGGTCTCTCTTTGAAATTTTCATTTTGCCATCACATTACAATGCAAATCTCTCTCTTTCTCTTTCTCTCTCTCTCTCTCTCATTGCCACTTGAATGACGATTACTTTATGAGAAAGTCATCAAAACAAAAATGTTTTGTTCTGTAATACATTGTATTAATGTTTTTGTTGCTGTCATTTAATTTCAGACAAGTTGTGAGTGCTGAAAATTTAACACCTGAAACCAGACAGATAATGGAAGAAGTGACACGATTTCTTAATTTGGAAAAATTACTTCCTTGTTACAGACATACAGTTACTGTCAGGTATGGGGGATGTTTGTCATTTTCTAAAAAGCGTAAGACGTGGGATTTTTATTTGACACAGTTTCTCTCATTTTTACAGTGGTGACCCAGACCCATAGCTAAATATGTAAACTAAATATTTCACAATCTCTGGCTTGATGTCCATCTAGTTGGTCACTTTAAAATCTTTACACTAAATGTATACCCTTACAAGTGACTAGACGACCCTAGCAAGTTGAATAGAATTGTAAGTTAAATGTTAATTAATATAGTTCTGTCTTAAAGATGTCTGTCTGAAGTTTGTCTGAATAACTGTATAATAAACTACAGGCAGAGAAGCAGTAGTACACTAATACTTCCTTCATATTACATACATAGTTAGCTAAGATTTCAAATCACTCTTAAATATGTGGTTGCAGAAAAAAAGTTACAACTATTCAAAAGCTGAAATGAAACCTTAGATATTTCACATGTCCTTAGTGGAATACCTTTGATAATTACAGCTGTATCCGAGCCATCAGAACACTACAGAGATACGGACATCTACCCAGTGATGGGTCTATCTTTATCAGTTATGCTCAGTATGGCGTGTTTAGGGACATCAGAGTCGCAGCAATAGAAGCTATTGTAGAGCTGATTAAAAGTATGTACACATTAACAGTTACAGCTTCCATTTACTACCACCATTTGTACAACCTGATTTTGATGTGTTTTAGTCAGTCATGTCAAGGTACCTAATGTCATCTGACTGGCACAACCACCATTGTGATGAATGATGATACTCAGAATTTAGACCGGCTCTGTATTGGAGTACCATAGAATAGGGTCTGGGAATGGAGGGAACTTTTGAATAAAGTGTGGTGGCAAATAAATTGAGTGGGATTATAATTGGGTTTTACTGAATATTTTATTGGACAGTAAAACATTGGAATTTATGTGTCAGAGAATATATACATGTACATGTATATGTTTCTACAGTTTAAAAGATTAGAAGTGTGATACACTTAATGCTTAGAAAAACCAGTTTATTCATTGTGACTACATTATAATTCTAATTTTGAAAGGAGGCAAAGGTAAAAACTACCCTTCCATTACAATGACCTTTCAATATTTAGCACCAGTCTTTTAAAGAAAGAGGTGGATATTAAGTGTAAACTTCCATCTGTCCTTCCATCCTTCTTTCCTTCCAGTCACTTCTTGTCTGGAGTAATTCACCAAAGTCTATGAAGCACTATTTTGCAAAACTTGGTGCAGAACATCAACATTGATAAGCATATCATTAACCAGGGTTGGTCTGCAGATTTTCCTCAGAGTTATGGCCCTTTGAACACAAATGCAAATCAAAAGAAGTACCTTCTTACAGGGGATCCTTATTCACTGAATTGCTTGTAATACATTTGTCTTATTTTTGTGTTGTCTACCTTTCAGCTGAGTCTAAAAAAGAAGAGTTAAATGTACTGTTAGATTTGGTTGAAAAAGATCCAGATATATATGTCAGGTTTGTGTTCCTGTCTTCATTCTTATAACCCCCCCCCCCCCCCTCCATCTATTATTGGCAAATTTTAGTTTGAGAAAGTTTGTGGCCCTACACATTGAAAGTTGGCACACTCTGGCTTCTGCCATCATCCCAGAAGTATCCCCTTCAATATCAATGAAAAACATGTTTCCTCTGGTGTAAAACACCATTACTCTACTCATCCTATTACCTCCTAACCATTTCCTTCTTTCCATCCTTCCCCCCAGTTTCCTCATTCCCAACCTCATTACCCTTTGTCATAAACCATACCATGTTCCTCACTTCCATTCTTTTCTTTCTGTTCCTTCTTATTTCCTTATTTTCTTATTCTTTTTTCTCTTATTCCCTCCAGGATACTTCCCTCAGTAACAAAATAAAATGGTTTTGTATAATGGTGAACAACTTTAGTTGTGGACATTTTCTTTATCGTTTTAAGTGTAAAATGTGAATAGTGTTTAATGAAATCTTTTTTTTTAATGTATGTTCTTGAAGTGAGTGAGTTGTTGTTTAAAGCCACATCAGCATTATTGCAGCTATTTGCAGCTTTGTATTTGTAAAATATATGATAAAAGTTGAAAATCTCATACCTGAAAAAGTAACTAAAAAGACATCCTGGTGAGTCTAGTCATGTGGGTTGGCATGGGTGTAGTCATGGTGGTGGTGGTGATTATGATGATGGTGTGTGTGTGTGTGCATTTAATGTATCATGTATCAGTAATTTGGTGTACATGTATCTATTTCATTTTCAGACATCGGACACTGCGTTTGCTGATCAAGAACCCACCATTTAAGAAAGGTGAAATTAGTCCACTACACACACAGGATCTGGTAGAAAAACTATGGAAATTAATGAAGTAATTATCATCACATTTACAGTATTTTTGCTATATTTCAGCAGGGATATTTGTTTTAGCATAAATGTATATCTATCAGCAGGATTCTTGTAGATAAAGAACTAGATATTCATTTATTGTTGTACATCATTTACCAGTATATATTTACTGTGTACAAATTACAGGGGAGATAACTATGGTTATATTGTTTTAAACAAATTTTGTGTTGATGATTTATAGGTCAAGTTGGTCTTGTCATGTGACCAGTTTGAATCTTGTCTTGTGACCAGTTTGAATTGTTAATTTTTTATTTGTATAAAAATCATGGTCATATTAAGTTGAAAATTACAGTTGCAACTGACATTTATTATTTGACATGTAATAAATATCTTGAAAAGAAGTAGAAAAATGTTTTGGATTTATAATGGCAGATATTTTTCTGTAATAAGAATAGCCCCCTTGATTTACCGATACATTTAATGATCATTCTGATATATTTTTGTTTATTTTTTCAGTGTTAGTCTGTCACATGATAGCCGATTAAGGTGTGATGTAGTTGACCTATATTTTGTGCTGTATGGAAGAACTAGACCATCTTGTCTTCATATTCCAGAGGTAACACAAATATTTATAGCTCACTGTCATGAAGTACAGAATAGTTTCTTTCAACATCATCATCTTTTGCTAAAAATGTTGGTCGAGTGTTTTGACTGACAAATGATGAGGTTTTCCATAAACTTTTTTGATCATTTGATGATCAAGTTTTTGTTTTTGTAACACACTACATGTGCAGGCATGCTACACTGTTTTTTACAGATCTTTTATTGTTGATAATTTGTGTTACAGAAACAGTTCCTTAAAAGCAAGTAATTGTTATGCCTGTAACATCCCTAAAAATCCAGTTTTTGAAAAGAAGTCATTTATAGTCATTCTGTTAAAATAAACTGTCAAAGAAAAGATATATATTCCTATAAATACAGAAATAAATGTTTTTCCACTGCAATTTTTTGTAGCATCTAGTAGAGACAGTTGGGTTTATTCTTTAGTCATTTAAATTTCCATTAAGATTGCCAGGTTTTACTGCATCAAATTTAGTAACATTTGCTTGTCTACTTTTAAGTCTTCACAGAGAATAATAAATTGACGTATCGCCGGCCATGATTTTTATGTTCTGACACTGACCCTCATCACAGTACCAAAGCACAGCAACTAATGATGTACTAGTGTCAGTGTCATCATTAAATGGCACAATTCAGGTCGAGTTTTCATTCTTTTTGTGTGTAATTCAAGCATGCCAGCCCTTTTGTCGGAACATTGTGGGCATGGTTGGTGATCTGTCAATTGTTTGAAGTAAAATATTCTTTATTGAAGAGTTATAATTTACAAATATATAAACATAGTCAATCATTTTATCTTTACTTTAGAGTTTTGTGGTTTTGAATTTAAAAGAAAAAAAGGCAAAAATGAATCCAGCTTATGTCCCTGAAGAAATGGAGGTAAGATGTTAAAATTATGTTTTGGTTGGTCTAAAACCATTGCCTCTATTATTGAAATTTATTCTATAAATTGTGTTGTGATGCAAAAAGACAAAAATCAAATTTAGGTGTATAGGTGAAGGGTCATGGCCCAATCACAAAACCTACTGGGGGTGGGGGGTGGGTATAAGTCGGCTACATGGACAGTTCTGGTTCTCTCAATTTCTTGTCCAATCATAAAACTTTATGTGAGCATTGATGCAGATTTGTGTGACATAATATTTAGTTTTGTTTGATTCAAGGACTACATATTATCAATATTCATATCTTTCTCCTTTTTAACAGGAAATGTTTGAAGATGAAGAAGAAGAGGAACAGCCATCATTCACTGAAAGTAACCAACCACAATCAGAGAATATGGAGGAAGGAGAAATATTAGATGTTGTTGCTAACAGTAGTAGTGTTTCTGAAGATGTCAAACCTAGTATAAATCAGCTTTCCTCTGATTCTAGTATGAAAACAGGAAAATCTGACAGTTTAGATGATAATTCTAAATCAGGGACAAAACGAAGTGCTGATACGACCCCTTCTTCAATATTTACAGTCAAATTTGAGAATGACAACAGAATAGATTTACAGTTTAATGATGGGACCCCAACAAAAACTAAAAAGGTATTTATAGAATTCTCTCTTGATTGCTTTAAACATTTGCAATTCATTTTCATCATAACCTAAAGTTGGAAATTTCTTGTACAGTGCCCAGTACTGTATATGGAAGCCTTAACAACTGTACAACAACCTCTGATTCTTGGCATGCGCTTGTGTGGGTATATACCCATCTAGTTTACTTTTGTTTTAAAATAAAATAAAGACAAGTATTTTTACTTTTAATTAAGAGCCATGGATTGTTGACATATTTGCTAATAGATTCCCTGCTGTTTAAAACAATTGTTAATGCACAGCTGTTTTTACATGACTGTTGAAATCAGTGGTATTAAATGACATTAAAGTTGTTTATCAAACTTTTATTGCATTTAAATTTCATTACAAGTTGTAAATAATTTCCTATTTTTTTTGAAAATTTGAACCCCTTTATACTAAAGAAATTGAAATTAGTAATAAGAAGTTTCAAATGCCCTGCATATGTGGTGTTTCATAGTCAGCTTAAGCAATTGCTATTTAGATTATTTTGCTTATATCAAAACATCACCAGCTTTAGGTGAGGTTTCAGAAGTTTAAAGCTTTGTATTACACTTATGACAAAGAACGGTAAGGCTTCTGTTTTTCTTTTCTAACCTACCCGGATATAGGAGCTGATAGTAGTCTTTAAGGATTTTATCCTAAAGACCCACCACACTTTTGTGCCTGGCATTACCGTATGTAATATAGGGCATCAGTCTTCATAAGCTTCCTGCACAAGAGGCAGAGTTTTGTGCCTGACTTATTCTGACATAGAGGCCAACATCAGTCTTCTAAGATTTCACTCAAAGGACCCACTACCCTTGAAAATCGGACAAAGGGCATCACTCTTTTAAGATTTCATCTAAAGTGGGAATGTTTTGTGCCTGACCTACTATGACATAAGGCACTGTTCTTTTTAAGATATCTTCCTATGGACCAGCCAAATAAGAGGTAGAGTATGTGCTTGACCCACTCTGACATAGGGCATCAGTCTGCAAGATTTTGAACAGGCTGCTACGTAAGAGGGAAAGTTTTGTGTTGCACCTTCTCTGATAGAACGCATCACTCTCTAAGCCCTCATCCTAAGGGCCTCACCTATAAGAGAGAGATATACCTTCCATGACCTACCCTGATGTAGGGCACGAGACTTTAGATCTCATCAAAAGAAACTGCCCTATAAATAAGAGAAATCTTTGAATTTAAAACACAGTTTGCATTTTGTTTACTTACCTAACACTTTGTTATGTTATTAATGCTATTTGTATACTGTAGATAAGGTATGTCAAGGCCCTAAAATTTACACTTGTAACACCTGTATAATCCATGATTACAGTTGTCTTACAAAATGCACCATCAGATTGTGTTTGTATTGTATCTGGCATCATATTGGCACCATTAAAATCATACTTTCTCTTATTTGGAATTATTATTCCTAGCAAAGCAATTGTGGTGACTATATATCCATGGATTTGACTAATTAGATAATCAAAAACTTAATTTGGTGGGATCAGATGATCCGTAATCATACAAACCTCTTTATTTACTTGATTTTAATTTGTATTTGTGTCATACCCCTGGATTTAGGGTGAGCCTCAGCTTTGGTGTCCAATGTTAAAGAAATGTATGACAACATAAATGCTTACCAATATATAATGTCTTTGCAACATTTTGAATATATATTTCAGTCATTGCAAAAAAAATGAAAATTTAATTAGCCAGTAATTCATTTGTTACTTTTAGAATTGATATTATAGACAGTATATTGTTTATATAAAACATTCTTATCTACAGTAATTTTTGTTTTATATTTAACATTGTTTTAAGGGGCTGTCACAATAACCAGAACGAACCAAATTTTGTAACCCTTAAACTCATACATATCACATGCAAAAAGAAATATACCCATTTACGACAAACTAGATCAAACTATATTGATGGAATAATTAGAAGATGGTTACTGGTGACAGCTCCTATTTGTTTTGCATGGTTTTTTTTAACAATCCACTAACACTAATATATTACTTGTTGTATAGATGAGTGGTGACAGTAACAATGTTACAGCTGAACCACCAAAGGAGGAAGCCACAGTAGCTACCACCTCTGTTACCATGGTTACGTCCGCAATAACAACAACAACATCAGCAACAATGTCATCGTCATATGCAGATGCTTTTGCCAGATTTGTTAGGGTACATATAAATGTACCACATATATTTTTTTAGTATTGTCAGTTTTGGTAAAATTCAATACTCAAATGCTCTAATCTAACACTCCAACATATTCACAGATAGGGCCATTGTTATGTAAGTTGCTGAGGTCTAGAAATAGTCATGAAAAAAGGGTATTTGACATGTCTGACAAGAAATTGTTTTGACTTGAAAATCACCATTAGGCATTTTGACCTTTGTTTACTACTAGTAGTCAGAAGTTGTGTATCTTCCTTTATTTCATCATCCAAAATACCATTACTCTCTGTTAAAAGTTGTTTGTCAAATAATCACATCCATTAACTAAAAAAAACCTTAACAATTTCTAATTGGTTGTATCAAAGAGACTCAATATGATATAAAAACTGAGTACTTGAGCATAAAATTTGTAATTTGATATTTGAGTTCTCAAGTATGGCATCCCTTATATTTTTCATTCAGTAAAATTTTATAGTTGAAAATTGAGGAACATTATTTCAACTAATTATGTATCTAATTAAATTAACTTTTGCTGCTGCTTTTTGTGGTAATTTTTATCAGCACAAATCATTGGTCAGTACTTATGCAATTTGACCAATTACTGATGACTTAACAATTCTATTCAATATTACTAAAATTTGGTTATTTTTTCAAGCATGTTTGGTTGATCTTTTTTACTACTGCATATACTTCATGAAAATGTCAATATACCAGTAATTAACTTGATTATTTAGAATTCCTCAAAAACAACAGGTTAACTTGACCTTGTTTTAAAATCAAAATATTTTAATTACAGTCAAAATCTGTAGAAGAATCCATGTCAAACATAGTCACACCATCGTCGGCCTCCGTCCCTTTCCTAGCCACACCATCATCAGCTTCTGTCAGTATGAGTATGGATATAAAGACACAGTTAAGTGAAGAATCAAACTCACCGACTCATCCAGGTAGGTTTTACCCCACCACCACACACATGCACATAATATTTAATATTTCATATGTAATATTTACAATTGGAATTGGTCCTTTTTAGATGAACCTATTTGTTTTTGCTGGCATTCAATTACTCATGAATACGGTATGGGTCATGACCTCTGAATATGTAACATTAAACTATCCGATTATGTCAGAGAATATCATTCTTTTACACTACTTATTGTTTGATTAGTCAGAATTCTAACCTAGTTCTGACATGTCTATCCTTATTCCGAAAAAGGCTGTTCCATCAACCCCATATTTTTGTCGGTATTGTGGATAAAATAAATCGTTGTAGCAATATTTTTACATTACCGTCGTGCTTACAATATTTTTATGATTGTAAATATAGGAAATAATATCTATTTGAGTGTATTCATTCGGTATTATGAATGAGAGTCAGGAATAGCATATTGAATGAACTGCGAACGTTATTTCTTAAATATATACTGTGATTTTCTCTTCAAAGCTCTTTCTGCCTAAATAAAACCAATATTTTCTAGCAGGTATGAAATAATGTAATTTGTAGCTGTAAAAATCTTCAGTACCCAATGTAAGCAAGAACTAAACGAGGTCATAACAGCAGATAAACATGTATATAGAGACCACTGACTGTAAGTCATAACAGCAGATAAACATGTATATAGAGACCACTGACTGTAAGTCATAACAGCAGATAAACATGTATATAGAGACCACTGACTGTAAGTCATGACAGCAGATAAACATGTATATAGAGACCACTGACTGTAAGTCATGACAGCAGATAAACATGTATATAGAGACCACTGACTGTAAGTCATAACAGCAGATAAACATGTATATAGAGACCACTGACTGTAAGTCATAACAGCAGATAAACATGTATATAGAGACCACTGACTGTAAGTCATGACAGCAGATAAACATGTATATAGAGACCACTGACTGTAAGTCATGACAGCAGATAAACATGTATATAGAGACCACTGACTGTAAGTCATAACAGCAGATAAACATGTATATAGAGACCACTGACTGTAAGTCATAACAGCAGATAAACATGTATATAGAGACCACTGACTGTAAGTCATAACAGCAGATAAACATGTATATAGAGACCACTGACTGTAAGTCATAACAGCAGATAAACATGTATATAGAGACCACTGACTGTAAGTCATAACAGCAGATAAACATGTATATAGAGACCACTGACTGTAAGTCATAACAGCAGATAAACATGTATATAGAGACCACTGACTGTAAGTCATAACAGCAGATAAACATGTATATAGAGACCACTGACTGTAAGTCATAACAGCAGATAAACATGTATATAGAGACCACTGACTGTAAGTCATAACAGCAGATAAACATGTATATAGAGACCACTGACTGTAAGTCATGACAGCAGATAAACATGTATATAGAGACCACTGACTGTAAGTCATGACAGCAGATAAACATGTATATAGAGACCACTGACTGTAAGTCATGACAGCAGATAAACATGTATATAGAGACCACTGACTGTAAGTCATAACAGCAGATAAACATGTATATAGAGACCACTGACTGTAAGTCATAACAGCAGATAAACATGTATATAGAGACCACTGACTGTAAGTCATGACAGCAGATAACTGACTGTAAGTCATAACAGCAGATAAACATGTATATAGAGACCACTGACTGTAAGTCATGACAGCAGATAAACATGTATATAGAGACCACTGACTGTAAGTCATAACAGCAGATAAACATGTATATAGAGACCACTGACTGTAAGTCATAACAGCAGATAAACATGTATATAGAGACCACTGACTGTAAGTCATGACAGCAGATAAACATGTATATAGAGACCACTGACTGTAAGTCATGACAGCAGATAAACATGTATATAGAGACCACTGACTGTAAGTCATAACAGCAGATAAACATGTATATAGAGACCACTGACTGTAAGTCATAACAGCAGATAAACATGTATATAGAGACCACTGACTGTAAGTCATAACAGCAGATAAACATGTATATAGAGACCACTGACTGTAAGTCATAACAGCAGATAAACATGTATATAGAGACCACTGACTGTAAGTCATAACAGCAGATAAACATGTATATAGAGACCACTGACTGTAAGTCATGACAGCAGATAAACATGTATATAGAGACCACTGACTGTAAGTCATAACAGCAGATAAACATGTATATAGAGACCACTGACTGTAAGTCATAACAGCAGATAAACATGTATATAGAGACCACTGACTGTAAGTCATAACAGCAGATAAACATGTATATAGAGACCACTGACTGTAAGTCATAACAGCAGATAAACATGTATATAGAGACCACTGACTGTAAGTCATAACAGCAGATAAACATGTATATAGAGACCACTGACTGTAAGTCATGACAGCAGATAAACATGTATATAGAGACCACTGACTGTAAGTCATGACAGCAGATAAACATGTATATAGAGACCACTGACTGTAAGTCATAACAGCAGATAAACATGTATATAGAGACCACTGACTGTAAGTCATAACAGCAGATAAACATGTATATAGAGACCACTGACTGTAAGTCATAACAGCAGATAAACATGTATATAGAGACCACTGACTGTAAGTCATAACAGCAGATAAACATGTATATAGAGACCACTGACTGTAAGTCATAACAGCAGATAAACATGTATATAGAGACCACTGACTGTAAGTCATAACAGCAGATAAACATGTATATAGAGACCACTGACTGTAAGTCATAACAGCAGATAAACATGTATATAGAGACCACTGACTGTAAGTCATAACAGCAGATAAACATGTATATAGAGACCACTGACTGTAAGTCATAACAGCAGATAAACATGTATATAGAGACCACTGACTGTAAGTCATGACTTTCAAAAGGCATTAGAGTTGTTCAGTGGTGAGGTTAAAGTATTATTATTGTAAAGCCTTTATGCTAAGGTCTGGCTTATTTTATTATTTTCAGAACAGTCCAGCAGTACCAATCAACCAACATCATTTTCTGGTCTGTTGCCTCGTGCCTTTTCTACACAGTTTCAGGACTCGTTTACGATGTCGCCATTAACAACTGAGGAATCCAGTACGGGAAAATCACATAAATCAAAGAAAAAGAAGAATAAAAATAAACATAAGCACAAACATAAACACAAACACAAACATGACAGAGGAGACAGGGAGAAAGAGAGAGACTTTGTAGACAGATTTAAGGAGGGTCATTGTAGCTCAGGGACAAGTACTGTTAATTCACCCCTTACATCAGCTTTTGATAAGGAAAGTTCGCCAGATTTTGAGGAAATTTGAGAAATAATTGTTCAGTGAAATGTCACAGTCAGTGTTAGCAATTTTTGATAAGGCAACTGTTTTCAGGAAATTTGACAAATAATTTGAGGCCATTTGCCTCAATTATTGTTGCGGATGTTTAACAAGGCAAGATTTTCCCAATTTTTTTTATGAGAATTGCCTTAATCATAGTTGTCAACATTTAAAGAATTTCCATTAAAACAGGAATGAACTTTCAATAAGCATATCAAATGCTGAAGTACACAGCCAGTGTTTTAACAATGTAATGGTCTGTCCTAAAGGAGACAAGAGGACATCCTGGAAAAGGCAGCTTTTATGGAGCCGTGGATTGATTCAATGTCCCACACAAATGCTATGGGGTGTTGGTCACATGGTATAGTGTCGAACCCAATTTGATATCAGAATGGCACATGAATAAGCAGAACATCCCTTGGAATGCTAGTATAAACATATGTAGGTCTCTGGTGATAATGTTAATGTCATCGTGAAAATTGCAAAGTTTATTATGATGTACTATAGATAAATATTGAGTTCCTTGAGTTATGAAACTAAACAGGTTTAGTATCATAATTATGAAGGGGTGAAATATAATCAACAGAAGTAGTATAAGCTTGCTCTGATACAGGTATATGATTCTCTGTGTATTTCTACAGTAAAGGTAGCAAGTTAACTCTGTTTATAGAATAATAAATAAAAATTTTAATACATTATTAGTTTGTCTATATAAAGTACCTAATACAGTCAAACCTGTCTATAAAGGCCACTTAAGGGAATCAGTTAAAGTGGCCTTTATGAGCATGTCACCTTTATATACAGGTTCAAATTATGTGGATAAAGAACAATTATATAATTCTACTGGCCTTTATAAGAAGATGGCCCTTATATAGAGGTGGCCTTTAAGGCTGGTTGGACTGTAGTGGGATCGAAAACAAACATACCAAGCCATGTCCAAATCATAACCCCAAAGGAAAGTAAAAACTTTGAAAACTGGCAAATTAAGTTAAACATATATGAAAATCTGTAGTTGGTGACATTCCAATATAAGTAAAATAATCTAGATGTAAAACACCAATCAATAAATCAATCAAACAGTAGTAAGATATTTTAGTTTTGAATAAAACTTTACAGACTTTGCCAACACAGGTTATAGATCTGTTCAGTACATTTATGAAATCAATTTTTAACAGTAAAACCTTGGTTTATTTGTTAAGTAACATTCTGGCACTATAAAGAGGTTTGACATTAAAATATTGTAGGAGGCTTATAAAGAATACATAGAAGAAATCGATTCTAGGACTTTAAAATAATCTTGTGATATGTAAGGTGGCAAAGGCTAAGCTATGATGAGACATTAAATGTACTTGGTAACAGTTAATGCAAGTAAGAATGAGAAACAATAGAAGTTTCAAATTGAAATGTGGAAACATGACAAAAAGAGACAAAATTTATATTGGGGTCACTGATTATAAAACCCCCAACTTTTGAAAGACACTTGATTTACTGACAAAAAGATGTGTGGTGGTTTGCTTATAGCATTATTTAAGAGTTGTGAACTATCAGAATTAGTTTACAAATAGTGCTACATTAATGTGTAAAATTTATATTTGTATCACTGATTATAGAATCCCCGACTTTTGATAGGCACAGGATTTATTGCCAAAAAGCTGTGTGGTGGCTTGGTTTTAGTTCTATCTGAGAGCTCTTAACTATTCCACTTAGTTTACAAATAGTGCTACATTAAATATGTAAAAACAAGCACTAGGGGATTCACCAAATAACAACACTCAAGCTGTAGTACTGTTTCTGTGGTTTAGGAAAATCTATATAAACTAATATTTTTAATATATTGTGATATCCATAAACAGATAAAGGTACATGATCATCCATTGAGTTTGTTCTCTTTCCCTATCCCTACTCTTGTAGCCTTGATAAAGGCAGTAGACACCAAATAATTGCTTAATGTTGAATATTTAACATAAAAATGAAAACTTATATTGTTCATTTTATTTATAACTTTGTAAAATATTACAAGCACAATATTAGTAATTATCAGGACCCAGTTGTTCTAAGCTTGATTAGTTTAATCAATGATTAGCAGAAGTTTTAAACATGAATAAAACTTAAAATATCATTATAGAATTTATAGTTTTATTACAATTTTCATTGGTTTGATGGAATTTTTATTCATTTTCAACATTAAGTTCACAATATATCTGAAATTATACAAAATTCAAATTTTGACTAATCAATATATTAAACTAATCAGGCTTCGAACAAATGGCCCCAAAATGATATGTATATAATCTGTCATCAATCAATTTCTAACGCTCGAACAACTGGGCAACACAAACAGTTTTCATCTTGGATACAAGGAGTCTAGTTGGCAAATTCAGTTTCAGTCCCTAGAGAAGGATTGAATCAACAATATCCCCATTGTTAATCTAACACTCCATCCTCTTTACAATATTAAAACCTGTCCTCAATGTTAGATATGAAGCATTGAACCAGCATAAATACTTAAAAAATTTTGAATGAAAAAATGCATTGTTTCACTACATGTACAGGTATTTGTTCTAGATGACATTCAGGTACTAATTAGTAATAACTTGTATGTTGTACATAATTATTAAACACACTGTAAAAAAAACTATATCACATTTAAATTATTGATGATTAAATAGTAAATACAGTTAATTATAGAGGTAGAGTGAACGTGTGGTAAAACAAAAATTAAATGCTCTAAACCTACAGGTGAGCTATGCTGCTCTTTTTACAATCTTTTTTTCTTTCTTAAAGGCCTTCCATATTTTGGAACAATTAAATTGCATTGTGGTTGTCTAGTGGCACTATTTATACATAAAATATTGCTAAAACTCCCTGATAAACAACTATTATTTACAGATGAACAGTAGATCATTTACAGTTTATAGTCTTGGAATGCTTCATTTATATGTCCATTAGCAATCTGTCCATTTTCCTTGGCTTTTGTATCTAATTCGTCCAGCTTTTGCAGCTCTTTCTTAGATAAATGATGGACAATACCTGCTCCAATGGCATCTCCTAAAACATTGACAGCTGTCCGGAATCTGTCTCTGTATCAAATAAAAGGAAAATATTACTAAACATTGGACAATTTGTAAGATTGAAAAATCCTTAAAAGACATTCCTTTAATTTATGACACCTCACCAAAAATGTATAGAATTATTGAAACACCATATTAAAAATACAGGGAAACAAATGGGAACCATAAACATAAAATATTATATGACCCAAATGTTTGTTTGTATAATTATAATGAATTCCATATGTTTCAGGGACAGTAACTAATTTATCACTAAAATGCATTTTTTTTACTTTTTTTTTGGAAAACTTGTGCAAGTAGATGGAATGGAGTAGAGTAAGGGTGGTAAATGCTCCAGTCAAGATTCTTCCTCTTATACTGAGGTAAAAAAGTCTGGTAGAGGAAACCAAAGTACCCAGAGAAAACCATCAATCTTTGAAAAGTGAAATGACAAACTTTCTAGAGTGGGGCCCTGGATTAGAACGTAAGGTGTTGCATGTGAGCATGCTCTTTAGACTACTAGGTCCCCAATGCACTTCCTATAAGATGGAGAACCCAAGCAATAAGCAGCAAATAGGAAATTTTATATTCCAGAAAGTGTTTCTATAATGTACAGATTAGTATTTGCTTGGGAGAATTTGGTACTATATATGTGTTATCATTGTATTAAATTGAATAAGAACAAAATTACAAATCATGAAATATATTACAACTATATATTGCAGACAGAATACTAAGTTTGTAAGTAATACTTACAGTAGCCAGTCTATGGCAATGACAAGTGTGACATCATCAGTTGGAAATCCTACAGCTGTCAATACAATCACCATGGTAACAAGCCCGGCCTGTGGAACCCCAGCAGCTCCAATGGCTGCAGCTGTAGATGTTATGCTGTTCAAACAAAAATTGGTGCCTTAAAATGACAACACCTTAACAAAGGAATATTTACAGTATACTATCTATGCAAGTTTTGAGATTTTTTTTATATTTTATACCAATAAGACTGACCCATAATTCCAAGCACAACTGCTAGTTCAAGAATTTGTTATTACCATATTACTGCATGTTTTAATAGATGACAAGATTTGCTGATTTTTGGGGTTTGTTTTGGTAGTACATGATGGGCAACTGACTAAGGGCTTCCAGGTCAGGACAGGAGTAAGACAAGGCTGCCTCCTCTCGCCCTTTCTGTTCCTTCTAGCCATAGACTGGATCATGCATACCATCACATATGGAAAGAGAAATGGCATCCAGTGGACACCGTTGAACCAACTTGATGACCTTGACTTCGCAGATGACCTGGCACGCCTGTCAGACACACACAGCCAGATACAGGAAAAGTCTTCATTATTGAAGGACACCTCAGCACAGGTAGGACTTAACATCCATAAAATAAAGACGAAGATCCTCAAGGTCAACACCACTAGTAATGAAACAGTAAAACTGGATGATGAATCACTAGAGGAAGTAGAGTCCTTTACATACCTTGGAAGTGTAGTGGACAACCAGGGAGGCACAGAGGCCGACGTAAAGACCAGGATCAGCAAAGCCAGAGCAGCATTCATCCAATTGAAGAAAGTTTGGAGCTCCAAAGTATTCAGTCGCTATACCAAAATCCGACTATTTAACTCCAACGTCAAATCAGTGCTATTGTATGGAGCGGAGACCTGAAGATCCACAAAAACAACGATCAATAAGATCCAGACCTTCGTCAGCCGGTCTACGTCGTATCCTCTCAATACGCTGACCAGAGACCATACGGAACATTAACCTCTGGCAACAGACGAATCAGCGACCAATGGAGGAAGAAATTCCAGCAACCAACACAACCAGGTGGGGACTTACTTGGAACCCCCAGGGAAAAAGAAAGAGGAAGACCTCGAAATACATGGCGCCGAGACCTTGATGCAGACGTCAAGCTGACTGGAAAGACTTGGAGACAGCTGGAACAGATAGCACAAAACAGGCAGAGATGGAGGGCAGTCGTTGATGGCCTATGCTCCAGGAGCGAAGGCCTAAGTAAGTAAGTAATATATTGGAACATCAATAACTGAATTTGGTGAAATCACAGGCACTTGTTTCTGATATTAGAAAAAACATTCTATACTTCAACATGACCTGTTGTGTTTAAATATAGTGTTATTTTTTTAATATCAGAATCAAGTGCCTGTGTGTGAAATTAATATATTTGCAATACATTCATGACAATACTTTTATAGGTAGTGAAGCTTATTTATCTACCTTGTTTAATGTATCTTCCAATAAAGGACTGATTGCCATCAGAGAATCAGTGAATGGTTATCCATGTTTGCTTTTACAACCTCATACTTTATCATACTGTAAATCAAAGCTGATAATTTATTAGTTGTTTTACCTTACTATTATGATTTGTCCAATGTTCAGATCAAACCCTCTGACTTGTCCAATAAATAGAACAGCCACTGCTTCATACAAAGCTGTTCCATCCATGTTGATGGTTGCACCTACTGGAGCGACAAATTTTGTTATCCTGCTATCAACGCCGTTATTCTCCTCCAAACATCGCATTGTTATTGGAAGGGTGGCTGAACTGAAAAGACAAAAAACATAATATGTAAAACAAGAAGAAAAAAGGTAAAAGTAATTATAGAAGATATTGTAAAATTTGAAACAATAATGTAAACAACACATGAAAAATGTGAAACAAATAAAAAGGAAAAGTTATGTGAAAGATGACAAACGTCCAAAGGAAAACTAAACAGATTAGATTATTATATTAGATACCTGATTAAAGTCAAGTTTTATTATCAGTGGTCTTTTTGTATGTCTTATTTTTCTTCTTCAGTTTTGTTATGTTTACTTTATTGGCTATATAATTTTCAGTTACAAGTTCTCTAGAAACGAATTATTTTATATGCAGCTTTATTATTCTCGGACTGTTGGATTGATGTATTTGGTGTTTTGGACATTTTTGATTTGGTCTGAAAATGTATGTACAGTTTATCAGTAGCAACGATCTATTTATCAACTCTAAACCCAAATGTTTACGCATAGCTTTTAAGATATGACGTCCTTGATGTGTTTATATTGTGTCTTGTTTTCTTATTCTATTCCTCTGTTATGTATTGTTCACGGTTTGTTTGGTTATTGCCAAATTCATCCATATGTTGTTCGTGAGAAAAGACTGACCGCATTTATAGAAAGCGTTTGCCAAGTAAGAAAGGCGAAATACTAGTTTAAGATCCTGTTTTTCAACTACAAAATTGTTTTAATTCATTTGTTGTTCCGGACAAAAAGGTTGTCCGCATTTAGAAAAGTTCACCGGGAGTCCAAAAGGTGAAATACCAAGTAGTATAAGATTTTATCTGTTGTTTGTTTTAAAATTGTCATGATATGTCAACTAAGAGAGATAATATTTTGAAAACAAGAAGTTAATTCTCTTCCTGGTTTAAAGAGTACTAGTACTGAACCTCATTGAGGAGGAATTCTAAAAATGTTTTATAAACAAGAGGGCCGCTAAAAATCAAGAGGACCATAACACGCCGATACATCAATAAATTTACGATTACTCCGGACAATTTGCACCGCACTGCTGTGTAGCATTTTACATGCATAATCCCAACATGCTATACCAGTCAAGTTTTATTATAGGTGTTTCTGTATGCTTTACCCCGTGTATTTTTTTCTTTTTCGCCGACGACGTATTTTTTACTCGATTGCTCTAGTTGTTGCTAAGGAATTCTATGTGTATCAAAAATAAACATACCAATCTGTCCGAATCACAATCCAAAGTACAAACTTTGAAACTGACAAGTTAGGTTAAACACGAATTTCAACCAGGGATGTGAGGCCGGGTGTTCCGGAAGGGTAAGCACCTCCTTTTTACCAAGCTACACCCGCCACTTGAGTGAAATGAACATGGAGTTATGAGACGTCAAATATCCAGGGCAATCGTGGACACGGAGACATCAAACTTATCAACAATACTGTGATGACGGCCATAAAACATTTTGAGGGCCTTGATAACCGACTAGGCTTACAATATCCCTGGGTCAACAATTTATTTCTAAGTAGCTTGTTTCGTTGTATAAAGTTCCCGTAGTGGAAACAAGTTCTACCTTAGCGTATTAATTGGGAATCAAATATACCATAAACAGGAGAAGCAGGTATATTGCTGCATAGAAAAGGATATATGTCATAGCACAAGTCTTCACATGGTTAAAGCTGCATCAAGTCGAATGAGACAATTAATAAAAACTATCAATACTACACCATGACAGCCACATACAGAAACCAACAATAAACAACGCAAAATATAAACTAAAACTATATTTAACCCCCGATTTTTAATGGTACAAAAATAGTATGTAGTAGTGGTGATGAAGTTGACGTAGTAATATGACTATAATATAGTTGACTCGTAACTGAATAAAGTGCACTAAGTAATATTCAAAACAATCAAGAACACAACAAGAGAAACCAATGTAAATATGAAATAAACACATACTAAGACCATTAACAAAAAATTGTGGAACGACACTGGATATATATGTATTATGACAAAATGGTATCTTGTGATGTATGCATTATTTACATGTATGTAAGATTGCCGCAAAAATTGAGGTTCCCTTACAAATGTAAATTGCATACGATTTTGGAGATTGATTTTATATATAAACAATATACCTAAACTGGGTATGCAACACATCATCTAATGTTACAGATTAAAATTTATCCACAGGCATAGACGATATATTGGGATAGAAAGACAGGGTGATTACTATATACTCTCAAAACTTCGTTTACGGAAAGTTCAATTTAAAAAAAAATAAGTGAAACATTGTTCGATAGGTTATTTTAAAACAATCAATAATGGTATCGAATAGTGATTAAAGTAATTACCGGTTACATTTTTATAGGATTGCCAAAACATTGAACAAATTCAAAAGTTCCTTATAAATAAGAACAAATAAGTTCAAATAGAATTGAAAATATGTTCTGGGTGTGTTCTATAAGAGTCAGTCGATAAACTTACCGAATTAATGTGGAATAAATAAAATAGTTTTATCACTAATCTACTTAGTTCATACAGGTAAAATGTAAATGTTTTTGTTTCTTAAATTCGTTGAATGAGATAACAGTTAATGATCTTCCTGGTTCATCAGGTAAACACCAAACAGGATTCTATCTATGGCATGGGAGAATTGACGGAGATATATACCGAAATCGTGTAGCATGATATCAAGTTGTTTACAAAAGTTCAGAAAATATTTAGAGAACATTAATTGAACAAGGCTCAGATATCACAATCATTTCCTAGATTTTCCCATATTTAAACTTGAATAAAATTTAAACAATTGTGCCATTTTACAAAATGTTCAGAAATTTAAGGTGAAGACCATTGTAATGTTTGTTTTTTATTTGACATAGATTTAGATTCAATTTTGGTAGAAATTGTATTTGTAGGTTTGTGAAGATTTACTGACATTTGATTAAGAAATTTTTTAATTAAAATGTGAAAAATTATAACAAAACCATAAATTAATCATATCACATCCTTATTGTTAATTCCATCTGGCTAGTCATTATCAGTAATTATTACTAAACCTGTTACATTTTGCAGCACTAGACGACCGTTTCTCATAAGTAATGCTCAGACCAAGTGTGGAAATCTAAATACGTTTTTTTAAGAAGATTAAACAAGAAAAACAGAACGACTAAAATATTTCCAGAATTTCTAATAAGAAAGTAATCAGTTTGGCATTTATCGGGCGTTTATACGACTTATAAACAGATATGTAAACAAATAAATTTATATATTTTACTTCATAGTAAAAGAACACACAAAGACCATTCATGGGACCTAGGGAACTTTTAAGGCAAGTGGTTTTACATAGAAGGTCTTTTGGAGCAAAGGGAAGAGTGGTCGTATAGTGGAATGGGTGTTCTGAAGCTTTAAATCACCCCAAGTCTTAACAAAGCATAACATAAACAATTGAAAACATTGTGTAGAATCGATGAAACCACTGATATGACGTAAAACAATATGCTACTAATTAAAACACTTTTCAAAGAACTTAAGCGACATTTTCCAGGGATTATGTAGAAATATAATCACTTACCTGGACGAAGTTCCCATACAAATTCACTTACCTTAACGGAGTTTCCGTATAAATTCACTTACCTTGACGAAGTTCCCATATCAATTCACTTACCTTTACGAAGTTTTCATATAAATTCACTCACCTTGATGAAGTTCCCATATAAATTCACTTACCTTGAAGAAGTTCCCAAAGCTGTGACAATGGCTTGTGTTACTCCGTATATAAATCGGAATGGATTTTTCCGCACTATAACCAGATACAGAAGTGGTAGTGTCACAAAGCCGTGGATTACAAGTCCACATATAACTGTTATGAAGTAATATAGTAGTTGCTGGAATGTCTTCTCTGGGTCCTGCATTTTAACCACTTCAGCGCCTATCAGGAACATTATTCCTATTGGAGAGTACCTGATGGTATATAAAATGTGAAAATTGTGTATTACAATGTGTGCACATGTCAATAAACAATGCCACCAAAGACAAACATATTGAGACCACTGATTATAAAACCCCTTTTGGATAAAATTTCTAAAGATTAAACTGTGTTACTAGACTATGTGTAAGCTATTTGGCCTTCACGACGTAATAGCCATATACTGTAGGTATAAATTGTTCGAAAAGAATGTTTAAAAGATTTAACACAAAAGAAATGAAATTTTATTTCCATATTTTATTTTACCAGAAATTAGGAATCATTCACAAAAGACACTTTCATTGCCCATTTAAAATACATATTGGCTACTGTTAAAACTTGTTGAAAGTTATTAAAAAAAACTAAGGTATGCTCCCTCATGCAATGTATTTCCTTGGCTAAAGGTTAAAATATATTTTGGTACTTTGGATATTTTTTCAACCCCTTGGAAAAATTTGGTTTCACAATTTTGTCCCGAGCATTACCGATGAGGTAATTGAATTTTATTCTGAAACGGCCGTCTATTGCTGTAAATTTAACACTGGTATAATATGTAATAATTGGCATGCTTATTTTTGAAATCATATGAGAACATACCATATAACCAGGCGTATAAGCTGCATTGTAGCCTCACTCAGAGAATCAAAGAAATCTAGTAATGGTTTTCCTTTTTGTCCCATTCTTCCAATAATGATGCCAAAGAAGATAGAAAATACCACCAAACCAAGGACATTCATCCCGGATTCCTGGGTTAATACTGCATCATGCCAAATTGATGTCTCTGGAAAAATAATGATAATCATGTCACTCAAAATAATCACCAAAAACTAGCCTGTTGCCATAGAAACCCCCAAAGGTTTTCGTGTTTGATTTGTGTCATGAACACCAGATTTTATTTAACATTAAATGACACCAAACAATGTTATTTTTATATTACTACTCCCATTAAAAAAAGAAGAAATCCAAGACACATTCTCGACCTCACCATGCATGGTGCAAAAAAAAAAAAAAAAAAAAAAAAAACATGTTTGGCTTGTTCAAAGCCAATTGTTGTATGTGCCTTAAGGACTTTCTGAAAGTGCTAGATAACCGAAACAGACTCGTAAACCATATTTCAAATTAGTCCCTGGTTTGGTAAATGATATAAATCGCATTTACAATATGTTTGTCAGTACCAAGTAGTACTTACCCGTTACAGTTTTGTTGATATCTTCAGTACCGTTAATTACAATCTGTGATGTGTTTAAGACGTGTGTAATATTGTTTGTTTCAACTACCGTTTTGTTGACCAATTCTGTTTTCTCGACTTGTTTAGTTATTCGCTGTTAATAAAAACAAAAATGAAATGCAAACGAACGAGTGGGTCGATACCATTCGATTATTAAAATTTGACCATTTACAATTTTTGAATGTATTGAATCATAAAACTTTTAAACAATGGTATACGACTTTTGCATCGGTTTTATCCAAATGACAAATCTCTTTGGAAATTATATCTTTTCGATATATATTTTATCTTTATACATATATCACAGACTTTTCTACAAAATTATATCTTGGAAAATTTAATTTTGAAAACTAACAAAATTATTCATATTGGAAATCTGCCAAACATGAGTCAAAGAATATCTTGATTGAGAACTTCTTGTGAAACTTGGTTCTAGTATCTATTTGTGAATACCTAAAGGAGTAGAAGGAAGGGTACCACCAGAACTGGAGCATGTGACTTAAATGGACTCAACACGTGAAAACTCACCCAGGCCCGCACACTGTAAAGATTGGGTAAATGGATTATCTAGGATGATTTTACAGGCAATTATACATCATTGAAAAGGTTTGATTTACCAGAAATATGCAGTTTTGTGTCTAAAAAATCAAAGCTTACATAAGTTTTATTGGAGATGTCCATTTATCCAGTCACTATGACATACTGTATGTATTTCTTAAGCAATGAGGACAAGGTGTGTTATGGTTAAATTAAACAAACTTATTTAATTGTTGATTTGCCAAGATTGTAAAACCTTAAGTAATCAATAAATCTTATAATTAACAAAGAGATATTGACTGAGCAATTATCATAATGAATTATATTACTTTAACCCATTGACCTACAGTACAGACCCGTCGAATTAGTGCCGATTCGACAACGCATCTAGGCCACAGATTAGCTAGATCTTAGCAGCTGTCATGTGAGAATTTTGAATTTCTACTAAAGTAATGCATTCAAAATCAGCACAGCTGCTATCTATCTCGATAGCTTTTCGGTCACTAGCTATCTCGGCCACTCGTATGTCGAACTTCGACTCCTATTTGTTGGCGAAGAGTTTAACTATCGACAGGTCTGTACCTTACTCTACTTATGATGATAGGACAATATCCAATACATAAAACGTTATTAAACAGATTTAACACCTACTAAAATTTATGACTGTTTGCAGTAAATACACAAATGTTCACGTTTGTTTGTTGTGTGTCAATGCCTAACTAATTAAATTTTAAATCATCTTATCGAGAGAATATTTAGACGTCTTTAACAAGTATTGCCGTAATCAATCAAAAACAAACATACCAATCCATGTCCAAACCACAATCCAAAAGCAAAGTAAAATTTTGAAACTGGTTAAACAAGGGAAGTTAGGCTGAGTTGAGTGCTGCGGAAGGGTAGGTACCTCCTGTTTAGCTAGCTACATTCGCCACGTGTGTAATCAAAATTGGGAATTAAAGGAACATGGAATTATTGGACTTTAACTATATCCAGGACAATCTAATATACAGAAACACCATATTAATCAACAATATTGTGACGACGGTCATACAAATTTTTGAAGGCATTGTTAAGCATAGACTTGCAACATCCATGTGTCAACAATTTATTTGTAAGCAGCTTGCTTTGGAATGGGAACAATCCCTACCATAGCAAATTAATTGTGAAACAAACACACCATATATAAATAGGAAAAGCCGTGAAAGTACGAAATGAGACGTGTTTCTGGTGAAATACTAGTCTACTGGTACATACAACACGAGATATCAGAAATATAAAATCCATTTACAAATGCAATTCAAATGACTGAATTCAAATCTTTTGTTGCTGACTCACCTTGCTAAAACATGCTTCTACCAAATTATCAGGGAAACATTGTCTGTAAAACATAAAACATACATTATAACAAATCATATTATAAACTAGTTATCTTGAAATTAGAACATTCTGCATTCTAACTTAAATTGCCCAATTTTAAGGCTAGTGTGTCTAGATGATTACATGTACATTGAAACAAGAATGTGTCATTATGACCTAGCTTTCTAGTTGTACAGAACGGTAATGATTCATCAAACAGCTTACAGAACATTTAATAGTTATAACAAGAAGCCAAATATAATGTATGTATTGCTAAACTTGATTCACAGTTGAACAGCCCATGCTAGAAGCAATTTTGAACACACGAAATGGTTCCGTTGTGACATATAAGGTTCACATTTGAAATTCGAACAGCAATGATAAAAACAAATTTGAATTTACATCAAACACACACAAATGTTCTACTATGACAAATAAGGCTGCAACGGGTTGATGCCGACAACCGCTAGGTAAACAAAGAGGTTTACAATCATGACAACTATCTTTCAGTGATATACCAGTATCATTTCTAATATGTAGTTGTGTTGCCAAATAAAATACCTTGCTTAAAAATCACAATACATTTAATATCAAAAACAAACAATGTTACGAAGTCTTGGTCAAGATTATCATGATCCCACAATAAATAAAACATACCGTTGCTTGGTTCTTGGTTTAAAAGCCCCATAAAGGCGTCTATCGATTTTTTATTTACACAAAACTTTAGATATATAGTATATCTATCGTATAATATTGTATAACTTTAAGATACTACCCTCTTGATGCATATCAATTTACGTAAGTAAAATTAGAATGATTAAAATTTGTGTTGTTAGCAAATATGAGGAGCAGGACATTTTATATTGATTTTTCGTTGTTTTTTATAACAGACATTAAACTACTGTTTATATAATTTCATAAGCAAGCAAGCAAGCGCGCGTGTGTGTTTGTGTGTGTGCCCATATATAAAAATGTCACTCATAGTGTTCATAAATCAAATAAGAATACTGTGCCAAGTAGTATTCATAAATTAAGTAAAAGTGTACTAAAAATTTATCATGACATACAAAAGTGTTACACTTTATCAAACAAAAATCAATAATCGACATAACTTAAAGCAGACTTAAAGCTTAAAGAAAAAAATGTAGAGCAGAGTGCAACTGACAAAACGCAAATAAAACCAATGAAACAACAAAACCACTGAACTCATATAATCAGAAAAAGATCAACAATTAAAACAATTTTAGATCAATCAGGCCTCTACATGTAATGACAATGTCCTTTAATACCTTTGATTTTTTAATGAAATAATGCAATCAGAAATAACGTATGGTAACACTACTGTTGAGTTTATCCTTTTTCAATCACAGGCGCTTGATACGGTAAAAAAAATCATCCTATTTTTTTTTTACCGTATCAAGCGTCTTCCTTTTCAATGTTTTTTTTCGTGACATTTTAACCACCAGCCATAAGACAAAAACATGTACTTGGTCATCCAATGTTACTAAGACCAAGTAACAAAAGTTCAGTGGGAAATTGATGACATGTATAATGACAAAATGTTTTTCATCAAAGGGTTTAGGATTCTTTCTTTTGGGGAATCTGAACGTTTTCTCTACTTAGTTTTTGGAAGGATATTACCCAGCAATTATTTAAAAAGAAAAATCGCGTACTTCTTTTTTACCTGGTTCAAGCAAAATATACCTCTTTTTTAACCCCCCCCCACCCATTTTCGTCCAGTTTTACCCACTGTTTTAAGGGCATTTTCTTCACACAGTTTCTCAATTAAAGTTTTTTCAAGCTTTTTCCCCTTGATGTTTCTGATGTGACTAAAGGATATCTTCACATTTATCCAACATTATACTTTGATATGTGGAGAAAGGTAAATTTTAGCATGGAAATTCATACCTTTACCTTTTTGAAGATTAAATATACCTTGAATATACTTGAATATACTCAGAATGCATCAATAAGTAGACAAATAAACCTACTTTTGTTGGACCCTGGGTAACCATGCCAACATGTATACACTTACCTAAATAAATCAAGAAACGTGTCAAGTGTATTGACTACTTTTGACGATCCTGTAGAGTCCGGCTCTGAACCTCTGGACCCAGGTCTGATGCTAACCGTCAGAATTATTCCTAGAATCACTGCTGAAAGAGTTGTTGTCAGATAGTAAACAATGGCCCTCAGGCCCATTCTCCCGGAAGCACGTGTGTCTAAGGATGCGAGTCCAGAAATTAAACTGGAGACAATAAGCGGGAGTATAAGAAGTTTTAACATGTTCATCAGCAAATCTCCCGGAAACTTTAAATACTTTATCTGTCTGGAAGTAAACGGTGGTTCAACCATTCGAACACCAGCCCCAAGACCTATGCCAGCACCCATGGACAAAATTAACAAAATCATTAGAAGGTTGTTCTTCAACACTTTCAAACATTTTTTCCGTTTTGTTATATGTTCCTTTACATTTTTATCGTCTGCTGTATCTGTTCCACAGTTTTCCAATTCGATTATGGTCTTGTCTTTTTCGGAATCCATTTTCATTAAATAATAACAAATGAATAAAAGTCAACTAAAAGTTTGTTTTCCCGCGTTTATATTTTTCTGAATGAAATTTGAAAGGCGTTTGAAAATACGATAGATATTAATGCAAGATACGCTATGTACCCAGCGACCATTCAGAATGAATTACATATAACGGACCTAAATGTTGATAAAAAAGAAAGTTTAAGATACTGGACTATCCAATCGAGTTTAAAGCTGCCATGATTTAATATATGATATTTGTATACGTATCTTAAAGATAATAGTGTCATAGATTTTGTAACGTATATTGACGATAGCAGATGAATGGTGTTTATATGCACCTTCTAGAAATAGTCAATATTTAGACAGGGGTGACTTAAGTTTGTACTGCACTCTTGTGGTCTTGTTCTCATCCATTTTGTCTAAAAACTTAACAAGTCTTGTTAAATCACTAGATAGATTTTGTTTTAAAATCAAATCATTTGCTCTATTTGTACTTAGTATTGCACAACGAGATTTTTGTTTTTTTAATTATTCCGATCACGTTTGTACATGATGGGAAATAAATGTTTGTTGTCTGGATAGCATAGGAAGGGTGAAAAATTGTCATAATAGGGTTAAAAACTATCATAGGTAGGGTGAAAAATTTGTTGGAAAGATTTCAATATTTATATTCCACTGTAATTTGATTTCGACTAATTGTTCTGGAAAAAATCATTTACTTTACATAGCACATGCATTTATTTATTTGTATTTTTTATGTCATCAAATTTATTTTGTTTATTTTCGATCATTCAGACAAAAGCCAAAACAAAACTGACTAAATATCAAGGCTACTGGAGTTTTGTAGATTACAGTGATCGATTAGATGAAAGGCTCCAATCAAATAGAAGACGTTTTGAAATATTATTGGGGTTTTGGTGGTGGTTTTAACACATGTCCATGGATTTATGTAATATTTTTGGTTTAATTCTTATTTTAAACCACTGAAACATATTATACAATGCAAGATACACTTTGTAGAACACTTTATTTAAATGGAACATAGACCTAGTGTGACATAATGCCGTCCTTGCTATTTAGCATTATAACCACACAGAACATTATCTCTCGGGGAATAAATTCAAGGTTCCGACCGCCTGTCTAGCTTTTTGTCCGGAGTAACTTTCCAAAAATTATGAATCACAATTTAACGAAACTTGTACAAAGCATAAAAAGTGTTTGGAGATGAACATAGAATATTATTAACCAAATTTGGTTTGTTAATTTTTCTTGAGTTATGGTCCTGTATACGTTTTTAAAGCAAAGTTCTTATCTGGAGTAAATCTCAAAAACCATTTATCAAAAATTTACAATAATAATTGGAAAGTATAAACAGTGATAGGAAATGCGCATATTATTGAACATGAATGCAAATCATAAAAACGACACATAGCCTAGTGATAGGGTCCTAGTTCGTATGGTCAAAAATACAGTGCTTGTGTCCGTCCAAATGCCGGAAATTTTATAACAGTGCTCTTGTTTGTCCGTTTCCATCAAACATCTTCAAAACATTAATTTATTTCCATATACATGTAGATCTGTTACATTTTTTCATTGGTTATTTCCATTGCAAGTACATGTTTCAGTAAGAATTACTAGTTCTATTTAAGTTTTTTCGGATAAGGAATTTTATATGTTTATTTATGTATAAAGTAAATACGGACATATATACGATGAAATATTGTCAGAGGTCATAAACTTTAATTCCCTGTGCAGGTATAGAAATAATTCCCTAATGTATAACTTCTTAACAATCGTGTATATTATTTACCAAGCGACATGGCTAGTAGTCGTCACAGAAACTAAAACACTAGACATATCTACCAACATCGTGAAGTAACTGCTTTTGGATACATATAACTTTGACTTCAACAACTAGTGAATCACAGAAGCAAAATATGTTTTGAATGTATATTATGTTAGATGTTGGTTTGATTTATATGTATTTACTACGGTCACGTGTTTTACTTAATTCGTCAGTTTACAGGCAGGATTTACCATTGCTTTTGGGATTGTTGTTTTGACATGGGTCGTTATGTTTGTGTTTGATTTTGGAATTGTTGTTTGGACATGGGCTGGTATGTTTGTGTTTGATTTTGGGATTGTGGGTTGGACATAGGCGGTATGTTTGTGTTTGATTTTGGGATTGTGGTTTGGACATGGACCGGTATGTTTGTGTTTGATTTTGGGATTGTGGTTTGGACATGGACCGGTATGTTTGTGTTTGATTTTGGGATTGTGGTTTGGACATGGACTGGTATGTTTGTGTTTGATTTTGGGATTGTGGTTTGGACATGGGCTGGTATGTTTGTGTTTAATTTTGGGATTGTGGTTTGGACATGGACTGGTATGTTTGTGTTTGATTTTGGGATTGTGGTTTGGACATGGACTGGTATGTTTGTGTTTGATTTTGGGATTGTGGTTTGGACATGGGCTGGTATGTTTGTGCTTGATTTTGGGATTGTGGGTTGGACATAGGCGGTATGTTTGTGTTTGATTTTGGGATTGTGGTTTTTCATGGGCCGGTATGTTTGTGTTTGATTCTGGGATTGTAGTTTGGACATGGGACGGTAAGTTTGTGTTTGATTTGATACTAAAGTTTTGGAAAAAATGATAGATGGCCCAAAAAAACTTAGGTTAAACAAATAATTTTTCTTCTCATGTTTTATCGGATACGTCACAATGAGAGTTGCAATGCTTACATGTGTATTTCATCATAAGCCTTAGCCTTGTAAATTTAAACAATAATACGGGTGTAAAAATAGAAATAATAGTTTACATGACAAAGTGTTTTTGAGCACAACGTACAATGTATTGTAGCAATATACTGTAGTAGTCACATACAATTCAAGAGGAATCAGTACATGTAACACCGCAATAAAAATCATCTAAATTTGTGCATTGGAAACTAGTTCAGTAACAGGAGACAATCTTATTATATATGCTACAAAACATGTTAATGACCACTTTGCCAACAGCCGAGTTTGAGCCTTGAAGCAGCTATATGTGGATTTCAACGCCTAATTAGGCAGGCGTTGACAATTTCGAAGCCACCTAATGACGTCCAGAGATTGAGGTTGCTTATTAGGCCTACTAATATATAGTTTTAAGTGGCATGTTGAAGCTGGCGTAGAAAACCTCCCATGTGTCAAGCCCACTGTCACGAATCATCAATCAATCTTTAATACATTCCAACAGATAAAACGCTACATGATCACATGATCGACGAGGTCTGAATTTTCACGTGATTTATTGGTAAGTAAAATTTGGCAAGGTATGCATGTAACATTACTTACTGTTAGGTAAACTTTTCACCTTTGTTCTTAAAAGATTTCATATTACTTCTTACCTATATATACAGAAGGTAAAGGTTGATTTAATTATATAAAGGTGACACAAATTGACTTAATTATTCGAGATAACACATCATTATTGTATTTAGCTGTCTGTCATAGTTTAACCCAAACTTACACATCCGTCACAACAATGTGTACATCAACAATGTAAAGCGAGATGCAGCTAAAAAAAACAACACTGGACAATAACCAAAAACAACAACGAAAGGCGAGGGCCACATCAACAAATAAAGTAAGAAAGCAATAAAGAACCGTTTCCGGGGATATTAGTATAATCGTTCAGTTCAGAAAGTTCAACCTTAATGTTCACAAGATCCTCTTGGGCATAAATAATATAAGAATAAAATAAAGCTTGTGTCTACACTTGCTATTGTTATATTATATATTTTGAATGATCTGAATGATATATTCAAAAATTTATAATATGAAAATGAATGAAATTCAAAAATAAAATTTATAATATGACAACTTTACCGAACACATAATACATGATATAACCCAGTTACAACAATCCTAGTAGAGGTGTCTGAATCACACGGTCACTTTGACCTTTAGATGACCCATGTTAAAACAATATGTTTCTTTTATAATATATGCATGTAGATATTCATACAGACACTATATACGCATAGTGTTGCCAAAATTACTTTCTTAAAATGGTTAAACGTCACACAAAACTTAGCTTGTCATTTTTAATAGCTGAGATAATTTTCTTTCTCGTTTACCGCGTTAAGAAAAAGGACAGGTACATGTTTTAGATGTCGCGATAATCATTTAAAAACATAAAAGTCTAAATTGCTGAGATGGAATCTCATTCATTTTTCGCCTCTATTTTTACAAATGCACTCAATTACTGCACGACTTCAGCTTACTTTTAATTTCACATAATGGTAAGTCACAACCGATGTAGTTGTAACAGGAAAATCAGTCTTCAGGGGAAGCTGTTCTTATTGTCTACTTCAAGAGACAGGAATAAAATGGCACATGTTTAGACAGTATTTTTTACATTGACTCAAACCACTGACATTATTTACGTATTTATCACAAACATTATGATGATGCCCATTTTAATCCTTTTATGATCATTTTTTATGACTGACTCAATTCATATGATCATCTAAAAGGTGAAGATCTTGGCCTTTCTTACTTGTATTAGATTCCAAAACTTCACCAAAGTACACACAAGGAACGATATATAGAAAGTACTACTAAATCATTGTCAGTGATTCTATTACAAATTTTGAGAATAGTAAAAGAATGTCTTCAGTCTTATTCAGTCTGGCATAAATTAAATGTGGATTCTAAATGTGTAAAAACAATACTTAAACATTTTTTTCAAAATCATATAAATATATTGCTATCTTCCGGTCAAAACATTCCAAATTTTACGATGTACTGCATTAATGAAATTGTTTCCCAAGTGACATTGTTACAATAGATACACACCACGTGTGATTTTGACAGTAAAATAAATCGGTTGAATCATTGTCACACGTTAAACAATGTTTACATTATCTGAAGCGGGAAAATGTTGAGTCTTATCTTTAACATGAAAAATATGAATCTAATCACATGAAATACTGAAGACAAACGGATGTTACTATATACGTGTTGGTTGCGGCTAGCTAAACAGGAGGCGCTTACCTTCCAGAGCACCCGGCCTCACTTCCCTAGTGGAAGTCTACGTGTTTAACTTAATTAGCCAGTTTCAAAGTGTTTAATTTGCTTTTCGGTTGTTATTTTGGACATGGATTAGTGTGTTTGTTTTTGATTTATGATAAACGTTTTATATTAAATAATTACATGTGCATTTTCTATGACAAAAATAAAGTTAGCTCTAAAATGCATGTCTGACTTTGTAAAGCTTAAGTAACCACGCAAATGTCACGACAGAACGAAGGTAACACATGCTCTTTATACGCGCACTAAGGGAATATAAAAACATCGACTTTGGACGCAAACGCAAATGTTACATCTAGATCCAAGCAACCCAGCAACCGATAAACAATGATTTCATTCACCAACCAGTCCATGGGACAACAACAATGTCTTTTCCTACACAAACTACCTACAAAACTTTTCGAATCTCAACACAGATCTTGTTATATACAGCATATGCATTTTAGCTTGAGTCAATTTATGCAAATTTGTACGTGTATAATTTCTTCGGCATACCGCATATTATGCCTGATACATTGCAAACATTGAAACCTATCTTGATGTTTACGGCAGAGGTTAATACGCATTGTGCACATTATGTTATGTAAAGTACTTTTAATTTAATTTTTTAATTTAAAACTGATTTAAAAACATATTAACATAGTTTAAAGAGCCTTGACATTTTCTATTAGCACAGACACAAGATCTACATCATTTTGCCATTCACACACAGACACACATGCCTAGTCCAGTCTTTTGATAAGGTATTTTGCAGTTGGTATTAGATGAAGTCTAGTTTGCTAAGCTGTTTACTGTTCACTGTTCAAATGAAAAACAAAAGTCTAACTGTTAATCATTAACCTATATTGGTGATTAAAATAGCCAATTTTTAAAATTATATGCACAAATGAGCCACAAACAATCCAAAGCCCGTGTGCTGTAGTATTATTCGCGAGTTTAGAGACCCTGTAATAAACCCGGTCTCTTATATATACGATGTGAAGTTATCCTGAAAACATTACTACTATACTATCGCAATTTGTATGCCAGAATAAGCCTCAAGAAATGTGACAAAATGTAGATAATTTACGTAAAGTTGCGTTAGATAAATAGACAAACAGTAGATGACAAATTCATAAAACACGTAGATTTATCTATCACACCTTAATTAGGTCTGTAGCCTTACCCTCTGACTTATACAACCACATATATCAATATATATGCCAACCTTGATTGTGATGATTTCATTCTAAACGATCCCTTCTGGATACATAACATTTATATTTTACTGTTAAAATCTTTTAGTACTTAGTAATTTGAATCGTGTAGGAATAAGCACACTGGTAGCAATCTGTAGCTGAAAACATGCAACAGGTAATAACCAATGCAATCCAAAATACGAAAGAAAAAGTATAAAATTCTCGACTTTAGACGGTCATTGAATTTCATGTTAATTAATTGTATGTGTGGTTTAAGTACCTCCACCATCCCACTCATTTCATAGCCAGATGTCCGTCCATAAATTAAAAACTGTCACATTTCAATAATATAAAATTATTGAACTATTTAGAGCACTTTCTTTAAAACTACCTGGGATTTTTAAAATTCACAATATAGCCACCCACCAACCATGGCAGTTTTGTGGGACTAGTTTGGAACATTTTCTTTTCAAAAATCAAAATATATAGTCACGCACCAGCCTTGAAAATTTAAGATAAAGCAACCGATATTGGCAGTTTTTATGGATTTGCCATCTATAGGTTTCAGACTTATTTCCATTTTTGATTGCACACGCAGCTAAACAGGAGACGCATACTCTTCTGGAGCACCCGGACTCCGTTCTTTGGTGGAAGTTCGCGTGTTTTTGCCAACTTTAAAGTCTTTTCTTGTCTTTTGGATTTTGGTCTGTACATGGGTTGGTATGTTTGTCTTTTATTTTTCTGAACGGTGATAATATAATTGTCAACATACCTTTGCTGGAATATTATTACATCATCTTTCCTTGTTAGGATCATTGATCTATTGTCACAAACGGTTGACTGATTTTCGAGGGAGTAGCACAATTGTTAATCATTATCATAATGTACTCAGTGCCTGTTCAAAGTCGGTAAGTAGTTTTATAATCAGTGGTCTTCTGTATTTATATCCCATTTTGTATTTCTTGTTACTTGGATTTTGATGTGAGGTGTTTCTGACGATTTTAATTTTTGGCAAACTGAATATTTTCTGCTCTTAATTTCTGGCCCAGCTTGATTAATTTAATCAGTGATTAGCACAAATTTAAAACACAAACAAACATTAACACATCATTATTGAATCAACAGTTTTAAAACATTGTGTTTCAATTTGATGAATTTCTATTCACTTTGTGTTTTTTTTCAACAAAAAATCACAATATTTTTTTATATAATGCAAAAATGTTTTCTGACTAATCAATTGATTAAACCAACCAAGCTTCGAACAACTGGGTCCTATTCTTTACTATGATCTAACTTGTAGAGTGCATCAGCTTTCATCCGAAAAAATGGCGATTGTTAAAAACAACCTGGATTTTTTTCGAGCATAAAAAATACATGTACTGATAAGAAACTAAAATTCACTCAATCGTATGATTTAATTTTATACATATTTACATTGCACATTGTTGAAAAAAATGGTTATGTGTTTTCCCATGACTTATATCAACCTCTGAAACATATGATTGAGGATAACAGTATCCCCCATTGACATTTGATAAATAACCCCTTCGGGTGCTTAAGGCACACACATATATTTAAACAAGCTATATAGAGAATGGTATTTATTTCACAAATGAGCAATTATCTAGTGGACACAAAAACGAGACACCATTAGTGCAAAGGTAAGCAGTTATACTTACACAATATGTAATTAATAATATAGTCTTAATATAAAATTATGCAGTTATTCAGATATTGATAATTACTCTCAAACTTAAAAAATGAGCATAACCTAAAATAGTGAGCCTGTACATTAGAATTTATAATACACAATGTACATCTGCATTTTTCAAAAACCCAAAACCACAAAACGTTGTATACATGCAATTTCCCCCCAAGCATCAAGACCTGGCTAAAAAATCGACTTTACTAGCAATTAAAGAATATTGATGTTTTTATTTATTTTCGAACGACTTCATTTGTAAATGCAATGTTCAAAAAGTTGATCAACATAGCAAGTCCACTAAAAGGAGCGGTTGTTCTAATTCGACGTTTCTTTAGCGGTCAAGAGGATTTTTTATTTTAACATATAATTATCCTAACAGAGTATATAATGTCAGAAGTCTATTAACGGTATAATGGGATTTTGTTAATGTGCAAGAGGCAGGAGAACACAGCACTTTTGGTGCCAGTGACTGTTGCACTATACCGAGAATGCAACATAGAAATCATTTAAAACATTTCTTAGACTGGTAGGAGTTGAATATCAACTATTTTACTCGCATAAAGTACGTGTACAGTCAAACGTGGGAAAAGCTTTTTGCTCAGCGCTTGTCATTTTCTAAACCATATTCATTTCACAATTTCTAAACCCCGTTTTTTAAAAACTGAGACAGCATTGTATCCCAACATACATTTTTTTCTAGTTGCATCGTTGTATATGAAGTGAACAAATGTAGGTCTTTGTCTAAAATCTTATTTAAAAATGCATACTCCGGAAAATTTCAAATTGACCTCAATCCTATGTCTTTCTTTTTACCCTGTTAAGTAATGTGGTTTTAATTATCCATCAGTTAAGGCAAGACAGAAAATTTTAAAAAAAAATCATATGTGTAATTTACATAATTGTTTCCTCACTTTCATCTGCTCATTCTCGTTCTCGTTCTGTTAGAATTAATATATTGAGGATTTTTTTACATTCAAAGCCAAATTATTCGATCGATCAAGTTATATATTTATCAGTTGCTTAAACATATTTTAGATTTTTAGAGTGCATTTTAGACATGGGTGGTTTCAATAAGTTTACCTATGGTCAGATTCTGCCTACGGGGTTTATCTCAAAGTTCATGACAGAGGACAGAAAAAACACATTTTGGACGTTTATAATTATTAATTACCAAATCATGACAAAGGGGATACAAATATTGCTTGTTAAGAATATGTGGATTTTAACAAAGCAATACATACCATACTAGTATCTGAACAATTTCTATTTTTACTCCTAAAATGTTTCTGAGAATATCCCGCGGTATAATCAGGTTGTTTGGTTTTGCAAGATTCACAGGTGTTCAACACTACTTTTTCATTATAATTTAGTCAGATAATTCGTGATTTCATCGCAATCACAAGTTGTATGGCTTTTTCATGCCTTATGTGGATCAAAAGGCGGAGTTGCTTGAAAGTGAAAGTGTGTAAATTTTTTTTAAATTTTGATCAGTGCCAAATATTGCACATCACTTAATATATGACGTATTAAATCAATGAATGGTAAAGTTGTTAAAAATAAAATATCAGAAAATCTGAACCAATAATTGTTTTGCCCACGAATAAACATTCCTGCAAAATGGTAACCACGAAAGCTGAAAAGTCACAACAATTAGGACAACTAATTAATTGCCACCTATAATTATACCTGTAGGCGCAACACCTGGTAAACACGTGGTTACCAAGGCCACAGCATACAACAACATACAAATTATATTGTAACTAAATCGTAAATCCAGAAGTACATTAACAATAGAAAACATCATGTACCGATAAAATACATCTTTCCACTACGTAATATTGCTTTGGCGATGTTTTCTCCACTTAGCACGGGTTAGTAATATCTGCTGTTTTATGAACACCAATTAATTATAGATGCAATGGTAGGCGCCACGGGACAGGTTGCCGCAACACATAATATACAAATAATTACCTTGCCTGAAACCGTTCCTATCAAACATAACATTCTGACTGACTTAACTGAATGTTCTGGTCAAAATCATTAGTAATATATAGGTTAAACTAAGGGTAATCAGAATACCAGACCTATTTATTGAGGTCAGAACAAAAGTGTCATACGATTTCCATAGCAACACCTTCATTTACCAAGTACATGTATGTCCCAAATGAGAAGCTTTCATTTGCTCGGTATGACTAGACTGTTGCATTAGCTTATGTCTTAAATGAGCTTTTATTAGCTAGGTATGCTCCGAATGAGAAGCTTTCATAAGCTAGGTATGCCCCGAATGAGAAGCTTTCATTAGCTAGGTATGCTCCGAATGAGAAGCTTTCATTAGCTAGGTATGCTCCGAATGAGAAGCTTTCATAAGCTAGGTATGCCCCAAATGAGAAGCTTTCATTAGCTAGGTATGCTCCGAATGAGAAGCTTTCATAAGCTAGGTATGCCCCGAATGAGAAGCTTTCATTAGCTAGGTATGCTCCAAATGAGAAGCTTTCATTAGCTAGGTATGCCCCAAATGAGCTTTTATTTGCCAAGTATGTCCCAAATGGAAGGGAAAGCTTTCATTAGCTAGGTATGCCCCGAATGAGAAGCTTTCATTAGCTAGGTATGCCCCGAATGAGAAGCTTTCATTAGCTAGGTATGCTTCAAATGAGACGCTTTCATTAGCTTGGTATGCCCCAAATGAGAAGCTTTCATTAGCTAGGTATGCCCCGAATGAGAAGCTTTTATTAGCTAGGTATGCCCCGACTGAGAAGCGTTCATTAGCTAGGTATGCCCCGAATGAGAAGCTTTCATTTGCTAGATATGCTCCGAATGAGAAGCTTTCATTAGTTAAGTATGCTTCAAATGAGAAGCTTCCATTAGCTAGGTATGCCCCGAATGAGAAGCTTTTATTAGCTAGGTATGCCCCAAATGAGAAGCTTTCATTTGCTAGATATGCCCCGAATGAGAAGCTTTCATTTGCTAGATATGCCCCGAATGAGAAGCTTTTATTAGCTAGGTATGCCCCGAATGAGAAGCTTTTATTAGCTAGATATGCCCCGAATGAGAAGCTTTCATTAGTTAGGTATGCTTCAAATGAGAAGCTTCCATTAGCTAGGTATGCCCCGAATGAGAAGCTTTTATTAGCTAGGTATGCCCCGAATGAGAAGCTTTCATTAGCTAGGTATGCCCCGAATGAGAAGCTTTCATTTGCTAGATATGCCCCGAATGAGAAGCTTTTATTAGCTAGGTATGCCCCGAATGAGAAGCTTTTATTAGCTAGGTATGCCCCGAATGAGAAGCTTGCATTAGCTAGGTATGCCCCGAATGAGAAGCTTTCATTTGCTAGATATGCCCCGAATAAGAAGCTTTCATTAGTTAGGTATGCTTCAAATGAGAAGTTTCCATTAGCTAGGTATGCCCCAAATGAGAAGCTTTTATTAGCTAGGTATGCCCCGAATGAGAAGCTTTTATTAGCTATGTATGCCCCAAATGAGAAGCTTTCATTAGCTAGGTATGCCCCAAATGAGCTTTTATTTGCTTGGTATGTCCCAAATGAGAAGCTTTCATTAGCTAGGTATGCCCCAAATGAGCTTTTATTTGCTAGGTATGCCCAAATGAGAAGCTTTCATTAGCTAGGTATGCCTCAAATAAGCTTTTATTTGCTAAGTATGCCCAAATGGAATGGAAAGCTTTCATGAGCTAGGCATGTTCCGAATGAGAAGCTGTCATATACTGAACGTCCTAAATAAGAAGCTTCCATTTTCCCAGTATGCCCCAATGAGAACCCTTCATTTGCCCAGTATGCCCTAATGGAACACTTTAATTTATCTAGTATGTCCTGGAGGAGAAACTTTCATTTACCAAGTATTTGTCCAGTATGCCCCGAATGAGAACCTTTAATTTATCCAGTGTGTCCTGAAAGAAAATCTTTCATTTGCCAAGTAAGTACCGATGAACTTTTATTTGTCCAGAATGCCCCGCATGAAGACCTTTCATTTGCCCTGTGAAAACTTATCATATGCTTGGTATATAATGGTATTTAAGTATAATATATATGGAATGTCAAATTAAGCTTACACCTTGGACCTTTTGACTATAGTTCATAGAAAACATGTAAGCTTTGTTTCTAATGTTTACACAATATCAACTGAAACTAAGTGCTTCGTAATTTTATATATAATTTATATTATTTAAACAAAGGTAAAGAAAAGGACAAATGGTTTTGTGATGTTATCTGGCCGAGAGCAAAGTATAAAACACATAACAATCATACGTATTTCATTAATTAAAAGAGAAATGTATGCTTGATGCTAGATATCGTTATTAATCTAATAAATATCCGTATGTAAGATGTCTGGTTGAAGCATACTTCGTTAAAACGTCTTTGTTATTGTTATTATCCTTACAAAAAACCTTGTGTCACTTTGATGTATTTACCTGTCGACTAACTTAACATAAATCATACTCTACTTAATCCTCCCTGTAATCTTAGGACATCTTAAGTTGTGTTGTCGCACCTATAACGGCTTACCAGTATACCTGGTATAATACATTTTGCTGGATGTTTTGCTTTTGTCTCGCTTGAGCATGGTTTCAGACAATTTGGTTATGTCTGGTATATACCTGGTGTACGGCAATTTGTTGTGTTTCTCACTTTGGTCTCATTTGTATCTGGTGTAAGACAATTGCTGTGTTTTTCTTTGCTCACGTCTCATACGTGCCTGGTGTTGGGTTTAAACATGAATTACCGCAGTATGTTTGTTTTTGATTGTACGTGTATTTGGTATAGGACAATTTGTTGTCCTGTTATCTTTTTCTTGGGCATCGTTTTATCCATTAGAAGCCAATTTGCTTGCTTTTACTCATTGTTGTGGTCTTATTTGAATAGTTGGCTGACATTTTACACGAAAAATAGTTTCACTTGTTCTTAAAACATTAATAAGTATATGAATATTGGTGACATTGTAAGCTCATCAGACCCTAGAACGAATAAGTTTTGTCTTAAACGATCCCTTTTTATCTAGATGACAGGGGTCGTGGGTCTAATCGGACCCGTATTTATTCCTGTTTCAATAGCGTGAAGCGATTTGAGTACAACCCTCGTGTTTAAGGCGTCAGGCGTAACCATATAAACCAGTATATCTGCTAGACACTATGTACATTGTATATAGCAGTGGTTATAGAACAATCAGGAAATAAATATATTATTAAAATACATACTAAATATCTTAAAACTACGACCCTCAAGTCATAAATCAGAAGCTTAAATTAATAGACCACATGATTGGTCAGATTTTTATGTAAGGTTTCCATTGACTTAATTAGTTGATTCCTCTGTTTTTCTGTTGTAGATGTTCCAGACGCTAAAACAAACCATTATCTTTACATGTTGTATAGCGTGGGTGTTTGCATATCCGTTCGACTATAGTGAGAGAGAATGTCGGGATATGTTCCCGGAAGCTCTCGGGTATGATGCTCAACTTGACAATAATCCGCCATTTGAAATCTTATTATCACAAAATATGTATACAGAATATGCAAAAATAGATGGTAAGTGTTCTTCTATATGTGGTTTGTATTTTACACATTGTCGCTTTTTTAGCTCACCTGACCAAAGGTCATGTGAGCTTATGGTATGGTGCAGCGTGTGTATGTGCGTGCGTGTGTGTGTGCGTGCGTGCGTGCGTGTGTGCGTGCGTGCGTCGTTAACACACATTTTCGACTTCTCCTCTGAAAGTACTTGGCAGATTTCAACGAGACTTGGTCAGAAGCATGTCTGGGTCGGTGCAATTCAGATTTGTTCGTGGCGTTGCCATGGCTACCATAACTAGGTCAAGGTGACCTAGGGGTGCAAAAATCTTAAACAATCTTCTTCTCCAAAAGTATTGTTTGGAGAAAAAATCTGATGTGATATTTGGCTTCTCTAGGGTCTTAAGTCTGTAGTTTGTTCATTTCGTGAAATTCGGTCGAAAAATGGGTTACGCGTTTTTGCGTTTAATTTTGAAAAAAATCGTAAAATAGCTTCAAATTGTCATAACTTGACTACTTGACCAGATAATGACATGGGGTTTTCAGTTTTGACATCTTCTTGTTAGTATCTTCAAAATGAGGTCAAGGTCAATTGTGAAGGTCGTGACCTAATTTTTTTTACCTCTGATTATAATTATTATCTCGAAAACTATAAACTTTTTGTATAGTCATGTATATTAGAATGTTGTAGGTATTGATATGACGATCATTTTGATGTATAGAAAAAGGTCATGGGTTTAAAGGTCAAGGTCACAGATGCGAATCAATACTGAAATGGTTAATTATCTTGAAAACTATAAATGTTTTGCATAGGCATCTATATTAGAATATTGTAGGTATTGATACGACGATCATTTTGATGTATAGAAAAAGGTCATGGGTTCAAAGGTCAACGTCACAGATGCGAAACAATACAGAAATGGTTAATTATCTTGAAAACTATAAATGTTTTGCATAGGCATGTATATTAGAATATTGTAGGTATTGATACGACGATCATTTTGATGTATAGAAAAAGGTCATGGGTTCAAAGGTCAAGGTCACAGATGCGAAACAATACAGAAATGGTTAATTATCTCGAAAACTATAAACTTTTTGTATAGGCATTTATATTAGAATGTTGTAGATATTGATACAACGATCATGTTGATGTATAGAAAAAGGTCATGGTTCAAAGGTCAAGGTCACAGATGCGAAACAATACAGAAATGGTTAATTATCTCAAAAACTATAAACTTTTTGTATAGGCATTTATATTAGAATGTTGTAGATATTGATACAACGATCATTTTGATGTATAGAAAAAGGTCATGGGTTCAAAGGTCAAGGTCACAGATGCGAAACAACACCGAAATGGTTAATTATCTCGAAAACTATAAACTTTTTGTATAGGCATGTATATTAGAATGTTGTAGGTATTGATACAACGATCATTTTGATGTATAGAAAAAGGTCATGGGTTCAAAGGTCAAGGTCACAGATGCGAAACAACACCGAAATGGTTAATTATCTCGAAAACTATAAACTTTTTGTATAGGCATGTATATTAGAATGTTGTAGGTATTGATACAACGATCATTTTGATGTATAGAAAAAGGTCATGGGTTCAAAGGTCAAGGTCACAGACGCGAAAACAATACTGAAATGGTTAATTATCTCGAAAACTATTAACTTTTTGTATAAGCATGTATATTAGAATGTTGTAGGTATTGATACAACAATCATTTCGATGTATAGAAAAAAGTCATGGGTTTAAAGGTCAAGGTCACAGATGTAAAACAATACTGAAATGGTTAATTATCTTGAAAACTATAAACGTATAGGCATGTATATAAGAATGTTGTAGGTATTGATACAATGATCATCTTGATGTAAAGAAAAAAGTCATTGGGGTTTAGTATTTACGTTTACTTTAAATCTATCAGCTAGCCATTAGTTATCAGGTGAGCGTATAAGGCCCATGGGCCTCTTGTTTCGTTTTGAATAAAGAACATTTATCATATGATTCCAGTCAGACCAAATTTTAAAAAATGTTAACAAAATACGAATATTAGTTCAAAATTAAAGATATTATAGTTTTGTAATTTCAGTGATTAAAGCTACTGTTTTGTTTTCTGTTATTCTGTTATCTCATATTCATGGCTCCATTTAACTTGACCGTTAGATCTATTTTAAATTTTTACTTGACCGTTGCCCCTTCGATAATTGATGTGATATGAATGGGAGGAGATGTATTGTTGTCGCTTTTTAGTCCATTTTTAATAACTTAAAATCTTTATTAAACATGAAGAAAATAGTTAAATACAATCCAACCTTCCTTAATGACCACCTCTATATAAGGGGCACCTGCTTATAAAGGCCAGTAGAATTGTATCCTAATTCTTCTTTATTCATATTTTTGCACCTGTATATAAAGGCCACTTAAATTGGTTCCCTTGGGTGGCCTTTATAGACAGGTTTGACTGTATATTTTGGCGTTATTTATTAAATGGAATGGGCTGCATTGGATTTTTTCTTAAATTTAGTGACACTGAGAGCAGTTGGTAACCATGACATTCGTGGATTTCTCATGCAAGCTAGAAGAGGGAACTGTGGACTTCCTCAGGCAGAACAGGAAGAGGCGATGGGATACTTCACCCTGCCTGCTACTGACACGCGGTCTAAACTTATAAGTTGTTTTGGGAAACAAGACGTGAGTATGTTTGTAGATAGTTGTTTAATCTACTGTACCTTTTCGATGCCCTATATTTAACTTCATGAAGCGAAATTTAAACATTTTTTAACTCGGAATTAAATTGTAATACTAGTACTAGTAATGCAAAATATTACACCATTATTGATACAAAATCAGTTGGGTTTTTTTTTTTGGGGGGGGGGGGTCTCTTCTTTGAGATCGCAATGAGCCTAATTCTTTGTGTCAAAAACATCGAATAAGAAAGATTAACAATTTTTTGTATTTTTCCCAAATTCCTTATATCCCTAATTGACCATTTAGGAATTCGTTATTATTTACTGTATGGATAGCACATCAAACATTTGACTTTTAGTATTGTGTGTTCTTGTTTGTATGTCTATTGCCAAGTACATGTTTCACAGTGACAATATTTTTCAATTTCAATTTTGCAGAAGATATTTTCGAAATAATGACTAATATCTAATATAGTTCAGTTATACATTATGTACTTCTTGTCATTTCAGAATACTGTAACCAACAGACATTGGAATCCAGTCAAAGAGATTAAAGCCCGTTTCCATGCCCCTCATAAGTTATCAGGACCTCTATATATACGGTAAGTCATAACATCCAAACCCGAAAAGGTGATGTTCAATGTAACTGGTCTTTTAAAGCCCGTTTCCATGCCCCTCATAAGTTATCAGGACCTCTATATGTACGGCAAGTCATAACATCCAAACCCGAAAAGGTGATGTCCAATGTAACTGGTCTTTTAAAGCCCGTTTCCATGCCCCTCATAAGTTATCAGGACCTCTATATATACGGTAAGTCATAACATCCAAACCCGAAAAGGTGATGTTCAATGTAACTGGTCTTTTAAAGCCCGTTTCCATGCCCCTCATAAGTTATCAGGACCTCTATATGTACGGCAAGTCATAACATCCAAACCCGAAAAGGTGATGTCCAATGTAACTGGTCTTTTAAAGCCCGTTTCCATGCCCCTCATAAGTTATCAGGACCTCTATATGTACGGCAAGTCATAACATCCAAACCCGAAAAGGTGATGTTCAATGTAACTGGTCTTTTAAAGCCCGTTTCCATGCCCCTCATAAGTTATCAGGACCTCTATATATACGGCAAGTCATAACATCCAAACCCGAAAAGGTGATGTCCAATGTAACTGGTCTTTTAAAGCCCGTTTCCATGCCCCTCATAAGTTATCAGGACCTCTATACATTAGATAAATGATAAAACTCAAAGCCGAAATATTTTTCTCCATGTAACTGGTACTAGAACTTAGTACATTGGTCGATGTGTACAATTTCAAGGCAAAAAGTACCACATTTTAAGAAAAGCGATATGACGTAAACCAAAATGGCATTTACTTACTTTTGTGCATGTAATTATTCATTAAACTAGAAGTCCAATTAGTATAGGAGTCCAAGCAAATGTTTGCATCAATGTGCTTCTTACTGCGGAAGAAATACAAAATGTGTTATACAGAGTCGTTCAAGAACGATTCAGTACCCATATCCCGTCATGGCAATTACTTGTTATTTCAATACTTATATTCACCAATTATTGTCAATATTCATATAGAATCACCATGCTATTTGATTTGAAAAAGTGATTATGCTCTTTTGTGTAAAAATAACACCAACATCAGTACATTTGTATTGATACCAATGGCTACACAAACTACCCGATTGCCACCTGATTGTACGCATTGGAAGAAAATGAATGCCCTTCGCTGTTGTCTCCAATAAGCATGCCAATGTTGCTAATTTCAGTTTAATAAACGGAGTAATTTACTGAAAGCCCGATTAACCTTCCGAAGTACCCGGCCTCGCTTTGTTTGTGTACATTTACGTATTTACCCAGGTTCGCAAGTTTCTACTTTGCTTTTGGATTGTATTTTGTGGTTTGGGGACGCAGATTGTATGTTTTTTGGGGGGTTTTTTTGGTAACATGTATGCACGAGTCATACCTGTATTATTTATCACTAAATAAAATTATATGTAATAATTATTTTTATCATGTCGCGAAATTAAGGAAGAATAGAATTAATCAACACCTAAAGCAATATACACACAGTGTATTTTTTGTTTTATATTTATACGTTGGTTTTATTGCAGGGCTACTGTTGTGGACAATAAAGACGTATTCTGGACAAGAGTATTTTCCGGCGGTATTCGTGAACAAAGATCAAATAACACTGGGATGCAGTGCTCTACAAGAATGTTGTTTCAAGAAAACAGTGGGCCCAAAGTTCTATCACTACCCTTAGTGGTCATTCTTCTGATACCATTGCTTGTAATACGTAATCTTGTGTAAATTTAGTTTGAATTCTAAAAATGGAAAGGAGAAGTCGGGACGGTTTCCACAAGTAATATATGTTATACAAGAAAGACGAAAGGAGATCGAAACTCCGAGAATTCGAAATCATTCTAATTCATCTGTATATAGATATTCATTTTAATTTCGTTATAATTTAAAATACATTCCCAGACTTTTAACTGCTTTCGACCTATGGCTTGAAGATTAGGAGTTACAGTTTAAATTTGTGTCATCCGTGTATCATTGGATACAGACTTGGATCAAATGAAATTCAATAGGATTTGAGTTATATATGAGAAGTGCATGTATGTCATTATTTACTAGTAATGAAATCATGTAAGAATGTAAACCTAACAGCAGCACATCAATTATGACAAAAGTTCAAGATGTTTTTTCACCTGCAATTTTAGCATGTGACCTTATTGCATTAAGGACCGATCTGTTGCGATGTGAAGTTTGCCTCAGGAAAAATTAAATAGTTTAATAGCTTAAGACAGGGTTTTATGCATGTTGTTGGATAAAGTTTTCTTGAACAAAAAGTGTTATATAAAAATATTTATTCATATATTGTAGTTGAATATGTATGCACCAATGTATATTGATTTTTTTTAATCTGATTAAATGAAATAAATTTATATATGTATACAACAACATGTTTTCAGCCACGGTGTGAGCAAACATTTTTGTTTAAATTATTGCAGATTCAATATTAGTTGTATTGTGTATCTCTAGTTTTATAATTATAATATTAAATATGCTAGAGTAATGCCTGTATTGTCACTGAATAGAATGATATGAAATAGTTTTTCTTATCCCAAAATTACGAAGAATAGATTTAAGAAAACAAACATACCAATCTATGTTATATCCAAATCACAATCCCAAAACAAAGTAAAAACTTTGAAAACTGGTAAATTAAGTAAAACACATGAACTTCCATCAGGGAAGTGTTGCCGGGTGCTCCGGAAGGATAAGCCCCTGCTGTTTAGCTTGCTACATCCGCCACGTTTGTAAATTGAAAACGAAAGGAACATGGAACTATGAGACGTAAAATATATCCATACGGAGACATCATACGTGTCAACGGTATTGTGATGACAGCGGGTCTTGACAAGCCTGGACTTCCAATATCTCCGCCCCACTAATTTATCTTAAAGCAGCTTGCTTCGTTGTACAAAGTTCATGTAGTGGGAACAAGCTCTACCATAGCGCAAATACAACATAAGCAGGAGAAGCAGGTATACTGCTGCATAGAAATGGAAAATTGACAATAAAAAATTGAAGTTATCATATTTGTCATACATATCAAATGTAGTCTTTCGTGGGCTACATCGTCGAGGTATAAGTCTGTCTATATATGAAGCAGAACTTGAAGAAGCACCCGGATTCACTTCCCTGGTGGAAGTTCACGTGTCTAACCTGACCTGTCAGTTCCAAAGTTTTTACTTTGCTTCTTGATTGTAATTCGGACATGGATTAGTATGTTTGTTTTTGATCATATCTTTTATTTCAAGCTCACTAGGATAGATCACATTTACATAGTATCCAAATTTATGATTATTAAGAGATAGAACGCCATCTATATATCTGTATGTTGAGTTGAATGATTTGACGAGTCCCCTCTCCAGATTAAACAAGGTTCTGTATCAATACTGCATGAAACAAATTGGCAAGCAATAGTGCACTGTTTGTTACCATTGGTAAACTGATTGTTTGGTGACAAATTATATTAAATATATTTATCTTGCCCCGAAATTATAGAAGAATAGATTTAAAAGCAAACATACCAATCTATGTTACATGTATGTCCGAATCACAACCCCAAAGAAAAGTAAAAACTTTGAAAACTTACAAATTGAGTTAAACGCACGAATTTAGCCAGTGAAGTGTTGTAGGTACTCCGGAAGGGTAATATAATAGCTTCCGATTGGCTAGCTACATCAAACATGTAAATGTCAACGATATTGTGATGACGGTCAGATTATTTTAGGGTCTTGATCAGTCTATACTTACAATATCCCTGCATCAACCGTTTATCTGTAAGCAGTTTGTTTTGTTGTATTCAGTTCCCGTAGTGGGAACAAGATCTACCATTAATTGTGAAACAAATACACCATAAGCAGAAGAAGCATGTATATATAGGTGCATAGAAACAGAAAGTTGACAATAGAAAACTTGAAGTCGTTTCTTTTATTTCATTAACTCATTAGGATAGCTGACATTAACACAATCTGCAAATTAGGATTATTAAGAAATGGAACGTCATCTATATATCTGTTTGTGGAGTTGAATGATTTAGCGAAGTCTTCTTTCCAGATGTAACAAGGTTTTGCATAAATTCTGTTTCTGAATTAATTCTAAACAAGGCATCAAAAAAAAAAAAAAAAAAAACAAAAAAAAACAACTAAAATTAAAAAAAAAAACAACTAAGATTCCATCAACAAATTGTTGGAGTTTTTATAGACAACATATATGCTGTGCTTGGTGATGTAATTTTCCAGCAAACAATCGGTATTCCAACGGACACAAACTTTGCGCCCTTGTTTGTCGATTCGTTTCTTTATTCTTATGAAGCAGAAATTATGCAGAACCTTGTCAAATCTGGAGGAAACTTTCAACACAACATACAGATATATAGATGACGTTCTGTCTCTTAACAATCCTAAATTTGGAGACTGTGTGAATGCCATCTATCCTAAAAAGCTTGAAATAAAAAATACGACTTGTTCTTCAAATTCTCCTATTAGAATATTTAGACTAATACTTCAATCAAGAAGACTGCATTTGAAGTTGTTTGACAAACGTAACTTCAATTTTTCTATTGTCAAATTCTCTTTTCTATGCAGCAATATACCTGCTTCTCCTGCTTCCAAAACTGGAAAGGCGCCTGCCCAATACTCTTTCCCGTGAACGGACACGCGTTGCACTTTCAGCCAGTTGAACAAAACCATCCCAGATTCCGGTTTCTTTTTCATTCTAGGTCCAGACTCTGAAACGCATATTAAGCCCCTATAATGCATCAATTCTAATTATACGTTTAATTTAGATGTTACAAATTTGTGACAGAGCTATATTTTATAGTACTTAGGCCCTGTTAAGATTAATATGTTATCCTTTATGTAATGTCCATAAACAGCACATCTGTGCACTTAATTACTATACATATCTAGTTATACATTTAACATCTCCGGGACATCTCAGACGGACTGAAACACAATTTTGTCACAGTAAGTACATTTTATTTACCTTATTTCTGACTCTGTATTCCACCTGAAACTTTCAAGCATTAATGGGTAACAATTTTTCCAATGGTTACCGAACCGAAAAAGTGACGACATGCCGATGAATTGCAACCGTAACCAGTGTAAACAATAACTACACAAAATGTAAGTGGTTAGTGGTTAGTAAGACTTCCTTTTGTATCCCAAACCCCTTTTTAATAATTCTATTTAAAACTGTTTTCACAGAAATGTTCAAAATGGCTTGATTTCATCATTTTAGACATTTTTGTAGTTTTTATCTCATCTGGTCCTGCTTGTTCAAAGCTCTGTAAGCCTTAACAAGTTTTTTAGGCAAAAGTTGAATCCTGTGTTTTGGGGGAATCATTCTGAGGTTTCTGTTCAAGAGGTAATACACACAATTGCTATTATCAACAATTAAGACTGTACAAGTATTGATATATAAAATATTTTAATTTTAATAATATTTTGATTTTTCTAACCATTTGGTTAACCCAACAGAGCTTTAAACAACCACTCCCTGGTCGAAATGAATGTGAAATATAGGCCTGCATGGTGTATTGTGTATCCGTCCTTCGTTCGTTCTTAAAAATGCATCGGCAATTTTGTTGAAACGGCATATTTAAGATAAAGATTGTAATTTATTTATATTTTTCAGTTTCTCAGTTATTAATGTGTATAATAATATGAAGTTATCCGTTTTAAAAAATTTTACCTGAATTTCCAGTTTTTTTCCATTTTGTTTTTGACTTTGTTTTGAGATTGTGATTTGGACACGGATTGTTTGTTTTTTATTGCAACAGATGTGTTTGTTTTTAATTGCAACAATGAACAATTTAAGGTCAAGGTCTAAAGTCCAGTCGTGACTGGTGATGTTTTCTTCATATTTCAGTATTGTAAGGAATTTGCCGATCTTATGTCTTGTATACTAATCCCGCTGCTTTCTTTCGCAGGGAATGTGTGTGAAGTCTTTAGAGAAGCATAAAAATATAAGCTGAATTACAGATCTATAATGTTAATATGGAAATTTATTTATCTTGTAGATTTCTTATGTAGGCTACTTCAAGATTTACAACATGGCTGCCATATTACATTTCATTTTATGATATATATATATAATTGTATTACATGACAATTTGGGGAAAGAGTATACAAGGCGGCAGTGTTCAGTGTGATTGGAGATAACTATTAAATCTTATTTGTTATTCACCTCAAAAGTTAAATACTGTACGGCGATGGTACGGCGGTGTAAAAACAATATGGCCGCTTGGCAGAGGGACACTGAGCGTCCGGATACTATGACGGTCAAGAGTTATCTGATAAGTTTTGGATTTTTGCCGCCTTTTATACTCTTACCCTCATTCTGATATTAACCAATGGATGCCTTGTACGGGAGACTGTACGGGAAATTTAACCAATCAGCGCGCTGTATGGCTATGTTACAACCTGAATAGCCATACACCTGCCGTACAGACTGCCATACAAGACACAAATGCATAAATAACAATGTTATGACAATTATAACATAATAAATAAATTATAACAAGCATCTTTACATAAAAATACATAGTTATCACTGTGTTGGTTTATATAAAATGATATTGAGACCTAACAGGGAAGTATTTTTAATGCGAGGCGAGCAGACGGCTCTGCTTCATAGCCATATCATGTCCACATATGGGAACCCAATAAATAGTTAAAGCTTTCAAAAAGCGTAATTAAAAGAACAATTATGTAAAATAACATAAAGCTTGACTGATTATAAAACTCAGCAACTAACATTTGTTGCATAAAGCATGAAATAACATATGCGAAACTTAGGCTACACAGCTCAGTATTCCAAGATGGAGGAAACCATAAACACAAATTCTAAGTTTCGGTTAACAATGTGCATTATTGGAGAAAGTGTTGCTAAAACTGACGTGGAACTATGATGCTAACACTGTCTAAGTGTTACATAAGGTGTACAATAACTGGGATTTAGTTGACATTCTAATATAATGACAAAAACTTCGGATTTATAACATGCACATGTTCAGTCACAAGATCGTTTTTGGCGTGACTGAAAGCAAAACATAATTAAGGTTCAAATCATTCCATAACAACCACGAAATGGAATAAACAGGTAAGTTCTACAACATGTAGAATTAAGTTCCATGCATTTACAAGCAATGGAAACATATATTTATATAAATATGAAGTACCACCCCCCAGCCCATGGTACATATGACCACTTGTATATGGGAATTATTTCCCTTTATGTTCCAAGTAAAATATATGAACTTGTGTTCATTACACTCTCCCCACCCTGCCCCTGAATACTCCGTATTCAAAATACGTCAAGTTTAAAATGTCACATTGAGATATTTTTAAAATGTCACATTGAGATATTAATGAAATTGTAAAGTTTGTTGGAATATAAGTTCGATAAATGTTTTTAAATTTATTGTCCAGACTTTAATTCTTCTTTTTCTTTCTTTAGGCTTTGTCCATGATCCAGGAATGATGAAGTTAGAGATTATCACTTGAACAGTCCTTGAATTTGAAAATATCACTATAACGGTCCTTGAATATGAGAAATAGAGTCCTTAAATTTGTTGCACGGAACTGTAAATTTCTAAAGTCAATTGCTATAAGAGGATTATTATATCTGTATCACTGGTTTTATCATGTCAGTCCATCGTAGTAAAAGTTCACATTAAAAGGTTGAAAGGTATCAAGTTCATCAGAAGGAATTTATTCATCATCATTGGAGTTAAGTCGTAGCGGGATATGTTCTGCGTCAATTTTTGCAATTAAGTTGTCTGTAGTGTTATCTCTTTTTCTGCATCCTTGTTCAATTATATCTAAAAGTTGGTTGTTATGTGGAATTTCTGTCTCCGATGCGATGTCTTTTAATGTCTGGTAAGTGTAGTATCTGGATTTATATATGTTGTGATTAGAGTTCTTGTTTTTAAAGATCTTCTTTGTTCCGGGTAACGCTAGGAAATTATATTTGTCTAATAAATCACGGCGATCCAGAACTGTCAGAGATTTGTTTATATTTTCCAATGTCATGGCAGCAAACTCCCAAGCTAATAGTTTACGGTCAGGATCCATTTGTTTCCATCCAGTGGGTGGCCATTTCATAGAGTTGGGACCACTTGTCAGCTGTACGGCCTCTTCTTTATCCCAGTCTCTTCTGGCTGCAGGGAATAATGGCATGCATCCTCTAGCCAGAAGATTGGTTGCTCTTTCTTTCACTGTAGATGATGGTGGATTTGGAAGTTTCTGTGCTGTGGTAAGAGTTGAAAAATTGGAAGAAGACATTGGAGATTTAGTTTCTGATGGTTTGGTGATGGCTGGTTTCGAGTTAGTTCCATATGGTGTTTGTTTAGAAGGCTGTAATTTCTGGACTTTCTTTGGTGAGGAAGGCTTTTTGGTAACAGTAGTGTTGAACAGTGGTGTCTTGGATGAAGTAGTTGGTGCAGGCAAAATTGGCATGGATGAATAATAAGATGATGACGAGTATGATGTGGAAGATGATGAACGTGACGACAAGTTTGATGACGAAGACAAGTTTGATGACGAAGACGACGAGTTTGATGATGAAGACGAAGAGTTTGACGATGAAGACGACGAGTTTGATGACGAAGACGCTGACGGCAAGTCCGGCAAGGAAGTGGATGGAGTCAAGGTGGCTGGCTTTTTGGAGATCACGGATGGAATGGTGGTTTTCGATGTTTTCAGTGGTGGTGAGATTCTTGGCTTTTTGGTGGGTGGCTCCTTAAAAATGGTCTTCCGGGATACAGTTTTGATGAATTTGGTATTAATGCCTAAAGTTTCTGAAATTTCCTGTGTATATTTTTCCTGATTGTGTTGATCTAAAAGATTGAAGTCGGTGATGTTAAAATCCGTAGTGGTATGGCATGAGGCTATCCGTCTAGTAAGGGCTGTAAGTGATCTTTCATCCCGGAAGATGTTGTCGGTCATTTCAACATAAAGATACGTGTTATTATTTGCCAGAATACAATGGGTACTTCCTGGACATATGCTGATGTTATGGATGTCCCAGGTGTTGTTTAAGTCAGGGAATGTTGGATCGTATTCTAAATCACCTTCGTATACTGGAACAAATTCTGATTCTGGTGTGGGCGACTTAACCACTTCTCGTTTCCACCATCCATTCAACCAGTCTTGTTTAGTCCGGGTTTGATTTGCCCCTTTCTTCACCCACTCTAAAATAGTACTTCTTGCTTGAATAGCTTGTTGGGAATGGCTATCCGTAGGTGATACAACTCTCCCATAGTCTGATGGTTTCAGGGCCAACCAGAAACAATTGTTCTCTGTCAGTAAGTCTACTGGCAAGCTCATATATGTCGTCTTGTGTTTTCTCTCCACGTGTGTCTTTAAGTCCAAAGTCCGATTAAATGATTTCTCTTCTTCGAAACACCATGGACAAACCACTGAGAGGGCTGCATGCGGCTTTGGCACTACGTGATTTTTCAACTCACGCCTTGTCTTAAAGGTACTGGGACAAATCCAACACTGGAACATTCTAGAATGAAATAAAAGGATAACAGTCATAAGAACAACGTTTGGAACTTGTGAAAACTGAAGGAACATTAGATTCTGAGCTTAACTGGATTTTGATATCACAAATACAATACAATAATATTGTATTCACTAAGAAAATGGTTCATGATAATTGCTTCAAGTTCAAGACGTCTACTTCTTCAGAAGATGGATAGGTACTACAACCAGCTGTTCTATTAAGATCATGCATTTTAACTTGATTATACGACAATGCTGTTTTACTCGTGTCCAACAGTTGCATGGCAAAGGATTTTGGAAACCAAGGAAATAGTTCATATTCCCAGAGAGAATATAGAAATGGTATGACCTCTCAGGTCAACATCTACTTTTGGTAGGCTCCATGGGTGATCAGTCCTGGCCCTAACCATCTCAATTTTCAACCACAACAAGTTCAAGCTAGTGAGGCGCCTTTCACCACTTGCTTCAAATCAACATTTAAACAACAAAGATTGGTTTCCACAACATCTGGCATGTACTTTGAACGACTTAACTACAGCTAATAACTAGTCATCTTAACTAAATTAAAATATTCTAATTATGCATGAGAGCTTTGGCAAACCAGGCTGGGCGATGAATACCTCTATATTGGAGCAATCGGTCAATATGGTATGCTTTGGAGGGGAGCTTAAGGGATTTACGAACGAAGTAGGTAGTGTCATCTATCTGTTTGGTAATGACGTATGGACCTTTCCATTTGGACGTTAACTTTTGGCAGACGCCAACTTTTCGGGTATTATCATACAACCAGACAGCATCACCTGGCTTGAAAGCTCGTTTTTTAGCCTTCAGGTCATAATGACGCTTCTGATAATCAGAGTTGCTTTTTAATTGTTTACGGGCTGTAATATGGGCTAGCTTCATTCTATCTTGTAAAGTTTTAATATATGTGTCTATGTCATCTTCATCATTTGGACTTGGTGGACTACCGATAACGGCTTCCATTGGGAGGGTGATATTTCTACCAAGCATCATCATATTTGGGGTAACCTGAGTGCCTGAGTGGACTGATGACCTATAGGCCATCATGACTTGTGGTAGGATTTCATCCCATTTTCTCTGATTTTTCTCACAATACATGGAAAGCATGTTGGTCAGTGTTCGGTTGAACCTTTCAACATTACCATTTGATTGTGGTCTCATACTAGTGGTTCTTGTTTTATCTATTTGGAGGAATTCGCACATATCTTTAAACATTTTGGATTCAAAATTGGATCCTTGATCAGAATGAATCTGCAAGGGTGTTCCGAACCGGCTAATAAATTCGTTAACAAATACTCTGATAACAGTGGTAGCCTCTTGATCAGGTATTGCAAAAGCCTCAGTCCATTTTGTGAAGCAATCACAGATTACCAAAATGAACCGGTTTCCTGACTCGGTTCTAGGAAGAGGACCTAAAATATCTAAGGCTACTCTTTCCATGGGCTCACCTACAAGGTATTGGCGAAGTGGTGCACGGTTTGTCTTAGATGGTTTCTTGGCAGAGCACTTATCACAAGTTATGCAGTACTGTATTATGTCATTTTTCATGGCAGGCCAATAGAAAGTTTGGCGAATTCTATCTAACATTTTTTCACTACCTAAATGAGCTGCTGATGGTATATCATGAAAATAATGCAGAACTTCATGTCTCATTTTATTTGGGACTACCACCTGTAAGTGATGTTTTGTTTCACTTTCAGAATACTTTTTGTACAAAACTCCACATTGGACTACTAATTGGTTCCATTGTCGCCATAAAGTTTTGAGTGCAGATGTCTTACAAGATACCTGACTCCACTCTGGACGAGAACATTTGTCTTCAAGAGAAACAAGAATAGGGCCGATATCATTATCTTCGAGCTGTTGCTGTCTAATTTCATGTGGTTGCCATCCAGGGAGCACGACAGTTTTAGTGGATGTGTTTGGGGTTTGGGCATTATCATTGCTTCTTGTTGCAGCTCGGATATGATTACTACTTGTTTGGGAAACTTCATTGACTTGGTTTGTTTTATTTTCAGGTTGAGCGGATTCATCTTCTGTGTCACTTTCATCATTTCCCTTTTGCTGGTTTGAACAAACAGAACAAGGATGTCTGGACAAGGCATCAGCATTTGTGTGCTTTTTACCAACCCGATGGGTAACTGACAAGTTATAAGTACCCAGTTCTTGAAGCCATCTTGCAACTTGACCAGTTGGCTTCTTAAGGTTTTTCATCCAGCTAACTGCTGCATTATCTGTGCGTAAGAGGACTTCCTGTCCATATAGATAGGAATGGAAGGTACGCAGGGCAACAATAACAGCAAGCAGTTCCTTTCTGGTTACACAATATCTCTGTTCATGTTTGTTCATGGACTTGCTCATGTAAGCAATTACGCGCTCAGTACCATCTTGGTTTTGAGACAAGACTGCACCTACAGCCTTGTCAGAAGCATCAGTGTCTAATATAAATGGCATGTTAGGTAGAGGGTAGCCTAGTATTGGTGCCTTTGTTAATTCAGATTTAAGGGTGTCAAATGCATTTTGACATTCATCGTTCCATTTCATTTTGGCACCTTTCTCACATAGCTTATGTAGTGGTCTAGCAATCTGGGCAAAACCTTTAACAAACCGTCTGTAATAAGAGCATAGTCCCAGAAAGCTTTTAATTTGTTTCGATGTTTTTGGAACGGGCCAGGATTTCACGGCTTCAATTTTACTCTTATCTGTGGTGATACCTTCTTCAGAAACTATGTGCCCTAGAAATTTAATTTCTTTTTGGAAAAATTGGCACTTTGAAGGTTTTAACTTCAAGTTTGCTTCTAAAAGCCTTTGAAATATATGCTCAAGTCTTTGGAGACCTTCATTAAAAGTGGTACATGGTGAAATTATATCGTCCATGTATACTAGACATTCTGACCATTGTAACCCTCTCAAAACATTCTCCATGAGCCTTTCAAAGGTTGATGGGGAATTGGCAAGACCAAAGGGCATGACTGTAAACTGGAACAGTCCAAGGGTTGTGGCAAAGGCTGTTTTCTCTTTGTCTTTAGGGTCCATTTCAATTTGCCAGAAACCGGAATTTAAGTCCATTGAACTGAACCATTTAGCTCCGGAAAGTGAGTCAAGGCAATCATCGACTCTTGGTAAAGGGTATGCGTCTTTAACAGTGACCTCATTGACCTTTCTGTAGTCAACACAAAACCGGATGCCGCCATCTTTTTTAGTTACAAGTACAGTTGGAGAGGCCCATGCACTACAGGAAGGTTCAATACACCTCTCTCTAACATGATTTTTATTTCTTTCACTTCGGCATCACGTTTACCTATGGGTTGCCGTCTAGGGGGTTGTCTAATGGGGATGGCTGCACCAGTGTTTATTGTGTGTTTGACCTTGTCAGTACACCCAAGGTCATCTGGTGTCTTGGCAAAAACATTTTGGTATTTGGTAAGAAGTTGTTTAAGAAGATCAGCTTGTTCATTATCCAAGTGTTTAGAACTTCTGGAGAGTAGGTCACCCAGTGTCTCTGGAAATTGGGTTGACTTTTGAACATGGTCAGTACTTTTATTGGTGGCTGTAGCAACACGGCCACTAGGCACTCTTTCTTCATCTCTGTATGGTTCACAGTTACCGATTACAGAGTTAGCCTGAGTGTCACAGCATTTTCACTGCAATTCAAAACGTTAACAAGAAGATTTTCAGACTTGGTGTCTATAACACCTGGCACAAGGTATATGTCTTTTGAAGACTTAATTTGCTCAACATACACAGACTCTGTCAGGTGGCTTGACTGGGGTATGGCTACTGGGATCCAGGAACCGGAATTTGGTGGTATGGCAACAGAACGGCGAACTTCTAAACGACTGGTCATATAGGCATTACCACCCGTGAAACATTTTATTTCAGAGTCATCTGTGTGTAAAACCATGTGCTTATAATTTATCTTATTCACATATTGAATAAGGAAATCTTGACCTAAGATTCCCTCAGTTGAAATATCACAAACAACAACAGGTTGTTTATAAGGTCTGTCGGCTAGTAATATCTCAAATTCTGCCCAACCATAGGTAGTAACTTCATTACCATTTACATCATTGATTATAGATTCAATGGGACATAGGTCGGGTCTAAATTCACTTGGAATTGCATCATATATTCTGCTAGAAAGGAGAGATGCAGTGGAGCCACTGTCAATTAAGAAAGATACTTGAATATCGGAAATTATTCCCTTTGTATAGAATCCATTATCCCATTGTCCATTCATTTCCCCTATTTGTCCCATTCTAACATTATTGGACATGGTCTTAAATTCTGTATCATCAATTGGTTGACCAGGCCTATTACTATCCATCGAGTCGCGGCCTACTGAAACGATGGTGTCTCGTTTCCCTGTGACTGGGCTGTTGATTTTTGGGTTTGGCTTCGGGTACCTTGGGCCGGACCACTACTATTTTGTTGGTTTTGACATTTATTGTAAATTTCACAATCCCGAAAGAAATGTTCAGGCGATTGGCATATATAACAGGACCGGTTGGTTGAATATTTTTTATTTGGCTGATAACTTTGGCCTCTGTTTTTGATACTATTTTCAAGCCTTTCTAGTCTCACAACTAACGTTTTTAGGGTCTGGTCAAGGCTACTGTTTTGAGCCTTCTCGTGATATCTGTTTGGTGACCTCTGTTGGTCATTATTATGGCGTATCATTCTAACTGGTTTCTTTTTGTCATTAGATTCCCCCAATAGGGCCTCGTATCTTTCTATTACGTCAACTGCTTCAATGACAGTTTGTACATTCCTTATCAATGCAACGTACTTTCATATCAAGGGAGATAATCTTGTATAACTGATTTAGCGCTAATGCTTCTTGGGCACGGGGACCTAGGTCACAGTATGCTTTTTGTGCCATTTGGCGCACATCATCGCCCAAGGCAGCTATTGATTCACCTGGTTCTCGTTTTCTCATTTCAAGACGAGATAACCATCTATTCTGGTGCTTTGAGATACCAAATCGGTGGCTTAATTTGGTGATTAATAGGTTATAATCACGCTTTTCTTCATTGGACAAGCTCATATAAAAATTTCTGGCAGATCCCCTAAGGCTTGAGGCAAGGAACAAAACTTTGTCCTTGGCTCTCCATCTACCAAGTTCTGCACAGTCTTCGAACTGGGAAATATATTCTTCCCAACTTTCATGGCCATGGTATTGGTCAGGTCTTAAATTAGGATAATGTGGCGTGCTTGGAGATGGCATTGGAATCATAGGCATACTGTATTCATTATGACAATTATCAGGTCTATTTCTCTGTAGACCCTGAGGTACAAACTCGGGTGGTATGGCATAATTTGGTCTATGAAATGGTTCATGTATTGGACTCAGTCTGTTTTGTGGCATTTCATTTTTGGATAGAATTTGCTGTGGCAATTCATCGGGTATAGTGTCTGCAGTTATGTCACCTTGGCCCATTTCATTTAATTCTGTTTCTAATCTAAATTGGATTTCTGGGTCGGGGGACGCCTGTGCCTGGTCCATAGCTCTCAATTACGCTCTTAACTACAAGGAATGTTTCAATCACACTGAACAATGCTGGCAGGGATCGTATCGTGATACTATCTAGAATTATAGTATCCCACTTCTGACACCAATTTGTAAGGAATTTGCCGATCTTATGTCTTGTATACTAATCCCGCTGCTTTCTTTCGCAGGGAATGTGTGTGAAGTCTTTAGAGAAGCATAAAAATATAAGCTGAATTACAGATCTATAATGTTAATATGGAAATTTATTTATCTTGTAGATTTCTTATGTAGGCTACTTCAAGATTTACAACATGGCTGCCATATTACATTTCATTTTATGATATATATATATATAATTGTATTACATGACAATTTGGGGAAAGAGTATACAAGGCGGCAGTGTTCAGTGTGATTGGAGATAACTATTAAATCTTATTTGTTATTCACCTCAAAAGTTAAATACTGTACGGCGATGGTACGGCGGTGTAAAAACAATATGGCCGCTTGGCAGAGGTACACTGAGCGTCCGGATACTATGACGGTCAAGAGTTATCTGATAAGTTTTGGATTTTGCCGCCTTTTATACTCTTACCCTCATTCTGATATTAACCAATGGATGCCTTGTACGGGAGACTGTACGGGAAATTTAACCAATCAGCGCGCTGTATGGCTATGTTACAACCTGAATAGCCATACACCTGCCGTACAGACTGCCATACAAGACACAAATGCATAAATAACAATGTTATGACAATTATAACATAATAAATAAATTATAACAAGCATCTTTACATAAAAATACATAGTTATCACTGTGTTGGTTTATATAAAATGATATTGAGACCTAACAGGGAAGTATTTTGTAATGCGAGGCGAGCAGACGGCTCTGCTTCATAGCCATATCATGTCCACATATGGGAACCCAATAAATAGTTAAAGCTTTCAAAAAGCGTAATTAAAAGAACAATTATGTAAAATAACATAAAGCTTGACTGATTATAAAACTCAGCAACTAACATTTGTTGCATAAAGCATGAAATAACATATGCGAAACTTAGGCTACACAGCTCAGTATTCCAAGATGGAGGAAACCATAAACACAAATTCTAAGTTTCGGTTAACAATGTGCATTATTGGAGAAAGTGTTGCTAAAACTGACGTGGAACTATGATGCTAACACTGTCTAAGTGTTACATAAGGTGTACAATAACTGGGATTTAGTTGACATTCTAATATAATGACAAAAACTTCGGATTTATAACATGCACATGTTCAGTCACAAGATCGTTTTTGGCGTGACTGAAAGCAAAAACATAATTAAGGTTCAAATCATTCCATAACAACCACGTAATGGAATAAACAGGTAAGTTCTACAACATGTAGAATTAAGTTCCATGCATTTACAAGCAATGGAAACATATATTTATATAAATATGAAGTACCACCCCCCCCCATGGTACATATGACCACTTGTATATGGGAATTATTTCCCTTTATGTTCCAAGTAAAATATATGAACTTGTGTTCATTACAGTATTTTAGTCCTTTGTGATCAGATAGTTGGCTTTTCAGTCGTATTTTCTTTGGTGTCCATAGTCGTTTGAAACGACAGAATCCGTGTTCTGAATGGCAAGGATCTAATAACTGAATTTTACATATTTTTATAGGAAGTTATACTTCATATTTATACTTAAATACCTCAAGTATGACGCAGACGTCATTTGCAGCTGCATGACAAACGTGCTTATGGCGTAAATACGCAATGGTAGAGCTTGTTCCCACTACGGGAACTTTATACAACGAAGCAGACTGCTTGGAATTAAATTGACGCAAGGATCTTGCAAACCCAGTCTTATCAACTCCCTTAGAAAGTTTTCTTTGGATATTGGAATAGTTTATTAAGACCAAATTCATTCAGAATTACCTTGACCTAACTGATCAGATCTAATCAAGTTTAGGATGCGTAAGATTGGTTGAGTTTTACCTTAGAGAAGTCGAAACAACATTTTAGGACGCTTTCAATGGCGGCTATTTTGAGGGTTCATTCTAGATAAAATTGTTTCATGCACAAATAAACAATACCAGGATAATGCTGTTCGAGTTTAACGAGGTTATGTTTATGCAAGCCTGTATAACCGCCAAACAAAATCAGGTTAAAATGCCTTTGGTTTCCGTGTTATAGAGGACTGGAACAACCTTAATATTGAAACAGTAAACGCAAACAGTGTCATCGTCTTTAAAATCAACCTGGAAAAAGAAAAAGAAACAGCCACTAGAGTTACATCCTGAGTGTTTCAAAGAACTGTGCACACCCGGCTGTCAAATTACAATAAAGGAAAGCAAATAAGCCTGAGGCTTACTATGGCGAGATAAAAAGATTGGCAAGCTGACACCCAACTGTAATGTTCAGTCGGGACTAAAAGTGTACAAAATACTGGTAAACCTTTTACAAAGAAAACAATTACACATACCTTGTAATCTCAAACGCGTCGTAGACGTTTCAACTCTGGGAATTTTATAAAGCGGTTAGATTAGAGTTCCATATCCAATTCTGAAGTGAAGGAATGGTGTCGTTTCTTGTCGGCACCATTTTTCATTCCTTGGCTCGTTTTTGTAACCCCTACACACGGCAAAACTATCAGAAGTTTTACATATGAATCAGAAAGTGTAGCTTTTTATAGATTTAAGGGTCTATTGACAATAGCATGGGCAATCACAATTGAAACTGTCTCGGGTATTATCAATTTGGTTAGTTGAATGTTGTTTTACCTCTCGTTATCAAGTTTTCAGCTATGTATGACGAGTCGATTTCTACTTTCAATCTGGTTGATTTTTAGTGTGAAGTATTTGTAATCTGCTTTGTAATAACACGCTGTTATATGTCGGACTCTAAAGAGGGCTTGTAAGCTAGTCCCAATGATGCAACCATGCAGCGTGCAGTATAGGCGAGTTCTACAGAACCCAATCTTACTTAAGATTGACGGGGTCGAGCCCACAGTGACAAGTGCCGTAATCACTGGACCTAACACACTAGTAATACTAAACCATATATAAGTTGTGATATATTACAATAATCATACTTTAAGACACTAGTAATCATTAAAAAATAAACGTGAAGTAGTTTTTTGACATTTATTTTAGTTTATAGTCATAACGTTCTCGTTAACGATGACTTGTCCGTCGTCCTACAAAGGTAGGGTTATGTATCATACAGGGTCATTCTGGTTTTTGTGACCAAGGTGTTTGGTTCACCACAAATGAGTAACCTTATACAACAAAGGTGTGGAAACTGAGGAATACCTGTGACTTAAATCACACATAATGTGATGATATTGGCCATGTTGGGTGCAGAAATCACGGAGTCATCTACCGTTAGTTTAAAAGTGTTCATTCTTCATCCATGTAGTTGCGTCCCTAATGAGCATGATGTAATATTCCATACGTAAATTTTAAAGACCCCTCTGAGTTTATTCCTTTTTTCCTTTTTAACCTTAAAAATTGTCAAGCATTAGGATTTGGTCCATTATGAGATTGAACTGACAATAAACATTTAAGTGGATTTTCCCAAGTCCACAATGTTTAAATGTTTCGTTTAATAAAACAATTGTTTGTTGAATAACTACGGCAATGCTTACGATCTTTGCGAATAACACTGTACATACTTCAGGTTGATAAATCCTGGTAGCAATCGAATCGGTTGTCAATATGTAACATTATGGCACTTTAGAAACTTTGAATGCTCTGGACAAAATAACGTATGAACTATATATAATTGGAATATATATTTTTACATAATTTCCCCCCTAAAATGTTGAAAAGATGCCCAAAGAACCAAAATATATTTTATCAAATTCAGTTACGGAAATACTTTGCAAGAGGGAGTAAAATTTAGTTTTTGCGGAATTTCTGATTTTAAAAACAGTCCGGTAAATTTGACTTGGCTTAAGATCAATTTGTAATTCTTTATGTAATCACCAAATACAAACATACCGGCCCATTTAAAATCGCAACCATAAAAGTAAAATGATACTTTGAACACTTGAAGGAAAAGTATCTCCTATCTAGCTGGCTAAACTTACCCTGTGCGAAATCATTAGAATGAAAAGAACACATATTCAGGGTAATTTTGGATATAGAGGAATCATGATTATCAACAATATTGTGGTGACGACCATAAAACGTTTTTATAAGTTACGATTTTGGTTCATCTGATATTTTTCAAAACCTTCTTTTTTACAGTCGTATATAAGATTTCTCATTTCAAACAAAGATATTAAGAATTTTGGATAAAGATGAATCATACTTGTTTTTTATTTTTTATTATTAGTTTCACCTAGTTTTTAGTGACCACATGATACAGACATAGGGACTGTTGCTCCCCCGATGACAGGAAACTAATTACTCCGCCTGTAGATATTTTTCTGAGTCTACTGGTATTTAAAAAGGCAAGTTTAATCATTTTCTGTGTATTTGTTAATTACACATCATCTGAGATTTAGTATCTGAATCTGAATAAGATAAACTGAGAAACGTGCTTTATAGGTAAGAATTTTTTTATTTTTATTATTTGCGGAGATCTTTATGTTAAATATGAAGGATTATACAATTGAAAGCATTTTTGAAAAAATGATTTCAAAACATTTAAAATTTAATGTAAACATTACACATATATCTTGTGAATATTTACCTTTTAAAAATTGATATTTATATAGAGACCTTGGTTACAAAATAGTTGAGACCTACCTATCTGGATGTCATTTTAACATTTTATATACAGTGTCCGTCAAAAGTCTTGAGCGACTTAATTTGTTATATCATTTTATCAACTTATCATGCATTGTTTCGTCGTATTATTTAAATAACAACCTCAGACGCTTAACAGTTCGCCAATCATTATCTCGGGTAATACAAAAAATAAATACAAAAACCTTATTAAACGTTGATCTTTTCAAATAAATGCCAACCACTTGTTAAATTGATAACTTGTCCAGCATCATCTTATTCCAGCACATGATATCTATTGTTTTAACGTATCTTATGTTCATCCGCACTGTACCTTGAAGAAATTATGACAATTTGGATCCCGTCGAAAATATATAGTTCAATTGCAAATAAATTATAATTAGGGTTTCTGTAGTTCCAATTTGTGATTTTTTTTTCATATTACCGGTGAATATTGATTCTTTAGAAATAGCCTTGTTATTCTTCGAAAAATATAAGTAGAACAGGAAACAAAATGCAACAAACAGTTGTTTAGTTTGGTTAATTAAAGTAAAGGCTCTAGAGCAGTTTATCTTTTAAAGACATACAGTGCCATCATTTGGAATTTGAGAAATGATATAGGAGTATTTTTACCCGACATTACGTACAATTCAGGCCTGTCCAAAGTTTAACACCAAGCTAACAAATCAGTGCCGAATCATCGGTTCAACTTGGCAATAGTCTTTCGTTCGTCAGCTGGTATCTATCTCTCAGTAGTTTTTTTATGACTAGTTATCCATATTTTGGCTTCTTGACCGTCGAGTTTCGAATCCTTTTCGTTAGTTCAGTGTTAAACTTTCGACAAGCCTGTATTTAACTTGGCAATAACCCATGCCACCAAGAACGCAAAGCAACAAACCAATGGAACATCTACTCTTTTGGTAGAAAATGTTTTTGGATACAATTTAAGGTTTTAATATATTGGTTGTATAATTCATTTCATGTGTTTAACTTAATTAGACAGTTTTCTTTCAATTTTTACTTTGGTTTTTTAAATCTTTTAATTGAAAACATTATTAAGATGCCTTTCGTTGTATTTTGAAAAATGAATTTATAGTTTAAAAATAATTTTGTGTTTAATCACATCACTGTTTATTATTTTATCGTTATATTCAGTGTCCCTTTTCAAGATAGAATGGTCCCGATATATGTTTATGTTGTTTTGTTCTCTAACTGTGATGTGTTCTTGGTTGTTTTGACTATTGCAAATGTTTAGTTACAAATGTCATTATCTTATTCTTGTGATTGAAGCTTCTTTGTTAAATACAAATCAAACACATAACATTCTCTGGATTTAACATGAACACAAAAAATATCCCCTCATGAAAAATTACTAAGCGCGTAGAAATATTATAAAATGTTGTTTACATACTGAGAAGTAGAGGAGTCTTTAGAAGTTGTATTTTGTTTGTGGAGCAGGTCAATAGGTGCCCGAGCCCACGGTTTGACAAGTTATAAAAGTTTACTGGACGTGTGAAATTAATGAACTAAGCTTTTTATTTTCTTTTGAAACACTGTAATTACATTTATCAATGTCGAAACGAAAGCCAAAAAGTCTCTTAACTGTTGTTATTTATCAACATTAATAAAGTTTACTTTGGTCAAATTATTAAAAATTCTGTAAATTACGTAAACATAAACGTTTTGATTCCAGAAACAACATCAAAATTAACACATGAATTCACAAAGACAAGAAGTATACCATGTATTTAATTATTTCATTAGTATATATATGCATCAATCTGAACAAAATTATATCTTGTCCAATGTAGAAGGTTTTATTTATTACAGAGCTAAGACGTTTAGAAGTTGTTTATTCCTACTTACTCAATTACTTGGGTTTTTTTTAAATTTATTAATCTAATTATTATTATTTCAGTATGAGTGTGTGGGGGTGAGTGGGGTGGCATGGTGTGGTGTGGTGGTGGCTTACATATTTGAATGTACTGTATCTTTAAATTACTAGTTGTTGACATGTTTCATGTTGACGAAATGAATAAATCAAGTTATCGAGGGAACATTTTATTTTCAAAAGTTAATTTTATCTAAATGTAGGTCTGTAAACTTTGAATATATTATCATGTATTTCTATGATTTCTATTTTTAAAGAAATGGTTAGTTATGATTTAAACTGTTTTCCAAAAAACACAAGTCACAAACCTTTTTTTTTAATTAATTACCATTGATGCTCATTATGTACGTATTTTAACTTTACTTTCAGAACATGTTTTGGAAGATCAATTTCCTATTTCTTATAAATGTGGCCTTTGTATCAAAGATAATTTTGGATATCCATTCTCGAACAATCCGTTAGAATGTAAGGACATGATGCCTAGAGGTATTAACGTAGCCCCACAATCCGGACCAGGACCATATTACTTCCAAATCAGCCACTCCATGTATGATTTCCAAGGTGAATTACATGGTAAGTATCGGACAAATCATGAAACACTACAATGTCACGAGCTCTCAACTCAGCTTACATGAAGCAAAATGTTTACTGCCATTTATCTGTCCACGAAATATCAGAATGATACAGAAATATAGCATATGCCAGTAACAATGCAAACATTTAAAACTTGATCACTCTATTGTCAAAAAAATATTCAAGTAAAAATGATAAGTATCTCTATTTATTATGGCAGCAGCGATAAAAGTAAATGCAACGCCTGTTGCTTTTCTGTTAAAATACCTTACAATTATATTGCATACAATACTTCGAAGTCATAACAATTTTGAATGATGTCCAGCGAATTTTTTATTTACGCTTATCTGAGTGAAATGTTCAGAAAACTAGCCACCGGTAGTTTCCATGGTGATTAAAACAACTGCATTTACGAACTGCTATATCGTTGCAAGAGTGAAGAGGAAAAAACCGAAGTAATAGCATACAAACTGCTAAGTCCAGAAACTTTTAGACCACAAGCATCACAAATAAATTACACCCAAGTCTACTAGATGTATTACGCTTTAATAACAATTGTTTCGTTAATCAAAGCCCAAATTGTATCTTCCAGAAGAGGACTAAATGGTATGAAGCAGCTATTTGTCTTATAACTTCTATTTGGTTTATTTACAGTACACGTGGTAGCACGACGAAATGCCGTAATCCGTGGGATATATCTTCAAGCTAGACTAGCTGGGTGTGGAAATGACAATCCTCTTGGAAGCTTCGCAATATTTCCTGGAGAACACCATCTCGAGTTAGCCAACTGCACGGGAGCCATACATGTAAGTGTTCGGCTATTTCCATTGCCTATTGAACAATTGTGATATTTTATATCCAATAACAACCCACATACATAAAGATCTATGTTCCAATCACATGATCCCCCACTCCCCAAAAAAGTTAAAACTTTGAAAACTGGCAAATTAGGTCAAACACGCGAACTTCCACCAGGAAACTGAGGTCGGATGCTCCAGATGGGTAAGCAACTCCTGTTTAACCATAAATTAGTAATACGCTTACAGATAAGCATCTAAGGAACTATATAATGACAGAATTTGTATCCAATGGTGTAATGGTTTGTGTACTTTTGTGAGACTAATGATATTTTATTTAACATTTGTCCCCCAATCCGGTATGCAGATATGCTTAGAAACATACGGATATATTTGTTTATGCCTGTTTTATTAAGTTCTGACTATTTAATTAAGTCGCCCCGTCACGAGGTTCCGGCGTGACTTATTGTTATTGTACTGTTTCTTTTTTTTTTTATCAAAGACTGCAAGAGCTACAAACTTGAAATTTTCTACAAATGTACAGTGTCATATGGAATAGCCCTGTTGGGTTTTATGACTTTCTGCGTTGTCATAGTAACAAATACCGAGAGGTGACTGGGCGATTTAGTCAAATTTTTAACCTTTAATAACACTTGTGTGTTACGGATCACTACCCATAAACTACATGTATATATATTCTTGAAGGTTGTGACATTACCAATCCAACTATGACATAATATCGGACCTTTGACCAATTTGGCTGCAGACCATTTTGGACCTTAAAAATCACTTTCTTACCATAATGACAAATATAATCTACATGTATATATATTCTTGATCGGCATGAAAAATGTAATCCATATATGACAAAATTTTGGACCTAGGGCCTATTTTGAAATGGTCCATTTTTGGACCCAATAGATAATTTCTACATCATTAAAACAATTGTCCATAACCCGTATATATTCTTGATCACCATGGTATAACGAACTCGTATACCATTTTTATGCACCCATATTGGACCGGACAAAATTGGGGAACGGGGCGACTTATTTTCTAGGTTGTTTGCAACTTTGACAAAGTCTAATGTATAAAGTTTTATGCCATAACAAAATGGATGAATATCAATTCTCGATTATGATTTTATGTCTACTTTTATTTGTTTTTATCTTATTTTTTTTATTTCAGAATACCGTTGTGAATGCTGATTTTATGCCGTACGACAGGATAAGAGTGAGATGGTTAGCGCCAACTAAAAGTGTTGGTCCTATTTACTTCAGGTAAGGTATCCATGAACGAGATGGTTAGCGCCAACTAAAAGTGTTGGTCCTATTTACTTCAGGTAAGGTATCCATGAACGAGATGGTTAGCGCCAACTAAAAGTGTTGGTCCTATTTACTTCAGGTAAGGTATCCATGAACGAGATGGTTAGCGCCAACTAAAAGTGTTGGTCCTATTTACTTCAGGTAAGAGATGGTTAGCGCCAACTAAAAGTGTTGGTCCTATTTACTTCAGGTAAGGTATCCATGAACGAGATGGTTAGCGCCAACTAAAAGTGTTGGTCCTATTTACTTCAGGTAAGTGATGGTTAGCGCCAACTAAAAGTGTTGGTCCTATTTACTTCAGGTAAGGTATCCATGAACGAGATGGTTAGCGCCAACTAAAAGTGTTGGTCCTATTTACTTCAGGTAAGTGATGGTTAGCGCCAACTAAAAGTGTTGGTCCTATTTACTTCAGGTAAGTGATGGTTAGCGCCAACTAAAAGTGTTGGTCCTATTTACTTCAGGTAAGTGATGGTTAGCGCCAACTAAAAGTGTTGGTCCTATTTACTTCAGGTAAGGTATCCATGAACGAGATGGTTAGCGCCAACTAAAGGTGTTGGTCCTATTTACTTCAGGTAAGGTATCCATGAACGAGATGGTTAGCGCCAACTAAAAGTGTTGGTCCTATTTACTTCAGGTAAGTGATGGTCAGCGCCAACTAAAAGTGTTGGTCCTATTTACTTCAGGTAAGGTATCCATGAACGAGATGGTTAGCGCCAACTAAAAGTGTTGGTCCTATTTACTTCAGGTAAGTGATGGTCAGCGCCAACTAAAAGTGTTGGTCCTATTTACTTCAGGTAAGGTATCCATGAACGAGATGGTTAGCGCCAACTAAAAGTGTTGGTCCTATTTACTTCAGGTAAGTGATGGTTAGCGCCAACTAAAAGTGTTGGTCCTATTTACTTCAGGTAAGGTATCCATGAACGAGATGGTTAGCGCCAACTAAAAGTGTTGGTCCTATTTACTTCAGGTAAGGTATCCATGAACGAGATGGTTAGCGCCAACTAAAAGTGTTGGTCCTATTTACTTCAGGTAAGGTATCCATGAACGAGATGGTTAGCGCCAACTAAAAGTGTTGGTCCTATTTACTTCAGGTAAGGTATCCATGAACGAGATGGTTAGCGCCAACTAAAAGTGTTGGTCCTATTTACTTCAGGTAAGTGATGGTTAGCGCCAACTAAAAGTGTTGGTCCTATTTACTTCAGGTAAGTGATGGTTAGCGCCAACTAAAAGTGTTGGTCCTATTTACTTCAGGTAAGTGATGGTTAGCGCCAACTAAAAGTGTTGGTCCTATTTACTTCAGGTAAGGTATCCATGAACGAGATGGTTAGCGCCAACTAAAAGTGTTGGTCCTATTTACTTCAGGTAAGTGATGGTTAGCGCCAACTAAAAGTGTTGGTCCTATTTACTTCAGGTAAGGTATCCATGAACGAGATGGTTAGCGCCAACTAAAAGTGTTGGTCCTATTTACTTCAGGTAAGTGATGGTTAGCGCCAACTAAAAGTGTTGGTCCTATTTACTTCAGGTAAGGTATCCATGAACGAGATGGTTAGCGCCAACTAAAAGTGTTGGTCCTATTTACTTCAGGTAAGGTATCCATGAACGAGATGGTTAGCGCCAACTAAAAGTGTTGGTCCTATTTACTTCAGGTAAGTGATGGTTAGCGCCAACTAAAAGTGTTGGTCCTATTTACTTCAGGTAAGGTATCCATGAACAAGATGGTTAGCGCCAACTAAAAGTGTTGGTCCTATTTACTTCAGGTAAGTGATGGTTAGCGCCAACTAAAAGTGTTGGTCCTATTTACTTCAGGTAAGGTATCCATGAACGAGATGGTTAGCGCCAACTAAAAGTGTTGGTCCTATTTACTTCAGGTAAGGTATCCATGAACGAGATGGTTAGCGCCAACTAAAAGTGTTGGTCCTATTTACTTCAGGTAAGGTATCCATGAACGAGATGGTTAGCGCCAACTAAAAGTGTTGGTCCTATTTACTTCAGGCTATAAGGTATTCATGAACGAGATGGTTAGCGCCAACTAAAAGTGTTGGTCCTATTTACTTCAGGTAAGGTATCCATGAACGAGATGGTTAGCGCCAACTAAAAGTGTTGGTCCTATTTACTTCAGGTAAGGTATCCATGAACGAGATGGTTAGCGCCAACTAAAAGTGTTGGTCCTATTTACTTCAGATAAGGTATCCATGAACGAGATGGTTAGCGCCAACTAAAAGTGTTGGTCCTATTTACTTCAGGTAAGGTATCCATGAACGAGATGGTTAGCGCCAACTAAAAGTGTTGGTCCTATTTACTTCAGGTAAGGTATCCATGAACGAGATGGTTAGCGCCAACTGAAAGTGTTGGTCCTATTTACTTCAGATAAGGTATCAATGCACGAGTCTTTTATGACTCCAGTTAGTCGTTTTTTAATTTTAAACATTTCATACATGTTAACTTCCATAGCTTCAATATAATTAATAGAAAAAAATAGTTTTCATAGCAAACACAGCAATGGGTTGCTTAATTGTACCACATGCTTAATCTCAGATCAGCAAAACTAAAGTCTCTAAACTCATTTTTCTTAGGAATGAACTCGTCTGTGAAATAAGTAGAATATTTGAGTCCTTCCATAGTTTTTATCAATGTTTATATTATTATCTATCGTGAGTATGCTCATTGTGCCGTTGTATGTTCTCTCTTACTCTAGCTATGGTATTGCAGTGTGTGGAAATATGTTCCAAGGCATTGTGGGTAATCATTTTACTGACATTGCCTATGCATAGTGTTACAAAATGATACTTCGAAATTTTCAGCACGGACCTTTTACTTTACGTCTATATGATGTACTGCAAATAATCGTTATTTACCAACGAACATCATTATTGCTTCAGATATGTCTTTAAAATGACCAAAACCTTTTATTGCAGTATATATAACACTGTAAGCATTGTTTCAATTAAGAGTATCGCAACGCCAAAAGTCATTTAAATTTCCTGCAACTTTGATGTCTCGCTAAATCAGAAATTGAGTCTACGAGCTGTATGTAATAATTAATGAAGCTTGCGTGTTCAGAATGACATGACACGTGCATTAGCTTCTTAGAAATTTCCAATATAAACATTTTTATTTATTTCAAATTGTTAATTTATTTCAGAGCAACAATCGTCGAAGATAAGGACAAATTTTGGACAGAAAATTATTCAGAAAATATTAGGCCTATTGGTTCACAAGACAATGGATACAAGTGTCCGGAAAAAATTACACAGGGGAATGGGGTTAGAGGACTTACGTCAAACGTGTTCTTAACAAGCGTTTGTACATTTTTCATAGTAGCTTTAATTCACATTGGCTTAACATCAAGCTAACAGTTATGTGTGATCAGCATTGATTTATTCGGCAAACCTCGGTCGCACTTGTAGTTCTCATTCCAGATTACGTCACGGACTCAAATGTGCACTCAGATCGCGAATAGTAATGACTCTTCTTCACAAAAGAAATGATGCTGTTCATTTTCAGGAAACATTCTTGTTGTCTTTATACTTTGGTAATTTAATTTTTATACAATAAATGATGTTGGATATTTTTTTTACTAAATGGTTGCTTTGTTTATTCAATGTAATCTAATGTTTTGTTTCGACTTTTTTCGGGACACCTGACCTCAGTTTCATTTTTCTTTCAGTCGGAATGTACATTTCACTTGATTCTCCGACTTGCCTTCAATGTATTTTACAGTTTGGCTTATGTTAACAAAAGCTTAAAGAAATTTAATTTGTCTTACGTTTTTGCATAACGTTCCAGAGTGTAGGACACTTGGTAGCTTACTATGTTCTCCATATAGCTGATGATGATGATGATCAATGATGATGATGATGATGATGATGATGATGATAGTCGGGGTTTAACGTCAACATGGGCACTTGTTTCTACAGTATACGTGGGGAGAGCATTTCTATTTTTCATTAAACGGTGTTTAAAATAACAGAAAAACGTTACTGAAACACATGTATTTGGTTAAGGTATCAGCCAAAGAAACCAAGAACATGAAACAATATAAACATGATAATACATCAAAACATGACGATACAAAAACATAATTGTAAAATCCCCGACTTTGGACGGCGCTGAATTAATGCAGTGGCGTAATCGTAATCGTTTAAACGCCCGACACGACAAAAAAACATGTATTTTATAACACAAATTCAGTAAATGGATTAATCTTACCAACCAAACATCCCATTATTTAGGGAACACCACCTAGTCAGTTCACAATCCTACCCACCAAACGGGAACACCATCTAGTCAGTTCACAATCCTACCCACCAAACATCCTATTACATAGAGAGCACCACCTAGTCAGTTCACAATCCTACCCACCAAACATCCCATTACATAGGGAGCACCACCTAGTCAGTTCACAATCCTACCCACCAAACATCCCATTACATAGAGAGCACTACCTAGTCAGTTCACAATCCTACCCACCAAACATCCTATTACATAGAGAGCACCACCTAGTCAGTTCACAATCCTACCCACCAAACATCCCATTACATAGGGAGCACCACCTAGTCAGTTCACAATCCTACCCACCAAACATCCTATTACATAGAGAGCACCACCTAGTCAGTTCACAATCCTACCCACCAAACATCCCATTACATAGAGACCACCACCTAGTCAGTTCACAATACCCACCAAACGGGAACATCATCTAGTCAGTTCACAATCCTACCCACCAAACATCCTATTACATAGAGAGTACCACTTAGTCAGTTCACAATCCTACCCACCAAACATCCCATTACATAGAGAGCACCACCTAGTCAGTTCACAATCCTACCCACCAAACGGGAACACCATCTAGTCAGTTCACAATCCTACCCACCAAACATCCCATTACATAGAGAGCACCACCTAGTCAGTTCACAATCCTACCCACCAAACATCCTATTACATAGAGAGCACCACCTAGTCAGTTCACAATCCTACCCACCAAACATCCCATTACATAGGGAGCACCACCTAGTCAGTTCACAATCCTACCCACCAAACATCCTATTACATAGAGAGCACCACCTAGTCAGTTCACAATCCTACCCATTAAACATCCTATTACATAGAGAGCACCACCTAGTCAGTTCACAATCCTACCCACCAAACATCCCATTACATAGGGAGCACCACCTAGTCAGTTCATAATCCTACCCACCAAACATCCTATTACATAGAGAGCACCACCTAGTCAGTTCACAATCCTACCCACCAAACATCCTATTACATAGAGAGCACCACCTAGTCAGTTCACAATCCTACCCACCAAACATCCCATTACATAGGGAGCACCACCTAGTCAGTTCACAATCCTACCCACCAAGCATCCCATTACATAGGGAGCACCACCTAGTCAGTTCACAATCTTACCCACCAAACATCCCATTACATAGGGAGCACCACCTAGTCAGTTCACAATCCTACCCACCAAACATCCCATTACATAGAGAGTACCACCTAGTCAGTTCACAATCCTACCCACCAAACGGGAACATCATCTAGTCAGTTCACAATCCTACCCACCAAACATCCTATTACATAGAGAGTACCACTTAGTCAGTTCACAATCCTACCCACCAAACATCCTATTACATAGAGAGCACTACCTAGTCAGTTCACAATCCTACCCACCAAACATCCTATTACATAGAGAGCACCACCTAGTCAGTTCACAATCCTACCCACCAAACATCCTATTACATAGAGAGCACCACCTAGTCAGTTCACAATCCTACCCACCAAACATCCCATTACATAGGGAGCACCACCTAGTCAGTTCACAATCCTACCCACCAAACGGGAACATCATCTAGTCAGTTCACAATCCTACCCACCAAACATCCTATTACATAGAGAGTACCACTTAGTCAGTTCACAATCCTACCCACCAAACATCCCATTACATAGAGAGCACCACCTAGTCAGTTCACAATCCTACCCACCAAACGGGAACACCATCTAGTCAGTTCACAATCCTACCCACCAAACATCCTATTACATAGGGAGCACCACCTAGTCACTTCACAATCCTACCCACCAAACATCCCATTATTTAGGGATTATAAAGTATTTAATTCACCAACCTAACCACCATCCCACTTTTTAATGTCAACACACTATCCAACCCACCCACCACGCCATTATTTAAGGACTACCACTTTGTCAGTTCAGAGTCACATCCAAACCACCATCCAATTACATATCCGAACGACTGACGCATTTTAAGACACCACCACCTTGTTTGCTCAATCTCCTACTGAACAACTACTATAGTTTTAGGACTACCGCCTTGTCAGTAATGACTTTTGCAAGATTCTATTCGTAGATAGTTGCATAGTGACTGTAGTGGTTCAGGAATTTTGGAAAGGGAATACATTTTTTTTCGTTTATCCGTAAGAACGAGCTAGGGGTCTATTTCGAATGTAACAGTCCTGGCGTTTCCAGCAACCTGAGCAAGTGATGCAAACATGCATAATTTCAAGAACAGAAATAAAGGAGGGTCCGATCCAAGATCCACAACCCTCCTCGGTCCGCCACTGGACTGACTTAAAGAAATAGGACAATATGATACCCTCAAGATACGTCACTTCACTGGTGGATTTATGTGTACAAAAGTGCATCACGAAAGATTATGCACAAAATCAGTTATGTTACACTGATGTGTCAGAAGATCAAAGATAGATAAAATGAAAAAATAGCCAAGGGGAGGGAAAAAACATTACCGTATATCTCCGTATATAGGGCGCCTCAGTCGATACATCACATCATGAAATCCAGTATTTTCTAAAGGTCGTCTATATAGGTCGTAGCTAAAATTTGCCTGAAAAAAATCAAGGTTTGCTCAGAAAGAGTAATTTTCGAACGATTATGCACAAAATTAGTTAAGTTACACTGATGTGTCAGGAGATCAAAGTTAGATTAAATGAAAAAATAGCTAAGGGGGGGGGGGATGCAGTATATATATGCAAGAAATAAACATGTCAACAACTGTGATCCTTTAAACCGACTATAATGCGACAATCTTAAAGCAGAGCATTTCTATTTTTCATTAAACGGTGTTTAAAATAACAGAAAAACGTTACTGAAACACATGTATTTGGTTAAGGTATCAGCCAAAGAAACCAAGAACATGAAACAATATAAACATGATAATACATCAAAACATGACGATACAAAAACATAATTGTAAAATCCCCGACTTTGGACGGGCGCTGAATTTAATGCAGTGGCGTAATCACCGTATTATTTGAGACCAACAGTAATCCCACTTGAAAATCCTAATTACTAATAAACAAACTTTTAAAAGGAGTGGAGAAATAGCGGTTCATGCCCCAGTCACTTACATGGAAGCAGTCCGTTGAGGGGGCTGTGAATGAAACCGCAGTACTATGGAAACTCCTAAAAGAAAAGGACTTATTAATTTTGTACAATTATAGGTCCTCGCCGTTGGAGTGATTGTGCACAAAAATATGTTCTACTGACGTGTTAGGGTTAAAACCTGAATCAGATTTAAGTAATATGCCAAAACAGCCCGGGGGAGGAAAACACGTATTATATGTAATATAAATCATGCCTCTTAAAGCGTTAACCTCGTGAAACTGAGGTCTTTAAAAGGATTAAGGGTGGAATTTTCGTTACTATAAAGAGAAACTATTTAATCATGTTCGCCATATGAACTGTCGTTTTCACATTGTAACTTTCACTGAATAAATGTCGCTTCGATTTCCAACGATGTTTTTCCTCCACTAAATCAAAATTTTATCAGTCATCAAAAACCAACATACCAATCCATGTCCAAATCACAAACAAAAAGTATAAACTTTGAAACTGACTAATTTAACACGTAAACTTACACCAGGGAAGTGAGGCCAGGTGCTCCGGAAGGGTAAGCAGTACTTAGCACCTTCTGCTTTAAAAGACAATTTTAATTTTACAAGGCATAACATTAGAGGGTGTATAATTGCCCCTGGCTAAGTGAAGGCAAGTTGCCGATTGAAGACTTTGTTGCGGCTGAGTAAACGACCATCTACGATAAAACCAAATCAAATTTGATCTCTTTGTTTGTACATATTGGATGTGTTTGGTAATATAATTTTCCAGCAAACATTCGGCATACCAATGGGTACAAACTGTGCACCATTGATTGCTGATTTTTGTTGTATTTTTAATGAAGCAAAATTTATGCAGAACCTTGTTAATTCAGGAGAGAAGACTGTCGCCAAATTATTCAACTCAACATACAGATAATATATAGATGACTTTCTGTCTCTTAACAATCCTAAATTTGGAGACTATGTGAATGTCATCTATCCTAGCGAACTTGAAATAAACAAGAGGCCCATGGGCCTTATACGCTCACCTGATAACTAATGGCTAGGTAATAGATTTAAAGTAAACGTAAATACTAAACCCCAATGACTTTTTTCTTTACATCAAAATGATCATTGTATCAATACCTACAACATTCTAATATACATGCCTATACAAAAAGTTTATAGTTTTCGAGATAATTAACCATTTCGATATTGTTTTCACATCTGTGACCTTGACCTTTGAACCCATGACCTTTTTCTATACATCAAAATAATCGTTGTATCAATATCTACAACATTCTAATATACATGCCTATACAAAAAGTTTATAGTTTTCGAGATAATTAACCATTTCGGTATTGTTTTCACATCTGTGACCTTGACCTTTGAACCCATGACCTTTTTCTATACATCAAAATGATCGTTGTATCAATACCTACAACATTCTAATATACATGTCTATACAAAAAGTTTATAGTTTTCAAGATAATTAACCATTTCAATATTGTTTTGCATCTGTGACCTTGACCTTTGAACCCATGACCTTTTTCTATACATCAAAATGATCGTTGCATCAATACCTACAACATTCTAATATACATGCCTATACAAAAAGTTTATAGTTTTCGAGATAATTAACCATTTCGGTGTTGTTTCGCATCTGTGACCTTGACCTTTGAACCTATGACCTTTTTCTATACATCAAAATGATCGTTGTATCAATACCTACAACATTATAATATACATGCCTATACAAAAAGTTTATAGTTTTCGAGATAATTAACCATTTCAGTATTGATTCGCATCTGTGACCTTGACCTTTGAACCCATGACCGTTTACTATACATCAAAACGATTGTTGTATCAATACCTACAACATTCTAATATAAATGCCTATACAAAAAGTTTATAGTTTTCGAGATAATTAACCATTTCGGTATTGTTTCGCATCTGTGACCTTGACCTTTGAACCCATGACCTTTTCCTATACATCAAAATAATCGTTGTATCAATATCTACAACATTCCAATATAAATGCCTATACAAAAATTTTATAGTTTTCGAGATAATTAACCATTTCAGTATTGATTCGCATCTGTGACCTTGACCTTTGAACCCATGACCTTTTTCTATACATCAAAATGATCGTCGTATCAATACCTACAACATTCTAACATACATGCCTATACAAAAAGTTTATAGTTTTCGAGATAATTAACCATTTCGGTGTTGTTTCGCATCTGTGACCTTGACCTTTGAACCCATGACCTTTTTCTATACATCAAAATGATCGTTGTATCAATACCTACAACATTCTAATATACATGCCTATACAAAAAGTTTATAGTTTTCGAGATAATTAACCATTTTGGTATTGTTTCGCATCTGTGACCTTGACCTTTGAACCCATGACCTTTTTCTATACATCAAAATGATCGTTGTATCAATACCTACAACATTCTAATATACATGACTATACAAAAAGTTTATAGTTTTCGAGATAATAATTATAATCAGAGGTAAAAAAAATTAGGTCACGACCTTCACAATTGACCTTGACCTCATTTTGAAGATACTAACAAGAAGATGTCAAAACTGAAAACACCATGTCATTATCTGGTCAAGTAGTCAAGTTATAACAATTTGAAGCTATTTTACGATTTTTTCAAATTAAACGCAAAAACGCGTAACCCATTTTTCGACCGAATTTCACAAAATGAACAAACTATAGGCTTAAGACCCTAGAGAAGCCAAATATCTCATCAGATTTTTTCTCCAAACAATACTTTCGGAGAAGAAGATTTTTTAAGATTTTTGCACCCCTAGGTCACCTTGACCTAGTTATGGTAGCCATGGCAACGCCACGAACAAATCTGAATTGCACCGACCCAGACATGCTTCTGACCAAGTCTCATTGAAATCTGCCAAGTACTTTCAGAGGAGAAGTCGAAAATGTGAAAAGTTTACGACGACAACGACGACGACGACAGACAACGGACAAATTGTGATCAGAAAAGCTCACTTGAGCCTTTGGCTCAGGTGAGCTAAAAATACGACTGATTCCCCCAGTTCTGCTTCATGTTTAGACTTATATATCAATTTTAACGCCCACGAAAAGCTACATTTGAAACTGTGCGACAAATGTGATGACTTCATTTTTTCTATTGCCAACTTCCCTTTTCTATGCAGCAATATACCTTATTCTCATGTTTATGGTGTATTTGTTTCCCAATTAATACGCTGTGGTAGACCTTGTTTCCACTATGGGAACTTTATACAGCAAAGGAAGTTGCTTACAAATAAATTGTTGACCCAGAGATATTGCAAGCCTAGGCTTATCAGGCCCTTAAAAAGTTGTATGGTCGTAAACTTGGCGGTATTGTTGATAAGTTTAATATCTCTGTGTCCAGGACTGCCCAGGATATATTTGACGTTTCATAGTACCATGTTCCTTTCACTCAGTTTTGATTACACATGATGTAGCTAGCTAAACAGGATTCCGGAGCACTCGACCTCACTTCCCTAGCGGAAGTTTACGTGTTTAACCTAACTTGTCAGTTTCAAAGTTTTTACTTTGCCTCTGTATTTGATTTGGATATGGATTAGTATGTTTGTTTTTTTTTTATCAACGTACATGTATACAACACCATTAAAATTGATTGAATTGCTCGGACACCCAAGTGACGACAAAAACCAGCATAACATTCAGCCAAATACAAGTCGAATGTCATTGCTTCTAGAAGATGACTTTATTACGACTGTCTTCTCCACTGGCAACAACAACACGATGTAGCTTCCAGGTTTATTTTTATAAAGTAAACAAGGCTACAAATGAAGTGTCTCATCACAACATAAAACGCACACAAAGTAAGTTGATGCTAATTAATAAACAGGTGTAACGGTGTTAAGGTGATACCATTTTGTCACCTGAAGCAGGTTTGCTGTTGTTAGACGTCTTAGTATCGATTCCAGGTGAAGACCCCTGAGGACCACAGACCTGCCTCGAGTCAGTTATAGAGATGTACTGCAATGTTTTCAAGTAAAGAGCGTGTGTAGTAAAGCTTACATTTTAAATTTTCATATTCCCACTTTACCATACATTCACCTGTAAGCGTTACTAGCTCACCTGAACAAAGGTCATGCGAGCTTATGGTATAGCGCAGCGTTTGTGTGCATGTGTGCCGTTAACACCTGTTTCCGTCTTCTTCTCTGAAACTGATGTACAGATTTCAATGAAACTTGGAAAGAAGTATCCATGGACCAGTTCAATTCAGATTGTCCGTGACATTGCTATGTCTCCCAAAACTAAGTCAAGGTGGCTTGGGGTGCTAAATATTTAAAAAAAAAACCTTCTTCAAAACCGATGATTGGCTTCTCTAGGGCCTTAGGGTGATCATTTCATCAGATTCGCATGAAAATTGAAGCTCACGTTTTTGCTTTTAATTTTTTTTAATTCGTAAAATGGCATTAAATTGTTTTAACTTGTCTATTAACACAGATTTCAGTTTTGACATATTCAAATGCAATGTACCTTCAGAATGGGGTCAAAGTCATGACCTATTTTTGTTTAACATTTGTACTTTATATTAGAATAGTTTTAATCGATGTAATGACCATTTAGACATATAGATGAAGGTCATGTTTCAGTCTTTTTTATCATAATCTGTTCTATTGTGCATCTGTTGGACATTTTATAAAACATAGGGCTTTAATGGGTATGGGAAATCATAAGAATGGGTCATCTGAGAGCATGATCCAAGAGAGTTAAATATATCTATTTTATTTATTTACTGTTCATTACACTTTCTGATGTGTGGGGCAGCAACAGTTAAATATATAATGTGTAGTTATGTAAAACTTAGATTGATTGAATAGGGTATTACCTCCCAGTCAAGAACTTTCCACTCATATTGAAGTATCACCAGCTATAGGTGAAGTGGCAGAAAATTTGACCTTTGCAGTGTGCTCAGGCAATGTGCAGGGAAGGTTCTTTAACATGTCACGCCTGCTGTGACACCTGGAATTGGTTTTTAAGGTCTCTTATGAAGGACTCCATGAATTTCATTTCTAAATAATTTGTAATATAGAGGTAATGGGGTTGGATTGGGGAAGGTGATAAGCAGGGATGGAGAAGAGAGAAGATTATCCATCATAGAAAAGGGATAGCTGATGGACACTTGTCTAACTTATCCCATGTTTACTGACTCCTCAAAATATGGTATCAAATTTTCTTACACTGATATAGCTTACATAAGGTTCTGGCACAGTTCCTTTTAAGTGTAGTACACCAGAAAAGGGAAAATAATTCCCAAGGACCCCCATATAATCAATTTAAGTAGACAGATAACTGATAAATGAAAGACAAGAGTTTGAAGTAGCATACTGGCCCACAATTGCACTTGGTTTCAGATAATAATGAAAACGACTAATTTTGAACATGGACCAGTATATTTGTTTCTACTCAAAACTAGATCCATCAACAAACTGGATGCTAACCAGAAATGCTGAAGTCTATTTCCCTAAATCCCTGAAAAGTTCAGACATCCTAAAGAAGTGTATGCTATGGATGGTCATACATTCAGATTCCAGAAATATAGCCCTATAACTTTCTTCTGTGTGGTGGGACAAGGGGAAGGAGGGGCAAGGAAAGTAATAGTTTGGGGGTCAAATTATCCCCCTAATGATTCTAACAAATAGCTTCTATATAAAGAACAATACAAATACAAATGAACATTCCTTTTCTTTATCTTGTACCAGTACAAATAATCATTACATATGCTATCACTCCATGTTTTATACAGACTTTCTCTCTCTCTCTCTCCATGCACACACACTATTTTCTGTTTTACTTTTTTTGTTTCAAAGAAATCCATGTTCACTCACTCTTACACATGGTGCATACATGCACATGTACTGACAAAAAATTATCTTTTTCAAAGATGTTGTACAATTTAAAAAATACATGTATACATAAATTGCATATGCATTACAATTCAATACTTTCTACCTGAAACAAATAAATAAGTCATTGATAAATTATGAAATCTTAAATCTGAGACAACACAGAAAGACAAATACACAGAAGGACAAGCATATGCACCAAGAAGACAGAAACTAACATTTAATTCTGATGTTATTACTTGTTTTTGGTAAAATCATAAGTTAAAATATCAACAACAGTCCAATTGTTACTTCAATTTGATAATTAAATTTTTCATAAAAAGAAATCTCTGTGACCCACTTTATATCTCAACAATAACATCATCGTTAATTAAATAGGGTGAATTTTAGATAACTGTAACAGACTTAAATTTTTAATTAAAATTTTGAGAATTAGAGTTATCAATTAAATTTTTAAATTTTTTAAAGCCAGTCAACCCCCCCCCCCCCTCAATACCAACCATGCATGACTTCTACAGATTCTACTATGGTCACATATCACTTAAGATAGTAGCTACATTGTGAATGCTTAAAATGTTAATTATTCCAGTTAAATCATGAAACACTGTCTTTTACACAAGTGAACACAGTTTGGCACATTCATGGTCCTATTATCCATTAACAGGTGGGTCTTTACAAGTAAAAACGACAGTAAATATCACACAGTTTTCCGTTGCTCCTCATGAGATCTATGATGAAAGACAAATGATAAAGCCGAGTCCCACGTTCCTTTCAGTACTAAATCTGTAAGTCCTTTCTTATCAGCAGAATGATGCCACTGAGATAAATCAGAATTACAGTCACTATCTGCTGGAGGTGGTCTAACCTGGATGTTGTTCACACATCTTCTACACTTAAACCTGAAAAAACAAACAAAACAACAAAATCAATTAATATTGATAAACTCGGCCACATTATAATGATATAATTGTCCATCAATAACTGATGTGTGGTATTATCAGTATATCTTCATAGCATTAATTGTTACTTATTACCAGATTATAATCAATCAGAAATACCAGTCCATGTCCAAATAACAATCCCAAAAACAAGGTAAAAACTTCCAAAACTGGCAAATAGTGTTTTCAAATTATGTTAAACACATGAACTTCCACTAAAAAAGCAAGGTCTGGTGCTCTGGAAGGGTAAGCACCACATGTCTATCTAGCTACACCTATCATGTGTATACTATACCACAATACAAAAGAATTGTGATAATAACTATTCTTTTATCCAACAGAACTCGAGATATTGGCAAGCTGTTCACATGATAAGTGGGTCTGGTCCTTTATTACGGACCCTTAAATTTTGAAATATTACTTTAGTAAAACTTGTCCAAACTACAGAGCTATTCTGTTTTTCCTTTAAATTAGACAATATCCAATTCATTTTAGTTACATTTAATTTACAAAACAATAAGGATGAGATATCCTAATACAACAGTTCATCAACTAGAGTTATTTTTTACTTAGAGGGGTATTCAATTTAGACAGATTTAACTTTGTTACTCACTTGTCATGTGTATCACTCTTTGTATTCTGATTAAGTTTAAATAAATCTTTAAGTTCTTCTATACTAAAATGTCTTTCTACATCTTCTTCTTTATCCACTACACAACTACTTAGAGCTTTCTTATGGGCTTGTCGCTGGAAAATCTTTTCTTCTATTGTCCCAGTCTAATACAAAAAAATTCAAGAAATCATTTCAAAACATATAACAATCTTTTTAAGAGCTTTGAACTTTTAGTGTTTTATCTAAATGGTCTTTAAAGCATGTTCAACTGCAATGTCTGGTACCTAGATTTTTGTTTTGTCATGAAATAGGGGAGCATCAGAAAAAGCATTAATTTTTTCATTCAAGAATTAAATCAAGCTAGATTTAAATCACAAAACAATTAACTAATTCTGACAAAGTACAACAGTAATGTGAGGTTGCTGCCAAGAACAGGTAGAAAACAAGAATATGTAAAATGCAAAAATATACAAAAAAAATACAAATTTATAATTCATATCCAACATACAGCAATAAGTCTGTATATATAACACTGTTTTTTCTGTCCATCACGCCAACATCTGGCCATAGCTTGTTCATCATTGGCCGGATTCCAATCTGGATCAAACATCACCAATCTATTAGCTCCTATCAAATTTAAACCACACCCACCAGCTTTACTGCTCAACATAAATATAAACTCAGGACTCTGCAATAAAAAACAATAACACAATGATTTAACCAGAGGTCATCAAATGTCACCAGATAGCTTGCCTGCATGTATGTATCATTTCAATAGAAGTTGTCCTACAAACTTTGAACTCTGATATTGGCACTGGTGCCCAGGGTAGAGTAGTTCTTTGAGTCTGTGAAAGAGAGTTTTAAAAAAAGTTAACTAAAATACCAGTACATGTTATGTAGAAGAGGCTACCCAGAAATTGACATCTTTGATCTTTGTTCAGTGTAATTGTTGAAATTAAAAATGTAAAGATTATTCAAAATTACAAAATAGGTTGTTGAATTCATTGATATTTTAGAAAGAGATCAGGTAAACTTATTTAAATACTTGTTAGTTGTTTTAATCTGATTATAATGAAAATGCTCAACATTCATTTGGCTGAATTTATCACTTGGCTTTGCAGGTTCGCTTGAAAATATCAAAGTTGTCATACGTACAGTTAAGTTATTCGAATTGCCACATGTGCACTTTAATTTATGAAATTTACAGCAAGTGAACTTCAACAGATCAAAGTTCTGTTTTTATTTTACATAAAAGATACTGTATCTCCAATAAAAGTTAGCATATCTCTCTACTTACAGAAGGATTATTGAATTTTTCCACAATTTTGGCTCTCTTTTTTATTGACATTGAACCATCTAACCTTACAAATAAATAACTGAAATAAAAAAATATAGAGTCAGTCAGAAATAATGTTATCATTACCTTTATTATCAGATATATACAATGTAAGAAACAGAAAAAAAACAAGCTTTCGAAGAATTAGGGATAAGAGATCAAGAGTTGTCTCTGTTGGATCCAGATGATACGAATTTTAGATGACAAAATGTACCCTATGAAACATTATGTCAATGCTTAAATTTACCTCCAAAATCAAAGAGCAGATATCTTGGGAATAGACAATTTAATGAATAAGACTTGCTTAACTATACTTCTGCTTACGAGTACTTTGTGTTCTACTGAACAATACTAATATACCTGTATCATCTTAATTATCCAGGTGGTTTATCAGTTATCTCCCTTAGATTTGAACGAGTTACCGGTATAAATGCCAGTTAAATAATTCATACTGGTAATCTGCACACAAATTTTAATTAATTTTATTTCATATGCCATTAAAAACAATACTGTACTAATACATAATCAAAAATATATGTTGCCAACAGCTGGTTTCAGAATTTATTAAAATGATATCATCAAATTATGTCTTTGGAATGCCATCTTAAATCCAAGGTGAAAATCTTTTTACACTTGACTGCTTTTGATCATGTGTGCATTGCACAATCAATCACTATTGAATAGCATGTTAACTAAAACACAAATGGTTAACAGCAGTCAAAGCTGAAAGGTTGGCATCTCAAAGACATATGCTCTGTTGAACGGGCCTGGGTACATTGATTAGCAGTTCTTTTAAGAACCAATCTCACTTTTAGTGATAAATTTGATCAAATGATTAAAGTTTTAAAAATTCACCTGAATATATATCTAAGTACAACACTTTAGTAGAGTAACATTTAGATTGTTCTTGATGTATTTATGATTTACCCTAGAAATATGACACAACATATGATACGATGTTGATATTTGGTGTTACCTACCCTCTCTGCCTGCAGAGTTTTTCAAACAAATCTAATGTCTGTGTATAATTGGACACCAGCACAACCTTATCACTAGATGTAGATTTTATCAGAGCTAATAAACAATCCAAAACCAAAACCTTCCCTGTAAATCAAATCAAAAAGCAAAGTATTTATATAATACAACAATATATACCATAGAATGATAGAAGTCAGGCCATCTATAGTCATAAAGAAAATGTTGATGCTATATCCTTATGTACAAATAAAAAAAATATTCAAGTTTTATATGGCAATACAAACTTTCATATCTAAAATTTCCTTGATTTTGCCTCTATTTTGCCATATATAAAATAAAACTGGAAAATTGTTCATGCCATACCACAAAATACCAGTAACTTGTGTGTGAAAATGTAAGGCAACTCCAATGAATGACATAAAGATGATACTAGTTCAGTAATATGTAAGGTAAACATTTCACATGTATGTAATGAACCAGTAAAAATGATAGTTCTTCATACATATAACCAGTGTCTGATCTATTGGTTAACTCCATTCTAACTAGGAAAATATTCATGTCATATTCCTATAAAATCAAAATGTTCAAATTTGTCAGTTTCATAAGTAATAGCAGTATGCTGTTTTATGCTTGTTTGTTTGTTAGAAGTATTGAAGCCTTACCAGACAGTTCTGGTCTCACTGTTTTCAAATTATAGCCAGGCGGAAATAATTCCAAAGCTTTCCCATATCCATTGCCTTTTTCCAAACATTTTTCAAAGATTAAGTCTGGATCTGAAAAAAAATACAGTAAAACCTTGATTCATCCCCACATTTGTCAAAGTTTGGTGTTATAAGAGAGTTTTGCAATAATTACACGGAGACTTACAAAGAAAATCATAGAAGGAATAGAGTTTGGTCAAGGGGCATTGTAATGAGGTGTCACTGTAAAAATGTAAAATTACCAAGGTGATATAAGACAATGAAGAAAACAGTATTTGATTTATAAATTATCATATAAGGTTTTGTTTGATATACATGCCAGCAGATTTTAGACATGTAATCAGTAAACCACTTTCTAAATCAACCTTCAGTGGTAGAAGATATTAAAACAACTAAGACTAATACTAGGGTGAAGAAACTTTTGATAAAAAACTTAGATGAAGATCAAGGTCAATCAGCTGTCCAATCTTGTCACTACGGATGTGCTAATGTACAATCAATGTAATAACAATCAAAGTTAATGAATTAGGACCCCTGTCAGTGGGTACTTTTTGTGATTTGTAATTATGTTCAAAGGGCCATAACTCCCAGGAAAATAAGCAAACTAATGCTGGTTGATGATAAGTGCGTTTTCTATCAATGTCAATGCTTTCCACCAAATTTTGTAAAATAGTGCTTTGGAGAATTACTCTATACAAGAAGTGTCTAGACCAGCCAAAAAATGGAAGGATGGACAGAAGTACAAGTTTAATATCGCTCTCTTTCTTTGAAAAGTGGGAGATAATCATATATGAAATCCGAAGCTTCTAGTCCTTAGTTTTAATAGTCTTAGGGAAAAGGTTATGGTCAATTAGCTTTAAGACAGAGATCATGTTGTAAATAAAGCTTCGAGTGTTTAAGTCATTTAGTTAAAGAGAAGATGTTTATACAGCCTGTATACAGCTTTTTTAATATTTTACTTAAGGTCTCTCTGCCTAGATTTGTACTTACGATTACAGAGTTTCTTAAGTTGTGTAATCAAGTCCAGACTTCCTCTCGACACCTTCCCATCATTCAACTGGCAATCAGCAGCTTTAGATCTGACCAATAGCTCATACAGAGCTACTTGTAGTGGGGTTAAACAACAACATACAACCTGCTCAACTGAAAAAAACAAACAACATATGATGAGCTAGAATTATCCCTGTAATTTGTAATTTTTGGTGGATACAACATGCACAACAGAGAAAAATACTAAAAGAATAGAACTGACCAGTAATTCAACATGAAACTTTCACAAGAATCTTGAAGGTAGTGAAAATTTGAAGACTCAGAACCTGTGAAAAATAATTCTTGGGTAAACTGAAAACTTGCCTAAACTAAACCTTTGGAAAACAATCGCTGGTTAAACTGAAAACTTTTCTTAAATGAACCTTGAAAACTTTTCTGAACTGAACTAATAAACTTTTAAGAATACATCAATAATGTATAACTTTGCTAAATTAAACTTAGTAAGCTGATAAGCTGTCTACTCTGAATAAAATGTTCAATAGGGAATGTATTCAGATTAGATATGTCCCAATATATAAATGTGGCAGAAAAAGTGTCTTGTCACTGCTCCTTCCTCACTTAATCAGAAACAAAACTTATACTGTAAATTTTCACAATCTTAGATAACTTTATTTTATTTGTTGTTTGCACAAATTCAAAATTATTATTAGCCAAATTTAAAACACTTGTGAAAATTAAAGTTAAAATATTTTTTCACAAATTTGCCAAAATAGATTACTTTTTGAAAAAATTTCTCAGTTAGTAGTGATTTTGGCTACCAAGAATTAAAACATAAGGATACTTTGGACATTGTGTGTAAGACTAAAACAACTTACTTTTGACAGGTAAATATTGAGTTAATAAAGCCTGTGTTCTCCTGATTATACATTTGTTAACTATATCTGCTAACTGAAATTAGAAACATACACAAATTGATCCAAATTGTAGTCAGGCATGGAAGAATTTTACACAAATGTTGAAACATGCAACAGAAAAGTAGCATCTATAGTTCATATCCACTCTTTCATCACAACTATATACTTGTATATCTGCCAATGATTGTGCCAGTGAGTACCAGGTTATTCATATAAAAATTTTGAAATTAATAATCATATATATGAAAACACTCAATATACAGAGTAGATTATAGGGTAAGGAGTATTATGCTTTGAAACCTTGATGGAAAAAGTCTCACTGCTTCAACACCTTAGTAGCTAGGTGGTTACGGTAAGAATTAGCCTTCAACTTCAAAAGGCCTCAATGCTGTGGGTTCAATCATGGTTGTTCACATACTTCTTGTCATATGCTATTATTGGTTTCCTTACAACAAGTATAATGTGAAAAAGTGGATTGCGATGTTAATCTGCAACACTGTATGTTAAAGTAATGTCACACACTTGCACTATGTAAATCTCCATCACAATGATCCTATATAAAGCAGTTTATTGACACTTATTCAATTAGTCATTGAAGGCTGGTGGTTTTCTCTGCCATCTAAGAACTAAGAGCATTGATATATGTGAACAAAATTTGATTAAGGCGTAGTTCATTAATTACTTATGTCAGTGATTTTCTAATCATATTAAAAAAAAAAGAGTCCATGGAATGAAATTGTAAAAAATCAATGGACAAAATCCACATTTTGGGAACAATGAAAAAAGAAGATACTCTGATTTACTCGTAATCATTTGACTAATAATAATAATAATAATCTTACAATGCTGTGTGTATGAATTTGTTTTAAAAGAGTTGCATCCCTTGAACCAGACATACATTGAATACACATCATCATATGTGTCTGCAGTTATTATACAAGATATATAAGCTAAGCTCCCTCAAGCGTCATGCAGAGTAAATTTTGGAAATTTTTACAATAAAATTCGAGGAAAAGTATATTTTTGGCCTTGGGAATTGGTCCTTTTATGAATGGCCTGACAAATCCCTGAACTTGTAAAACTCATACACCACACTGACACTTTGGCTTAGATTAAATCTTTGAAATTAACTAGTCAAGTCTTGTCACAAATAGAGGATTAAATACTGATGTGACATTAAACACCATGTACTAAAATACCTCTAACAATTTCTCTTTGCCTTTTTTGTGTTCAGCATCAGTGGCATCAGCATCTCTACCTCTTAGTATTGGTGTCTCAAACTTCTTCTTAAATTCCTGTGCAGTGCCTTTCAAATAAAGAATTTGATAGAATTTAAGAACAAGAAAACTCAAATGATTGTTCCTTCATAAAGAACAACTGTTCATAAAGTTTTATGTTTTCAATTATTTTAACCTACTTTCTAATGCATTTAAGAATTGAATTTCATATTTTTCTGATTGATAAAGTATGAACCAGATTTTATAACTTAGCAAATGTATTGATCTGCAATGCAGTTCGTGTTATACTTGTCAGTTTTAAAATTGAGAAAAACTTTAACATTTGTCAATCCAAAACCTGGATAAATACACAGACACCCATACCTGTGTACAAACAGCACAAACTTTTCCATGTTTCAAAGACTACCAATAAGGTAAAATTGATAATAATACTTACCTAGTATTCCACCATTAACAAAATGTACAAGACTAAAATACTCCAGTAGATCATTCTGTATGGGCGTGCCTGACAGTAGTATCCTACGCTGGGCTTTTAAAGCATTTAATGCTGCATATGTCTGGTTTTCTGAATTTTTCAGTCGGTGACCCTAAAATATATGTATCATTGTATAAAGGACAATCAGTTTTTTTTTAAATATCATTGATAAATGTCTTACTGAATATAGAAATAAGTTTTGTTTTACATACTTAGAAAATAATTATGCAAAAGTGGGCAATTTTCTTGGTCAATATTTTTTGGAGAGAAAACAAAGAGCTGTAAGAAAATTTAGTATTTGTCCATTGAGAGAGTGGAGAGAGGAGAAATGGTGCTTTAAGCAATATCCAAGACTTCCACTTGTATCCACATAATCATTTCTGGATGGTAAAGAAAATGCAGTTATCTGAGAAAACCAGCATCTTTCAGCAAGCTAACAGATGGACTTTTTCACACTAAGATCTACATGGGTGGGAGTTATTCTTTTATTGAACATATCCTTATATTTTGTGTGCCATATTGTTTCAAATAAAATATCCTGCAAACAAATGTGTTGTAAATATTTTAGTTCTTGCAGTTTCCCTGTTATACTCATTGGCTAAAATATGCTTACCAGTTACATGTACACTTGTATTGGTAGGAATGGGAAGTGGTTAAACAAAGAAAGATGGTTTTATTTACGAATTCACCACATATCTCTGTCATGGTTGATACTTCCTATCAAGTTTAGTAAACTTCTGATATATATTGCTGGAAAATTACTCTGGACTGAAAAATTCAAATAGCCAAGAAAAATTGGCAAACAAATGCATATCAACCTTTCACTGTTCATAATTTCCACCAAATTATGTAAACTTCTCATTAATAATTTTTGCAGATTTACTCTAGATGGTAATTTTACTTTGAAAACATCAAAATAAAACTAAGTGATATGTTGATATTTTCCACTAAGTTTAACCATGATTTCCTGTATGATATATTACCTCATCACATATAATAAGACCAACAGTACCCCGATGCATTACAGCCGCATGAAGGCGAAATGTCTCGTATGATATAATTAAAATTGGATGTGGATTTCTTCTTCCTTGTAACTGCATAAACTGTGCTAAAAATAAAATATATGATATAGTAAGTTACCATTGCTTCCAATAACAATCAGCTGTGGTTACCATTGCTCTTACTTACAATAAGTATGTTAAGTGCCCAGGATGGCTTTTTATAAAGCTGCCTTTTAGTATGCACAGAGACACAACACTGAGATTTTTCAGTTTCATCAGAATTGCCATTCTGTTACATAACTTAATGTTGATCCATTGTAAATAAGGGCAGGAAAAATGAAAAAAAATTAAAATTCCAAGTTTAAACCTACATTCTTAATTAAGACAGAGGCAAATACCACTTTGGCATTTCTTTCCCATAATTATTTATCACAGCTATTTAATTAAGAAAGAAAAAGAGGTCCATGGAAAATAAATTGCTCACCTGAGGTAACTGAATTGTAATTATCTCAAAAAGCTTGTTTAGTAAATTTAGAAAGTCAAGGTCAACTAACTTAAAAACTTTTGGTAGCGCATTATGCAGTAATGCTTTATATTAAGTTTCAAGCGTCTAGGCCATTAAGTTTTACTTCTTCAGGCCACTGTGGCCTTGAAATGGCTTGAATGTATGTCAAGGTCAACCAGCTTCATGACCTGATATCATATATGAGACTTCAAGTTCCTAGACAAGAAGATATTAAATCAGAAGATGACATACAATAGCATTTGAAAGTTCACCCTAGGCATTTGCTCAGGCTAGCTAAACATTATAGCACATTAAAGATGACTTTAAGGTGACAGCCCACTTGACAGAAGCTACAGAGTCAGTATGACTTTTTGGTACCAGGCTCACTTGTCCTGTCTTGGATAAAGTTTGACTGATTGGAGGGGGTGTGGCCCATGTTTTATTTAATAGCTTAAAAACTATTAATTGTTTTTTGGAGTTGAAAGCAAATTTTAGAAGTTTTGGTCATGCTGGATGTTGTGTGAAGGTTTTGTGAAAGTCCATTGGATGTTTATTGAAGTGTGGATCAGTGGAAGTTGGGTTGTGAGATTTTGCCAGCCCACCTACACATTTTATATGCCTTCCACAAAAGAAGAATTTACTACTGTTGTATGAATTATAACTTATCATCTCTGATGTATTTATCAAGATTGTATATGTATTTATGTCAATTGCTATAACCTGTATATGTGTTGAGCAATAAATTTAATTTGAATTTGATAAGTGACCCTTGGAGTCATGAGAAAGATGGCCAAAAGATGACAAGATGGTGATTAGGTGAACTTGTGATCATTAAGTCCTAATGGAGAAAAATAACATTTTTGTAAGATTTTCCCCAAAATGTCTTGCATTGTATTCAAAGAAATAATTTATAATGTTATAATAATTAATTATTTTGATTAATTGGAAAAGCATTTCATGTCCTTGTCATTTTGTTTCAATAAATATGACTGTACTTTGTAAGGTCAAAAAGGAAATATCCTTTTACAATTATCATTGTTACAAAAACAGTTTTGTTTATATCACATTTCACACATTATCACTCCCTCTGGGTAAAAATAACAAGCATGACCGATCACATGTCTGGACCTGTGCCATAATCATAATGTTGTTACGGAGCTATTATTATCCTCAGGTGTTTGTTGTTCACATGGCAAGCAAATTTGTCAAAAAAGTATGTACACACCTTCAGTATAGATATACATGTAAACATTTTAAAGTTTGAAAGGCATACCTTCTATAGTTTGACTTACAGATTACACAACATATGTAACATGTTTGTTATACACATAAACACTTTGTAAAGTTTGAAAGGTATAATATGGTATGACTTCAGATAATACAAAATATGTACCCTGCATAGCAAATATTGTTGAAAAATAGCTGTGTTCAACTTGCCAAAATTCATAAATAAATAAGCAAATCTTGCCTAAAATAAGAGATGCACATTTTTGTTACACATGTAAATGCTATACAAAGTTAGAATTGTATAGCTCTAATCCAATGGTACTTACGGATTTCCGCTACACAAAGTACATACCCTAGCTGTGAAAGATGTACATGTATTTACTAAAAAAACTAATGGATAAACAACAGAACAAACAGATGGAGTCAAGTGGGATTAGACATACTTTAACCATTGATGACACAGGTAAATTAACACCTTCGGTAGATGATGCCAAAGATGTTTGAAAGGTGATAATCAAACATGATATGCAGGTGAGGCGTAATAAACAGTGTTACTCACCAGGAAATAACACTACTTGTAATTGTAAGATAAATACCATTCAATGTACTACAATTGTACCGGGATGGGGGTTAGGGGGTTGGGGTGTCTTGACAAAATTGGAGAGGTCAAGGGTCACTAGGTCCACTAGGTCAAAACCTTAGAAATAACAAATCAGCAATGTTGGAGACTGGATGTATTTGTCACTCAAGAGACTGCTCTAGATTACATTGTAAGATAAATACCAGTCAATGAGAATTGTACTGCAGACGAGTTTTGTTTCATTAACAATATTGCAGAGGTCAAGGCCACAAGGTCAAAATTTTAGAAATAATGACCAGCAATGTTGGGAAAAGACAGTATTTGTCTCTCTAGACACTGTTCTAGTTAAAATTATAACATAAACATATCATTTATATTTTATGTACAATTTTATTTGTATCAATGTCTCATCTTGTTCCCATGACATATCAATATGTGCCCATATATCTTTAAAAATATAAAATTGTTTGAATTAAACATGATTTTGGTTACAACAAATACTAATACTACTGTGTGTTATAAAGAATCAGTTCACTTTAGATAGGTTTTCAGTTTCCACAGGTTTCAAATTCATCAGATTTTAAAAACACACTGTCAAAAACACAGACCCCATAGCTAGGTTTCCATAAATTTAAAATAATTAGTAGCCAAATTTCCAAAATTTGTGAAAATATAATTCTTTTTAAAGTATTTTTCCACATCTTTGCTAAAATAGGTTACTTTTTGAAAGAATTCCTCAGAAATTAGTAGCCAATGGCGATTTTGGCTACCAGGAATGGAAACATAGCCATAGAAAATATTTTTCTCAAAAAGATCTTCATAAATACAAATGTATAAAAAAAATCTTACTCAAATTCCTGTCAATTTCATCCTTCGATCCAGAATCAATAGCAAGGCTGTTTATTTTACCTCCCAACCATTTGTTTATTTCATTGGCCCAATTCTGTAACAAATATTAAGGACAGTCAGTACAATTTGACTTTCTTAACTTAAATACTTATATTACAGAAGAGTTCCACAATTTTGAGGTTTACGTTTACAAATATTATTAATTATATTTATTATTATTATTATTAAATATTGTGTTACAATATTACTTAATCTGGACAAATAAATGGATAGCAGAACTGAAAACTTTATACATCTAATGGAATGACACAAGAAAATTTGTGAAAAACTGTAGAGAACTTTAAAATCTAGTGCTTTCATCTCTGAAGGGACTTTTCACATAAACAATGAACAAACATGCAAACTCTATCACAGGTATATATATACTGTCTACATACCTTGACAAGACTACTTGGTGCTACAACCACTGCTTTGTCTATCACAGGTATATATATATTATATTGTCTACATACCTTGACAAGACTACTTGGTGCTACAACCCTACTTTGTCTATCACAAGTATATATATATATATATATTGTTCTACATACCTTGACAAGGCTACTTGGTGCTACAACCACTGCTTTGTCTATCACAGGTATATATATATGATTGGCGTCGCGACAAAAGGGACCTTATCTTTTTGACGTCACAATCGAGATAATCGACGTCAAAGTTTTACTTTTTTCGCGCTGAAAAACACGGAAGTCGGCTGTAATTTTTATGAAGAAAGCGGATGTTCTTTTATTTTGCATAAAAACTGCAAGACCGTAACCCTGCGAACTACTGATAAAATTTAGGTCCTTATTTAAAATAAATGTTATCGTTTTATTTTTCACCATATTTACATTAAAATAATCCGCATAAAGTAAAATATCATAGACTTTCTGACACTCTGAAGATGACGGTCATACTCATGTTATCATTTCACTACGCAAATTTTGTTCAGTAGTTCTTCGTTCGTGAAGTTTACGTAATTTTTATTAACTTCAAATTGTACTGTTTATAGAATACAATCCGTTTAACAATGTTTAACTATTTTTGTATTTTTTAACTTTTTTGTATTTTGGTGTTTATAAATTAAAAATTAAAACAATAATTATGGAGTGGAGTTATTTTAACTTTCAAAAATAGCTAGATAACTCGCAGTACATGTATCGCTACAGAATACAAAAGTGGAATTGGTATGGAAAAAAAAATCAATTAAAATCATATCACTAAAATCTTTCTAGATTTTTATTTTCAAATAGATGACATTAGATCTACATTGAAAGTAATCGGAAAACTTGTTTAGTAACTTCAAACAAAGTTCTAGAACTAGACCCAGTCGGCCAGTGCTAATACAGGCACTGCATATGACAAATGTTGCCTGCCTGCAATTTTCCTTATATATATCACGGGTTAAGGTATCTAGAAATAAAGTTAAAAAATATTTTAAAACATAAAATAAACATAAAACGAATAACCTAAAAGTTAATAGTCAAAACTCCTCAGTAGCGACCGCCGGATGACAGTAGGCATGTTTATATGAATGTCTTCTTTACGTCCGTAATGTGGGGTCATGAATTAGATCGATACAAATCGTTCGCCACAAAAATTTATGTTACACATTGCATGTTTAAATATTGTCAAGTGATTCCTGAGTGTCACGAATGCGATTTATTGTTTTAATAAGGCAGTCCCGTGCCTAATGTCACAACCGTATAAAATAATCATGTACAACGGCTTTTGGTAGCCAAGTTGGTAGAACTCTTGTCTTTATAGAACTTGAGCTCCCGGTTTTGATTCCCGGTACGACCTTGCGCTTTTCTCTTTTTAGATGCAATACTTATCATAAACCTTGAAAGTAACAGACTGGTAATTGCGAGGCATAAAAGGGAATTTAGGTACGAGATTTTCCATTTTCCAAATTCTATAGAAAAACAAGATTATAATGCAGCGGTCTGGTTAGTTCAGTTGGCAGACCACTGATGTCCCATATTGTTTAACGGTCCTTCCTTTTAAAGGAAAACTTAGAATGACATATATTTTAATGAGCCCACGTAAATGGTGTTGGTACTGGTTCCAAGTTCATAGATCTCTTAATATAGATTTTCCTTGACTTAAGTCCGATAACTTTTTACAATGTTTTATAGTGTTCCAAATAAAAAAAATCCCTTAAATCTATTGATATTTAAAAATTTACAAAATTACTCAGATTTTAAATTTGCCAGATTTTTAAGAAATTAATGTGAAATGTTTCCTAAGTAGCGCTAATTGGAACTGAAAATTATTTACTTTGCAATAAAATATAAACAAATATACATCCCAAAGACATGAACACCTAAACCAGTGAAATTGCAAAATAATTAATAATCCCATACACATTTACGTATTTTGGACAGAAACTTATAGTTTTTATATACTTTTTGAGCAATGTGGGAGGTCGTGGGTTCGAATCCGGTCGGGTTTGACCAAGACTTGAAAAAGGTAGTGACTGTTTTATCGCCCAGCACTCGGCATTTTAGAAAGTAAGTCACGGGGTCCTTCATAGACCTTAAAAACCGATGCCCCGTGTGACTACAAGCATGACACGTCAGGAAACCCTTCCTGGACATTGCCTAATGCGCAGTAGATAGTTAAAATGTCAATTCACCTATAGCTGGTGACGTCTCGAATAAGTGAATTATTCTTGGCTGGAACGTAAAACCGCATTCTGAACCAACCAACTTTTAATATTTTACATCACGTAGCTATGTATATAATGTTTTTCCTTGTGTTATTCAAGTTTGTACCTTGTACAGTAGTTTCGACACAACACGATCTATTTTAAACAGAATGTAAATGTGAAATAAATAAAATAACATTTATATGAAACATTAGCTTCACAAAATGTAGAAGAGTTCAAAGTTGAAAAACCTACCAGCTTAGTAGGGTTATCAAGTAGCGTAGTGGATAGCAGGTTTTGCCGTATCTGGGGGTCGGTATTAGAACCCAGGCCGGGTATGACAAAAAAAATAAAAATAAAATAGGCAGCACGTGGTTCTCTCGCCAAGCACTCACTAGGGTGTGAAAAATGAAAGCCATGGTATTTACAAAGGCAAAAATGAAATACACCTCGACAATGCATTTACTCGATGTTACAGTAGTCATCAATTGATATTTTCACATATAACACTGAGAGACAGTTAGAGATATTACAAATTTTAAAAAAAATCTTTCAAAATAACAAACAACATCAAACGACAGTCTCGGTGGCCCAGTGGCAAAGCGTCTGCATCAAGAGCGGAAGGGTTCTCGACCCCGGTCGGGTCATACATAAGGCTTTCAAATTTGCGATTCAGTATCTCGCCTAAAACTGTGTTAAGAGGGCATCGCTGAGTGGATGAGTGGTAGACCTTCATTCGGCGTACTGACTTTGTAAGGTTGCACCTTAGAATTAAAAACAGACCAAAACCAATCGCATATACACGAAATTATTCTTAGGTTGATCCTTAGACATAATTAAACTGCTCTCGTCGGAAATAGCTGAAAATAAGCTCCGATGCTACGATAACCCAAAGTCAAATTAAAATAATTATATTATTATTTTTATAAAAATTCTAACAATTTTTATTATAATCATTATATCGAAAATTGATTTTAACCTCATTATGTGTGTTTTAATCGATCTTGTACAAAACAAGATATAATAAGTAACAGACATTTTATGATAACTTTATTACAAAGGACACTTGACAACATTTGCGGCTCTGTGGGAACCATGATGTTTTTCAAAATGTGTCCACTGCGACGGCGGTGGCGTTGGTTGTGGTGGTGATGGAATATGAGAAACTGACCGTTATTTAAATTAGGTAGGCGTGTGACCATGCACCGTGTACAGGTCAATATCTCCATCAGCCCCTCACGCTTACTGAGAAGGCCCAGGGCTTTGAGGGGCTGTTAAAGTAATGGGAGGGGCGGTGTGCTTGAACCGGCATTTTCTTAACTACTGACCACTTTCATTTAATTTGAATGCCTATGCATTCGACTTTATCAGAAATCGTACTAAAGATGAACAAATCTTCGGGTGAGGCAACACAATCAATAAAAGTTGCCAAACCAAAATCAACGTGCTGTAGTAGTAAAACCCCGATGTAAATAAAGTGCTATCACACATTACATGGAAGGACTTACAGATAAACTTCGTTGCTAGGTAACTCATTCGAGAAATCATTTGTGTTTTGTCCATACCTAAGATATAAACTAATAAACTGATTTTGAGTTTTGAAAAAAGTTGGAAAACGTTTCATCAAATTAAAATACTAGCATTGGACAGCATGAGCATGTGCTTCGTCTTTGCGAGAAATGACACGCGAGAATAACTTATACATGTATATCGTCAAGCAGAATGTGTGATGGCAGTTTCAGGACTCTTATTGCCCAGCGTTGGTCAAGTATTTTATGTACATTGTAATTATTATGACAACAATTTAACATTTAAAGGTACAATTAATACTAGGATAATATGTAATTATTACTGTTGTTTCTTGAATGACCGATCTTTTTGTCAACATAATGACAAAACTTTAAATCTGCATTGAATTTTTAATTTTTTCATGGCATATACAAAAATTCAAAGTCAATTATGCAGATGTTTCCATGGAAACTAGTTTCTTCTATTTAACTAGTCTTTTTCTAAATTCAGAATAGTTGTTGAAAATATTTGTTGGTATAGATAGGCATTAATGTTACATAACCATCACTGTTAATAATGGCTAAATAGTTGCTCTTAATTATTCGTAAGTCATTATTCTGGCCATAATCATTCGGTTATAAGTCAAATATTGTGACGTCATTAAACGAGTCCATAGCAACGAGAATAGTTACCCTAGAAACATAAAACTACTTTTATTACGAAGAGAAAATGTTAAACTATATAATAAACAAAAACTTGAAAATGTAAAATTTTGACCTTAAGGTCCCTTTTCTCGCGACGCCAATCATATATATATTGTCTACATACCTTGACAAGACTACTTCGTGCTACAACCACTGCTTGTCTATCACAGGTATATATATATATATATTGTCTACATACCTTGACAAGACTACTTGGTGCTACAACCACTGCTTTGTCTATCACAGGTATATATATACAGTCGAAACCACTTAATTGCATATCGGATAAAGGCATAAATCGGTTAATCGCATAGGATTTTGAAATCCAAAACCATTTCTTATTTATTCTATTGAAAATTACCCGCATAATTGCATAGCCAAAAATGCCCAACTCCGGTTAATCGCATAGAAAATTTCCGACCCGATCCCAAAAAACCCTAGGATTTCAAAAAAAAAAAAATCATAATTTTTCTTCAAAATACGATGTGCATCCAGGTTTTGTGACAAACTCAAGATCGTCACCGTTATCAAGGGAAAGTGTCAAATATGTTTATTATACAGACGTAGAAGAACACTTGTATTTAATGAATAAAATATGTTGTATAAATTGTGTTTACTGTTGTGTTTTTGTATTTTTTCTTCTTTCTGACATATCGCGTTACTCCAGAAAGCAGTCGCCATTTTGAATATTTTATTGGTTTGTCTCCCTTATCTGGAATTTACTAAAATGTGTATCGCGATGACACAAAACCTAACAGAACTCACAGGTGTTTAACTTATTTACAATGAGTCATTCCGATTAGCCATTTAGAGCGTTTGAAGTTTAATTGTGTAAATATTCCGATACAAACAGTAACTTCAGTGACATATGTCAGTTATAATTTTAATTGTTAAAAAAACACAGTGGTAGGTTAAGAAACTGAAACCAATGATAGTAAAAGTAAACATCGGGGATTATTCTATGATCACAGGAGACAACGCTTTGATTATTAAAATAACAACGATTGGAATAAAAACTGCAATTAAAATTAGAAAAAGTTCTAATGTTGTAATCACGATCTTGATGGTGATCCGAAAAAAGAAGGAACTAACAAAAAGTTCAGTACTTCACCAATAGACGGAATTTATTTCATGGAATTTTCCTAAGTCTCCTATTTTACAACTTATAAATTATTACAACTTAATAAAATTATTTAAAAAAATATCGTTTCAATAACTTGATGTAGATGCCGTTTCATTACACATTATGAGCACATGTTACACTTCTTAGTAATACTATCAAACCGGAAGTTATCAAGTTTTTGTATTCTATTCAACTCGTGGCTAAAAAATGACAACAACAAACACTTTTTAAATTATTTTATTCTCGGGATTATCATCTTTCTTTTGTTTAACACAAGAAGTTGTAGACATGTTACTTATTCTGAAATTATTTACAAGTACAATGTTACTTGATGACAACTGTAGATGTAGACCCCCCCCAGCATGCGTCTCGAGTCCCGACATCGGATATTCTTGCTTATCGGTTAATCGCATATATCGGTTAATCGCATAGAATTTTGAATCACGGAGCCTATGCGATTAACCGGGTTCGACTGTAGATATTGTATACATACCTTGACAAGAACTACTTCATGCTACAACCACTGCTTTGTCTATCACAGGTATATATATATATATTGTATACATACCTTGACAAGACTACTTGGTGCTACAACCACTGCTTTGTCTATCACAGGTATATATATATATATTGTATACATACCTTGACAAGACTACTTGGTGCTACAACCACTGCTTTGTCTATCACAGGTATATATATATATATTGTTACATACCTTGACAAGACTACTTGGTGCTACAACCACTGCTTTGTCTATCACAGGTATATATATATTATATTGTCTACATACCTTGACAAGACTACTTGGTGCTACAACCACTGCTTTGTCTATCACAGGTATATATATATATATATATATATGTCTACATACCTTGACAAGACTACTTGGTGCTACAACCACTGCTTTGTCTATCACAGGTATATATATATATATATATTGTCTACATACCTTGACAAGACTACTTGTGCTACAACACTGCTTTGTCTATCACAGGTATATAATAATATATATATTGTCTACATACCTTGACAAGACTACTTGGTGCTACAACACTGCTTTGTCTATCACAGGTATATATATAGATATATTGTACATACCTTGACAAGACTACTTGGTGCTACAACCACTGCTTTGTCTATCACAGGTATATATATATATATATTGTATACATACCTTGACAAGACTACTTGGTGCTACAACCTGCTTTGTCTATCACAGGTATATATATATATATATTGTATACATACTTGACAAGACTACTTGGTGCTACAACCACTGCTTTGTCTATCACAGGTATATATATATATATATGGTATACATACCTTGACAAGACTACTTGGTGCTACCAACCACTGCTTTGTCTATCACAGGTATATATATATATATATTGTTATACATACCTTGACAAGACTACTTGGTGCTACAACCACTGCTTTGTCTATCACAGGTATATATATATATATATATATATTGTCTACATACCTTGACAAGACTACTTGGTGCTACAACCACTGCTTTGTCTATCACAGTTATATATATATATATATATATATGTCTACATACCTTGACAAGACTACTTGGTGCTACAACCACTGCTTTGTCTATCACAGGTATATATATATATATATATATATGTCTACATACCTTGACAAGACTACTTGGTGCTACAACCACTGCTTTGTCTATCACAGGTATATATATATATATATATATATTGTCTACATACCTTGACAAGACTACTTGGTGCTACAACCATGCTTTGTCTATCACAGGTATATATATATATATATATATATTGTCTACATACCTGACAAGACTACTTGGTGCTACAAACCACTGCTTTGTCTATCACAGGTATATATATATATATATATATGTCTACATACCTTGACAAGATATTGTGCTACAACCACTGTTTGTCTATCACAGGTATATATATATATATATTGTCTACATACCTTGACAAGACTATTTGGTGCTACAACCACTGCTTTGTCTATCACAGGTATATATATATATATATTGTATACATACCTTGACAAGACTACTTGGTGCTACAACCACTGCTTGTCTATCACAGGTATATATATAATATATATTGTACATACCTTGACAAGACTACTGGTGCTACAACCACTGCTTTGTCTATCACAGGTATATATATATATATATTGTATACATACCTGACAAGACTACTTGGTGCTACAACCACTGCTTTGCTATCACAGGTATATATATATATATATATTGTCTACATACCTTGACAAGACTACTTGGTGCTACAACCACTGCTTTGTCTATCACAGGTATATATAATATATATTGTCTACATACCTTGACAAGACTACTTGGTGCTACAACCATGCTTTGTCTATCACAGTATATATATATATATTGTCTACATACCTTGACAAGACTACTTGGTGCTACAACCACTGCTTGTCTATCACAGGTATATATATATATATTGTCTACATACCTTGACAAGACTACTTGGTGCTACAACCAACTGCTTTGTCTATCACAGGTATATATATATATATTGTCTACATACCTTGACAAGGACTACTTGGTGCTACAACCACTGCTTTGTCTATCACAGGTATAATATATATATTGTCTACATACCTGACAAGGACTACTTGGTGCTACAACCACTGCTTTGTCTATCACAGGGTATGATATATATATATTGTCACATACCTTGACAAGACTACTTGGTGCTACAACCACTGCTTGTCTATCACAGGTATATATATATATATATTGTACATACCTTGACAAGACTACTTTGGTGCTACAACCACTGCTTTGTCTATCACAGGTATATATAATATATTGTATACATACTTGACAGACTACTTGGTGCTACAACCACTGCTTTGTCTATCACAGGTATATATATATATATTGTATACATACCTTGACAAGACTACTTGTGCTACAACCACTGCTTTGTCTATCACAGGTATATATATCTATTGTATAATACAGTGACAGATACTTCGTGCTACAACCACTGCTTTGTCTATCACAGGTATATATATATGTCTACATACCTTGACAAGACTACTTGGCTACAACCACTGCTTTGTCTATCACAGGTATATATATATATATATATATATGTCTACATACCTTGACAAGACTACTTGTGCTACAACCATGCTTTGTCTATCACAGGTATATATATATATATATAATATTGTCTACATACCTTGGACAAGACTACTTGGTGCTACAACCACGGCTTTGTCTATCACAGGTATATATATATATATATATATATTGTTACATACCTTGACAAGACTACTTGGTGCTACAACCACTGCTTTGTCTATCACAGGTATATATATATATATATATATATTGTATACATACCTTGACAAGGACTACTTGGTGCTACAACCACTGCTTTGTCTATCACAGGTTATATATATATATATATATATATATATATTGTCTACATACCTTGACAAGACTACTTGGTGCTACAACCACTGCTTTGGTCTATCACAGGGTATATATATATATATATTGGTCTACATACTTGACAAGACTACTTGGTGCTACAACCACTGCTTTGTCTATCACAGGTATATATATATATATATTGTACATACCTTGACAAGACTACTTGGTGCTACAAACCACTGCTTTGTCTATCACAGGTAATATATATATATATGTCTACATACCTTGACAAGACTACTTGGTGCTACAACCACTGCTTTGTCTATCACAGGTATATATATATATATATTGTATACATACCTTGACAAGACTACTTGGTGCTACAACCACTGCTTTGTCTATCACAGGTATATATATATATATATTGTATACATACCTTGACAAGGACTACTTGGTGCTACAACCACGCTTTGTCTATCACAGGTATATATATATATATATTGTATACATACCTTGACAAGACTACTCGTGCTACAACACTGCTTTGTCTATCACAGGTATATATATATATATATATATTGTATCATACCTTGACAAGACTACTTCGTGCTACACACTGTTTGTCTATCACAGGTATATATATATATATATGTCTACATACCTTGACAAGACTACTTGGCTTACAACCACTGCTTTGTCTATCCACAGGTATATATATATATATTGTCTACATACCTTGACAAGACTACTTGGTGCTACAACCACTGCTTTGTCTATCACAGGTAATATATATATATATTGTTACATACCTTGACAAGACTACTTGGTGCTACAACCACTGCTTTGTCTATCACAGGTATATATATATATATTGTCTACATACCTTGACAAGACTACTTGGTGCTACAACCACTGCTTTGTCTATCACAGGTATATATATATATATATTGTATACATACCTTGACAAGACTACTTGTGCTACAACCACTGCTTTGTCTATCACAGGTATATATATATATATATATATATTGTCTACATACCTTGACAAGACTACTTGGTGCTACAACCACTGCTTTGTCTATCACAGGTATATATATATATATTGTCTACATACCTTGACAAGACTACTTGGTGCTACAACCACGCTTTGTCTATCACAGGTATATATATATATTGTCTACATACCTTGACAAGACTACTTGGTGCTACAACCACTGATTTGTCTATCACAGGTATAATATATATATGTTGTCTACATACTTGACAAGACTACTGGGTGCTACAACCACTGCTTTGTCTATCACAGGTATATATATATATATTGTCTAATACCTTGACAAGACTACTTGGTGCTACAACCACTGCTTTGTCTATCACAGGTATATATATATATATTGTATACATACCTTGACAAGACTACTTGGTGCTACAACCACTGCTTTGTCTATCACAGGTATATATATGTAGATTGTCTACATACCTGACAAGATACTTGGTGCTACAACCACTGCTTTGTCTATCACAGGTATATATATTATATTTCTACATACCTTGACAAGGACTACTTGTGCTACAACCACTGCTTTGTCTATCAAAGGTATATATATATATATATTGGTCTACATACCTTGACAAGACTACTTGGTGCTACAACCTGCTTTGTCTATCACAGGTATATAATATATATATTGTCTACATACCTTGACAAGACTACTTGGTGCTACAACCATGCTTTGTCTATCACAGGTATATATATATATATTGTCTACATACCTTGACAGACTACTTGGTGCTACAACCACGCTTTGTCTATCACAGGTATATATATATATTGTATACATACCTTGACAAGACTACTTGGTGCTACAACCACTGCTTTGTCTATCACAGGTATATATTATATATTGTATACATACATTGACAAGACTACTTGGTGCTACAACCACTGCTTTGTCTATCACAGGTATATATATATTATATATTGTCTACATACCTGACAAGACTACTGGTGCTACAACCACTGCTTTGTCTATCACAGGTATATATATATATATATTGTCTACATACCTTGACAAGACTACTTGGTGCTACAACCACTGCTTTGTCTATCACAGGTATATATATATATATAGATATATATTGTCTACATACCTTGACAAGACTACTTGGTGCTACAACCACTGCTTTGTCTATCACAGGTATATATATATATATATTGTCTACATACCTTGACAAGACTACTCTGGTGCTACAACCACTGCTTTGTCTATCACAGGTACTATATATATATATATATATATATATATATTGTCAACATACTTGACAGAACTATTGGTGCTACAACCACTGCTTTGTCTATCACAGGTATATAATATATATATAATATATATATTGTTACATACCTTGACAAGACTACTTGGTGCTACAACCACTGCTTTGTCTATCACAGGTAGTATATATATATATATATATTGTCTACATACCTGACAAGACTACTTGGTGCTACAACCACTGCTTTGTCTATCACAGGTATATATATATATTGTCTACATACCTTGACAAGACTACTTGGGCTACAACCACTGCTTTGTCTATCACAGGTATATATATATATTGTCTACATACCTTGACAAGACTACTTGTGTACAACCACTGCTTTGTCTATCACAGGTATATATATATATATTGTCTACATACCTGACAAGACTACTTGGTGCTACAACCACTGCTTTGTCTATCACAGGTATATATATATATATTGTATTACATACTTGACAAGACTACTTGGTGCTACAACCACTGCTTTGTCTATCACAGGTATATATATATATATGTTATACATACCTTGACAAGACTACTTGGTTGCTAAACCACTGCTTTGTCTATCACAGGTATATATATATATATATTGTATACATACCTTGACAAGACTACTTGGTGCTACAACCACTGCTTTGTCTATCACAGGATATATATATGTATATTGTCTACATACCTTGACAAGACTACTTCGTGCTACAACCACTGCTTTGTCTATCACAGGTATATATATGTATATTGTCTACATACCTTGACAAGACTACTTGGTGCTACAACCACTGCTTTGTCTATCACAGGTATATAATATATATATATGTATACATACCTTGACAAGACTACTTGGTGCTACAACCACTGCTTTGTCTATCACAGGTACTATATATATATATATATAATATATTGTTACATACCTTGACAAGACTACTTGGTGCTACAACCACTGCTTTGTCTATCACGGTATATATATATATATATATATATATTGTCTACATACCTTGACAAGACTACTTGGTGCTACAACCACTGCTTTGTCTATCACAGGTATATATATAGATATATATATATTGTATACATACCTTGACAAGACTACTTGGTGCTACAACCACTGCTTTGTCTATCACAGGTATATATATATATATATTGTCTACATACCTTGACAAGACTACTTGGTGCTACAACCCTGCTTTGTCTATCACAGGTATATATATATATATAATATTGTCTACATACCTTGACAAGACTACTTGGTGCTACACCACTGCTTTGTCTATAACAGGTATATATATATATATTGTCTACATACCTTGACAAGACTACTTGGTGCTTACAACCACTGCTTTGTATATCACAGGTATATATATATATATTGTCTACATACCGTGACAAGACTACTTGGTGCTACAACCACTGCTTTGTCTATCACAGGTATTATATATATATATATTGTATACATACCTTGACAAGACTACTTGGTGCTACAACCACTGCTTTGTCTATCACAGGTATATATATATATATATATATATTGTTACATACCTTGACAAGACTACTGGTGCTTACAACCACTGCTTTGTCTACACAGGTATATATATATATATTGTCTACATACCTTGACAAGGACTACTTGGTGCTACAACCACTGCTTTGTCTATCACAGGATATATATATATATATTGTCTACATACCTTGACAAGACTACTGGTGCTACAACCACTGCTTTGTTATCACAGGTATATATATATATATTGTATACATACCTTGACAAGACTACTTGGTGCTACAACCACTGCTTTGTCTATCACAGTATATTATATATATATTGTATACATACCTTGACAAGACTACTTGGTGCTACAACCCTGCTTTGTCTATCACAGGTATATATATTATATATTGTTCTACATACCTTGACAAGACTACTTGGTGCTACAACCACTGTTTGTCTATCACAGGTATATATATATAATTGTATAATACCTTGACAAGACTACTTCGTGCTACAACCACTTGCTTGGTTCTATCACAGGATATATATAATATATTGTCTACATACCATGACAAGACTACTTCGTGCTACAACCACTGCTTGTCTATCACAGGTTATATATATATATATTGTCTACATACCTTGACAAGACTACTTGGTGCTACAACACTGCTTTGTCTATCACAGGTATATTATATATATATATTATATATATATTGTCTACATACCTTGACAAGACTACTTGGTGCTACAACCACTGCTTGTCTATCACAGGTATATATATATACATATTATATATGTCTACATACCTTGACAAGACTACTTGGTGCTACAACCACTGCTTTGTCTATCACAGGTTATATATATAATATATTATTTGTTACATACCTTGACAAGATATTGGTGCTACAACCACTGCTTTGTCTATCACAGTATATATATATATATATTGTTATACATACCTTGACAAGACTATTGGTGCTACAAACCACTGCTTTGTCTATCACAGGTATATATAGATATATATATTGTCTACATACCTTGACAAGACTACTTGGTGCTACAACCACTGCTTTGTCTATCACAGGTATATATATATTATATTGTCTACATACCTTGACAAGACTACTTGGTGCTACAACCACTGCTTTGTCTATCACAGGTATATATATATATATTGTCTACATACCTTGACAAGACTACTTGGTGCTACAACCACTGCTTTGTCTATCACAGGTATATATATATATATTGTCTACATACCTTGACAAGACTACTTGGTGCTACAACCACTGCTTTGTCTATCACAGGTATATATATATATATTGTCTACATACCTTGACAAGACTACTTGGTGCTACAACCACTGCTTTGTCTATCACAGGTATATATATATATATATATATATTGTATACATACCTTGACAAGACTACTTGGTGCTACAAACCACTGCTTTGTCTATCACAGGTATATATATATATATTTGTATACATACCTTGACAAGACTACTTGGTGCTACAACCACTGCTTTGTCTATCACAGGTATATATATATATATATATTGTATACATACCTTGACAAGACTACTTCGTGCTACAACCACTGTTTTGTCTATCACAGGTATATATATATATATTGTCTACATACCTTGACAAGACTACTTGGTGCTACAACCACTGCTTTGTCTATCACAGGTATATATATATATATATTGTCTACATACCTTGACAAGACTACTTGGTGCTGCAACCACTGCTTTGTCTATCACAGGTATATATATATATATTGTCTACATACCTTGACAAGACTACTTGGTGCTACAACCACTGCTTGTCTATCACAGGTATATATATATATATTGTCTACATACCTTGACAAGACTACTTGGTGCTACAACCACTGCTTTGTCTATCACAGGTATATATATATATATTGTATACATACCTTGACAAGACTACTTGGTGCTACAACCACTGCTTTGTCTATCAAGGTATATATATATATATATATATATTGTCTACATACCTTGACAAGACTACTTGGGCTACAACCACTGCTTTGTCTATCACAGGTATATATATATAATATTGTCTACATACCTTGACAAGACTACTTGGTGCTACAACCACTGCTTTGTCTATCACAGGTATATATATATATATTGTCTACATACCTTGACAAGACTACTTGGTGCTACAACCACTGCTTTGTCTATCACAGGTATATAATATATATTGTCTACATACCTTGACAAGACTACTTGGTGCTACAACCACTGCTTTGTCTATCACAGGTATATATATATATATTGTCTACATACCTTGACAAGACTACTTGGTGCTACAACCACTGCTTTGTCTATCACAGGTATATATATTATATTGTATACATACCTTGACAAGACTACTTGGTGCTACAAACCACTGCTTTGTCTATCACAGGTATATATATGTATATTGTCTACATACCTTGACAAGACTACTTCGTGCTACAACCACTGCTTGTGTCTATCACAGGTATATATATATATATATTGTCTACATACCTTGACAAGACTACTTGGTGCTACAACCACTGCTTTGTCTATCACAGGTATATATATATATATAATATATATATATATTGTCTACATACCTTGACAAGACTACTTGGTGCTACAACCACTGCTTTGTCTATCACAGGTATATATATATATATATATATATATATTGTCTACATACCTTGACAAGACTACTTGGTGCTACAACCACTGCTTTGTCTATCACAGGTATTAATATATATATATATATTGTCTACATACCTTGACAAGACTACTTGGTGCTACAACCACTGCTTTGTCTATCACAGGTAATATATATATATATATTGTATACATACCTTGACAAGATACTTGGTGCTACAACCACTGCTTTGTCTATCACAGGTATATATAATATATATATATTGTCTACATACCTTGACAAGACTACTTGTGCTACAACCACTGCTTTGTCTATCACAGGTATATATATATATATATATTGTCTACATACCTTGACAAGACTACTTGGTGCTACAACCACTGCTTTGTCTATCACAGGTATATATATATATTGTCTACATACCTTGACAAGACTACTTGGTGCTACAACCACTGCTTTGTCTATCACAGGTATATATATATATATATATTGTCTACATACCTTGACAAGACTACTTGGTGCTACAACCACTGCTTTGTCTATCACAGGTATATATATATATTGTCTACATACCTTGACAAGACTACTTGGTGCTACAACCACTGCTTTGTCTATCACAGGTATATATATAATATAATATTGTATACATACCTTGACAAGACTACTTGGTGCTACAACACTGCTTTGTCTATCACAGGTATATATATATATATATTGTATACATACCTTGACAAGACTACTTGGTGCTACAACCACTGCTTTGTCTATCACAGGTATATATATATATATATATATTGTATACATACCTTGACAAGACTACTTCGTGCTACAACCACTGTTTGTCTATCACAGGTATATATATATATATTGTCTACATACCTTGACAAGACTACTTGGTGCTACAACCACTGCTTTGTCTATCACAGGTATATATATATATATATTGTCTACATACCTTGACAAGACTACTTGGTGCTACAACCACTGCTTTGTCTATCACAGGTATATATATATATTGTCTACATACCTTGACAAGACTACTTGGTGCTACAACCACTGCTTTGTCTATCACAGGTATATATATATATATTGTCTACATACCTTGACAAGACTACTTGGTGCTACAACCACTGCTTTGTCTATCACAGGTATATATATATATATATTGTATACATACCTTGACAAGACTACTTGGTGCTACAACCACTGCTTTGTCTATCACAGGTATATATATATATATATTGTATACATACCTTGACAAGACTACTTGGTGCTACAACCACTGCTTTGTATATCACAGGTATATATATATATATATATATATTGTCTACATACCTTGACAAGACTACTTGGTGCTACAACCACTGCTTTGTCTATCACAGGTATATATATATATATTGTATACATACCTTGACAAGACTACTTGGTGCTACAACCACTGCTTTGTCTATCACAGGTATATATATATATATTGTCTACATACCTTGACAAGACTACTTGGTGCTACAACCACTGCTTTGTCTATCACAGGTATATATATATATATGTATACATACCTTGACAAGACTACTTGGTGCTACAACCACTGCTTTGTCTATCACAGGTATATATATATATATTGTATACATACCTTGACAAGACTACTTGGTGCTACAACCACTGCTTTGTCTATCACAGGTATATATATATATATATTGTCTACATACCTTGACAAGACTACTTGGTGCTACAACCACTGCTTTGTCTATCACAGGTATATATATATATATTGTATACATACCTTGACAAGACTACTTGGTGCTACAACCACTGCTTTGTCTATCACAGGTATATATATATATATTGTCTACATACCTTGACAAGACTACTTCGTGCTACAACCACTGCTTTGTCTATCACAGGTATATATATATATATATTGTCTACATACCTTGACAAGACTACTTGGTGCTACAACCACTGCTTTGTCTATCACAGGTATATATATATATATATATATATATATATTTATTGTCTACATACCTTGACAAGACTACTTGGTGCTACAACCACTGCTTTGTCTATCACAGGTATATATATATATATATATATATTGTCTACATACCTTGACAAGACTACTTGGTGCTACAACCACTGCTTTGTCTATCACAGGTATATATATATATATATATATTGTCTACATACCTTGACAAGACTACTTGGTGCTACAACCACTGCTTTGTCTATCACAGGTATATATATATATATATTGTATACATACCTTGACAAGACTACTTGGTGCTACAACCACTGCTTTGTCTATCACACAGGTATATATATATATATATATTGTCTACATACCTTGACAAGACTACTTGGTGCTACAACCACTGCTTTGTCTATCACAGGTATATATATTATATATATTGTCTACATACCTTGACAAGACTACTTGGTGCTACACACCACTGCTTTGTCTATCACAGGTATATATATATATTGTCTACATACCTTGACAAGACTACTTGGTGCTACAACCACTGCTTTGTCTATCACAGGTATATATATATATATATTGTCTACATACCTTGACAAGACTACTTGGTGCTACAACCACTGCTTTGTCTATCACAGGTATATATATATATATTGTCTACATACCTTGACAAGACTACTTGGTGCTACAACCACTGCTTTGTCTATCACAGGTATATATATATATATATATATTGTATACATACCTTGACAAGACTACTTGGTGCTACAACCACTGCTTTGTCTATCACAGGTATATATATATATATTGTATACATACCTTGACAGACTACTTGGTGCTACAACCACTGCTTTGTCTATCACAGGTATATATATATATATATATATATTGTATACATACCTTGACAAGACTACTTCGTGCTACAACCACTGTTTTGTCTATCACAGGTATATATAATATATTGTCTACATACCTTGACAAGACTACTTGGTGCTACAACCACTGCTTTGTCTATCACAGGTATATATATATATATATTGTCTACATACCTTGACAAGACTACTTGGTGCTACAACCACTGCTTTGTCTATCACAGGTATATATATATATATTGTCTACATACCTTGACAAGACTACTTGGTGCTACAACCACTGCTTTGTCTATCACAGGTATATATATATATATTGTCTACATACCTTGACAAGACTACTTGGTGCTACAACCACTGCTTTGTCTATCACAGGTATATATAATATATATTGTATACATACCTTGACAAGACTACTTGGTGCTACAACCACTGCTTTGTCTATCACAGGTAATATTATATATATATATATATTGTCTACATACCTTGACAAGACTACTTGGTGCTACAACCACTGCTTTGTCTATCACAGGTATATATATATATATATTGTCTACATACCTTGACAAGACTACTTGGTGCTACAACCACTGCTTTGTCTATCACAGGTATATATATATATATTGTCTACATACCTTGACAAGACTACTTGGTGCTACAACCACTGCTTTGTCTATCACAGGTATATATATATATTGTCTACATACCTTGACAAGACTACTTGGTGCTACAACCACTGCTTTGTCTATCACAGGTATATATATAATATTGTCTACATACCTTGACAAGACTACTTGGTGCTACAACCACTGCTTTGTCTATCACAGGTATATATATATATATATATATATATTGTCTACATACCTTGACAAGACTACTTGGTGCTACAACCACTGCTTTGTCTATCACAGGTATATATATATATTGTCTACATACCTTGACAAGACTACTTCGTGCTACAACCACTGCTTTGTCTATCACAGGTATATATATATATATATATATATATTGTCTACATACCTTGACAAGACTACTTGGTGCTACAACCACTGCTTTGTCTATCACAGGTATATATATATATATATATATATTGTCTACATACCTTGACAAGACTACTTGGTGCTACAACCACTGCTTTGTCTATCACAGGTATATTATATATATATATATATCTATTGTCTACATACCTTGACAAGACTACTTGGTGCTACAACCACTGCTTTGTCTATCACAGGTATATATATATATATATTGTCTACATACCTTGACAAGACTACTTGGTGCTACAACCACTGCTTTGTCTATCACAGGTATATATATATATTGTCTACATACCTTGACAAGACTACTTCGTGCTACAACCACTGCTTTGTCTATCACAGGTATATATATATATATATATATATTGTCTACATACCTTGACAAGACTACTTGGTGCTACAACCACTGCTTTGTCTATCACAGGTATATATATATATTGTCTACATACCTTGACAAGACTACTTGGTGCTACAACCACTGCTTTGTCTATCACAGGTATATATATATATATATATATATGTCTACATACCTTGACAAGACTACTTGGTGCTACAACCACTGCTTTGTCTATCACAGGTATATATATATATATTGTCTACATACCTTGACAAGACTACTTGGTGCTACAACCACTGCTTTGTCTATCACAGGTATATATATATATATATATATATTGTCTACATACCTTGACAAGACTACTTGGTGCTACAACCACTGCTTTGTCTATCACAGGTATATATATATATATTGTCTACATACCTTGACAAGACTACTTGGTGCTACAACCACTGCTTTGTCTATCACAGGTATATATATATATATATATATTGTCTACATACCTTGACAAGACTACTTGGTGCTACAACCACTGCTTTGTCTATCACAGGTATATATATATATATATTGTCTACATACCTTGACAAGACTACTTGGTGCTACAACCACTGCTTTGTCTATCACAGGTATATATAATATATATATTGTCTACATACCTTGACAAGACTACTTGGTGCTACAACCAATGCTTTGTCTATCACAGGTATATATATATATATTGTCTACATACCTTGACAAGACTACTTGGTGCTACAACCACTGCTTTGTCTATCACAGGTATATATATATATATTGTATACATACCTTGACAAGACTACTTGGTGCTACAACCACTGCTTTGTCTATCACAGGTATATATATATATATTGTATACATACCTTGACAAGACTACTTGGTGCTACAACCACTGCTTTGTCTATCACAGGTATATATATATATATATATATATTGTCTACATACCTTGACAAGACTACTTGGTGCTACAACCACTGCTTTGTCTATCACAGGTATATATATAGATATATTGTCTACATACCTTGACAAGACTACTTGGTGCTACAACCACTGCTTTGTCTATCACAGGTATATATATATATATGTCTACATACCTTGACAAGACTACTTGGTGCTACAACCACTGCTTTGTCTATCACAGGTATATATATATATATATTGTCTACATACCTTGACAAGACTACTTGGTGCTACAACCACTGCTTTGTCTATCACAGGTATATATATATATATATATATATATATATATATTGTCTACATACCTTGACAAGACTACTTGGTGCTACAACCACTGCTTTGTCTATCACAGGTATATATATATATATATATATATTGTATACATACCTTGACAAGACTACTTGGTGCTACAACCACTGCTTTGTCTATCACAGGTATATATATATATATATATATATATATATTGTCTACATACCTTAACAAGACTACTTGGTGCTACAACCACTGCTTTGTCTATCACAGGTATATATATATATATATATTGTCTACATACCTTGACAAGACTACTTGGTGCTACAACCACTGCTTTGTCTATCACAGGTATATATATATATATTGTCTACATACCTTGACAAGACTACTTGGTGCTACAACCACTGCTTTGTCTATCACAGGTATATATATATATATATTGTCTACATACCTTGACAAGACTACTTGGTGCTACAACCACTGCTTTGTCTATCACAGGTATATATATATATTGTATACATACCTTGACAAGACTACTTGGTGCTACAACCACTGCTTTGTCTATCACAGGTATATATATATATATTGTATACATACCTTGACAAGACTACTTGGTGCTACAACCACTGCTTTGTCTATCACAGGTATATATATATATATATTGTCTACATACCTTGACAAGACTACTTGGTGCTACAACCACTGCTTTGTCTATCACAGGTATATATATATATATTGTATACATACCTTGACAAGACTACTTGGTGCTACAACCACTGCTTTGTCTATCACAGGTATATATATATATATTGTCTACATACCTTGACAAGACTACTTCGTGCTACAACCACTGCTTTGTCTATCACAGGTATATATATATATATATTGTCTACATACCTTGACAAGACTACTTGGTGCTACAACCACTGCTTTGTCTATCACAGGTATATATATATATATATATATATATATATATATATATATATATATATATTGTCTACATACCTTGACAAGACTACTTGGTGCTACAACCACTGCTTTGTCTATCACAGGTATATATATATATATATTGTCTACATACCTTGACAAGACTACTTGGTGCTACAACCACTGCTTTGTCTATCACAGGTATATATATAAATATAATATTGTCTACATACCTTGACAAGACTACTTGGTGCTACAACCACTGCTTTGTCTATCACAGGTATATATATATATATATTGTATACATACCTTGACAAGACTACTTGGTGCTACAACCACTGCTTTGTCTATCACAGGTATATATATATATATATATATATATATTGTCTACATACCTTGACAAGACTACTTGGTGCTACAACCACTGCTTTGTCTATCACAGGTATATATATATTATATATATTGTCTACATACCTTGACAAGACTACTTGGTGCTACAACCACTGCTTTGTCTATCACAGGTATATATATATATATATTGTCTACATACCTTGACAAGACTACTTGGTGCTACAACCACTGCTTTGTCTATCACAGGTATATATATATATATTGTCTACATACCTTGACAAGACTACTTGGTGCTACAACCACTGCTTTGTCTATCACAGGTATATATATATATATATATTGTATCTATATATATATATTGTCTACATACCTTGACAAGACTACTTGGTGCTACAACCACTGCTTTGTCTATCACAGATATATTATATATATTGTCTACATACCTTGACAAGACTACTTGGTGCTACAACCACTGCTTTGTCTATCACAGGTATATATATATATATTGTATACATACCTTGACAAGACTACTTGGTGCTACAACCACTGCTTTGTCTATCACAGGTATATATATATATATATATATATATATATATATATATATATATATATATATTGTCTACATACCTTGACAAGACTACTTCGTGCTACAACCACTGCTTTGTCTATCACAGGTATATATATATATATATATATATATATATATATATATTGTCTACATACCTTGACAAGACTACTTGGTGCTACAACCACTGCTTTGTCTATCATTGGACATGCATTAGGACTTTGTTTCTATAAAGATAAATACATATTGTATTAACATATTAACAGATAAACATCCAGTTTCAGTTTGTTAACATATAATATTTTCTTCGGACAGAACAAGAGCTGTCAAAATATAAGCATAATCTGTTTGCATATCTAGTCCAATAAAATATTTAGCTTAAACCTTTGGTATTGAATGCTGGTATTTATATATTAGAGGCTCATGATAAGCATGTAATAATTTCTTTTTTCTTTTGTATGGACAAGCAAGCTAAAATGCTCTTCTATCAAGCACTTAATTTGATAATTTTCAAACACAAACAACTTACTATAAAATATTAAATACTCAATCAGTCACTTTGTGGTTTGTCCAGAGATAGGGAGATAGCAATATATGCTACTTAATGGTATTTCTTCTTACAAAATTCATCAATGCTGCAATATCTTTTTGTAAGTTCACTAAACCTGTTGAACTCTTACACAGGTTCATGTTCTGACAATGGTTGTATTTATAGTGATATCTCATTTGATGGATTTTCGAACAGTAAGTAGAATCTCAACTCTCTTCTGAAGCTGCAGTGACCAAATGATTGAGAATTTACCCTTCAAACCAAACACATTTCATGGTTGTGGGTTCTACCATTGTTGTTTGCATTGAATAAAGAAATTTTACCTTACTGGGGACTTTTCTGGTAAGTAGTGAGCAGTATATTGAACAAACATCATCAAAAGCATGCATTAGTGCCATGCAGATCAGAAACACTTCTTCAACATTTGTATAACTCCATGTATGTTATCTCAATAGATAACATATTCAATAAAGTATCAATCATGTTTTGCCAGTGTTAACTTAATCTGTATCTCGGTAACAAACTAATTTGTCTGCTTTAATTATATAAGTGAAAGTCGATGGATGGATGGATGGATGGGTGGATGGGTGGGTTTGGTGGATGGATAAATGGATGGATGGATGGATGGATGGATGGAAGGATGGGTGGGTGGGTGGATGGATGAATAAATAAATAAATAAATAAATAAATAAATCAATAAATAAATAAATCTGTTGTAAAATGAAAATGTCTGACTGGTGATTTTTCATATCAGTCAAAAAATATTTTTTATTGGAAACATCTGGCAAATATTATCGTTGATGTACCCATGAATGTGACATAGGTTGATACTCACCAATAATGTCCACATCAAGGTAATACACTGTAAAGTCTTGCCGAGGCCCTAGAAAAGATTTATAAAGCAAGTATTTAATGTGAATGTGAATCAATTAGAGTTTTGTGAACAGATTACCCAATTCTCATCCCTGATTATTTTCTCAGAAGATGATGTTGTGTAGCACAAATTTAGTAGGATAAAATAAAAAACTTTTAGCAAAGTAGATTTTAATCTCATACTTCTGTGCATAGTTGCAATGTTTATACTTTCAGCAAATAACATATCCCCTAACTAAGTATGGATTTTGCCTGATGTGTCAAATATAAAGAGAATCTATAACAAGTTCTAGACCAGTGTAAGAAAATTTCAGTTGATTGGTCAGATATTTTCATCTCAAATGAGTCTCTGCCAAGTTAGAGATGAAAATATCTGGCCATGAGGCTGGAATTTCCTTATCTTGGTATGATATGAGTAATTGATTATCTTTCTCACATAAGGATTCTAATTGTAGCCTAAAGAATACATGTATGACGTAATGCTGTAATATCATCATAACATCTCAGAGCAGAAATTTGGACCTTTGCGATAATAAATAACAACAAAATACATTTTCTTTTTTAAACACTTATTGGTCAAAATTAAACATTTTATCACAAACAAAATAGAATTAAAAATTATAGAAATCAGTTGTTAGAGGAATAGTTATGATATTCCTTGTATCATGAATTATGTTCCTTTCTATTATTGAACCAGAGGCTCAGTGTGGCTGAGCCTGTATCGCTCACCTGACTAAAATGCTTTTAAAGCAAATTTGTATATATGCTTTTCCCATAGGGTCCAATGTGAAACAATGTTCTCCGCTGGCAGCCATGTTTTATGGCAGATCAGAAAAATTTTGGAAATCTATGTAAAGGACATTCTATACATCATTCCTGTAAAGTTTGGTTCAATTTGCTTCAGTCATTTCTGAGGACATAGTCAAAAATGTGTTTTTCCCATAGGGTCCAATGTTAAACTATCTTATACATCATTCCTGTAAAGTTTGGTTGAATTTGTTTAATTAGCTTCAGACGAGATAGGGTCCAATGTGAAACTATGTTCTCCGCTGGCAGCCATGTTTTTTGGCAGATCAGAAAAATTTTGGCAATCTATGTAAAGGACTTTCTATACATCATTCCTCTAAAGTTTGGTTAAGTTTGCTTCAGTAGTTTCAGAGGAGACAGCCAAAATGTGTTTTTCCCATAGGGTCCAATGTTAAACTATGTTCCCCGCTGGCAGCCATGTTTTTAGGCAGATCAGAAAAATTTCGGCAAACTTTGCAAAAGACCTTCCATACATCATTCCTGTAAAGTTTAATTGAATTGGCTTCAGTCGTTTCAGAGGAGATAGCCAAAATGTGCGTTTTCCCATAGGGCCCAATGTTAAACTTTGTTTGGCCCTGGCGGCTATTTCTTTTGGGGGATCAAAAAAATTTCGGCAATCTATGTAAAGGACCTTCTATACATCATTCCTGTAAAGTTTGGTTTAAATTGGCTCAGTGGTTTCAAAGAAGATAGCAAATATATGCTTTTCCCATAGGGTCTAATGTTAAACTATCTTCTGTGCTGGCGGCCATGTTTTTTGACGGATCAAAAAAATTTTGGCAATCTAAGTAAAGGACCTTCCTTACAACATTCCTGTAAAGTTTGGTTAAATTTGCTTCAGTCACTTCTGAGGAAATAGTCAAAAATGTGTTTTTCCCATAGGGTCCCATGTTAAACTATCTTCTGCACTGGCAGCCATGTTTTTTGGCAGATTAAAAAAATTTCGGCAATCTAAGTAAAGGACCATCTATACATCATTCCTGTAAAGTTTGGTTAAGTTTGCTTCAGTAGTTTCAGAGGAGATAGCCAAAATGTGTTTTTCCCATAGGGTCCAATGTTAAACTATGTTCCCTGCTAGCAGCCATGTTTTTAGGCGGATCAGAAATATTTTGGCAATCTTTGCAAAAGACCTTCCATACATCATTCCTGTAAAGTTTAATTGAATTGGCTTCAGTCGTTTCAGAGGAGATAGCCAAAATGTGCGTTTTCCCATAGGGCCCAATGTTAAACTTTGTTTGGCCCTGGCGGCCATTTTTTTTGTCGGATCAGAAAAATTTGGGCAATCTTAGTAAATGACCTTACATACATTATTCGTGTAAAGTTTGGTTTAAATTGGCTCAGTGGTTTCAAAGAAGATAGCAAATATATACTTTTCCCATAGGGTCTAATGTTAAACTATCCTCTGTGCTGGCGGCCATGTTTTTTGACGGATCAGAAAAATTTTGGCAATCTAAGTAAAGGACCTTCCTTACACCATTCCTGTAAAGTTTGGTTAAATTTGCTTCAGTCACTTCTGAGGAAATAGTCAAAAATGCATTTTTCCCATAGGGTCCCATGTTAAATTATCTTCTGCGCTGGCAGCCATGTTTTTTGACGGATCAAAATAATTTCGGCAATCTAAGTAAAGGACCTTCTATACATCATTCCTGTAAAGTTTGGTTAAAATTGGTTCAGGGATTTCAGAGGAGATAGTTAAAATGTGAAAAGTTTACAGACGGACTGACTGACTGACTGACTGACTGACTGACTGACTGACTGACAGACTGACGGACTGACGGACGACGAGTGATGGCAAAAGCTCACATGGCCTTTAGGCCAGGTGAGCTAAAAAGTAGTCCCGAATGTACTGAGATACCCTACACGTGCTCACGTGGGATGCAATATGGACAATATATCATACACCTATCCTGCGAGATAAATTTGTAACTGTTATTAACATATCTGAGAAAGTATAAAACCTATCCTAAGTAATTATGTTGACCACACCAACATGTACCGACCCATATATAACATGTACATATCATCCTTCCACTCCTTTGTTGCAGCTACAAAAACAAGCACTGTCTGAATAACACTCTAATTATGTGGACATCTAATCTATGGATAACACTGGATGATAGTTAAAAACTGCTTTGTTTTTGGCAATTTTAATAAAAACATGTTCAGCTTTAGCTGAATTTAAAACACAACCCCCCAAATTATGTTAAATTTAGATATATTTTTATATTCACCATCTCATCAGCCATAATACAGCCATAACTGTCCTGTATCTGTACACCGGTCACACAATCATACATAAATTTAACACCCTGTAATGAATATAACATTATATTACTTATATTACAAAAACATTACATAAAAATTGAGGTTAAAACCAGTGCCCCATGTCACTGTAACTTAGGCATGGCACAATCCAAATTCCTTTACTACTTACTGTTTACACCCTATTCAATGGTATAAGTATACTGCTTTAATGTTTTAATCTCAGTCTACAACTTTGCATATAGCTGATGACATCAGGACATGAGAGATATAATCTAAATCAGGAGATAAGTGCCTATTCTATTGACCAAATAAGATATTTACCAGTAAATCCAATTTGTCAGTCTTATTTGAATTTTAAAAAACAAATTCAAATTATTTTAAAGTTTTTAAACTCGTCAACAACATCCTAAATCTTAGATGATGATGCTATGGACAACATGACTGCCATGTTCACACATTGGATCTGAGGTACTTGGGCGATAAGTGTGCTTAATAAGTTTCACTCCTTCCAAATGTAGAGGGAGACAAACAAGGCAATTTTAACACATTTTAGATGAATATGATATAACTAACAAGTTTTACAGTCAGCAATAGTACAAAATCAACATGTTTATATTTTTCAGTTGGTATTCATTGTTTTAATTACAATTATATCATCCATAGATCGGACAAGAACACTATTATGAATGCAATACTGTTGTTCGCTTTCATTCAAGAGACACACATTGTTTGTGCAATAGAATTTGAAAGCACAAATGTTGTTGAACATACAATGGCTGTGTCACTATGCTTATTTATATACTTACCTCCCTTTGATGGGGACGGAGAACCTTTGTAAGAGTTGGATCAACAACAACATGAACTGGTTGCTTGTCTCTGGAATAGAAAATTATATGTTTTTCAAAACTTAACAATTTTATCAAAGGATCGAAGTAAGTATGTCTAATAAATTAAAAATAAGAGGCCAACTGGCCTTGAAGTTAAAACTGTTCACCTACATTTGTAAAAATATTGCAGAAATCTAAATTGCAAAATTTATTTTAACAAGATCAACCAGCTTCACAAACTTGGTGGAGCCCCAGGTGTTGATGTTGATGCTTCATATGAAGATTCAAGCATTTAAGTTCATGACAAAAAGCTGTTTAAATGATCATACTTTTTAGGTCACTGTAACCTTGCCTGTGGATCAACCAACATCTAACTAGGTAGAGCTTCATAATGTGATGCTATATATAAAATTTCAAGTTCATATATCTTTTAGTTTATGACAAAATAATAAAAAAAATATTATTTAAGGTCACCATGACCTTAAATGAGGGTCAAGTCAACCAGCTTTGCTAAAGGGTTCAGGTCTGGCAACATCCCTATCAAGTTTCATTGCTTCAGATGACAGATGACCATAGCCTAAAGCCAGTTGGATTTTCAACCTTTGCTTATTATTATAAAACATACGCATCACATTTCAGTTGTTCATGAGCTGTAAGTTCCGGTGGTGTATATAGTACTAATGCTCCTTCTTCATAAGGGTCATGTAATGGCTGCCTTCCACCTTGCCGTCGTACACCTAGAGCTTTTAATCCCAAAGAAGAACCTGTAACAAGGAATAAAGAATAGAAGCAAAATTGTAAATGTTTCGGAATCCAAAATACTTCATTCATTGTAATGCCAATATCTCATCCAATTGGTCATGATGTGGAGAGCTGTTGCCAAGTAGCTAAAGTTGCTGATTCAGGATTAATAATAGTACGGTAAGTCTGATGCCTTTTCCTAGTATCCATAGAGAGGAGAACAGTGGTCAAGTTGCTAAAGGTATAGACTCTGGACAATCTAAGACTAGTACAATATGCACATCCCCCAATCATAACAAATTCACATACCAGATTTCATTAAATTCCATTCAAAACTGTAGGACAAGTTAAGGTCATAAAGTTCCCATATCATGTAAATTAAATCTAAGTGGAAAAAGGACATCACTCTATAAAATAATTCGAGCAGCAGTAAAATTTTAAAATATGCAAACCTCCCAATCACAACAAATGCACACACCAAATTTCATTAAATTCAAATCAAAACTGTAGGACAAGTGAATGTTACAAATTCCCATACTATGGAAAACAGATTTACATGTAAAAAAGGATTATTCCATTAATATTTAAGCCTTAACATGATGTTATAATGCACATCTTCAGGTCATAACAAACACACATACCAAGTTTTGTTAAATTCCCATAAAAACAGTAGGACTTGTTCAAGTCACAAACTAAATGTTAACAGACAGATGGACAATTAGACAAATACTGTGAAATCATTTATTTTCGTGGCGTCCAATTTTCGTGGTTCTAAGAAAAAATATTATTTCGTTGGGGGGTGAATTCGTGGTTACGTGCATTTACCGCATTTTCTGGAAATATCTTCGTGTATCTTGTAACTTCCTATTCTTTTATGCGCACCTAATTGCCTGTAGTAATGAGCGACAGTCAGAGTAACTTCCTATTCTTTTATGCGCACCTAATTGCCTATAGAAAAGAGCGACGGTCTGAGTATCAACTCACGATTTAAGAATGTTGTTTTATTGTTAGTAGTACTCCAAGTATTAATAAAATGACTTGTTTAATCACGTGTATGAGTTTTTAATCACATCTTCACGAATTTACAATTACGAAAAACTTCAGTTGGATAAAATCATGTCTCTAAGTCAGTGGCTAAAAACGGGAAAAATTAAACTGATTGTTCCATCAACACCCGGTTTGCCGGATCCAATTGAGGTGCTGATGGAAACGGGTTCTAATCGGGATGCTGTGGCAACACAAGCGGCAAATGATAAAGTAGAACCACTCATTAAACAGACAGAAAAAGAAAGCAGAAAAAGAAAGAGGGGGTCCTACTTATATTATAACGATGAGACGAGGGCAAAAATTGCAAAACGTGCCATTGATAATGGAGTTGCATTTACATCTAGAAAATTTAGCAAAGAATTGGAGAAAAATATAAGTGAAACAACCGTTCGCAGCATGAGAGACAACTTCATCAAATTCAGAAAATTAAATCCTGGTAAGTTAAAAAATATACCAGTACGAGAGCGAGCGAGCGAGCGAGAGAGAGAGAGAGATTATAACAATACTATTAATAATAATAATAAAACATGTCATAATAAAAATCTTCATTGTCAATTTAAAAAAAAATACTTCAAAAACTGACTAGACTTTTTATCGATAAATTGGTATAAAACTATAAAATACATTTTCTCTGTATTTTCAGATGAAATTAATCCATTAAGTCTACCAAAATCACCAAGAGGAAACCAATTATTACTAGGAAATTATGATAAGGACGTTCAGAACTGGGTTAAACGAGTTAGGCTTAATGGAGGAGTAATTAATACTCGCATAATCATGGCTGGGGCTGAAGCCATTATGACAAAATTATGTAAACATAAATTAGAAAAGTTCGGTGGACATATAGTGATAACCAAACATTTTGCAAGATCTTTATTGTCAAGAATGGGATTTGTTAAACGAAAGGGTACAAAAAGTGTTAAAACGCTCCCGTCTGATTTTGAGGACATTAAATCTAAATTTGTTGAGAAAGTTAACAGTGTTGTGAAAAAGTATAATGTGCCAGATACTTTGGTATTGAATTGGGATCAGACAGGTTGTCAGATGGTTCCTGGCGGCGAATGGACTATGGACCTCAAAGGTTCAAACCAAGTTTCTATCTCTGGTTTAGACGATAAACGTCAAATTACAGTATTACTGGCAGTCACCAAATCTGGCGAGATGTTACCGCCCCAGGTCATTTATGCTGGTAAAACTGAGAGATGTCTACCCAAAGTTGATTTTCCACCTGAATGGGATATTTATTATACTGAATCTCATTGGAGTAATGAGGACTCGATGTTACGATTTGTAAAGAAGGTTGTTATACCTTATGTTAACAAAATACGCGAGTTACTCCCCTTGGTACAGGTTAATCAGACGGCCATTGCACTTTTTGACGTTTACAAAGCTCATCGTGGTGAAACCCTTTTATATCTAAAACTATTTCGTTGGCATGTAAATTCGTGGGTGGAGGTGTCCACGAAAACAACGAAAATTGGGCTACCACGAAAATTGATGATTTCACAGTAGACAGATGGATAGGCAGCATGATAACATAATACTCTTTGCATATAAAAATGAGTTCTAACTTGGCTCAAGACAGGTTACATTATGCTATTTGATTGTTTGGATAGAATTTTTCTTTACAAAATACATGTAGTAAAATTAAATTAAACCACAATTAATCAATTTGCAGGTCTGGAATTGAGAACTGAATTGAACAGGGAGATGAATGAATTATTGCAGTCCTAAATTGGCTAAATGAATTCTACTTTCAATATACATGTACATGTATCTAACCTTATTCATTAATAAATCTGTAATAGTCATACATATGTATCTGATTTTTGCTTTCATCATAAGGTTGCTAAGTGTGCCATTAGAACAGGAATCAAATCAGACATCATGATTAGGTATATAGAAATTACACATAATTTGTAACGTCCTTGGTTTTATCACGTTTTACACTGACCCCAAGGCACTAATGAAAAGTCAGCACTAGTACATCCAAGCCACTGTACATTAGAGCTTATGTATATGTTTTCCTTGAAGAAAATGTTTGAGTTGAGAAATCAATAATTAGATTGGAATCTATCAAGTGTCTGCGTGAGATGATTATGATTATAATCTGTGTCTTAAAAATTAGGACATTTGTCTACCTTGACCTAATTTCTCTAGATATAAGTACATGTACTGTCCTCAAGGTTTTAAGCTTCACAGCGTTCTTTGAGCTACATCCAAATGTCAAATGATTTGTTGTAATCCTTTGTGATCTCCGACATCATAATCACTAGGATATAGATATAGTGTGTCAAGTCATTAAACAGGAAATAAAATTATATGTATGTGTCTTATTATGATTTGTAATTTTCATCATATGAAAGAATAAGAAATAAAACCATATATAATTAAACATTATTAAGTAGCAAGCACAGCTGTTCCAATGTTTCATTTTACTCCTGATGACGCCAACGCTAATTTATCATTTTGCGATATCCTTTTGCAGTTATCACATGATTTTGTTCTGTGATGTAATTTTCATTCTTAAAATTATTAATTTCAGTGGGTGTTTACTTCCAATGTTGTGGTTTATTCCAATGAATGTCAACTTCAATCTGTGCAGTAATGGGCAATAAAACATAAATAAATGTTGGTTTCTTTGACACCTGCAATTTACAAAGCACTTGGCCTAAATAAGGCAATAACTCTGTTGAATTGGGTTTGTCAGTTTCCAAACACGAAAAAAGTCTAAGATATTACTGTGATAAATTCTTGTATCAAGTTTTATTTAACACTGTTGAGATATAAAGTTTTTATGGTACTGAATCCTATATCTCCCAAAATCTTCCTTTTAGAGAGGATTATCCACACTCCTCAACAAATCAGTCAACAACTCCACAAACAAAATCATTCATCAATCCACACTCTTCAACAAACCAGTCAACAACTCCACCCACAAAATAATCCATCAATCCACACTCCTCAACAAACCAGTCAACAACTCCACCCACAAAATCATTCATCAATCCACACTTCTCAACAAACCAGTCAACAACTCCATTCACAAAATAATTCATCAATCCACACTCCTCAACAAGCCAGTAAACAACTCATCTCACAAAATAATCCATCAATCCACACTCCTTAACAAACCAGTCAACAACTCCACCCACAAAATAATCCATCAATCCACACTCCTCAACAAGCCAGTAAACAACTCCACTCATAAAATAATCCATCAATTCACACTCCTCAACAAGCCAGTAAACAACTCCACTCACAAAATAATCCATCAATCCACACTCCTCAACAAGCCAGTAAACAACTCCACTCACAAAATAATTAATCAATCCAAACTCCTCAACAAACCAGTCAACAATTCCAGCGACAAAATAATCTAGCAATCCACACTCCTCAACATACAAGTCAACAACTCCACCCACAAAATAATCCATCAATCCACACTCCTCAACAAACCAGTCAACAACTCCATCCACAAAATAATCTATCAATCCACACTCCTCAACAAGCCAGTAAACAACTCCACTCACAAAATAATCTATCAATCCACACTCCTCAACAAACAAGTCAACAACTCCACCCACAAAATCATTCATCAATCCACACTTCTCAACAAACCAGTAAACAACTCCACTCACAAAATAATTCATCAATCCACACTACTCAACAAGCCAGTAAACAACTCATCTCACAAAATAATCCATCAATCCACACTCCTCAACAAACCAGTCAACAACTCCACCCACAAAATAATTCATCAATCCACACTCCTCAACAAGCCAGTAAACAACTCCACTCATAAAATAATCTGTCAATCCACACTCCTCAACAAGCCAATAAACAACTCCACTCACAAAATAATCTGTCAATCCACACTCCTCAACAAGCCAGTAAACAACTCCACTCACAAAATAATTAATCAATCCAAACTCCTCAACAAACCAGTCAACAATTCCACCCACAAAATAATCTATCAATCCACACTCCTCAACATACAAGTCAACAACTCCATCCACAAAATAATCCATCAATCCACACTCCTCAACAAACAAGTCAACAACTCCACCCACAAAATAATCCATCAATCCACACTCTTCAACAAACCAGTCAAAACTCCACCCACAAAATAATCCATCAATTAACACTCCTCAACAAACCAGTCAAAACTCCACCCACAATATAATCCATCAATACACACTCCTCAACAAACCAGTAAACAACTCCACCCACAAAATAATCCATCAATCCACACTCCTCAACAAACCAGTCAAAACTCCACCCACAAAATAATCCATCAATCCACACTCCTCAACAAACCAGTCAAAACTCCACCCACAAAATAATCCATCAATCCACACTCCTCAACAAACCAGTCAAAACTCCACCAACAAAATAATCCATCAATCCACACTCCTCAACAAACAAGTCAACAACTCCACCCACAAAATAATCTATCAATCCACACTCCTCAACAAACCAGTCAACGAACAACTCCACTCACAAAATAATCTATCAATCCATACTCCTCAACAAACCAGTAAACAACTCCACTCACAAAATAATCCATCAATCCACACTCCTCAACAAACCAGCCAACAGCTCCACCCACAAAATAATCCATCAATTAACACTCCTCAACAAGCCAGTAAACAACTCATCTCACAAAATAATCCATCAATCCACACTCCTCAACAAACCAGTCAACAACTCCATCCACAAAATAATCTATCAATCCACACTCCTCAACAAGCCAGTAAACAACTCCACCCACAAAATAATCCATCAATCCACACTCCTCAACAAACCAGCCAACAGCTCCACCCACAAAATAATCCATCAATCCACACTCCTCAACAAGCCAGGCAATAACTCCACCCACAAAACAATCCATCAATCCATACTCCTCAACAAACCAGTCAAAACTTCACCCACAAAATAATCCATCAATCCACACTCCTCAACAAACCAGTCAACAACTCCACTCACAAAATAATCCATCAATCCACACTCCTCAACAAACCAGTCAACAACTCCACCCGCAAAATAATCCATCAATCCACACTCCTCAACAAACCAGTCAACAACTCCACTAACAAAATAATCCATCAATTAACACTCCCCAACAAAAACGTCAACAACTCCATCACAAAATAATCTACCAATCCACTCTTCAACAAACCAGTCAACAACTCTACTAACAAAATAATCCATCAATTAACACTCCGCAACAAAACCACCAACAACTCCATCACAAAATAATCTACCAATCCACACTCTTCAACAAACCAGTCAACAACTCCACTAACAAAATAATCCATCAATTAACACTCCGCAACAAAACCACCAACAACTCCATCACAAAATAATCTACCAATCCACACTCCTCAACCAGCCAAAAACTCAACAACAAAAAAATCCATCAATCTACACTTCTCAACAAACCATTCTTACACTTAACCAAGAAAGTAACCATTGAATCACCTAATAAATCAACCAAGCAAATAAGTCAATCAACAAATTTAACAGCTTAACAAGTTATGTTGTCAACCACCCAATCAACTCAATCTAACCCACCAAACACCAAGTAGGCATTTATTCATGTAATCAATCAAAAATTCAATCAATCAATCAATCAATCAATCAATCAATCAATCAATCAATCAATCAATCTTTGAATCACCTGATTAATCAATTAATTCAATTACTTGTCCTTGAATTGATCAATCAACAACACCAAATTAACCAAACATAACAAAAATCAATCAATGAATTAGTCAATCAATCAATGAATTAGCCAATCAATCAATCAATCAATCAATCAATTGATTGATCAATGAATCAATAAATCATTCATTCAAGCTTTGAATCACCTGATCAATCAGTTGACTACTCCCAATCAATTAATTAAATAACCTGTCCTTAAAATAATCAATCAACAATGTTAAATTAACCAAATAGTACAAAAATCAATCAATCAGCCAATCAAGCAAATCAATCGATCAGTAGAACTGGACAGACCCCAACAATATACATGTACCTTCAACATGCTAAAGTACAACCAGATATCATCAATACATGTTACAAAACATAATAAAATAAATTTATTAGGGGAATAACATGACACAATGACATACAAGTATATATTAAGTGTGTAGGTGAAATAAACTATTGGTACATATCGTCACACAGTACTCCTGTTACGTATATATTACCATATATAGTATTAGTGGTTACAAAGTAACTTGATTCTAAGGCAGGTCCTTCAAAATTTAAACCCATCGTCTGGCTTACAGTTATTGAAATTATATTACATGGATTAATATAACAACCAGAGTCTTTCCATTAATAGGAGTTTTATTGCATGCTTAAAGCTTCAGGTTTCAAATATTCTATAGAGCCTACATTAAACCAAAGTCAATACAGTAGTAAAATCTTCCCACATATAACCAACTTTTAAAAATTGAAAATCGATAAGAAAACCCACCTCTCTCTATCCCTCTCTTTCTCTATCTATCTCATGGCCAAATGATAACACACCAGCTTACACACCACAGAACCTCTCACGGTCTGAATTCAAAACCAACTTGGTCAATTTGCTATCCAAAGGATGGTGATTTTCTCTGAGTATGGGGTTTCCTCCACCATCTAAGAACTAATTGTCTCAACACAAGGAAAAATCTCTATGTTTCTCTGATGGCCAAATGATCTAATGCACCACAGAGCCTCTCATGGTTTAGGTTCAAATCCTACTAGGACAGACAGATCCTACTGTAAGAACATTTTTCAGTTTGCGTGCCAAAGGTTAGTTTTCTTTGAATGCCCTAGTTTCCTCCACCATCTCAGAACTAACTGCCTCAAGATGAGCAATAATCTTGACTGACTTCTCTCTCTCTTTCTCAAACAACATGTAAAATAACTACCAGTAAGTACATTTGTATATTAACATGCATACAATGTATAAATTATTACTGACAAATATTGTTTTTTGTGCATTTTTGACTAGGAGTATACAAAAAATATAAAAATAAAAATATTCAGCAAAAACTGCTTACCGGTAAACTAAATCAAAATTTTTGTCCTTAAATTAGAATCAACCCATTGTTGATGATAATACTTTTCTTTTAATAAGTACATGTATGAATATGCCTCTTAAGAATTATTACGAGAAATTTACTTCAATAACTTATCGTATTAGAGTTTTCCCATGAAGCTGATGATTCAGAATAATTAGGCTTATTACAACATAAAGTGTGACATAATTTTATTACAACTTAAATGGGAAATTCCCAAAGAAGCTATAAATAAAACAGCGATAAGAACATCCTTAGACATTCCATGAATATGTAAATGAGTTATGATTATGTCAGGGGATGTATGGTAATTATTTCCTAGTTTCTCCCTACTAATTGTTGGTATAGGCCCACTTTAGAAGACATAGGGTAAGATATGCCATAAAGTTAGCTTAAAATAGAAGCAGAAATAAGTGTATACATGTACGTGTATAAAAACATTTACAGAAGGTCTAGTTTTTACGTACTCCGTTTTAGAAAAAAAAATTACACACAAGTGGGCCATTTATACTTATCAAATTTATTTCAGCTTTTACAATCCAGCCTAACAGTGTATCAATCTTATATACTGATAAGAGAAATAATAATGTTGAAAATCTGAAAGGACAGACTTTCACAACCTTTTAAAAAGGGCCATTCAAATAAACCGCAAAAACATTGTTATGGTTATTACCGTAATTGTATAAAAATATAAAATTCCAGGAATTTGCTCCGACACTTTTTTCCATAATTAGAAGAAATTATATAGGTCGACTGTTAAGGAAGTGATGCTGAATATGCTATTACAGTAATTAGGCTTAAAATGGAACGCGGTAATCATTTCAGAGAAACAGCAAAGGAAAGTACCGGTACATGTATCACTATTATTCAAATTCAGTTGTGCCCATTGACAATTTATTAACAAATCTGGGACCATTGACATTTTAACTTTAGTTATATGTATGATTCATAACTATTTTTACAAATTTAAATTCATGAAAAGGATTCCTCTGTTTCCTTGAAGGATTATTATGACATCTGGAATGAATACATGGGTTATAAATTATGTTTTGTAATGAAAGGGCCGGACATTTTGCCTTTATTTTTGACAGGTCCCACATAAAGTTTCAAAAGTCAAATTATCAACACAATTATCATATAGAAACATTAGGATTTTCCTGGTAAAAACTGGCAGGTCCATTGGACTTTTACAGTTTAAATACCAAGGGTCCCATGTAAAATCAATAGGTCCTGGACCTCGGACCCAGGGAATTTTGAACCCCTGGTATAGCGATATGTATTGCATCCTAGAATAAACAGAATGATACACAATGTTTCATGAGGCAATTGTAACACTACAGCCTTAGCAAACATCATGTATCATCATCATCAATCACTGTATGTTTATATATAATTACCTTTGTAATTTGGTATAGGTACCTTGAAAGGTTTTGACAAAATCTTCTTTATGAAGGCTTCCTGTAAAAAAAATTCAGGAAGAATTAAAATTTGTCAGTATATATACCGGTATATATACTTTATTTTAAAAAGTGATTTTGTAACTGCTTGTACAAAATTAATGATAAATACTTTTAGGTAATTAGCTACCAGGTACAATGTTGTATAAAAAACAATGGGCTTCACCAGCTTACCATATAAAACCAACAAAAGTCTATGCAAAACTACTGTTTCTACTGGTTTTGGAAAATATTTACACCACATATTCCGGGAATGATGTAATTTTACTGAAAAACATACAACTGTTGCAATTTATTATCAAATGAAATAATACTTCCGCTGAAGCATTATGAGTTATCACATGGTACCTTCTGTTGTGTTGTAACTGGAATTTTATTGTTGTAAATGAACAAATAAAAAAAAATCACTGTAAACTTACATGTGCTGATGCATCAGGGTAGTTAATGGGCTGTAGTAGTACTCTCTGGGGACTAAAAACATTAGTGACACAGTTCTCATTGGCATCTTCATCTATACATTTGAACCTTTTAATTGGCTAAAAATAAATAAAAACATAAAGATATACCAGTATAAACCATTAATCTAACAAAATATGGCATTTTACATCAAAATCAAAATTTTTGAAAAATTAAAATTAACAATGAATTTCAATACCTAAGTGCAGAATCACCATTTTCATACCAACAGCCAAGATTTGTGCAAATCGAACACTATTTACCTTAAGATGTTACATATCTAAAATATCTACGATCAAGTTATCACTTGCATGTATCTTGAATTCATAAAATGTTTTTGGATAATTAATAATGGTTTTTTAGTTTCCCTTTTTGGATTTACAAGACTTCCCGGGCTCCTCTACATTTTCCTTTTTTGGGGCTCAGGACTTAGATGAATTACAATTTATATGACACAGGGATGCTAGGTTTCAATTACATAAGGCTAAAGACTTATACTTTCCTACGAGAAGATTTTGAACATTTTTAATTTTATTCCCCTTATCAGGTTCCTTAGAGATAGTCCAATGTATATGTAATTCTAGAAGTACTTTACCATGACAAGATTACTACCAAGTATCATAAACTTTGTTTCAGGAGAATAAATCAAATGGATGATGGATGGCTACCAGTTACAACTTCCCATCAGACCAAGCCACACTTTGGCTTTGGTGAGCTTGAAAGTTGAAGAGGTTGTAAAATGAATGTCAATATTACACTCATTATATTCATTATGAAGGGCTTCATTTACAGACATCTTTTGTTATAGAGAGATGATTATTATCTGACCTTTTAACATTTCATTCATCCTGCATTGCTCATTCCTTATTGCATGAACATATAAACAAACACAGTCATACACACAAATATGCACAGTTACACTTTATGACCTTTTGTACATATAGGCTTTATATCAATTTAATTTAATTTAAGTCAGGGAAATTGAGAAACAAAACCAAACAAATAAATTGAATCAATAATAATTGTTTAAGGTTTGGTGAGTAATCATTTTTTGTTTTACTTGTAATATCAAATTTGTAACAGTTGAGTAACTGAAATGAGAGAGAGAGGGGTTGAGTAACCGAAATGCCTGAAATACTTTGATGTTTGTTAAATTTTCATAGTCATTTATTAAGTAAATTAGATTGAAATCAGAGAGAGAGAGAGAGAGAGAGAGAGAGAGAGAGAGAGAGAGAGAGAGAGAGAGAGAGAAGACAATGAAAGAAGAGAGAGAGAGAAAGAAAGAGAGAGAGAGAGAGAGAGAGAGAGAGCACGCACATGTGTGCATATTTAAATATATTTTGTTTCTATTAATAACAGTTGGTTTACAGAACCACCTATAACACTTCAATGTTTCTTTGTTAAATAACTTGTAAACAACACAAAATATAGATCTAAAATAAATATTTCATGGTCCAGTGTTCAGATTTATTACTTTATTTTTTTAGTCAATGATTAATGTGCAAGTTCAATAAAAATCAAGGTATCATTTTAAAACCAATAGGCTCAATACAATGTGCCTCAAATGCAATTTACTTTAAATTTTTTAACAAAAATTTCACAAATGAAATAAAATCAGTATTTTGAATGAGAAATTAATCAAACTACCAGATAATGTTGTCATACTTTAATGAACAAATTAAGACATAACAGCTTGAGGATTTAAATATTGGGTAAAGTGATCTCAAGTCAGAATAACTGAAAGTTCAACCAATTAAAACTAACATTCAAAGTTTGAACGATTCAATGAAAACCAATCAATATACCGGTAAAATACTAAGTAGGTCACAATGGCCTAGTTCATCAATACATTGATGTTATACAAGTACTTTGTTAATCTTGTTAGAAATGATTGGTGTACAACAGAAACACCTGTAAAACTCTGACGTGTTTGTTAAAATTTTATAGCCATAAATAATTATATAATAACTTGAAAACAGAGACAGATATTATCTCGAGATAGAATAATAAAATGAATACCTTAGATAACTATGTCATAGTTGAATGAACGTACACCATAAAAACAGATTCAGACACAACAGCTTGCTTACAATCCAAATATCTCTCACTTATCATATACAAAATGCCAAATGTTTCATAAAGTTATACAGTATTTTCTGTATTGAGGCTCAAAAAGGTATATAGATTGAATGAATGGGCTTTGATTATCTTGATTGAGAATATTTAATATTAATATAATATGGTAATATAAGCTGCCTATATCTATTTTATGCATTAATATTTTATTAATATTTTATTCACACATATTTCTTTTTATCAGAATACATGTACTGTCAGTTCCCTATTCTTTCATTTACTAGGGAACTAAGTGGTCCAAAGCAGAATGCACTTACAGATCACAGCGCCCCTCACAGCCTAGGATTGATTCCCACACTGGACAGATCATAGTATTAGAAAGTTTGTCAGTTTGCTTGCCAAAGGTCAATGGTTTTCTCTCTAGACACTCTTGTTTCCTCCACCATCCATGAACTGACAAACTTGATGTAAGTGAAAGAATCTTGACTGGGCATAAAACTCCATTACCCCCTTCAATATTTCATTTATTTAAAAGATTGTTTATTTTGGGGTTAAAGTCTACATTCATGTGTTACAAACACCCCATTTGTCTTCTACACTTCATTATATACCTAAGTGATATCTTGATATAACTATAAGTGAAATAACTTTAACTAGGGAGTCTAAAAGGAAAACCAAATTGCAATCTATCAATCTGATCATTTTACAGAATAAAACACTTGAGTTAACTTAATCCATTTAATTACAATAGACAGAAATTTGATAACTTTAACACTATTTTCTCAATACTGTGTTATTATTTTATCCCAGTGGTTTTCCCCCAGATAGTTGGATGTTCGGCTGCAATCTCATGATGACTTTATATGGCCCATGGTTTTTTTAAATTAATGTTTCAATATTACCCATTGTATTTTGACAAATCTTGTTAAATTTACAAACTGTTTTAATTGATCTCATAAATGTTTCCTAATCTATGGCCAAAAGTTTTATAAAAGATTCATCAACTTTAATCTGACTGGTCCATAAGAAACATAAATAATGTGACACACTGCTTCTGGATAACTCAAAGACAAAATCAAAGTCCTGTTAACTTCAAGTTGTTTAAATTTCCACCGTAAATCACAAACATACCTGTTCAATGTTTTCTGTATTGTCTCGTTTAACTTGAAGAATCAATCCTCGCTGACTAGGAGCCTGACTGCGTCTCTGAAAAAAAAACAACCCAGAGAAATCAATATGGAACAATCAAGATAAAAACAAAACTGAAAATGATAAGCAGATAAAGAACAAAAGATGTCAGTCCAAACAACTAATACAAAATTAATCTACAACTGTAACAATATGTCCATGAAAATAAGGCATCTACAGGGACATTAAATCATACTTTGTTATGTTATGGAACAATAAATCTATACACATATTTTTTTTAAATATATTTATATATTTTTTGTTTAACTAAAACTGGGATTATGCTGTTATGCTGAAAATCGAACCTGACTTTTATTTTATACTGGTAGTACCAAAACAATTGTGCCGAGTTTGAAAACAATCATTTGATATGTTCTCAAGTTATCATCCAGAAGCCAATAGGGAACAGATAAATGGACAGACAGATGGACAGCAACGTGGCAATGAAAGAAGAAAATATATATCACATAAAACCGTGAAAAAATGTGTGGAGGGACATAAATCACAATGTATGTTATGTTGAAGGCACAACTGATGCTCAAACAAGGAAGACTAGCTCTTCTGTACCTACTGCAAGCAATCTGTCCATCAGAGACATCATTCATCATTGTAAACATCCATCAATGTAGTCTAAATGTCATTATCATTCAATAATCAAGTAGTCATTAATCATTTAATCTACTCTTGAAATTAGTAAGTAATCAATCAAGCTAACAATGAAATCAGAGAGTAATTCTCAAATAAATCAGTTACAGTACCAACCAATCAATCTGCCATTTAAGTCAGTTATTAATCAATAAAATCATCAATGAAATCGGGTAGTAATTAACAAACCAGTTATTGCAATCAGTCTAGAACCAACCAATTAATCCACCATTTAAGTCAGTTCTTAACCAATCAATCAATCTACTGTTGAAATCAGTCATGAACCAACCAATTTCTGCACTTTCGCCTATAGCTGGCGACGTCTCGATATAAGTGAAATATTCTTGACTGGGACGTTAAACACCATTACTCACTCACTCACTCCAACCAATCAAACCATCATTGAAATTAATCTGACAGTAATTCACAAACCAAACCATCATTAAAATCCGGTAGTAGCCAATCGGTCATTGAAATCAGCCATGAACCAACCAATCAATCCACTAAAGAAGTCAGTTATTAACCAATAAAATCATCAATAAAATAAAATATTAATTAACAAATCAATCAATCACTGAAATCGGTCGTTCACCAAGCAATCAATCCACCATTGGAGTCAGTTAATAACCAATCATCAATCCACTGTTGAAATCAGTCATGAACCAACCAATCAATCCACTACTGAAATCAGTAATTAACTAATCATTGAAATTGGATGGTAATGTCATTCCTAGTTAACCAATTAATCAATCAGTCATAACAATCAGTCTATAAGAACCAACCAATCAATCAATCTGTGGTGCTTGGTTATGAACAAGTCAATCCATCTGTGAAATCGAGCATTCAAAATCTATCCATCAATAAAATTGGTGTCATTGTAGGTATATATAATTCTGGGTTTCTTTCATTATTATTTGAGGTAATTTAATTGTGTTTGGGTCATTAGGCCTGTAGTGTTATGCTCATTTTATTAAAATGTGTGTTATTTTCCAGTAGATTCCATTCAATTGTTTACTTTCCATGTATATTTCTGTTTACATCATTATGTTTATTTCGTTAGTTTACCCAACATTTATCTATTCCAACATCTGCCATGACTATTAAACACTCATAGAATTAGAATATTGGCCTTATTTAAAGTATGAACTGTTACAAACATAATAGGCAATTATTGTTCCTCATCATGACATGAAAAGATGATTGACAGAAGAATTCATCAACTTCTGATGATAGTTCTAGTAAAGTTAAACCACGAAGTAGCAAAAAAACAAACATGTTGACATTCTTAAATTGCATCACGATGATCATGATGAAAGTAGGAGTTATTGCGTAAGAAGATTAGTGCAATGAATGACCAATCAAAACAACATCACACGTGGGTGTGTTTTGCTAAAAGTGAAATGTCATGCATTGTTTTTTTTTTTACTCTGTAGAATATTGAACTATTGATAAGTGTATCAGTGATTTTTGTAATAATTTGTTCCATGACATTCCAGCTAATATCATTGTCAATATTTACCATGTTATGCGTGAAAATAAAAAGAATTTAGGCATGTGTATTCCCTGGTGGTATTTCCCATTCGAACTAAGCCGCCATTTTAGGTGATTCCCAATCAGAAAGAGGTGACCAATCACAGTCTTGATAAATTTGCACGTGACTGAAGTGGGCTTCCCCTAAATGAGTAGGACTGACGCTGGATATAGGTCAGGAGTTGTAGAAAGAAATGGTCAAATTCCTGAAACTCTTACTCAGAATTTGACCATCAAATGGGGAAGAGAGGATTTGTGTGTGAAGAATGGAAATGGAATTAAGATTGCATAGCCCAGCAGGGGCAGAACCAGCGATTTACACGTGGCCACTACAGTCCTCGGTAAGGCGTGTTTCCATTATTTTCAATACACATTCACCCCCTTCGATGTTTCATGTAAAATAAATATATTTTACTTTGTTTTTCAGGACGGTAGAGATGGGGCTGATGAGATTATTGATACCATCAGGTAAGAAATCACTTTTTATGACTCGATCTTTTGATTTTCATTTATTAATTTCACTGGTCAAAGAGGGTAAAAGTGCTTACACTAACGGACGCCATCTTCTCGAATTTCACTGTTATTCATTGTTACAAAGAAAATGAAAATTGAATTTATGGTTATTATATGATATAGAAAAAGTGTAAGTTGTTTATAGAAATGTCAAAGTTCATTCTACCGTTGATCGATTTCAGTTCTTTGTCAGTGTTTATGGCATGTGACCAAAACAAAAACCGGAAATTTTCCCTTTCCTGGCCCCCATGATAATTTGTTCAGACCACATTTGTTATTATCTGTCTCTTAATGACCCATTGTGTATTTTGTAAAAACTATTTTGATCATTATGACATTGAACATAAGTCACAACAAAGGGTATCTAAAAATATGGAGTAAAAATATAAAAAAAAAATTCATTTAATCTAACCTCCTAGGTTAGAATGAGGACAGACAATGACCACTAATGACCTCTGTCTTATCTAGGTCACCATGTCATTAGGAATTGCAGCCAAGTTACCAGTATTATCTCTATAGCAAACTTTGATAATTGATAGTCTTTCTTAGAACTGTTCATTTATCAGAATTATGACCTAATTTTAGTATTCATTCACCCAACAAAATAAATTCATGTAGGTGTGTATTATACATGTGCACACAAAGTCGATAGCTACGTATTTATGTTAAACCTATGTAATTTTTTTTTCAAATTGGAGCTATATCAGACTTTTTTGTGTCATTCCTGTTTGGACATGTATGACTGCATGTTTTGCGAAAATATACAAAGTAGTTACCGTTACCATCTTTAAGTATTAAGATGTTGTAAATGTTTATTCTTTAACTATAAAGGGAAGGGGAGAAGTCTGGGAGGTGATTCTAATAAAAATGTAAATGAAGTTTTAGGGGACAAAGTTTTGAAAAAAAATGGTCAGAGTGTGATCAACATGGTGTACAGTTCGTGTTAAAAATCACACATTATACTCTCAGTTTTCTTTTGTTGAAGTTGTTAGTAACATAAACAAAAAAAATGTGTGATTTTATGTTGGCAGGTGACAAAAGTTGTGTATTACCATTCAGTGGTACTATTAGAGGACATGTCAATGCCCACTCACCAAACATTTGTATGGAATCATACTATTTCCAAAATGACTGCTTGTTAGCTCAGTAGTAGAGTGTCTGTCTCTAGATAACAGGAGGTTTTTGGTTGAAATGTTGACTGATGTTTCATAGATGACTTGAAATTTGAGATACTGTTTCCATTTATTGAGGTCAAAGTATTGACTTGCTTATTTGGTGTAGAGCAGTTAATGTCAGAATGATTTAGGAGAAGAAGCCTTGTAGGCAGTCAAAGAATTTTGGTTTTGAAAGTTACTGCAGTACCCTACATGCCATTTGAGCCAGTAACAGAACAAATGTTTTACATTCCAAAATCAGATTTCATATGCAAATTAATAATTTCATATCAACTGATAGTCTCTATTGGAATTTTGTTACAAGTCAGTCAGGCGTGCTGGCATTCAGATTTCACTGGGTCTCGAGTCCAAATTTACTGATCTCAGGCCATCCCACAGTACTTATTTCAAACACTGGAAAGGGTGTGTACTGCCACATGTACAATGCCCCTGATAAGTGTCAACCTATGCATTTGGGTTACATAGATTAATAGAATCTTTCACCGGTTACAGGGTAAGACAGAGATATCTCAAACTCGGATTATGAATATTTTCAATGTCCAGAACTCGCTAAAGCTCGTTCTGGACAGGAAAATATTCATCCTCATTTGAGATATCTCTGTCTTACCCTGTTTCTGGTGTAGGATTCTTTTTCTCGCGCATTTGCAACATAAAACATGATTTGTAAACAAAAAGTTGCATCAAATGTTCAGTTTTCATGTCACCATCCGTGCCTACTGAAAATGATGTAATCAGTTTTTGTTGACATTCTCACGTTACATGATTATGTTGTCATCAATTTAGTGTGTGTAAGTGATTGTTGCGTTGAGAAAATGGTTGACTTCAGATCAATGGCGTCACGGCGAGCAAAACAGAGCATGTAGCTTGTCTTACACAGGGGGGTGTAAGACACAGATTCTGATATCTTACACCTAGCAACCAACGGAATAACTTGGTGAAGTATGGGAGGATACTTGGTCATGATTAATGTGCTAACTGATCACCATAAACATTTTTGTTGATTAAATGACCAGAAATTAAATACGAATGAAGGGAAAAATAGGAAATCTTGTATAGCCTCTGTGTTGTATGGAGACATTTTACATGTAATTTAGCAATATGACCACTGATATTGGACTCCTGATTCTGTGGCAGACTGGACAAGATAGGTGGCCAGGTACCTTAGTCACCAGTCGGTAGAGCTTACATTGGGAAGGTTCCGAGTTTGAATCCTAGTCCCAACCAAACTGTGTCTATGGTGCCCTTAAATTCATGTTGGTCCTTTCTACCCAACTGGCAGATCAATGGATACCTGTTTATCAGTGTTAACAATCAGGATTGGAATACTTCAAAGTAGAGTCATGTATTTTTAATTGTATTACATCATTAAAACTGCAATTGTCACTTATTTAATGTCAAATGAGCCTATTAGCTCGGGATCAACTTAACTAAAATTGTATGCTGTTAGTATCCTATAGTCACACATGTATCTGATTGACTTGTCTGTTTAGCCAGTTACAGTTCAGTGGTCTTTTTGTATGATACCAAACAAATATGTTTTACTACAAGCCAGTGTGGATTTCATAGTGTACAGGTTAGTCAGATGGCAGCAATGGAAGTTGTCATAGTGAGTCTCTGACATGGATTTGTAGTGTATCTTATTCTCTAGATAAATATTACCTCTCCTCAGTCTCTACTATTTTACTCTTATTTCCAGTATGAATACCGGTAGTTTATTTGTTACACACTGACATTATACCTACTAGTATATCACACAAAAGTTAACAGGAGGAGAAATGGTGTTTTACACCACAGTTGATATTCTTTCCCTTATATCAAGGCTGTCAGTTGGTTGATGATGCAAGAGTATTTAGTTTAAACCACTAAGATTTAGCAGTTGAAGTGTCAAACATTCTCATGCTTTTATCTACAACAAGCAGAAATGAACCCCAGGCACAAGAGGCATCATTGAATGCAGACTTTAGACCACTACAGGTGACTCAGGCCACAAAGGTCCCTCTACATTAAGATCCTCTTGTATTTATAAAGCTGATGTCCTCAAACTTGCAATGCCACTAGACATTTAAAGTAGGACCACATCAAAATAAAGACAGTATTGAATCCCTGAAGTTGTACAGTAAAACCTGTCTAAACTGACTATCACACTCGTCCCACCATGCTGTATGGCAGATAGGGTATAGGACTCTTACTTGCATCAAGGGTTAATTAAAACACATGTTCTTTAATTTATGGTTACTTGGTGTAATTTAGATTGCTTGATAATCTTATTCTCTCTCTCATCTGACATACCAGTAGATGAGTAAGTGGGACAAAAATAATGTGTTTGACCTAGTTATTTGCTGATATCATGTTATCATGTATATGTATTATATCTGGTGCAATTTTTTGTAGACAGACAGCACACCTGTGTTTATTATACATACATGTACATATGTATTTATTTTTTAGGAGGTCAACACTCAAATAATAAATTTTGATTTTTATACATATGATAAATATGCAATCTTGATATGCATGTGTATATGAATTAAATATTTCTATTGGGAAAAAACATTTAACATTTCTGTGGCAATCAATTTTGTTATGACATATGTAGATTTTTATGTAAATTTGTGTGAATTATTTTCAGAATATTATTATTACATTAACTCTTTTTGCTGTGACCATGGTGATAATTACAGGTGATAACTGAAAAGTCCATGCTGCACATGTCTTGTGTCATGATACAATATTCTCCCTATTTCAATTAAAGTCTTTTCTTTAAAACATCTGTCCTGCGTGCTACCTTTTTATGATTATGATAAGTTAATTTTAAGGGGTCGTATCAAAAATATATTTATTTTTTGGAGGGAAAGGGGGCAAATTTTATTACAGCACAAAGAATCCAAGAATACTTGGAGCATGTGCTCCCATAATTAAAAATATTTTAAAGCTAATTTGAAGAATTTGTCTACCTTTTTACTTGCACAGTGAACACTTTGTGGTTTACCATACTTTCTGTCATTGTCATAAATATGTAGGTCATGCATTGTATTATAATATATAATTTTAATAATGCATTAATGATATGCAAACCCACCAGTAATTGGTCCCAGAACAAAATCCTTGGAAACTTCTTAATTTATGGGGTTCAAGAGTGCCAGTAATATAAGTGAAATATTTTGAGCTGAGTTATGGTGAGTGGCATATTCAAGCTCTGACAGAGTTTGGTCTCTCTGTAAAATCTCCCATTTGTCTAAAAAGTATCATTCATATGACAATTGGGTCTATGTGGTAGACTTGTACCTGTGTTATTGCTTTGATTACATACAAAGAGACAGAATAGCACATAATTTAATATACAGAGGATTTTAGGTCCTTCTTAGGTATAAAATACATTGTACACCACAGTTATACAATTTACTGTTTTTTGTCCCCCATGTTTTTTCTTTCTTTTTGTTAAAAAACCCAAAGTGTTCATTATATGAAACCAAATCTTCATAATTATGGTATACTTGTATGAAATGTAATGTAATAAAACTAATATACATTGAAAGTAATTATTAGGAACTAACACCTTTATATTTTAATATGTCGATTTTTGTAAGCAATATTGTTTTTTTGTGTTAAATCAGCAGATTTCCTTACAAACTGTGTCAAATCTATTGTTGAATTTGATTATTGTTCTATATATAGTATCTGAAATGCTGACATTAGGTCTACCAAGGTAGAATCTAGGTTGGGTAATTGCCAGTACATAATATATGGTATATACAAAGGTCTTTAGTGCTCATATGTATATTGATTTTGGTTTCTGGTATACCAGTACAACACGTGTAATTGTACACACATATATCTACCTTACTTCAGCAGTATAAAAAGGAGTTTGGGTGCTTTGAATCCATTGTAATCAAGCTTATTTATAATACACTGAACAGTAAATTATTGTTTTTGTAGGGTTTCAGTAATACCCAGGTCTGAGCCTGAGGTATGGAACCCTTTGATTTTACACGGGCACCCTTGATATTTAAACTGTAAAAGTCTGATGGACCTGTCTTTCTCTTTTTACTGATAATACTGCATTTTCTATATGATATAATTACAAATGGACCTTTCAATGTTGATATTTGACTTTCAGAACTTTATGAGTCAGGTTTTGGACCTTCAATTACAAAACATAATTTTACCCTGTGCTGTTTTTGTATGACTTACAAGTTACCGGTATGACTTGAAGTACTTGGATACTTGATTGATCTTGCCTTGATTCAATTAATATATCTTTGTGTTTCTCAACACTTCACCTTGTTATAAGATGTGATTATTAAATCAAAACATACTGAAAAGCTTCTATTGATATTATGTCACTTGTTGGTCTATAAGTGTTAAGTTATTTCTCCTACAATTTTGCGTGCAGGAGGACGCCCATATTGTTTTTGTTTGCCAGACCTCCTTAACTTCAATAGCCCAGTTAGTATCTCATTAGCTGAGTGGTTTTAAGCATTAGGTTAAGGATTGCAGTGCCTCTCACTGCCGAGTTTAATTCTCCCTCAAACATGATTTTAATGGGAGAAAGTTTGTCAGTTTGTTTTCAGATTGGTGTTTTCATTGCATAGTTTAGTACTATATAAGATATCTGTGTGTCTTGTTAGTTTTACTGTGTGTCTGATATCCATTTGATGTAATTATGATACATGAGAAAACTATTGATTATTTAACAAAAAGATCAGATCAGGTTGTAATGGCTACTAAATGTGAAATCAACGGCCAAAATTCTGTCTAACAAGAGTGAAAACATGTTATTAGTATTTGTTTGTCTTTTAACCAGGAAAAAATAAAATTAAAAAAAACCCCAAAACCCCCACACAAATGACATGTTTTTGACGTACTATACATTGTATAGAGAGATGTGCGATAAAAGTTTCACACGTCATACATAATACTAGTAGAATAACATTTGATTATTCTAGGTTATATAGAACCTGTAGTATAGTCATCATACACTGATGAAATCAGATTTGTCGTAGGATTGGACTCGCCATCGTCTATACATTGTATGATGAAAATCAATAGGTCTGCAAAGACTTTCATGGTCATTGGCTTGCACTGGGAAGCTTTTAAGAAATATGTTACATCTGTACACGTCTATTGATTTTAGGGTTATCAGAATATTGTGTTGCATGACTTCTCTCGTAAAATGGAAAGAGAAAAATTATGTATCTGTTGAGAGTTTGATTGACTATAAAACCTCTGTTCTAATATCGCTTTTAATATGGGAAAATCAAATACATTGTACATGTACAAAAAAAACTGGGCCTTGACTCAAAATCCCCATATCACTGATTTGAGTGGTATTTGGTACTACTGTATACATGAATATCACACATATGACACCTTTCAAATTTGTGTGTGATTGATTCAAGAGTCTGTTTATGAAACTAGATATATCTGTACTAATGACATATATTGATTGATTTTGGTGAATTTAGTTAGTGTGGGGCCACATCAGAGGGGGTAGGCAGAGCTCAAAGTTGCGACTAAATTAGGAGCCATGGTGACCAGATTTTTCCATTGGCAACCAAATTTTACTCATAAGTCGCCAATTTGGCGACTGCTCTTCAGGAGGTTCAAAATTATGAATTATGGCAGATTCTGTTTGTCTATTTGTGTTTTTCATCTTGATAAAGTGTTTCCGGCACTCCTCAGCCGGCTTTGTGACTTATAGAGAGAATCTTTCTATATGTATATACGAAATGTCAAAAGTGTACTGAATAGAACAGTAATCATGGCTGGGAAGTGGCTGTCAATGTGTATTGATAAGCTTTTTCAAGGCAAGTACATGTGATGCTCCGGAAAAGCAGGCAATATATCCATTACCTGATGATTGATTGATAATAAATGTTTGATATTATAGATTATTTTTAGGATTAAATCACATTAATTTTATTGCCGGTGCAAAACTGCTTAAAGTATCAATTGGTGCTTAAAAGTATTAATTGGCGCCTAATATTTTCATATAAGGAGCCAGCCTGGCTCCTAGAATCAAAAAGTCACTTTGAGCCCTGGTAGGACATGTACGCTACCAGTGTGGGACCACATCAGAGGGTACGACATGTACACTACCAGTGTGGGGGCCACATCAGAGGGGGTAGGACATGTACACTACCAGTGTGGGATCACATCAGAGGGGGTAGGACATGTACACTACCAGTGTGGGGCCACATCAGAGGGGGTAGGACATGTACACTACCAGTGTGGGGTTATATCAGAGGGGGTAGGACATGTACAATACCAGTGTGGGGGCCACATCAGAGGGGTAGGACATGTACACTACCAGTGTGGGGCCACATCAGAGGGGGTAGGACATGTACAATACCAGTGTGGGGCCACATCAGAGGGGGTAGGACATGTACACTACCAGTGTGGGGCCACATCAGAGGGGGTAGGACATGTACAATACCAGTATGGGGGCCACATCAGAGGGGGTAGGACATGTACAATACCAGTATGGGGCCACATCAGAGGGGGTAGGACATGTACAATACAAGTGTGGGGGCCACATCAGAGGGGGTAGGACATGTACACTACCAGTGTGGGACCACATCAGAGGGGGTAGGACATGTACAATACCAGTGTGGGGCCACATTAGAGAGGGTAGGACATGTACATTTCCACTCACCAGTGTGGGGCTACATTAGAGAGGGTAGGATATTACATTACCAGAGCATATAGGAGTATTTATGACATTATGTACAGTGAATAAACAGAGCCAATGTTGAATGGACCTGTAGATTTTTAAGTTATTTTGTTAAAATTTTTAATTATCTTGTGTTTATGTAACACCTGTATTTTGACCTATTTCTTTGATTTGCAGGTGGGTAAAAGATGATTTACCAGAGTTGGCCTATGCACTTGCTAACAACATACTGCAAGATAATGACACCAAAAGGTATTATTGTATGATTACTGATATTTTGAAATAAGAAACAGTTCATTTAAGCACACAGTTTGCTTTAATTCCACCTGTCTAGTACCTCTCCTTATATTTCAACCAAATTGATATATCATTATTACGGTACTTTGTACCGGGGGTATTATAAGACCAGGATTTCTTGAATCATTCAGAAAAAATAGCACTAAATCATAGTACCAGTCTTGAATAATTTTCATCAGTTTTCCAGATATTGATGGATATTGTCTATCATGTCTTGACATTTGTTTTCTATCATGTCTATCCCCTAAATTAAACTTTTACTTCCAGGTAATTGAACTTTGCATGGAAATGTAACCATTTCACCTGTCCGGACAATTGGTATTACTGGTACCATATCCAATGTTCATGAGAAATATACTTTTCTCTAATTTAAGTAGTGTTGATGAAAAATTAATTTAAAATCATTTTAATAAAGAACTCATAATAACACTTGTATAACACTTCAGTTTATATTTAATCAAATTACATACAACAAAAATTGAAAAAAAATTCAAAAACATTTTAATGATTATGTGTTGTTTGATATTTACAGCTATGAGAGTATGAAGAGTTTGTGTGACAGATATAATCGTACTATAGACAGTATACTTCAGTTAGTAAGTATATAACCAAGTGGTGCTTATTTACAATGACTTCCTGTAAGTAAAATCATTTCCTTGCAGGATATATGTATGTAACTTACTGTTCAGTAATTACACTTTTGTCGTGTATAAGTAGCAGGTTGTTTTTAATTTGGCCTTTCTTAAACTTTGTTTTCCTTAATCCAATGGACAAATTATATATAAAGATCATAAATCAGTATTTGATTAATTGTAAACACATTCACATAGAAAAAACCATATTGTCCCATACTTTGAGTCTTCATATACACATGTAGTTAAATGCACACTTGAAAATAAAACATATTTTTCATTTTATTGATATATAATGGTAATGTTTGGCTAAATGAAGGGGGGGGGGGGGGGTGTTTGCAGTGTTAATATTTATGTAAGTTCTATACTCACATGGGACATGTAATTTATTTTTTTTTGCATTAATGTTTTAATTTTTACCACATGTCAAAAAAAAAATTTAATAGAGATAAATGTTTGTTTTTTCACATGCTGAGAGAGCATCATACACTTATGAGTTTATTTTTTTTGCAGAGGAAAGGAACATCACTACCGAGTAAAGCTAAAGATCGTCCATCCAGCGGGTTACTTAAACATATTTTACAACAGTGTTACAACCATGCTGTCAAAGATCCTGATAAATTAAACCAGTATGAACCATTCTCACCAGAGGTATACAAAACTTCAATGTATACAGTCAATGTTTGATAGCTCAACATGACTAGCCACATATGGAGCGGTCTTTGTACCAAGTCAGCTACTATAGTACTGGTTAATGATTTAGAGTAACCTGTCTTAACTGTACCTTGAATGAACTAAAAACATAGCTAAAGTCTAGTTCATAAGAATTTTTTCTTAACTTATCTTCGTGCTTAGGTTGTTTCATTCGTTTCTGGTTGTAAGCGTCCTCTGTATCGACCACAGGTGGCCTACCGGTACTCTACATAGATGTCTTAAGCATGCACTGAGACACGGAACCTCGTTTTTAAGTCTCATCATGACTATTCTAGTAATGAGCTTTTTACAGCTCTAGTATGGGCAGGAGATGAAGATCATCTCGGGAAAATTGCCAAGTCCTGAGCGAGGTTCGAACCCACAACCCTTGACTGCAAAAGCCTTGATTTCTTAATTAAGCTAGGTACCGTAAACCATTTAACACATTTTCAGTGTGGAAAGAAGGTTCTCTATGGTAGTGTGTTCTCATTGATACTAAATAGAACTAAAGTAAATAGTCCACTATGGACAAAGTATGGCATAACAAATGTCTAGTTAACAAATATTCAATGTTACTAATTGACACCTTAATTCTCTCAGTGCCAGGAGGCACACAAGGGTTGGACGTCATTCCTCCATGTTGGTCGGTCTGAGACTACACGACATGCCACATTCCAGGTGTTCCAGCCTGCATTGTTTCATTCTACTACAACCATCCGCCGACAAACCTTCTACCCTTAGGAGTCCACCCAAGGGCAACGGTGCAGTTATATTGGTGATGTGTTGCTGCCATCAAATTATGTGGATTTTTCTGATACATTTGATTTGGAAGACGTTAAGTTTTTGTTCCTCATTTCTGGTCAGTTTCCATGTCTCACATCCATAGAGGTTGACTGATAGCACTAAGCTTTTGAAGGGGGATCTTTGTCTTTTTGCTAATGTCTCCTGATTGCCACATGTTGTAGAACCTCTTGAAGGCTGCACATGCTAACCTTAATCTCTTTTTGATGTCAATGGTGCCTCCACCGTCTTTGGTCACATTTGCACCAAGATGTGAGAAACTTTCCACTTCTTCAACTTTGGTCCCTCTATCTTCAGGCTTGCTTCGCTCATGTTGGATTTCATTGCCTTGCATTTCTTGGCATTCAACTTTAGTCCAACTCGTGCTGCATTGTCTTTCAGCTTGGTTGTTTTGGACTGAAGGTGGCTCATTGTTGATGACAAAAGAGCAATGTCATCTGCGAAGTGTAAGTCTTTGAGCATTGTTGTGAAGTTCCATCAGATTCCAGTTATCTCACCCTCTACTGTCTGCCTCATCACCCAATTGATGATCAGTAGGAACAGAATCCCTGACATGCAGCAGCCCTGCTTTACTATGGTCACCACTGGAAGGAAGTCAGTGATATCGCTCTTATCAATCACAGCACACTGGAAGTCCTCGTACAGGAAGCTGACTATCTGGATCAGCTTTTGTGGAATTCTGTATGCCTTCATGATCGTCAGAAGGATCCCTCTGTGTACTGAGTCGAAGGTCTTTTCAAAGTCCAGGAAGTGAATATACAAGGTGGCCTTCCATTTGACTTGTTCCAGAAGATGATGTCATTCTTGTAGCACCCATCTTGGTCTTGTAGTTCTTAATAAGCTTATCCTTCTCTTCTTTCTCTCATTGTGAAGCGCATTTGCTTGTAGGATTGTCACTTTCTTGTACTTTAAGTAGAATCTGGCTGTAGTGATTCTCTTGTTGATGGGTGTCCATTCCATGAGTGACTTTTCTGCCGGCTGGTTAATCATGATGGCAACTCCTCCCTCATGCCGCTTCTCGTCTCCACAGTAGATGACTGGTTGGACGCTGAGCTTTCCTAAGGTTTTGACCCGGCACCGTCATACTGTCACTGTGACGGTCCCTGCTCCATCAGTTCAGGTTTTAAATTGACGTCTTGTTTTGGTAACTGGCTTGTTTCAACAGGAGAAGGTAGTTAGCCTCTGCACAAACCCCAACCTGTAGGGCCATGGAGCACACTTTTGTCTGACCTCTACCCGAGCAGACCTGTACATGGTTGACCCTGCCAGGAGTTAAACTCCCACCGTCTTGGCCCTTGTGGTCATTGAGGCACACAAGTCATTCACACGGCAATGATTTGTGCACTATTGCTTTGATACCTATTGATAGGTTTCCACAAATATAAAATTATTAGTTGCCAAATTTCCAACATTTGTGAAAAAATCAGGTCCTTTAATGGCTTTAAAGTATTTTTATCACAAATTTACTAAACCAGGTTACCTTTTGAAAGGGTTTCTTAGAAATTAGTTGCCAATAGTGATTTTGATTACCATGAATAGAATTGATATTGTATGTTATAATGTCATCTCTCTGTGTAATTGTAGGTTTATGGAGAAACATCATTTGAGTTGGTTGACCAGATGATTAAAACTATAAATTTTACTGAAGATGATTACTTTATAGATCTAGGAAGTGGTAAGTATAAAAATAAATGATAAAATTTGAATAATGAGACACCATCAGGCCTGTTAGCCATTCAGGACCCAGTCAATGATTAATTAATTTTAATTTCTCTGTATACTATCAAAAATATCATAATTGTTTTTTGAACCATAAGGAAGTAAATGGGAATTTATGTGATAAACCCATCAATTTTAATAATGTTGTGTTGATTTTTATTGAAGTTTTAGATTTCTGTTCATCATTGTTAATCTAATCCAACTTTAAACACCTGGGTCTATTGTGATAATTTGTGGAATATTGTTTTTATTTCTATGACAAGACTTTATAATGTATGTTTCAAAAGAAAATGAGGATTAAATTTCAGATTTAAATGTTTCTTGAACAATACAAATTTATGAAATGCGTTCTTGTTTTAAATGTGTAACCAATATGCAGTCAAACCTGCCTTAAAATTTACGTCTTTATAAGGGCCACCTACTTTTTAAGGCCAATAAAATTTTATCCCAACTGCTATTTATTCATGTTGTTTGAACCTCTATATAAGGACCATCTGTCCATAAAGGCCACATTTACCTGTTTCCTTGGGTGGCTTTTATAGGCAGGTTTGAATGTAAAGAAAAAGTGGCATCAAATTCAAAATTTGTTATTCCAAACAATACAGTTTAGGGGTTAGGGTGGCCAAATTGTCAAAGGAGCAAACTTACAGATTACAACACCTCTCATCACCTATGCTTGATGCCTACTTGTGCAGATCCTGGTGTCATAAAATATGTCAGTATGATTACAAAAGTTGATGGTTTTCTTACAGTACTCTGGTTTGCTCCACCTTCTCAAAATTGACAGCCCTAATATAAGTGAAATAATCTTGACTTGGGAATATTACCATTTTAATCAACCATCCTTACATTGCTGTTTAGATGTGTTTACATGTATATAGTGCACTTTTATTGATTTTGATATATGTAAAATGATCCCCAGAGAGATTACTCTCAGTCAGCCCACACCTTTATTCATAATGGATGTTAACATTTGCAACAGCTTTTCATTTACTTCATGAATGAAAAAAAAAACCTAACACCAACACATAATGTGAAGAAAATAAATAAAAACAAAAAAAATTAATCATTATGTATTGTGGAAAAGTGATATGTATATGTCTCTTGAGATCTGTTATATGTGTAGGCTAGATGAAATGTATATGCATTCATTGTTTTCTTTTGACTAATGTTTACCTGGATATTGAGTCAAATGAAATGTAGTTTGAATGAAGGTATTTGTAGGTGTCATACTTACTAATGTAAGATAGTATGTGATACTGGTGTAAGGTGGTTTATCTTAAGAAAACAGTCACTTTTTCTACATTTCTGGAATCGCTTAAAACATGCACTTGTAGATATGGCAGCTGTCATTAGTCCCTTGTTTTGTCTATATATATATATATATAAGTATGTCTTTAATCAGATTTACTGTAATCGTAATCTGACATTTGACTGATGTGGTTGTTATAATACTTGTGAAATACATGTAGAATACTTTAAAGAAAAAAATAAAGCCTTTGCTTTTGTTTCTATAGAAGATTTACAATCTAGCAGTCAGTAGATACTAAGTCATAGAAGTATACTTTAGTATAGGTGTTATTATTACTACATGTTGAAGTTACCTGTAGTTATATAATTGTGTCCAATTTTACAGGTGTTTGACAGGTAGTAGTATTAAGGTTGTTGCTGCCACTAATAGTATGTAAGGTGTATGATGGCTAGCTTATATCTATAATAAAACTTTTTTCTTCAATTTTACAGGTGTTGGACAGGTAGTACTCCAGGTAGCTGCTGCCACTAATTGTAAAATGTGTTATGGTATAGAAAAGGCAGAATATCCAGCACTCTATGCTGAGGTTAGTAATTGTTATAAAGTTTACTTTATTCTGGGCTAGTGAATGTAATGAAGTTTTCTGAATGTTGTCTGAAGTTTTGAAGTGAAAGGGAAATTACTACAGTGGGCTATTTCTTGAACTAAAAGGAATATTTACAAATAAAACAAAAATAAACATGTTCTTTCTGTATCACTTGAAAAAGGGCAGGCCCTTGTTTCACAATTATTCCTTTACTAAATGTTCCTTGACTTAAATTTAGAAAATTATGGCAATCTTCTATGGATCTCAAAATTCTCAACAATTCTAGAATTTGCATGATTTAATTAAGCTTAAGGCAATATTCAACATAATACCTTAAATTCCTGAATATCTTGAAAAAAATAAATCTTAATTAAGGAATGAAACCCCAGTGATATTGGGACCAGGTACTAGAACATGGTGGTACTTTTCCAGTGTCATCCACAAGATGTACATTTTACTGGTACCTACAAACAATTCTTATTCTAGTGTTGTTTTATTTAGTTGTTGCCACTTCGAGGCTTCTGGCTCGAACTAGATATTTAAGGAAAAGAAATATATGGCTATTATACAACTATTGTAACAATATACAGGTACATGTGATGTAGTTACAAGCCAGTTCTTGTTCCAGATATTTTACATTTGAACATTATTTTAATCTTTGATTCAGGATATGGAGGTACAGTTTAAAAAGTGGATGAAATGGTATGGTAAAAAGTACAGCAACTTCCACATAGACAAAGGAGATTTCTTGTGTGATGAAATGAAGGAAAAGATCAATGGGGCCAGGTAATACCTGATAATATTTATGAGCCAACGCTACAGAGAATTGCTTGTTACCAGGGCTTGAGAAATCTACTGGGTTATGTCCTTGTGTAACAGATTTCTTCTGTAAACTATTCCAAATACAACCAGTAAACATTTTGTGCAAATTGACAACTTCTGAGAAATAAGATGAGAAGTATTATGGGACAGTCCATAGGTTAGAAAAGACTTGTAATATTTTATAAAATTAAAAAAAAACAACTATGTTCTTAAGCCAAGGACAATAGAATATCATAGTCTTTGTTTTGGACAAATAGATCTGTTTTAAGGTCATGCGTCCAACAATTTGATCCCTGGCTAAAACAAAAATGATAGGTTTTAATGTTTGATAAGATGTATTATTTAGAGATGCAACCAGTGGAGGTAAAAACTGATAATAATGCACTATATATTGGATGCAAGTCCTGCTACATAGACATTAGCAGTAATCACTGTATTTTTGTAACCATTTTGAAAGGAATCCATTCAGTTTGGACCAATAAGCAGAAAAAATATGGTAAGAATTATATTGCCTGCCTAGTGAAGATTCTTTGTTAGTCCCCTGCCGGTACAACCGAAGGGGACTATAGTGTTTGCCGTTGTCCATCTGTCTGAGCAGAGACTTGTATCCGCAACTCCTCCTAATCTACTGAAGGGATTTGATTTAAACTAAGCAGAAATGATAAGTAGACAGTGCTGTGTTGCATATTCAAAGATGGTTGCATTTGATTGGTCATGTGAACAGATTCTGCATACTGGTTGGTCGAGATAAAAACTTTGAATTAAAATCAAGTTTTAAAGCTAAAAGTTTGAAAGTTGGTATACAAGTGGAATGTTTTAGGCGACATCATTATTCAATGTGTTTGTCACCCATCTGTCAATCTGTCTGACTGTTCAGAGAAATCCACAACTCCTTCTAAACCACTGAGAGATTTAATTGAAACCAAGCTAAAATGATTAGTAGATAGTGTTGTGTTGTATATTCAAAGATGGATGCAGTTGATTGGTCATGTGACCAGATTCTGCATTCTGATTAGTTGAGATAAGTTTTAAAGCTAAAAGTTTGAAAGTTGGTATACAAGTTGAATGTTCTAGGTGACATCATGATTCTATTTGTTTGTCGTCCATCTGTCTGTCTGTCCATCCATCACTCTGTCTGACTGTTTAGAGAACTTGTATCCACAATTCCTCCTAAACTACTGAAAGATTTTATTGAAACTAAGCAGAAATGATTAGAAGATAGTGCTGTGTTGCATATTCAAAGATGGATGCTGTTGATTGGTCATGTGACCAGATTCTGCTAGCTCAATATATTAGATTAAGCTAACTCAATTTCAGTGTGTTTGTTTGGAACGCACACCCTGCATGAAACTTATTTGTGTGATATATATATGCACTCTAATAATTTGACTTAGGATGTATTATTAAATGAATGTTTGGCCCTATACCATGTTTACACTTATATTTGACAGTCCAGCATACCTAATATTGAACATTATTTACATCTTTTGTCTTTTAATTTCCAACTTTCAATGACAGGGGACGTGTATTGCTTCCAATACTGACCGTAAACTTGTTTATGTTGCAGTTCATCGTCATTATAGGCAAACAATATTGAGTTGTCCTTTTGACCTTTCATTATGAATATTCATGTAGGAGGGTCCATCCAATATATGGGTAGTGTTAGCTAGTTATTATAAAACTAGTGTCACACAAAGCACTTGATTAGTGTTCTCAGTATGTAGATGATACAAACATCTGTATTCTCTGTATCTAAATGAACTGGTCTGTGATAATTATTTAAATTAAAGGTCAAGAGGACAGGTAAATGTTGTTTACCTATACATACCAGACTAACTACTTTATATTTTTGTTTCAGTGTGATATTTGTCAATAACTTTGCCTTTGGACCTCAGGTTGATCACCAGGTATGTTAACATTTTTGTTAGAATATAAAGGTATAAGTAAATGGTAAGCTCTATCTGTTTTTTAACTCATTCCTAACTTTTGTCACTGCTTTATTGTTAACCTCAATATTCCAAAGGTAATTGTGACAATGACTTCACCTATACATGTGTGTGATCCAATATTCATGGAAGTGCATTCACAGTTTGGCAAATATTTTCATCAGGGTTAGAGTTTTATTGCTCTCTTGGTCTCTCTCTCTCTCTCTCTCTCTCTCTCTCTCTCTCTCTCTCTCTCTCTCTCTCTCTGTAGAATAATTACAATATACACATATTTGTTTTTCAGCTGAAATTAAGATTTGCAAACATGAAAGAAGGAGCCAAAATAGTATCATCAAAAGCATTTTGTCCACTAAACTTTAGAATAACAGATAGAAATTTGAGTGGTAAGTAGCAATATGTAGAATGTTAAAAGAATTGTTATAATTATATCACTTCATAAAAGTTAATATTTTATGTATCTGAAAAATATTTTACCTAGAGTTTTGTTATTATTCAATGACATTACAGAACTGATAAACATACATGTATGTTTGAATTCTGGCAACATTACATTTTATAAAACATTTAGATATTAAGAGTATTTAATTCAGATTGCTCAGTTAGGATAATTCATTATTTAAGCCACATAGATAATGAATTTAAAGTATGTTCTGGTATATCAGTTATTTTAAATATTTAGTTTATATTTATCTATATATGGTATTTTTATCTATATATGGTATTATAATGTTCTACCATTGTGTATACTGATAATATCTACTATTCACAATTAATATCTATGTTATGTAAGTATTTTTCAGATGTTCTGTGACTTCTTTGATATGCTAAGGGTATTTTCATACATATTTATGTTTCTATATGCCATGTCCATACAAACTTCGAAAACATTTTCCTACTAATTTCTATGAAGTTTATTGCAGTACTTCCCTGAGTTTCATTTATTTTAATTGTTTATAAAATGTGTCTCTTTGTTTTGTTAAAATTTGTTTTAAATCATTCTTTCTTTCCATCAGTCATTTCATTAACTGGACAGTCTATCATTACACTTCATCTTATCATCACTATAATCACCATTTCTTGTTTTTTGAGGAGAAACTCTAATAATTAAAAAAAAAAACAAGATTGCATATAGGCTTTTTTTATTTTGGTTCTTAATTTTATTTTGATTTTCCGGGGTTCTAGAATTTTTCACATTGTTGACCAACTATTATTTTCAGATATTGGTGCTATAATGCATGTTACTGAGCTGTCCCCATTTAGAGGTGCAGTGTCTTGGACAGGCAAACCAGTTACTTACTTTCTACATGTTATAGATAGAACCCTGGTGAGTGAGAAGGGAGAAGCAGTTATCTCCCATTGCCAAAAGAAATCTTGTTGCTGCGGTTGTTTTTATATTTTTATTTGTTGATTTTTCTAATGTTTGTATTAACAATAAAGAAGTTGATTTTTCTTGTGGTAAGAAATTTTGGAAAGGACTTTATTACAGTTTCTTATAAAACTTGGATTTTATCAAAAGTTTTATTTTATAGAAACATCAGCTTCTTTGTTGTTCTGTCTGTCTTTATGAATGTGTTTTATTCTGTCATTCATTCAGAAAGCCAAACTTGCTGAAATTTGAACATATAGTTTTTTTTATAATTTTTCAAAAAAAAAAAAATTTGACAAAAAGTTATGTAAACTTCATCAGATCACCTTTTTCAAGTAAATGTTTTGATTTGGAAAAGATAAATTTGAACCTGTTTTCTGTAACTACTATATGGATAGATATGTTTAAACACATTCAAGTAGCTATTCATTGCATTGTCCAGTTGCTATGAATGTCTATATAAGGATCAGACAGACAATTCATCACAGCGACCCCTGTATTATATAAAAGGGGTTTAGAGGGGTATTAAGGTGTTGAAGTAGTTTACCAGATTAGAGTGTTCTGCAATTACAGATATTGGTACAATCATGCACGTTGCGGAGTTATCACCTTTAAGTGGTGCCGTTTCGTGGACTGGGAAAGCTTTCACGTACTTTGTTCATACTATCGATAGAACATTGGTGAGTAAGTGGCATGGAGCTGTAGCCATGGTAACAAAATTGTATTTAAATCCCACCCTCTTCAAAAACAATTTAAAATAACATAGAATAGATTTTGTTATAGTTTTTAATTCAGCAAGTTTTTGTTATTTTTAAATTTAATTGATTAATGCATCATATTTAGTTATTTGTGTCTAGAACTTTAAAGATAGGCATAATTTGAATGGCTGCAGTATTTCGCTTGAAAGTCTTGCTAGTAATAATATGATTATCAAGTCAGATTATTTTAGCAATGTAAAGAAAAAAAAGAGAAAAATAATTATTTGAATTTTATTTAGAAAATTACACAAATTAAGAAATATTTAAAATCTATTGATACTTATTTTGATATAAATTTTTAAATACAGTATTTATTCAGTTGGAATCCAGTATTTATGTTACTGATGTTATATTTTAGTTAAATGCATGTTAAAATTTACTCTTCAATGCTTTGATTTTAATATGTTTACTGTTTTTAGTCAAACTTGTGCTAGTTTTGTGATATTTTGTGAAGAAGTTCTTGTTTTTGTACATTGTTGATGTAGTAAAAAGTAAATTATTTTCTTCAAACGTAACAATGCTATAGCTAGAAAAGTTAAGGTACTAGGGGCATGTTTGCAGTTTAGCATGATTTATGTCTTATCAAGAGCAAAGAGGAAACATTAATCATACTTCTCAAGGTCTGCAGCATTAAAATTTTACGTCAAGTTCAACATTAAGCAGGCTAAAGCCAGCTGAGTTTATGGTATAGTAAAGCATGTGTCTGCTTCAGTAAACTTATCCTCGGAAACCTCTGGGTAAAATAAAACCAAATCTAGTGGGGAAGATTCTTAGCTGATACAAATTAAAATTATGTCTTGCTATCTTAAATCCAAGATGGCTGCCTTACTATAGATATATAGCCATTATAGAATTATTTATAGACCAATCTAGATCAAATTCAGTAGATAGAAAGTAGATGTTAAGGCTTTTAAAAATATTTAGAGAAGTGTTTTGTTTACCAATTTTTTACACTCTATGCAAACAAGTTGTTATTAAGAGCATGTTCTTTGAAAATCTCCTCAGAAACTGCTAGGCTGAATAGAATTTAATTTAGTCAGGAAGATTTATGGTACATGCAGATCAACATTTGCATTATTAACTGTAGATCTATAGCCATTTACAATATGTTACAATTTTTTCAGAAATTTTTTTTTAGTTGACTTAATTTTCACATGTATGCAAATAAGGTGCTATTTTTAAAGAAAATTACAGTGCCAACTGAGTGTTACAGGCCCTATTAGACCTTCTTGTTATTGTGTAGTCTGATATTGTTTATTATGCTTAGTTGCTTTATGTGTGTCATAATAATCATAGCTTATTAGATTTAGTCAAAAATGGGGGTAAAAGATTACATTGAAGGAAATTAGGTCTAACCTTTCAAGGTGGGAATTCTAAAAAACAAATAACAGTATCAAATAACTGTAAATCAAGATTTTTCTGTAAGTTTATTTTGTGGAAAAAACAATCTGCTTATTCACACTTTTCTGCGGCATTTGGTGACAGCCAATCCAAAAGTAACTACATTACATTCATTTTAAACAATTGTTATACTGAGAGTTTTAATTGCCACATCCTGTTACTTTTGTGATTTACACAGAAATAAAAAGAATAAATGTGTATCTTTATCAATGATCAAAGATTTGGCTGTAGCGTGTTTTTTTATGTCATTAATTGAAATGGCAACAGACATTTAGCAAGTGAGGTGGTTTAATTGATTATTTCAATAGAAATGGTAATATTACAAGTAAGATAAGCAGGAATAAGACTTGAATAAGTGGAATGTAAATGAAAAAAATTATAATTAAATCAAACTCAATTTTGTCTTTTCTTTTATTTCAGCTGGAGAAGTATTTTCTGAGAATGAAAAATCCAAAGATGAAGGTAATTACAACATATTGACACCATTATAAGTATAAAATAAATTAAGTTACAAATATTAAAAACAAATTATAAAATTTTTCAGTGATTCAAATTCATTGTAAATTTTACATCATGTAAACTTAACTCGGTGGTCATTCCATTTTGATTGCAATGTTGGCAGGAAACATCACTTTTGTTCTTTTTACAACTGCAACTGCCATAAAGAAACAAGAATACAACATGCATTTATTCAATAAATTAATAAATTCTTTGACATCTTTCAGATATAGATAATACATGTATAAAAGAAATTTATCATCATACCTGTATTATGAAATTATATATGAAGTCATTAAAACAAATTTTAATATTTTAATCTAGGAGGATGAAGAAGTTCGTAAAGACAGAAAAGGACGTCCAATATCTCTGAGAGAAAGAAATATTCAACAGGTAAACACAATTTTTTTAACATTTCTGCATCAAATGCTTAAGGGCTGCCATATACATCAGTGATGATGCAAATAATGAAATAAATAATAGCGAAAGTAGAATCTTGTTGAAATGTTCTTCACAACAGTTAAGATTAGGTTGTGAAATGGCTGGAGGCCACTGATTATAAATTTTTTATAGAATAATAAACAGGTGCTTGAGCATGACTTTCCTCTTTACAACATATTTTGAAGTTACCATTTCAAAATGACAGAAGTATTGCTGGCTATGTCTGTATCTTTTAATATTTTTTCTACATTCTTGTTAATGAACAGAGGTGACACTTTGTGTTATTTTTACTCGGTGATATAAATTATAATTGTTGAAATTTTAAAGTTTTTGTATCCATTTTAATAACAGGAAGAACTAAGAAATGGATTGCTTAAGAAGACTAGATCGGCAAGGTTGGCAGACCAATTGGCACAGAATAAGGAGAATGGTTTTATGGCAGCTCGTAATCTAGACTTTGACAGTGCTAGTAATGCTAGTACAGGAACCACCAGTGCTACAGAGGACGCAAGCTCCACCCATGGTCCTACCACACGTAAACAGTGGACAGAACTCGTCACAAAGTCGGAGTCAGCTGCTGAAACATCTGCTCATGCTTCATCTGCCGAGGAAGAAGAAGAAAGTGAAAATGTAAGATAATTGTCTTGCCATGATGCAAGACTTTAGTACTAAATGTCTTTTGCATCAACATTTATTACCAATATTTATCTTATTGGGATGGAAATTATACATTAGCATAGTCTGTTTTAATGATTTCAAATATTATCAATTTGATTTTCATGGACATTCTTTCCACTTACTGCAAACACTGTCATATTTTCCTCATTATTTAAGAACACTGTCAAAATTGTAGGATTATCAGGTTTTCCTAACTATTTGTCACTCATATTCATGTGCCATTGCCTTTCAGACTATATGCAGACAGTATTTATCACACATTTGTGTTATTTGTTTTCTAGGAATCTCCTAAGATGGAAATTATAGAAAATCTGAAGAAAAGAACAAGAAAACCACCAGCAAAACGCTTGAGAAAGAATGGTGTAATAAAGAAAGAGGTATTTTTTTCAGCAGTTTTAGCATATTAAAAAGTTTTACACACAATCCTAATTTTCACTTTCCTTCTTCATAAAATAAAAGTTGGATTTCATGTAATTTAGTAGAAGGGAAAGCTTTCTTTCCCATGAAAAAAATTGGTAAAACTTAGGTAAAAACTTTTGGTAAAAAAAAATTTTTTTAATGTTTTTGCATTCAATAAGAATTTATTTTGAAGGGAATTAAATCCAAGTTTGTTTTATAAATATTTTTGGTATTTTTAGGTGTTAGTTAAGACAGGTTTTATTGTAATTTGTAAGATGATTTATTATTAACAAGTATGTATTGTTTCTGATTTATAGCTCGGAGTAAGCCAAATACACAAAACGCTCTAGAATGCAGAAAAGTAAAAATAAAGAAAAAGTGTTGGCATTGGACAGCCTTAATCTACTTCATACACACACTCTTATGTCTATGTCAGCATCAGGTACAGTACACACACACACACACACACACACACACACACACACACACACACCATTATCATTTGTTTATTTTGGATGTCATAAGCATACAGTGTTTGCTTCAATTTAAACTTGCCTGAATCATAAATATAATGTTTTCTATGATAACATGTTGCTATACAAAAATGTACAACATATTACAAAGTTCTAGACCTGTGTATAAGAACCTTCAGCTTATATAGGAATTAATGGGAGATAAAAATTAGATGGAAAATTGTGAATTAAATAATGGATTAATGAAACTGAAAGATTTTTTTTCACTTTTAAAAAATTGTCATATGGATTTGGACATTATAGCACAAATCTATCTGACATAATACCTCCGAGTGATTTTAGTTAATGTAATGACCCAACATATATGGATCCCAGATGTATTAATTACATTGGCCGTATATTGACCAATAACATTCAATGAAGAGTTTGTCTTTGAGTAGCTTAAAACTGAAAATAGTGGCAACCAAAACATGTAACAAAAATATGAATAATTGATACAAAATCTTAAGATAGTAAACCTTTGCACAAATATACTTGACTTAATTGACAAAGTGTATTATTTTTACAAATGTTTATTCTATAGTATCTCCAGACAGTAGTGTTAATTGGAATGATAGAAGTATGACCAGTATGTGTAATAGTTCTGTGTTTAAACCACTAACACAAGCACAGACAGTGTCAGCATTAGAGACAGGACCAGCATTACAACAACTATTTGGTATGTTGTTAATATAGAAGTGATCTATATTCCCTCAAAATCCAATGTAACATTGTAAACATGAAGATTGTGATTGATGGATGGGATGGTTTTTTACACCCCTGTAGACTGGTGGAGGATACTGAAGTATCTAGAGAAAACCATTGACCTATGGCAAACAAGCTGACAAACACTCTCATGCCTCTTTTAACTTCTTACATGGTCATATATATGGGTGTATTATGACATTGTCCATCTGTCAATTAAATTAATATTTTCCTGTCTGTTCTATAACTCTTGAACTGCAGATGGATTTAATGATAGTTTAAATGGTTGTGATATTCAAAAGATGTGCCAAGTGCAATGCATTGAGGTCAAGGTTACACAGGATGTAGAAAACTAAAATTTGGAACTTCTGTTAACAGATTCCACTTTATAATCGAACTTGCCATGAATATTTGTCATATTGAGATATGCAGAGCACCAAAGCATTTCAAATCACAAAAGTGAAACTGCTGCTTGCATGCATTGTGAAAGGCAAGACAGTTAGCATTGATATAATACATCTGCATATGTACAAACATGTCACTGGCATTTAATGCACAGCTATTCTGACCTGTTGCTATATAAGATGTTAGCAGTTTTGCTTAAAGTGGACGTAAAGGAGTAAGGGAATTTTAATTTATGGTTAAATTCAGTTTCAGTTATATATTTGTATCTTGTTTATTTAGATATATTCAGACAACAATTTACACAGTTTATAGCCAACATGCAGACTCCACAATATAAAGAGTGCTTACAGGCTCAGATTGAAAAAGAAAAGGTAAAACAAAGATGTCATAGACACTTTAACGTTTTGTATTTATGTTCTTTGTTCTTGATATAATACATATGGAGTAGATTGTTTTGTAGTCTATGGTTAAAATCTGGAAAGCTGCTGCTATTAATGTACATGTAAAGTTACAGTAACTCTGGAAATTTTCTGGTTCATTTTAAGTTTATATGAATAAAATGCATAAAGGAGACAAAATTATCATGAATCTAAATACTTCTGTACTGGTTTTCAAACAACAACATGAGCATAAACATACTTGAATGAATTGACATGTTTATTACAAAAATTAACCAATATCTTGATTTACAATACAACTGATTTGGTAAAATTTGAATTTAAACTCCTACACATGCAAAAGTAGAGTCCAGAATAGCTAATATGCTTTTACCAGCTTCAGTATCCAAAATTAACACTTAAAAATGTTTTAGTTAAAGTGTTTTTAATTATTATATATGATTGTTCACCTGACATCTTTTACTATAAGTTTTAATCAATGAAATTTAAATATTACACAAAAACGAAGGTGGGAGTAACATAAACTAGGTTTGCCTTTAATGATGAAAACTTGGAATTACCGTTTGATAAATCATGAAACATTCCGAGCGGCATTATTTTCTGAAGAAGGCAAACTTGATTATCTTGAAAATAGCATTGCGACTATTTTTTCTTAAACAGGCAGACATATAGCTTAAATTTAGTCATAAATTGTAAGGCATTTTTGTCAGTCTAACTACATGTATTAGTTTTATATTCTCATTTCAGATGCGACAAATGGAATTGAAAAGTCGAGTTCTCCAGTTAGAAAAACAGATAACAGGTCTTCAGAAAGATAGTGTTGGTCAGCTCAAGGCTAGAATGAGTGAAGTATGTATAACTATTAATGATTCAAAAATAAACATATCAATCCATGTCCAAGTCATAATCCCAAAGTAAAGTTAACACTGAAAACTGGCAAATTAAGTGAAACACATGAACTTCTACCAAGGAAGTGAGGTCAGGTTCTCTGTAAGGGTAAGCACCCTCTGTTTAGCTAGCTACACCTTCCACATCAAAATTGATAATGAAAGGAACATGGAGCTATGAGACATCAAATATTAACAAGATAATAGGGACAGTAATACTGAATACATAAGTAGTTTGCCTCTAATGATGAAAACTTGGAATTACCGTTTGATATATCATGAAACTTTCCGAGCGGCATTATTTTCTGAAGTAGGCAAACTTAGTTTTCAAGTAACTAATTGTAAAACATGTATCTTTAATCCTGAAAATATATAGCAATTTAATTTTGCACTTAGTGTCTCAACTAAAACTTTAAACATCTTTATTCTGCTAAAATTAAAAAGTGATTTTGCCAGATACCTGTTCTTGCTATCTCACTTATTGTACATGATTGCAATGATTCATTTTATTCTAAAAAAAAAGTCACAAATAATATTAATTAGCTATGAAAAAGTACACCAAAGATATCTTTTAAATAGCAAGAATAAGAAAATTGCAAGAATGGTGCTGATTCTCTGAAGCAAGAAACAATACATTTAATAAATTTCAAAAGTATCAATTTATTATGAGAAATGTCATATAAATGGAAAAATAGAAACATGTTACAATGGGTCTGATGCCAGTAAAGTTATTGAAAGTATGCATGTATAGAGAGAGACATTTTAAATTTATACTGGACTATTCTGATAATTTTAGCTTGGTATACAGGCAGATACTCCAGCTGAATTCTTAACACAGGCCAAGAAAATGTGTTAGAACATAAAGAATTAGAAGGACAAGTCCGCATGTTGCAGGCCCAGATTGATGCCCTGGAACCAGAGCAAAGAAAACTGGTAATTAAGTCACTCATTATAAATTGTTTGTAATGCATAGAGACAAGTATATTGTTCAGATTATTTGAGAGGAATTTAGTTTAGATTTTGCAAGAGAAAATTTATGATGCAAATGTTTTCTTCTTACTGTATATTTCAAATAGACCAGCACATGAGTTTAAAAAAAATTTGGACACACAGTTTCATTGTAGTTCTTATCTATTTGTCATGAATATCTAACCATAAAACATTTTCTTTTATATTAAATTGTTTTACTTGAAAACATTTGACATAAATGGATATACATTTATATGCATAGCAGTCATAAACTTAGTATTTTTGTAAACGCCTTCAAGTGTTTTGAAACTTTAATCTGAGCTATGGTTCAAATTTGCATTCTAATAACAACTGAAGATTTACTTGTAGCTATATATTTTGTGATTGTTTTGATAGGTTGAAATACATCAACAGAATTTGGAAAACTCAGGAAAACCACCGAATGGTAGAAAGGTGGGTAGTTTTTATATTTGTTCATTTTGATATGTTTTTAATTTGAAATAAAATCATAGTAGATTTAGATGTAAGATTTTGTCATATATTTTGTTTTGAGGTGTTTCATATATTTTGTTATGAGGTGCCACTGGTTATTGGTCGGTGCATTGTATTCAACTATTATATTAAATTTAATATCCTATTTAACATTCAGCCTGACCAGTATGTTAAACCTTTCATAATTCAATAACAAAATTAAAAAAAAAAATTATATGTTTTTACAGAATGGTTATCACAAACAGTCACCAGTAGCTCCAGAACTGATTAAAGAATTGTCATTAACATATGCACAGAAGAAAAAATTATACACAAAAGTTAAAAACAAGGAAGGAGATGTCAATACTCCAGAAAGGAAAAATGGAGAAATAAAGGATAAAGAAAATTCTGTCTCTAAACGGGAGACAATTCCAACTCAGGGGCAATTAACAGAGCAACCAGAAGATTCCAAGGCAGCTGTGCTCTTATTAGAGAATATGAAAAATGGTCCTGTTGCATCCAGTTTAAATGTTACAGCTAATCTGATAAAAGTGCAAGTAAAGATAAAAAAGCAGATGTTCGTAATGGACTTATAGTGAATAACTTCACTGTACCAGTTAAACATGATACCTCATTGTTAGATCATTCCAGTTTGATAAAGCGAGAAGTTTCATCGCCATCATCGATTCCAAATTCAAAATCACCAGTCAAGATCTCAAAGATGAACACTGATTCTAACAAAATCCAAGGGCTTTCAATACGATCTCTGTTAGAAGCTAGTGGGGGACAGATGAAAAACCGGTGTGATGTCAAGAGTGAAACAAGCTCTGAAAATGACATTAAAATGGCATTACTTGCAAATAATGCTCAACTGAAGCGAACAAATGGTATAATTAGTTTGCCTGTTAGTATACCTCTTCAGAAAGTAAAATCATCAACTAAATCTAACGTACCTGTAAATAACATGTCACATGATCAAATGACTAAACAACAGTTACGAGAAAAGATCATGAGTAATACATGTGCTGATGTGATAAATAAAGACAAATCAGAACACAGTGTAGAAAACAATAGTGCTTGTAAAAATGACACTGATCCAAGTTCAATGTATTCACCGATTAGTAGGCCTAGTAGTCGTGGAAGTACCACAGAATCAGCTGATGAACCTGTCTCGGATTCTGGTCGAGGATTCAATCCTGTATCATCAACCTCATTATCATCAAATCCAACTAATTTATTATCAAATACGGTTTATATATTTAAGCCTGGAACAGACCAACAGAAGTCAAGTTCTTACAAGTCATCTGCAGGGATGACAGTGAACAACTTTGTTGAAAATGTGGTTAAAGAACATATTTCTCCCACTAAAAAACCTAACACTGTGGTGGACAGTAACAAAAAGGACCTGAAAATCAGCCAGGATGACCAGAAGTTTAACCTGGCACAAGCATTGCTACAAATGTCAAAAGCTAGTGTCAAATCTGCAGCTCCACAACATGTTAACAACCAGAATTATATGCAAGTACAAACTGTACACCAACTCGCAATCAGATTCAGACAAATGATATAGGCAAACAGCAAATAAGTCAGGCACATGTGAATTCCCAGGGTCAAATCCAAATCAGTGGAAAACAGCCTGGTTCTAAATCCCAACCAAACTTTACCTATACATTTGTTGGTCCTAGTGGAGATGGGACAACGAAGTCTGACAAGTCAAAATCAAATCATGCTGAGGATAGATACTCAACCTTGGATAAAAAAAGATATAAAAGAAAGAAATCTGATGTGGTTGATGGTGACAGGAAAAAAGTGAAAACAAACACAGAGTTTGGCTCTCCACATTCTTTGTCTTCTCTGATGACGATTGTCAGTCAACCTTTAGGATTACAACCTATACCATCCCCAGATTCTGGAAAGTCAACACCTCAACAACCAAGTTTAATGGTGCATACAGCAAAACCATTAATTAAAGGTATGTCTTTAACAGATTTTTGGTAAAAATTTTAAAAGCTGTAATTAATATTTTTCTTTTGAAAAAAAAAAAGTTAAAGGCTTAAATATGTAATATTGAATATAATTGATATTTAAATCCTATTGGACCAATCAATCACAAATGCAGATGGAATTATGAGACCTGTTTATTTTTAAGACATTTTGATGTTAAGACATCCATCATTTATTAATAATACTGAAATTTTAAATGTACTAAAACTTCTAAATTAGTCAATACATAGAATTTTTATATGAAAAAAGTTAGCCAAAGAATTAACTGCATAATTGATGTTTATTGTTGTAACATATCTTGCACGAGTGTTTTTCTGCTGTGTTGCTCTGTAGCACATCGCTTTCCATCATATGCCCTCCCCATTTCCTTTTAAACCACACATTTACTACAAACATCCATCTTGTTATTTCCCTGAATAAGCAAGTCAATCAGATTGTATAATTAAGTCTTGTACTGATATAAATTGCCGTAGACTTAACAAAAACAGATTATTCTGTAAAATTTTATCAGTTACAAGTCTATCACCTGGATTAGCTAGTTTTGAACAAACATACACAACTTGGGTCTTTCTGTTCCCAAGTCAAGTCTGAAGGCAAGTACCCTGTCCTGTTTAATAAGACCTGGTGGTAGGATATGATAGACACTGACTAGGCAAATTACAGAATCAGTACATATATATCCTTATGCTAAAGCTTCTGAACAAGTGCAAAACATGTGGAGAAGTTAAGACATCATAAATATATATACAGCTTCTCTGTCTCGGCGAGTAAGATGTGGATTCTAGCTGGTGAGCCGTGTATAGACAACTTTGGATAATTGAGGACACTAGATTAAATTGGAGAGTGATAGAAATGTAAAATGAGATTTTATTGGCTAGACTAGAAGCAATGTAAAATGAAATTTGATTGACTGATTTATGATTTAAATTTACAATATTATATGTACATGTATTATACCATTTACTCAGATCCCTTCATATATAACCTGTTTTACATCATAATATCATTATGTGTGTGAAATTTAATGCTTATTTATACAATATGCTTGTTTGTTGCTTTGTTTTGTCAAGCTTGCTAGAATTGTAAGGTTGACACGGGTGTTACTTTTGGAGCATTGATAAAAATATATAAAATTTTATATAAAAATAATATCAAGTCTCAGCTTTGGCAAAAGCTGGACATATAATTTTTGTAACACCTGTTTAATCAGTGTAGTAGTGTAGTATTATTATATATAACTGTAGTTTATTTGTTATCAATAAATATAGCTGGATTAGCTCAAGTTTACTCTGTTTAATGTTTATATGCAATTCTGCCACAGAGAAATATTTTTATTAATTTCAACATTTTGGACCTGATATCCAAGGCTTTTAACTTGCATAACAAATAGAGCAAGGCCAATCAGTGTATCCTTTATATATAACATAACTTGTATGACATCATATCATTAACCTGAGTAACTTGAGCTATTCCATTACTTAGTATCCTTTGTTTTTGTGTTAGTTTATAATAACTTTATGATTTTCCTAGTAGTAGAGCAGCATAGTCAATCATTTTAATGGCACAATGAAAATCATGATGCACTGGCTTTTAGATCAGACATCTTCAAATGTAATAGAGACACAATGCAATGAGAGTTTCAGCATCATCTTCATTTTCCAAACTGACACAATAGATTTTTACATACATTATAGGAGCACAAAAATTGCCTTCATAAGTACAGAAAGGTCATTGCATTGATACAAGATTTTTGGTTTTAATGTGGATTTCCTGTCTCCATTATGTGATTTGTTCTAGTTATCAGTGCATCTCTTGTGCCTGTCAGCCTAATAGTTTTATCCATATGGTTTCTTCAAGATGGTGGCATTAAGCAACAGCAATATTTTGGCATAACCAATTTGTTAGGAAAATTTTCACCATAATAATTTTTGTTCCTGTAATGATTGTTATGTATACATCTTTTGCTTCTTGTCACCATTGCATTTGTTATTTCTTCAGCTTATACTTCTGTTGCTTCTTGTCAACTTTGCATTTGTTCTGTTGCTTCTTGTGTTTAGCATAAACCTCTGTTGCTTCTTGTGTTTAGCATAAACTTCTGTTACTTCTTGTGTTTAGCATATACCCCTGTTGCTTCTTGTCTAGCATATGCCCCTGTTGCTTCTTGTGTTTAGCATATACCTCTGTTGCTTCTTGAGTTTAGCATAAACCTCTGTAGCTTCTTTCATCATATCCCAATAATTTCTTTTGCCTTGTGTTGTATGTATCAAATACAGTCGTTAGATCTCTGCACCATTAGTCGAGTAACTGTGATTCAGGTTTACTTACCATCTATTATAACTTCATCCAAAATTGCTTTTTGGAAATACCGTACTTCTGCATTAATTGGTAATCATCTAAAATAGTTTCATCCTAAATTGCACTTGTTTTCTATCCAAAACTAATGTTTTATCTTGTTAACTTATTTATCTTAAAACAAAATTATGAATGAAGTTGCACCTTGAAGATGTCTCTTCTGTTTGTTGTGGAACACTTTTGAGCTGTTTTCATTTCAATGTTTTATTTCAGAACACTAATTAACATAACAGTTTGTGATTGTGCTTTTTTCTAGTAACAGATTATCCTTTGTGTGTTTGTCATATAGCAAGCTTGAATGTTACATGCTACAAATTAAATGACCAAAATTAGTTTAAAACCAAAAATATTCTTTTAAATGGTCAAACAAGCTTAAATCATGCATTTGGCAAATCTGATACATGTATATATGCTTGGTACATTTGCAATTCCCGAGCATATATATTTGCTTGATGTATTTGCGATTTCTGTACCATTACATATTTGCTTGTATATTGACAATTCCCGTTCATGTATATTTGCTCAGCATATTGGCAATTCTGTATATATCTGCTTAGCTTATATAACTTCTATAGTGAGCTTATTGCATCACTTTATTAAAATACATTTGTATTGATTTCCATGTAAATCCCTCCTAATAAATGACCTGCCCACCACTCTACTATAACATGCTGTATTATACTGACACTAGTCATGGTGATTGTTGGTTTATTTTGTCTACAGGTCATACACAGCTGCAGAATTCTGGCATAAAGGATTCTCCTAACAAAGCATGGCAGGCACAGATCAACAGCGGGTTTGATGCTCTTGTTGCATTAGCATCCTCCGAGCTTGATCGTAATCGTGAAATCCACCGTAAAAAATCGGACCAGGATGTTAAATCCTCACACCAATCTAAATTGAATACTGATGCTATGACTTTATTATCTAAGCATTTCAATGACAGAAAAAGCAGTGGTTCTGGGCAAGGCAAGAATTGTAAAAGCATGTTTGGAGATTTCAAATCATCAGGTCCAAAAACCCCACCAGGATCTCCTCCGCCAACAAAAAATGGTCCAAGAACTCCTCCGGGGTCTCCTTTAAACTCTAGAAGAGGACGGAAGCCTTTCAAAAGATCAAGAAGAAGCAGAAGTTCTAGTTTTGGATCTAGTAGAAGTCCTAGCAGGTCGAGGTCATCCAGTCGGAGTAGCAGCTCTAGTAGAAGTTCTAGAAGTCGAAGTTTCTCCAGTAGTAGAAGTCGGTCCAGAAGCTCAAGCTCTGGACATAGCTCTATAAGTGAAAGATGCAAGAAAAATTTGAAAAAAGCAAATGTTACAAGCAAGCAGAGTTCATCTTCTCTTAAAAGTAGCCAGCAGAATAATGCAATCAATAACAAAGTTTACAATAACACTATAAAACCAGTATCAAGTGCAGTTAATACATCCACAAATTATTGTATGGTGAATAATGCTACAGGATTAGGCGGTGGCAGCATGACACTAATGACCAATCATAATTCAGGGAGCTCTATTCAACCAGCAGCTGTGCCTGTAATTCCCGCTTCTTCTGTGTCAAATAATATGGTTCTCCTATCATTTGCGTCACAAAACAACAAGAACTCAGGAATCACTAACCAGCTGCTCAGGGCGCCCACAAGTAATATTCAATCTCAGGGACAGATGTTGTGCAGCGTAAATGAACAGCCACATCATTCTACACCACAGGCATTGCATCAGACTCATCAACAAAATACCAGTCATAGGAGTGGTGGTGCACATTTAGGACCAAATTTTAATTCACAGCCTGTTTTTGTGTCTAATGCCGCTACTTTTAATTTACCAGATTTATCAAGGCCTCCGCCAAATATATCATTAAAACCAACAAGCTCCAGTCTTCCACCAGCTGGGGTCAATGCCATGATCCATCAGAATATTACAGGAGTTAGTGGTGGACAGTTACGATTGAACTCTATGAACCCGATCCTCAGTGTTAACCCTGGAGCTTTACCACCACCGCCCCCTCCTCCCCCTCCTACCCATGGGCAGTTACAGCCTCCTAAGAGGTCCAAGTCAGAAATTACTCGTGCAGTTACAACTTTTTCAGATAGAGCATATCCAACTGTTAAAGGCAGTGACATAACCGACATGAACCATCAGTCATTAAATCTTTCAGGAAATATTCAGTCTCAGCAGTTGCAGCTTAACAGACCACCATCGTCTTCTCAAGTCCACCAGTCTCTACAGAACCTTCAGCCGAGCTACCATGGTATGCCAGTTCCAATCCGTCCCGCTACTTCTATACGTATAAATCCTGGTAATGTTGGACAACGAGCTGATAACCCCAATGCTAGATTTCAGGCTTTTGCCACGGCAATTCCTGGTGGTGGCATGAGGTTTAACCTGTTTGGCACTGATCAGAACAATTTGCCTTCCCAGTTTGGAGCTCATCTTCAACAAGGTAAGTCCTATATTAAAACGTTTTAACCACCTGTGAATTGATAATTTTAATTGTTTTTTTCTTTATTTTCATCAACCATCATGACCGAAAACAAATACCGTTACTAGGATTCTCAACATAATAAAAAGATAATTTCAACCACAAATTCAATTAAAATATGTATACTGTTCTAAACATAAGCAGTGGACTTTGTAACTGGTTCATTGGTATGAAACATTATTGGATGGCACACACATTTTTCATGAACCTCTGTTTGGCTCATATAATTAGCAATAATAGATGCATGCCAATAAACTGATTACAATCAAAGTTCATTGCTTAAATAATCATGTCTTGGTGAAGGGATTTTTATTTACACATACGAAAGGGTTATTTTCCCTTCAGCCCTATAAAGGAGGTATTGTAGAAATCTTTGATTCTGGTAATCTTCCTGTGATAATGTACATGTACATATGTACTTGACCGTAGATATTTCATATCTAGCATCCTTATTGGCATTTACATTTATAATTTCCACAAACCTTGGATTTGGGGCCAAATGGAGAAACTAGAAGAGGCCAAAAATTATATAAAATCATAGATGTTTAATGTACAATAGCAAGACGCTATATATTTTAGATGCAGTACCCTTAGAACAATTCTTGGCCATGGAATCCTATAAGGGGAAACTTTAATCTTCCTGAGTTAGCGGACATGAACCACATGCAAGTTAAAAAAATCGGTCTACCATAGAATTAATAAAGAAAAATTATGGAGCAGGATTATCAAGAAAATTTCTTTTTTGTCTTCCCATTGCCTTGTGGTTTGAAATTCACGGTTGATATACATATATGATTTAAAATCTTAACACTGGACAGTATTTTGATACTTATTTTCTTTCTATTCAATATGCTTCCAGGATGGCAGATGCATTGATGTTTGATGGAAGTTTAGCCTTTTAATGTTCCATTACCAGTATGTGTTGCCAAGTGTTAACATCTGGAATAATCATTCTTGTCAGGAGATAACTGTACAGCCAGCCAGCCTGTCATACAAAATGTTTTTAGACTTTGTTGTAAATGATTATTATATGAAACTTCTCTCTCATCAAATTTTGATAAGATATATGATATTTTAGATTTAAATATATGCAATGCTTGTGGGTTTTTTACAAATCGCAATATTTTTAAAACCATCATTTCTCATATTTTAATTTCTCATTTAGTATAAAAAAACTTCTAGACCTCTTATGTGCAAGTTTAATATTATTGGACTTCATAACGTTCATTTCATGAAATAATTTATTTTCATACTTTCACCAGCTACAAGTGCAAATATAAATTGAAAATTATATGAGAATATAGAATATTTTTGCTTGAATTTATTAACTTTTTGAGAGAAAAAAAATTGATTTGGCATAATTATTATGAATGTAGTTAGCATTGCTTATTTAGGTAATTGCTCTCGGTGTCAGATTTAAAGTGTTGTTCATGTACATATGCATGTATTTTTTACAATGCCAGTAAGCAGTGTTCAAAATATAAGTCAACACAGAGGCTAATGACTTGCAAAAATTGAATGCATCATGTAATGGAATATAGCATATATTCAAATATATCTGATATTTGATTGTCTCAGATATTCAAATGTTTCTGATATTTGAATGTCTCAGATATTTAAATGTTTCTGATATTTGAATGCATCAGATATTCGAATGTATTATATATTTGAATGTCTCAGATGTTCGAATGTATATGATTTTTGAATGCATTAGATTTGAATGTATTATATATTTGAATGTCTCAGATTTTCAAATGCATTAGTTATTTCAAAATATTTGATATTCAAATGCTGCAAAGTGATTGTTAAGGCTTGGATTTTGATTGAATTTTGAATGGTCATGATCAGATTTTGAACACTGCCAGTATTTAGTATTGTGATAGTGCTAAGTTTAGGTTAACATAGTGATAATATGACGTCTGTAGATTTAAGGTACTGAAGTTACTAAATAAATTGTTGTTATAAATAACTACATCTATGGTGCTGAAGACAGATGATTTATAAGATACATGTTGTTATTAGAAAATGTAAAATGTTTTTAAAGATGAATATAAGTTATGTTATACATATATTTATTGTCAGAGTGACTAATGGATGAATTATAAGTGCTTACTTCATGTGTCTTAAGTTTTTGAATTTCTTTTGAATTGCTTTTTTCCTTTAATACAACTCTTTCATATAAATATGTGAACTAGAAAAAACTTCTTTTGAAAGCATTTTCTACTATTTTCCCAGTTGAATGCAAATAAAGTATGCTAATATTCATGTGATTTGATAAAACTTAAATGTATGTATTGTTGAATACATACATAACATAATATCGGAACATAGATTCATGGACAACTTTAGTTTTACCAAGATACCATAAAATCCACTCAACCTTTTTTTGGTCACATGTACAAATGTAATCCTACAAGGGTAAAGAACTTGTTAAAATTTCTAATTGATGTTATGGTTCATAATGTGTATTCTGGTGTAAATCTGAAACAAATGCACTTAAATGCATTACAATATTCATATAAATTATATTTGACATTGAATATCACCATTGTCATTAATTTTGATGTTACCATGGTAATTTTTGTAAACATTCATGTAATAAAATTTAAAAAAATTATATATAAACTGCTTATATGTGAATATTTATATTTTTATATTACATGGGGTACATTAAGTGTATTTAGGATTACCAGTGTTATAATAACAAGTCTGACATGTCTTATGAGGAGAACATGTATTTATTGTTTGTAATTGCGAGTGTAGTTGGTAGCATTTAATTGTGCTTGATTTAAAAAGCTTGGACTGATGTGGTCAAATATTAGAGATTTGTATTTTGACATTGGTGAATGAAAATATTCTGCTGCAATCAAAGATCTTTTATGTCTGTGACTGTTGAATGATGCATTCTTTCTTCCATATCTGCTCATGTAAGATAGGGTTTTTCCCTATGTGAGATACGCGTATCTCACATGACCACGTGACCTTTAGTGACGTCACAATCAAAAGACAATTACATGACGTCATCATATGGAGAACATGACGTCATCTTGCGGGAAAATGACAGCCAATTCTTCACAATTTAGAAATTTTGAGTGCGTTTCAAATGATAAATATTGGATTTTTTAATGAACCACTTTGTTTTGTAGTTTATACATTTTGTATAAACCAAAATCCGGTACGATCTATCCAATGGTCATATTTATTTTAAAGGAAAATGTCGAATTACAAAGTTAGATTTTACAAACATGGCGTTGATGTCTATGTTCATCGGACCTGAAGCCAAATATTGGCACTAAAATGGAAGAAAAATAATCCATTATGAGTTGATCCATGTAGGATAGGGAAATCTCACCCGAGGGGTTGAACATTTCTGGTCAGAGACTCGGCAAGCCTCGTCTCTGACTGAAATGTTCAACCCCTCGGGTGAGATTTCCCTATCCTACATGGATACTCATAATGGAATCTTATAATCTTTTTTCCCATGATACCTCTAGGATTAATTTGTGGGTTCATTGCAAGATCATTAACATACTCTGTCACACATGATAACGTATATATATGACAGCATCCTTTATCCATCTGTATTGATTCCTTTAGTATGTTCTATGATGAATTTATGACAAAGGTTTTACTTTCCAGTCACTAACTACTGTAGAAAACAGGTTGAAAAACCAAAATGTTTGCACTAGTGTGGAGAACTGTACGAGTGCTATGTCTCCCACTTCAGAAGAGACAAATAAACAATGATGTCAACACATATAACATCTTGCAATCACGTCAATGTAACATTAGTTAGGTTGTACAGTTTACCCTAAAACTTAAAAATTGCTCAATCTTTAAATTTACATGTAGAATTTCTGTAACAATTGATAATGAAGTAACCTTACATATAATGCGATGTTTATGGTGCCATTAATAAGGACATGCCTATGGGAAATACCTTGGCCCTTATGCACTCAACGGGTCTATAGATATAAAAGTTCTTCAAGCAGCTCAGTTTTATTTGGCTTATATAATTTGTGTTTGATTGCAGATATAAAAATAGGAACTTGGTTGAGCATCCTTGTATACATGTAAAATTTGTAGAATGGTGTGAAATACTAGTGCCCAGTTATACATTTGTACATGTATTTTATATTCATTATATAGAGCCAGTATCAACATTCATAAATGGCACTTCTTGTACGGAGATCTCAATTCATAGTCTCATTATGTATATACATCAATTTTATTCCTTAATTTTAATATGAATTCTTTTGAATTGTTATAAAATTACCTTATTACTATATGTAATAATTTTAACCTGTCATTGTTCAATCATAAATTGACTCATTTGTGATAACTTATTAATTTTTATGTAAGAAAATACCATATTGAATTTTAATACACTTGTACATGGAATTTAAAAAAAAATTAAAATCTGTATAAATTCAGAATGAAATATATTTTACAAAGGAATTGTTTTATGAATTTGTATTTAAAAAAATTAAAATATTTTAAAGAAAAATTGTAGCTGAAATAAATGTACTTGGTGATAGCTAGAGCCAGCAGCAACAAGCTACTACAAAACAAATAGAAAACACTAAATACGGTACAAACATAAAAAAGAAACTAAAATCATCAGTTGATAAAACAGCTGCTGACTTTGAGCAGACAAATTGGTGTCTGGTGGTGTGGTTAAAGTACTTAATGCCTTAACCATCCTGCAAAATGATAGTACCGGTATAAAACAGCCTTGTTTTATGTAAATATTTTAACCATAAACAAAAACTGCTGTAAAAACATAAAACAAAACCAACAGGTTGTTGTCATGGTGACTATTTGGTTTTACAAAACAATCCCTTCTTTGGTATTTTTAACTTGATGTTAAGAATTTAGAGTTTTTTACAACATAAATTATGCATAATTATTATATGTACATGTATGTTGTGCAAAATGTATTTGTAAAGTAGTATTTTTTCTGAGAAAATTGTCTTGATGCCATCCTAATATCACAGCACTGGTTTTAAGATGGTGTACTAGTGGTCAATTGTTCCGACAAAGATCCAGCGTGCTTGAATTAAATGCAAAAAGAATGAAAACGTGGTCTAAATGTTCCGTACATCATTAGTTGTCATGACGCTGCTTTGGTATTGTGATGGTGGACAGTGTCGGAACATAAAAAGCATGACCGGCGATATGTCAATTGTAACTGACCAGAAATTTGCAAGTGTCTAAGTGGTCAATTGTACCTGGATGTCTATTAAAGTTAACTATTTACATTACAAAACAGTTTTAGTACGAAGATAAACAATGTGGAATATTAAGTATCATTTTGTTATCAGGACCACCTTTTCTTCTGAACTGTCATTTTCTATTTGTGTTCCCATGGGAATTGCTTGCGGGAATTTGGTGGTTTTCTCCATCATTCTTGAACTAATGATCTTAATACAAGTGAAATACTCCAGACTGGGCATAAAACACTATTATTCCACTCTAAGCCATTCTCTTGAAACAATGTGTGTACCATAAAATGATTTCTGGTACTACGGAAATCAACAGATTTATAGAAGAGGTCCTAGTACAAAATGACACCTAATATTCCTCAGTATTTGTTTATCAGACATTCATCATTCAAAAGAAATTCAAAATAAATTGATAGTGATCTCAACAAACATACATTTTATATTCAAATCAAATATCTCAGGGTTTTATATTTATGTCGAAATAATTTTTGGGGAAAAATAATTTTTTTAAAATTTAGTTAACTCGTATGAGGACAAAATGAGCTTTTGTGATCTGTCTTTGTCGGTCATTTGCTATCTGCATTGTGTCATGTTTCAACCTAAAATTGTTTGTCCATTTTTCACTTAACTTTGCCAAGAGTGATCCTCTTGAAGAAATTAGGCCATACTATAAAGAACTCTTGACCTTCTAGAGGTTACATTATTCCAATATTATTGGGCTAAATGCTATTTCTCAGGTGAGCACCTAGGTCCTTTATAGCTCTCTTAGATTTTTAAAACTTTGTAAAATGACAAAAAATTTATGAAATGTAGAAAACTACCGCTACATGTGATTGGAAAATTTCCAACCATTTTAAATTTCATTTTTACCAACTAGATAATGTGCATATACATACATGTATGTGGGCTTAATGTATAAGTATTTGTTTTAGATCTACCGGTATGTGTTAATGAACGGTAGTAGTGAACTGACCAATTCCATTATCCAAAACATTTACTGTTTGCACTGTGAGAAGCCAATAATATTTTATATTTTGAAGTGTTACCCATGAATTAAATTGATCATTAAATTGTAACTTGGCGTGATTCAACAGATCTGATGCTTTGATTGCTTTGTTGCCTTCACTACTCAAAATTTTTATAAAATTAATTCAATATGTGCAAGTTTTTGTACTGAATGAATTAAGGACATAGTCATGGACATGCAAAAATAAAAAAGCCAGTAACAAATGTGATACATTTTCATCCAATTATTAACATCGAAATAATGGATTTGTATGCCCTTTAACATTCCAAAATATACTAACAAAAAAGAACAATTTTTTAAACAAACATACTCCATGTTTATCTAGGTTGAATTCTTAGAAAACTTAATTCTTTTTTTATTAAGCCTTTCACAGACATGCAGTTAGTGTGAATCCTTTTATGTTTGTCAGTTTGCTCACCAGTCTGGTCACTTTTCCAGAACTGACTGCCTTGATACAAGTAAAATGAGTTGACATAAAAATCAACCAACCAACCCACCTAATTGAAAGTAAAGTAATTGATATAATTCAGTGTGTAAGCTAACTCCTGACACAACTTGGATATCCATTACATGTATTATGTTACTTTGTTTGTGAGGAATGCTGTTCTTTAACAGCTCATATTATTATTGTCATTTCCATCAGCAGCATGGTTACCCATCACATGTATTGTATTAAGTTACTGGTGAGCTGTGCTGTTCTTTCACCAGGTTATGTTCTTATTATCACTATGTCAAACATACATTTTATAACACTTATTGTATAAGTAGACCAGTACAATTTTATATATTTATAGGTAAAATATTTAGATTTTTGTAAAATCATTTACCATACCGGTTATCATAAAATATCATATGTATGTTTTCATGTGAATATTACAACAACAAAGATTGTTTTTGGATGATTCCGAGTTTGTAATTGGAAACCCTTAAAGAAAGCTGGCCAAAACAACATGTAAAACTTCTAAAGGGCACTACTCTCCCTAACAACAACAAATGAATTAATTCACTGTAGTCTCCTTGAAATTTCTTTGTGTAGTAATCAATACTTAGCATCACCATGCATTATCACACCATGGTGTTAAGTGCCAAGAACACTAGCCTTGAACTTAATTTTAATCTATTGGCAAATTTTGTAATCTCCTTTTATAGTTGTATTTAGTTTTAAACTACACATAATTACATTGGTAGTAATGCTTTGGTTTTGTAGTGTTTGCATGTTTTTCTTCATTGGGGTTTTGCTGAAAGTTGCTTGGTAACTTGTAAATTATATGAACGAGTGATAATTTTGTTTCAAGAATACAGAAGATGTTAGGATGTATGATAGAATTGATTTTGTAGCTTTTGTTCAATTTGAATGTTTTTGTGAAGCAATAAGAAAATTTGTGTAACAAAAAAAAAACTTTTTGCTGATGGTAATTTACACAAGTGTAAGAACCAGTATTTCCTGCTGTTAGATACAAAATAGTTAGTATATACATACATGCACACATAGGTATAGAACTCATCAAACTGGCTAAAGGTCGATATACAATACAGTATCTTGGTATTGAAGCCCAATTGACAAGAGACTGTATGAAAAAATAATTACAATTACTAAAAATATTAATTATCACTTATTCAGCTTTATGCAGTATTAGACCCCATTGTATACTCATTTTAAAACTACCGGTAGTATATAAGCAGCCAAGCCCTGATTCAGCTAGGTGTGCAATTTTGGAAAATGTGGATTATTAATGACTAAAAGAAAGATTTTTTTAGGAGTGAAATAAACCTTAAAGATGTACAATTCAAATTTGTTTGTCTCACTTTAATAAATGTGATTAATATCAACTACCGGTGGTAAATAAACCTTGACGCTGAAAACAGACTTAAATCTGTATATGGAGCACATTTCAGATACTACATGTATTGTATATCCTTAATTGGTAAATAACATTTTTGTAATTGCGGTAAACTTGGAAGTAAAAAAAAAAGAAAGTAAACTTAACTTGTATGTGATATATAAATGCACGTGTGTATGTTGTAGTTATTATCGTCAGAATTTAATTTCACTTTTAACGTTGATGAGAATTCATTGTCATGATGTTTTTATTGTTTAAAAGTCATTAAAAAAAGTTTGAATGAAATAAAATTGTTTTCATTTTACATATTGTTTTGAATTGTTTGTTTTTCGTCATTTTAAACTTACCTGGTCAAGAGGAGTGGAGTAAGAGTTTAATGTAGACCATTATTGACTTTTTCATTTAATCAAGGTGGTTAGTTCAGGAATGCTGGGGGAAACTGGAGTGCCTGGAGAAAACCTTTGGCATGAGAATTGACTAATTTTCTCACACTGTGATCTGTTCTGAGTGGTGATCAGAGGCACTGTGATCTGTTCTTAGTGATGATCAGAGGCACTGTGATCTGTTCTAAGTGATGAACAGAGGCACTGTGATCTGTTCTGAGTGGTGATCAGAGACACTGATCTGTTCTGAGTGGTGATCAGAGGCACTGTGATCTGTTCTTAGTGGTGATCAGAGACACTGTGATCTGTTCTTAGTGATGATCAGAGGCACTGTGATCTGTTCTGAGTGATGATCAGAGTCACTGTGATCTGTTCTTAGTGATGATCAGAGGCACTGTAATCTGTTCTGAGTGGTGATCAGAGACACTGTGATCTGTTCCGAGTGGTGATCAGAGGCACTGATCTGTTCTGAGTGATAATCAGAGGCACTGTGATCTGTTCTGAGTGGTGATCAGAGGCACTGTGATCTGTTCTGAGTGGTGATCAGAGACACTGTGATCTGTTCTTAGTGATGATCAGAGGCACTGATCTGTTCTTAGTGGTGATCAGAGGCACTGTGATCTGTTCTGAGTGATGATCAGAGTCACTGTGATCTGTTCTTAGTGGTGATCAGAGACACTGTGATCTGTTCTTAGTGATGATCAGAGGCACTGTGATCTGTTCTGAGTGATGATCAGAGTCACTGTGATCTGTTCTTAGTGATGATCAGAGGCACTGTGATCTGTTCTGAGTGGTGATCAGAGACACTGTGATCTGTTCCGAGTGGTGATCAGAGGCACTGATCTGTTCTGAGTGATAATCAGAGGCACTGTGATCTGTTCTGAGTGGTGATCAGAGGCACTGTGATCTGTTCTGAGTGGTGATCAGAGACACTGTGATCTGTTCTTAGTGATGATCAGAGGCACTGATCTGTTCTTAGTGGTGATCAGAGGCACTGTGATCTGTTCTTAGTGATGATCAGAGGCACTGATCTGTTCTGAGTGGTGATCAGAGGCACTGTGATCTGTTCTTAGTGATGATCAGAGGCACTGTGATCTGTTCTGAGTGATGATCAGGGGCACTGTGATCTGTTCTGAGTGATGATCAGAGGCACTGTGATCTGTTCTGAGTGGTGATTAGAGGCACTGTGATCTGTTCTGAGTGGTGATCAGAGGCACTGTGATATGTTCTGAGTGATGATCAGGGGCACTGTGATCTGTTCTGAGTGGTGATCAGAGGCACTGTGATCTGTTCCGAGTGGTGATCAGAGGCACTGTGATATGTTCTGAGTGATGATCAGGGGCACTGTGATCTGTTCTGAATGGTGATCAGAGGCACTGTGATCTGTTCCGAGTGGTGATCAGATGCACTGTGATCTGTTCCGAGTGGTGATCAGATGCACTGTGATCTGTTCCGAGTGGTGATCAGATGCACTGTGATCTGTTCCGAGTGGTGATCAGAGACATTGTGATCTGTTCCGAGTGGTGATCAGACGCACTGTGATCTGTTCCGAGTGGTGATCAGATGCACTGTGATCTGTTCCGAGTTGTGATCAGACGCACTGTGATCTGTTCCGAGTGGTGATCAGACGCACTGTGATCTGTAAGCAAATGTTTTAGATTACTTTGTCACCAAGGCTACTCCAAGTCAATGGAATAACACTTGGCTCAGTTCCACAAAGCATAATTAGAATAAATCATTAATTAAACCATAATTAGTACAATGATATATGATTTGCTAATTATGGTTTTAATTAATGATTAACTTTGTGCAACTGGGTCCTGATCATGGTATACTTGAATATTGAATATCTTTGAGAGAAATGTCCAGCTACTTGTGTTGAATGTGACAAATGCTAGAAATTTTTACGCAAAAAAAAAGAGAAAATGTTTTAAAATGTACATGTACTATGTTCCTAGCCTGGTACAAGAAAATATTTTGGGAGTATGATTCATGGAAGTGGTGGTCCATAACAAAATTCAACATTTAGGTAGATAGTTATAACCAGTTACTAATTTTACTACATTTTAGCTCAAACTGGCTATAGCTTAATACTGATATGTCATGGGCAAGTTATGTACAACTTCATGAGTGTATAAACTTAAATCTTCTCTCAAACTGCTGGTGTGAAGTGAAATTTGGTGAAGAAAGTAGACACTACTGCTAGAATTCCAAATGAAGATAGTTATAATTAACCAGCAACTACTGGTACTCTTATAAATATATGGTTACTAGTAGCTAACTTAATTAAAATATTCAAAACAGAAACAAACTATACATGTACTAACATAATTTTATTATAACAACTTGGCTACTGCAGCCAAAAAACAATAAAAAAGAAAGTTTTACTTTGTATTGTCAGTGAATATCACATTCACATTTCCTTACAAAAACTACATTTTCCATTTGACATTTTCTTGATGAATTATGAAGAAAGCTGCATTAATTTGAATGCTGATGTTCATGTAGCCTCATGCTCTGTCAGAGATATCTGCACTTGTTGCAAAGTGAGCTAACAATGTACATGTACAGTTCATGTACATTTATGTCTATAATATTAGCCTGGCTTATAATAATTGTAGAGGAGTTCAACCCATACAATTAATTATTCATCATCTAGGTAAATTGAACCAATGCTGGAACCATCCAAACTCTAGGTAAATTGAACCAATGCTGGAACCATCCAAACATAGCTGGAACTATCAGCATGATTCTATCAGAAACTGATTCTAGAATTGTTTTGAGGTATCATGTCACTGTTTCACATGTATTATCTTCTCAAGCGTAAGAAGAAAGCATGTTTACAAACCCTGGATTCTTCAGGATAATATTTATCATAAAAGTCCAGTACAAATTCCTCGGGTTTAAAACCAAATTTCTGATACAAAAACATAGCAGAATTTGTCGCTGACACATGTAAAGTGACATCTTTACCCATGCATGTCTGAAAATAAAATAAAACTATAAATAAATACATGTACAAAATTGTAATGCCATGGGTATCTGCATAGTGTCTGATAAGGAGGTAAATATAAAATGTTTGGGTATACACCACAAATCAATGTTTGATGTAATGTTGTTTAACGTCACATCAGCAATCGTTCACATATTCACCACCAGATGTTTGTATTTGAACTCTATAAAGATGCAAGTAGCTATAGGTGAATTTGTTTGAAGTTAATATCAACCGGTATAAGTCAGTAGCTATAGGTGAATTTGTTTGAAATTAATATCTACCGGTATACCATGTGCTCACTGTAATAAACACTGAAGGTTCTTTATGAATGGCCATACCTATCCAGAAAGTTGACATCATTTTATAATAATAAAATCTCAAACAACAGAACAGTGACTTTCATTTCTAAATATGGCACATGTACTTGTATGCATGTGTGCTTGGCAAAAACTACTAGTTGTAGCTATTTCCAGCCAATATATGGTTTTTCTTTGCAGCATTTTCAAAATAGGAATACTGGTTCATTACTGGTATAATCAGGAAACCGTATTGGCTTCAGTTAAAAATTTTTCATGGGGAGCATGCCTCAGGACTGAGTGTATGCTTGAACACATACTGTAAACCGTGTTTTTTTAGCGGCAGTTTTATTTTAGCGCAATTGGCGATAAGAGTGTCAGCGCTAAAATAAAACTGCCGCTAAAATTACAACAAAAAAGGTCGCTGTACATCGCTGATGTGACTATGAATGGGTATGGACGCACGTTAAATGGTTATATAGTCAATGTTAAAATAATAATACATGTAGTTCTGAATGACACTGGTATGGCTTCCATCAATATACCCACATATGATAAGTAATTAGGGATTAATTACCCAGACCCGGTAGACTGACCACCGACAAACGGATAAATTAGGGAACACTGGCATAGCTGTTAATTACTGGCCATTGTATGTGATACGTACAATATGGCAAGTCTCCTGTTCAGGTTATTAGTTTTAATTTACCAGTAGTTGACTTCAAACATTAAAGTATTAACAATTATATCAACAAATTAAACCCGTTATGCGAAAATTGTTTATTTTTTTCTGTGATGTCGGCAACATAATATAAATCCTAATTATTGACCTCTATAATGATCTAAGCGGCTGTTATCGGGGATACATCGACAGTGTGTCGAAACATTTGTATTTTAAAAAAAAGTTGGTATTTAAAGGAATAAAAACAAAATATAAATATTTATTCAGTAAAATGTCTAGTCGACGAGAGGGCCAAATTATGATGAAAGCTTCCTGCAGACATCTGTCTGTCTAGTGACTTCCTGGGTCAGTTACGAAGATTTTCTCTCAGTAAAAGTCAAACAAAATAATTAAAACACAATTACATAGTTATTTTTATTATTTTCTTTTGACCTGGCATCCCGTTCTCAAATTTTATTTTTTTGGCTAAAAGTTGTGGGTTTTAGGCGAGAAAATACGGTAATATAAAGAGGTATTAAACAGTTTAGACTGGAATTGATTACGCTAAAACTAAACTGCGCTAATATGTTTACCAGTCATCAATCGCTAAAATAAGTATGCGCCAATATAAAGCGGTTTACAGTATCACACTGTGCCTGTATCTTCGTTTACTAAAACAACCCTTTCATCTCCAAAGTCTTAACCAAAATCCAATTTATTTTTGCATTATCAAAGTTTTATTATAGTTCAATTAATGTCTATTTTACCTGTATAAGATGATACAACATAAACTTGGCCATTCCTGCTCTTCTCCATTCTGGATGTGTAAATATAAATGAAATGTACGCCTCATTATATTTCACATCGGGTACCATAAAAGCAAATCCAATCACTATTTTCCTAAATGAAAGTAATAAAAGAATAAATTAGTTGTACTCAGTGCCTGAAATGTTTGGCTAACACCAACACACGTTTAATGTGAAGAAATTCGCTCAAATCATTTTCAATTTCTGCTGCAGGCAAACAACTTGATCTGTCTGCTTGACCTTTAATTTAATTTATCATGGACAAGTAAATTTATGTAAAGGGGATAAATGTCTACTTTTAATACATGTATTTTAAATGTTAACTCAATCTGTTTATGAAAAAAAGCTAGTGCATGTTGTCCATTTACCAGGGTTTGTTTTTTCATGGTCTGTTTATTGGCAAAATGATTAGCATTTTCATGGTGCAATTAAAAAGGCCCTTACACTTTTCTTTGCTTTAGGTCACTGCAACCTTGAATATGGGTCAAGGTCAACCCGTTCGCAAACTTGGTAGACCTTTTTATCTTGATGCCATATATAAAGTGTCAAGCTTGTAGGCATTTTGGTTCACGGCAAGAAGATGTTTTAAGATTTTACAGCTTTAGGTCAATGTGACCTTAAATTTAGGACATGGGCAACCAGCATCACAAACTTGGTAGACCTGTTTGTCCTGATGGTATATCTGAAGTTTCAAGCTTCTAGGCCTTTAGGTTTATGAAAAGAAGATGTTTTAAGATTTTACAGCTTTAGGTCACTGTGACTTTGAATGTGTGTCAAGGTCACCCAGCTTCACAAACTTGTTGGAGCTTCATGTCCTGATGCTATATATGAAGTTTGAAGCTCATAGGCCTTTCGGTTTATGACAAGAATATGTTTAATGATTTTGTTACTTTAGGCCACTGTGACCTTGAATTGACCTTGAATGTAGGTCAAGGTCAACCAATTTTGCAAAATTAAAAGGGCTTTGCCCAAGGAACATACATAAGTTTTACTATCACCGCCTTACTGGATCTGGAAAACAATTGAAAATACTCAATTGTTTACAAGCCACACGATGTACGCAGCATGCTGCATGAGCAGCATGACGACAGACAAACAACGATTACTATAGGTCACCCTGAGACTTTAGCTTAAAAGCACTTACCTAAAGAGTACCACACAACTAAAATCAGGATACTGTAAACACTCTGATACTACAATAAACAATAAAAAGATTTATCTGATGGAAGAATAACATACCTAGCTAGCCGGCACATCAAGTTCATCTTAGGCCTGTTGAAGCCCTGTTCAAGTGTGTACCGGTACATAAACTGTTATATTGGTGAACATACCATTCAACAGTGACTGTTTGTGCAAGCACACATACAAACTCGGCCACTATCATAATATTGTTCACTTCCATTCATTGCTGAACATACCTCTTGTTACACAGTATAAAATGCAGATATTTTTCAATATACATGTATGGTACCTACAGTATATTATCACCATTTCATGAGGTTGGCAAGACAGTATAACTTACATACAGATCTTGGTCATTATTTATAACCTCAACCTTGATCCATAACCCTAACCATTAGTAGAAATTTCTAAAAGTGTATTGATAAATATGCGAAGCTATATAACTTATAACAACCCATAGGTTAAAACTTAAAGAAAATAAGTTAAAATTTGTTGTACACTGATACAGATGTTGTAGGTATTAGTTTGTTGTACAGCTTTTCTTCACTAGCATTTTCAGACAAGCTAAAACAATGGACAAGACTAACTCTTGACTAATTTTAAAATTACCACTCTATAGTATAGATAACTATTTTTCAGGTTGACTACCAAGTCTGTTATACTTACAGTCAATTCCAGGCCAGAAGAATTCCTGACATAACATGTTAACTGATGGTATATGTTGTGGTCTAACATAACAATAGTCAATAGGTGGTGGGTCTGGTGGTTTCCATGTTGTATCATTCCTGTCAAATATACACATACAGTATAAACTGTGTGATTGCCAAGTAAAACCTATGGTAAAATAATTATTTGTCATAGGGGTTCTCAATAATTTATTTCAGTTCCAGTGAATGACAGTGAAGACTCCTACACTTACATGTATATTGAGGCAATCAGTTCTGTGATGGTGGAGGGAACTGGAGTGTCCCAAGAAAATCATCTACCTTTCGCAAGCAAACTGACAAACTTTCTCACAGTATAATCTGCCCCAGTCTGTCTTGAACCTAGGTGGAGGATGAGGGACACTATGATCTGTAAACTAGATTATAATGCACTCAGTCTCCAAGGCTATGTAACTGGATCTCATGTTGCCATTACACCACTGCAGTAGCTCAGTTGGTAGAGTGCTTGCTCCGTAAGTGGGAGGTCGTAGGTTCGAAACCCGACCAGGTCTGACCCAATACTTCAAAGTGGGTAGTGACTGTTCTTTTACCAAGCCCTCGAAATAAAAGTCGCAGTTCTTTTGGATGGGAACTTAAAATAAACAAGGTCCCATGTCAAGATTAAGAAACCTGCTGTATAATGCCATTAGCACAATGCACAGACAAATTTTTTGCACCTTTGCCTATCGCTGCAAAGTCTCAATATAAGTGACATATTCTTGACTGCAATGTTAAACACCATTACTGAACTCATGTTGCTTTTATATGTAGTAGTCTCTAAATTCAGCTTTTCTGTATAACAAGCAAATTCAGTGAATTAGGATCCCCCCTGTCAGCAGGTACTTTTTTGTGATCTGTACTTCTGTTCAAAAGACTAACTCCTCTTGTCAATGTTGATTCTTTGCACCAAGTTTCATAAAATAATGCTTCATAGTCTTGGAGACTTACTCTGAACAAGAAGTGTTTGGACTGATGGAAGTTTGAATTTAATAAACCCCCTGGAAAGATGGGGGACAATAAAATATTTTACCTGAAAAATAAAACAACGTACCTGTGTGGATATTGTTTAATTTCTTCTAACAGTTTCATCTTTAAAGGCCTTGATTCATAATCTCTTCTTATAAATGGTTTTAACATTCTAAACAAAAGATCCATTATCATAGATAATTAGTTGAGAGATTGATCATTAATGTGTGATATCTCCATTAATATGCTATTAAAGCAATCAAGAAGCATATTTGTGTATTTTCTTGGAGAGAGCTACAGGAATCTGTGAAACATTGTGTACCTTTATGTAAATGTCAAAAACATCAAATAAATGGTTTTGGCAGCAATGAGAAGGTCTCACCACAATAAATTTATTTTTCTGGTTTAAAACAATTATAAATTTTTGACAAAAGTTAAAATTACAAACAAACTTGCTTTTCAAAAACAAATTCCAACCAATCATTGGAGTGCCTGGTTGGTTGGTTGGTTGGAATAAATCCATTAGGTTGTGAAAATCAGTTACGAAAACTTAAGTACCATAGAAAATTTTTAGCAAAGCGGCAAATTTTCTCACATAAGGATCTGCTATGAGTAAGTTTTGAAACAAAGTGATCAGAATCGTTGTGATCCATTTACTATAGAAGCCAGCAATTAAGACAAGTTGATCAATGAACCTGTTAGAATTAACAAATTAACACACACGCTGTTACCATGGTTACATACACACATACCTAGCTGTATAAGGACTACATATACTTTGTAGCTGGTCATCTTCAGTACCAACAAGACGGTTTAAAAATGATGGCTGTTGCTGCATCAGAGCTCTGGCTGAGTATAAGGTTGTCTAAGAATATGTAAAACAATAAAATAAAAAACAACATCAGGAATTCAATAATTAAGGAAATTCAACAAAATTTCAGAAGCATTATTATATAAATGATGTTTAAATTGACAAAATTAATTTGTTTGAACAAAAAGATCCTATTATGTCAAACGTTGAGCTTAAGGAACCTTGCAAAGACAAAAACAGTTTACATTGAATTAACTAACATACCTGTTTGTAGACTATTAGACGTTAAACATATTATACAAAGAATGCAATAAAATCCTATCAGAAGAACACCAGAGCTAGCCTGCAATCCTAATTATCTGTCCATCAAAACAAACCCTTCATCCAAAGATCTTAGATTTGGCACAAGTTCATTACCGTAGTTCTTTTTACAGGTAAGCTGCAAGAAATTCATAAATCCAAAAGATGCCAAGAGAAAACTAAGAATTATATAAAAATAATACATGTAAATAGAATGTAAGGGTATTTTACCTGAAATCTATCAAGAATTCTAACATCCCTAGACAAACTTCTGCTGGTTGGTACACCATGGGGATTCATCTCCTTCACATCCTGTAATGATAAGAAATTCAATATTAGTCCAAATTAAAGGCAAATTCAGTGAATAAGGATCCCCTGCCTATCTTTGTTGTTTTAAATTATGTTTCATAAAGGTTTGGAGAAGGTGGTATAACATTCCAAAAAAATAATTGCAAAGAGTTCATGGTGTTCATTTTTACTTATATTGAGGTGGTTTAGGGATGGAAGAAGAAACTGGAGCACCAAAAGAAATCATGACCTTTAGCAAGCAAACTGACAAAACTTTCCCACATTAGGTTCTGTCAAAAGTGGGATTGAAACCTAGGGGCGAGAGGCACTATGATCAATAAGTGCACACTACAGACCACTTGGCTACAAAGGTCTCTAACTTCAAACAGAGGATGATAGTCTTTACCTGTAAGTAATGATATTTTTACCTCTGATTCCCATTCATTTCCCCAACATTTTCTGGCTAGTCGATTCATTTCTGCATCAACATCAAATATAGGAAGTCCCCTTTCTCTCTTTATCTTTAAAAAAAATGTACAAATATATAAGTTATCTTCTTAAGAAGCCCTAAAGAACATAAAGACAAGAAATGAAAAAAAGTTTTTACAACAAATATTTACCAAACCAATACTTGAAGGAATGGTACAGCTTATATTACAGACAACTGGTTTATGTTTGCCTGAAATTATTTGTATTGGTATTTATAGGTGCTAATTACATGAACATCTCTAATCAAACAATTTTTAATTAAGCATATGGTTCCGATTTACAAACATTTTTTAAAACCTTTCTCTTTTTATATTTCTACTAGCAATGAAAACTATTCTGTTGCAAATTCCAGCAAAAAATCCCAGCAAGCATTAAAATATGTGACTCCATATGTAATTCAAATAATGTAGTTGTACTGCACAAATGTTATTGAGTAACATGTGATAAAAATGTGAACACATTTTTTACCTGTCTAATAATTAGTTTTCTACGTAATCTGTTGATTTCTGGTGGCAGCTGATGACCTTCAGATGCTGTATTTAACTTTCTGAGTAACTGTCGTTCTTCATAAAGACTCATTGGATACACTCTAAACAACAAATAAAATGGTTATAATTTTCATTAAGTTTTCATAAAAATACTGTAAATGGTGCAGTGATACATTATTAGAACAAGTTTATGTGTACCAAATAACATCTACCGGTACTTAGGATGAACACAGTTTATCTGAACTCAAAAGTGAAATCAATGGGGATCATTTGTTTGAAGGAACCTATTGGTGGCCGAGAAGTCTAAAGTGTGTTTTACAGATCACAGAACCTCTCACTGCATAGGTTCACATTTTAATAAGGACCCATCCTATTGTGGGAAAGTTTGTCAGTTCCTTTGCTTTTCCCCAGACATTCTAAGTCTTCTCCAGACCACAAATGAACTGAACACCATGATATAAGTGAAAGAATCTTAACTAGGGCATAAAACTCCATACACAAAATTACACTAATAGAGAGTCATAGTGATTTCTATACACTCTCCAAAACTGTTTTGCATGGGTAATGTAGACTAAAACAATTTGTGATTCTGACATAGTCACTGTTGTTTGATGTTTATAATTCAAATAAATTGTCTAACCTTTCTTCTGGTTGTAATTTCTCATCTTTGTTTTCTTCTTCGTTTACTATTTTTCGTTTCCGTTTTTGTCGTTTTTCTATGTTTGTTGACACATCAGATGTGTCCATAACAGATTCTCCATCACTCTCACTGCTACTGCTGTTACTTTCTGAATCTACTACAGATTCTTCTTCTGTTTTTAAATCCCTCTCCTTGACAGGTACTTCTGGAGCACCAGAAATCTGAGTGTTAAGCTGAGTCTTGGATGGCAATGGCACATTAGTCACTGTCTCTGAATTACTAGACTGAAGAAATATATCTTCCCTTAATTCGGTTTTGGAATCTAAAGTACAACAAAAAAGCTGATATTAACATGTCTTGATTGCACATCAAGTCGTGTGTAATTTAAACAATTACAGGATAAGTCTTAACCCAGTAGACCATAGACATAAGTCGATGACAAGGATAAAGAAATCAAAAGAAATCATAAGAGTTGTAAGACCTATTAAACATAAGGACTCACCTGGTCAATAAACACATAATAAAAAACAAGATATGTGTCCACATCAAGAACCTACATACCAATAGAACTACTCAAACATACAGGTCACCTGGTCAAAAATTTGGAAACAATCAAAACTTTTTGATGGGAGAAAATACATGTAATAAATATAAAATTTTCAGTTTTATCAGAGAACTTTCACAACAAAGGTTAACACAATTTGTACTTTTAAACTCACTGTCAAGGGCAGATAATATATCCTGGACCGCTGGTAAACTTTGTTCATTATGTGAAGGTGACGTTTCAGGAGGAGTTATGGTTCCTGGATCTATCTCCAAATCGCTGTCAGATCCTGCATCATTATCATCACACATAAATAACGGAGGTAGTGCAGCTAAAACATATACATATATACAAAAACTTATTAGGTATAACTGATATTTAATATTCATCTTTATAAACATTATGTTACTCATTTTGGTTAGTAGCAGACAAGAACTTGATTGAAGACTTGATTTGATAGTCAAGATTAACCTTTGATACAGAAGTGATGATATTCTTTTCAAATTTGATTTGTATAATGGCTTAATAAGTCAATTTTTCACACCATTTACTCTTATACACACACACACACACTTATTAATTAATGTGACATTTCATGTGACACAGGAGACATGTTTGTTTTTTATCTATGAATGACAAAATGCAGTTACAGTACATACAGAATGAATGATTGATTGAATGTGGCTTTACATCACAGTCAAGAATATTTCACTTATTGTAATGGTGGCTGTAATAATGGTACTGTGGTAGTTGTTTGTTTCTGTTATTATTGGTTTTGTTGTTAGTAGGTGCAATGTCAGTGGTGGTACACTTCATGATGCCATAATGGTTATTGTGGCATCCTTGTTATGGTGTAGTGGTGTTGTTATGGTGTAGTGGTGTCATATCAAAGATATTAGTTGTGATGCAAATCATGTTGTTGTTATTGATAGCTGTATAAGTTGTTGTTTGTTGGTGTAGCTGTTGCAGTTGTGATGGTTATTGTGGTGGCTTTTTGTGGAGTCAAGTTAATGATATGTGGTTGTGTAGTTAATCATCATTAATTGCGAGGTAGAGCAAAGAAGCCCAAAGGAGGAAGAACATGTACTTAGGAAAATAGTCAAGACTTACAATTAGGTTTAAGATCTTTCTCTGTTAGCCATAAGTCTGTTTTACTACTGGAATGAGAAAATTGGCTGTCTTCATCAACTTCACTTTTTACAGAACCAGAAATAGATGGCTCTATCAGGGAAGAGCTTCCAGATGATGACACAGTCGACTGACTCATTAAAAAGTTTGAATTCTGACTCAGCGGAAAGTTTGGATCAATGTATTCCTGTTTGATCACTAATGGTTGTGTGACACTACCAGTACTTTGATTTTTTCCAACATTCAGAAATGAGAAGTTCTGAGCTGAAGGGTCTATTGGTATAAATGATTGTGGCATTTCCTGGGATGATTCTTGTTTCCCTGGAAACAAAATACTGGTACAAGTAGCAGCAGGCGAGGCAGTTTTAGCTCTTCTTATTTCCTTAGCCTCCTAAAATAAGGTAAAGAATTATTAGTTATTCAGTCTAAACACATTTAAAGGTCTGCACTATATAAACAACAACTGGAACTTCAAATTTGATATGCACAGTGTTTTTTTTTTCTTTTCCAGTTAATTTGGTTCTAGCACTGGTGCTGTGAAACTTTCAAAGAAAATTTGATATTGGCTCAGTTAAAAAACTTTAAATGAGAATTAGTGAGTGAATGGGTTTAAATAGTTCTTTTATTACCAATAAGGTCTCTCTTTTAGCTTTCAGTTCCATGGCTGCTTCTATAGATGTTTTACCACGTCTGCTTCTTAATCCATCCACCTTCCCAGCAGGATCCACAATGGGAGTATGAACTACTTTTCTTCTTCCACCTCTAGCTACAGCGGGATTTACTGGAACAAAATAATTCATTCCCAGTTCAATGCTGTGACCATATATATTATTCAAAGCATTCTACCATTAATTCCTAGAATGTCACTGTTTTACAAGAAAATGTGAGTTTACGTTTTAAGAATCCAATACGAGCACCTTTGTTGGGAAATCTCACCCAAGGTATTAAACATTTCAGTCAGAGTTTGTTAAAATTATGAAAGTCCACTTTTCCATAATTTTACCTTGATTATTTTTGTTTTGGGTAATTTTATACATACATGTACACATGATTTATTGTTTAACAATGACATCTATATGTGTGAAAGGAAGATATATGAGAGTGAGCTCTTGAAACAGGAACATCACAAGAAGAAAAACCAATTCTAGTTTACCGTTACATACATGTTTTAACAAATGGAGGTTTCATCTCTGTAAGCCTCCACCATCCTGTCTCTCCAAGTTCCTGTGCACCAGACAGAAAATGATGTGGACAACCAGAAGACAGGGTTCCTGCTACTGTACCATGCCATAAGGATGTTTTCTTCCTGAAATTATAATCATACACTATGCAGTGTTAGTTCTGATTGAAATGCATTTTTTCATTTCAACATCATACATTATGATGATTCTATTCCTGTCAACAAATTGCCATTTCTGAGAATTTTTTAAAAGTAACTGTTTTAGCAAACTTGCTAAAAATACATTGAAAAGGATGTTTGAAAATCTGGCTACTAATAATTTTTAATTTGTTGAAACCTAAACAAAGACACTAATTTACTGGTAAGAATGGAAAGAAACAAGAAGTCCAATAGAACCTGTGACATATCAACTACCTGTATTATTATAATAAAGATTTAATGAAAACTATATAGATATCTTAGATACCTGCCATACCAAATTCAGTTTTAATTGGCCCAATAATTTCAGAGAACAGTTGCTCCATACCATTTGAAATTCCATGTAAAGTGATTCCACATATGTTATATTTAAAGACCTGTATATTTCTGTATTACAAATATCTTTACAGTTAAAACATGAACACTGCACACTTATTTTAGAAAACACAATTTTCATGTTAATTTGCCAACTGGTCTAAACATGAATTCAAATTTCAGATTAGAAATCATTCACCATTAACCTCAAATTTGGTTTTAAAACATGCAAAATTCTAATTCATTCAATTCTCCTTGTGTGACCTTGTACATACCTGTGTGAACTAAACAAACTGGTCCAATGTTTGTCAATAAAGGCACATATATGTTCTTTCCAGCGATAATATCCAAATTTTCCCACACCTCCTGATAACTGTAGATTGTATAAAGCTAGAAGCACAACCTGGGTCCTAGAATGCAGTACAAATGTATTCATGTTACAAGTCCTGTCACAAGACAATGTAGCTCACCTGTATATATGGTTAGTAAACACAAAAAAAAATGATGGGTTTGTTAGATGAAATATTGTTTCTGTATCTAAGAAGTCAGCACTGTTTAGTCTGACACTTGATCATGATTACTTTCTTGGTACACATGTACAGATCAAAGTCATTGTATGTTCTACCACTATGGTAACTAAGTTGGTAGCAGAGTGCTTGTTTAGTTTATGGGAAGCATTGGAAATAGAAAGTGACTGTTTTTTTATCAAGCACTCAGCATTTATAAGTCACCGGGTCCCTCGGAAGAGACCTTAAAACCAATGCTCTGTGTAACAAGGGCATGAAATGTTGAAGAATCCTCCCTGTATATTGCCCTCCTAGTGTACTGCAAAGGTAAAAATTTCTGCCACTTCACCTATAGCTGGTCATGTCTTGATAAAATAAAAATATAACTTATGTTAAATACCATTGCATTTTCATCCGCTCAACATCTTCCTCATGATCTGCACTGCAGTTAACACAAGTGAAGTTAAAAAATACATCTCCAATCAAAGGAGAGGGTGGTCCTGACTTCAAACATTCTGAAAAATAAAATGTTTAATAAAATTCATTTAAAAAGTACATGTAACATGAAAGCATATCAGTTTGTGTGTGGGCATGTGTACATGCACATCACACTCTCTCTTTGCATGTACAAGATTGTGTGCGACTCTGCATGAACAATGTACCGGTATGTAAAGAACAGATAGGCATCTGGGATAAGGTGTCTGGGTCTCAATAATAGCTTCCGACACTTTAGTCCAGTCAGCCTAACAACATGCTAGCACATGCTAACAACAACCTACCAGACATTACACATATTCTGTTAAACTGCACTAAATATAAATGATTTTGGTATTTTTAACATGTGACTGACTTTCAGTAGGCATTTCTAGACTTATTTCACACTGTCAACTGCCTTTGAATGGGAAATCCACCATAGTGCACCTGCATGAGAGAGCCCATAAAATATTAAAACTAATAAATGATAATATAATATGCACAGATTAAGATACTTCTTCAAGGAATGAAGACTGTAATGTACATGTAGCTTTATAGCTACACGATATAGTATGTACTATGTACAGGTTAAGAGATGTTAAGTACTACTGTCTCACCTCGAGGATATCTTTCTGGTGAAATGGTAGAGAGTTTGTTTTACAAATGGGCAACCCCGGTTCAATCCCTGGAATTGGGGAAGAGTATCCTTTCATTAAAACTAGTATTATAATGTTACACCACTGTCTCAGTTATGAGGTTTCTTTCAGTCAAAATGGTAATGTGCTCGCTTTACAAATGGGCAACCCTGGTTGAGAGACGGGTATTTTTTTCACTGTAACTAGTATAAATTTGCATTAGAACTGAATCTTACCCAAATGGAACTGGTTTTGACATTTATTACATGTGACAGTAGGTGTTTCTGCACTTATTTCACATGGCCCACAGTAACATTTATTTTGTTTCTCATCCATTGTTTTATTTCACAACCTGAAAAGTTAAAATAAATTAAAATTATGTGTTAATTACTGACATTGCAGCTTTCCTCACGAGGTAATTTTCCCTCGACTTGTTAAATCTCAGTGCTATAAAAATACACATTGTTAAAATTACATGTGACAGGTGTAGTTGGCTAAACAGTATAGGTGCTTACTCTTCCAGGACACCTGGCCTCACTTCCTTGGTGGAAGTTCAAGTGTTTAACTTAATTTGCCAGTCTTGAAAGTTTTTACTTTGCTTTTGATTGTAATTTTGGCATGGATTAATTGGCATGTTAATTTGTTTTTCATTTCGTATACCTGTGACTCTTAATGGTGTCTTTCTTGATTCCTAAAGAAATTTTTATCCTTAATCCGAAACATGAAATCATGATCATATAAAATAAGCATTATGGCAGGAATTAGGCAAAACAGTAGGGTTATAGACAAAACGTACCCATGCCAAAACGTACCCTACCAAAACGTACCCAGTTTTGGACGAAACGTACCCACATTTTTACCAAAACGTACCCATACCAGAACGTACCCACCAGAACGTACCCGCCAAAACGTACCCACCATAACATCAATATATATCTTATATTTTTATGATAAAGCCTTGATTTTTTATGACAAAATGTTTCCTTTACACCTTCCTTTATTTCTAAAAAGATGTATTTTTGTAATAAATAAAAAATAACAACGGAGAGAAGAATTAAAAGCAGCACTCAGAGTAATAGCTTTTATGTGTCATATATTTACCAAAACGTACCCACACACATTTCCATAGTTTATCTACCTGGATGTATGTTCTTATAGCGTCTATGTACAAATGTATATCATTTATTTAAAAAAAAAAATGAAAACGATTAATTATAACTTAGATCCTTTCATATCAAGGGACAATAATGTAATGGTGTAAAAATTAGGTGGAATTTGTTAAGAGAAATAGTGGTTAAATATTACATATTAAAAGAAAAACTTTAATTTCAATGTTTAAAATTAGGTTCTAATTAGCTATAGTTATAAAGATTTTTTTAAATGTGATATTAAGAAAGTTGTCTTAAAATCATATAATTGATATAAATCTATTGTGTTTATTAATTTCTTTGAACTCCGAAATAAGGTATAGGGTGTAATATTATTTTAACAATTAAAACATATAACTTGTCAAAATTGACACTTTGTGTTCCATTTAACAGACATTCTGTTATCCTTTTAATTCGATAACAGAGGTTAAAAGATAGAAATCTTCCGTGTCTTAATAAATAATATTTAGTGTTGAAATTTGGAAAAGTTAAAGAATAAATTGTAAATATTAATTATCTTGATCAGTAAAATTGTCTTAGTTTAAACTCCTGGCGGCAAATTTAAAATTAATAGAATACACGCTAAAATGTGTCCGTTAAATAGTTCGTACTATTCATTTGGGATCTTATTTTAATGCATAATTTAGTGATAAAAATAAGTGGGAAACACTCAATTCAGATTAATTGATATTTGTTAATCGCGTTTCGATTAATTTGTAGTTCGCGTTATATATTTTATGAGAGAGAATTATATCTACGTTTTGAACTTTAATTATCATTTGTAAATATGACTTTACTATGTGAGAGGAATAAAAGTAATAAAATGGACCTGGATTTGTCTTTTTAAGATTATAGACACCCGCAAATCCCGCTCCACCGTGCTGTGTTTTCCCGGGAAATCAACGGAAAATAAAATCAAAATAAATTGTCTGGCCAACTCAAATAGTCAACCTACATCTACAGGCTACAGAACCAGAAAACTGGTTACATCGTACAATAAATGAATCAGATTTTGAATTATATCGCGAGCTCACCACAAGCATTCCACCAACCGGCCGTTATATGGGAAACGGCAAAAAACGCAGAGGATCTTGCAACAGCGAAAATTGTTTCTAAACTTTGGACAACCCCACCTAATTCAGACTTTCGTACATGTGACCTGTGTACTCAGTCTTTTAATAATGTTTTTCAGCATTTAACAACAAATTTTGCTTCATTGTTTCTGAAATTCAATAAAGGGCCATTTTACATACAAATATAAAATCAAAAAGGAAACTAAGGCTTTACTCCCCGATTGCAAGTTACATTCTAATTTTACAAGATATATTCTAATTCCAAAATTTATTAGGTTTAAAACTTAATCAGTTAATGGGTCAAATTTTAATGGAATATTAATGCGGTAATGAAAAACCAACACACGACAGAATAAAAATCCTGTTAGTGAAGCCATAGTGACCTTTGGTACGTAAACAATCACACAGGTATCAAATGCTTTGATGTCGTTATAAAATGAAAACAATGAACGACTTCATACAGGAAAAGAATGGTAATGTGTTTGAAGAAGAACAAAAACACAACAAAGGAATGATGTAGATTAATGACTATCCGACTAATCTGCCTATTGTTTTTTTTCTTCAATTTTCCTTTTAAAAGTCATTAGTTAGTTGTGTAGTACAACATGTTACTATTCTGCAGCCTTTTATTATCTTTATTGGTTTTTTTTAATACAAAAATAGGTATTGGTAATTAAAGAAAAATATAAAATAAGCATGTCTAAGAATTGTAACAAAGATGACCGACATATGCCTAGTAAATGGTAGTAAATAACATACTACTACTTGCTGTTTGGTAATCCTGGTATGGGTACGTTTTGGCATAATTTTGGTTTAAAATCAACAAACAATATAAGTTATACAAGTTTATTGGTGGGTACGTTTTGGCGGGTACGTTTTGGTGGGTACGTTCTGGTATGGGTACGTTTTGGTAAAAATGTGGGTACGTTTCGTCCAAAAATGGGTACGTTCTGGTAGGGTACGTTATGGCAAGGGTACGTTTTGTCCTAGACTGTAGTTTTAATGTTTCAATGCAATATTTTGAATTACTGCATAAATTTATTTTCCATATCAAATAGGTATATAAATTAAATACCTGTAGCGTACATAGATACATGTTAAGGGAAAATAATGCTTCACCTATGGGGTACCCTTTAGCGCTTGTTAGGCTATATAACTAAAATATGGGCGACAAGTGGTCGATTCCGTGCATCGGGGGGGGGGGGGGGGGGTGTCATTGTTATCATTATATAACTAGCTTGCACGATAGTATTTATACGTCACAAATATAATATATCACATCCTTCCCATGACCGAACCGTTCCTTAAAATAAAATATATGCATTTACCGTTTAAAAACCATACATCTTTGATACATGCGATGCATGTATTTTCTGCACCGGTGAGAGTAATTCACGCTCAGGAGTAAATTTAACATCAAGGAAACGCCAAGCTCTATAGAGTGTACTGTATATGCTAGAAAACTGAAATTAAGATATATTATTAATATTGTAATGTAGTTATTAAATATAAATTTTCTTTTTAATTAGAGAGAGAAATAAAGAAGTTATGAGTATTTATTTATATTGCATATAACACAATATCAACAAAGTTAATACAAAGGGGAATAACTCTTGAAATTTATTAACTTATTTAATGATTTTATGCCTTGGTGCTGCATCCTCTAATTTAGAATTTCAAGTTATTTTTTTTAATTTTGTGATTATTTTATTAAAAATAATAACTATTAAATAGTTCTCATCAGGTCTTCTCAGTCAAAAAGGTGCACAAGGAGTCCAGATCGTTTTGCCTAATGCTAGTTTGTCCTGTGTTTATTCATACTATTTCAGTTTGCCCTTAGTTGATTCACCCCACTTTATGTATTCCATTTTATTATAAATGGAATAATTAATGTTATGTTGGGTGTTTTATTAATTAATTTTATTTGGTACTGGTACTGTGAATCTTCAAAAAGTTTGTGTTCATCTCAATAAGATCAGCATAAGTGGTTGTTAATTGCTGTAATGTTGTTTAACGTCCTATCATCAATTTTCAAGCTATTCGAAAAGGGGAACAAGTTTATAATTCCCAAAGAATTAATCTAAGAACAAGTTTGTGTATGTGTGAGATGTGCCAGTGTTTTATAGTCTGCCTTGCACAATCAGGGTGTCATTAAGGTGCTAGTTCAAAAGTCAGTATGTTGCAGACAAGCATACCACTTCCTGAGTCACGTTACACTGACACCAAGTGAACCAGTAGATACTTTGTCCTCTTGGAACTATAATACAGAGTGGAAGGCAAGGAATCAATGTCTCAAATGTTTTAAATCTTATCCATGACCCAGCTGGGGTTTGAACCCACAAACTTCTGCTTTTGAGGAAGATGATATACCACTGAGCCTCCAAGGTGATCAAAATAAATGCATTACATGTAATATACTATAAGTCAAGTAAATATGAAATGAGTTTAAACTAGAGCAATAAAATGGTTTTCTAATCATTTCATGCAGGAGTTTAAGTTTACATAAACTTCATGTTCACACATAAAACACATCAAATAGGGAATCTGAGCAAATAAAACAAACATAATACCTTTATTTTTAAAAATCTATTTATTTTTCTCAAAGTTGTTTTTAACTAAAAGTTATAAAACATACATAAACATAAAAACAGACTTCTACTCAAACACAATAAATTTATTATACATTTTACGTGATATTCAATCAAAAGATGACATAAAAATGTGGGATTTCTGGGTTTCTCATACAGATGCTTTGTAAATTATGCATAACAGATGTTTAACATTGAAGTGGAAAAAAAAGGACGAAAACAATTTTAATTTAGACATAAAAATCATTAAAATGAGAAAAGTAAATAACATATGAAGTGAGATTTAAAACTTTTTACTGGATTTTCCATCCCAAAACATTTGTTTACTTTGATTTTCATTGACAGAATATTAGTTTAGACAAATGAGAGCCCTGATGAATATTTGTTACATGCACAAAAACAAGAAATATCTGCTACATGTATTTGCACATTAAAGTTTGCTTTTCGTTTACTATGAGCTGTATTTTTTGCATAGTACAGGTAACCTACTATTTGAATGTACAGTGGAACATGGCAGAAACCAAATTATGAATAGTTAAGATACACCTGTTTAACCTGAACCAGTGGCCATTTCTCAGGATATAAATGCAAAAAATACTGTTTGGTATATTAACCTGTTAACCAGAATTCTGGTTAATCTGAGCCAAATCATGTTCAGTTTAGACATGTACCACTGTACAAACATTGTTGGTAAGTTAACAATTCAGCAGTGTAGTGAGGTAAAGACACTGTGACAGTCATACCTCAGTATCCTCCTATTGTAAAAAAAGTAAAAATGCTTATAGATTGACAAACAAAAATTATGGAATCTTATGGACCAAAAAGTTCATTGATTATGTATACCTTAACAAAACTAATACTAAATTATAAATTCACTTTATGATATGTATAAATGAGAGTTAAGTTAAAGTCTGTCAATGTTTATATATATAGGTGCATCCGACCAATGCTAAATATATTTGTTTCAATGTTATAAAACAAATGGTAGTCCAAGACAATGAATGAGTTGCCAGTCTATTGTGAGATTAACATCCCACCATTTTTGCCAGTACACATTCTTTCTGCGAGATTAACAGCCAACCATTTTTGCCGGTACCTTTTCTTATTGTGAGATTAACCCTCAGCATTTTTTCCAGGACCTATTCTTATTGTGAGTTTAACCCCCCCCCCCAGCATTTTTGCCAGTACACATTCTTATTGTGAGATTAACCCCCAGCACTTTTGCCAGTACACATTCTTATTGTGAGATTAATCCTCAGCATTTTTGCCAGTACACATTATTGTGAGATTAACACCCAGCATTTTTGCCAGTACACATTCTTATTGTGAGATTAACGCCCCAGCATTTTTGCCAGTACCTATTCTTATTGTGAGATTAACCCCCATCATTTTTGCTGGTACCTTTTCTTATTGTGAGATTAACCCTCAGCATTTTTTCCAGGACCTATTCTTATTGTGCATTTAAACCCCCCCCCACCCCCCCCAAGCATTTTTGCCAGTACACATTCTTATTGTGAGATTAACCCCCAGCACTTTTGCCAGTACACATTCTTATTGTGAGATTAATCCTCAGCATTTTTGCCAGTACAAATTATTGTGAGATTAACGCCCCAGCATTTGTGCCAGTAAACATTCTTATTGTGAGATTAACACCCCAGCATTTGTGCCAGTAAACATTCTTATTGTGAGATTAACACCCCAGCATTTTTGCCAGTACACATTCTTATTGTGAGATTAACGCACCAGCATTTTTGCCAGTAAACATTCTTATTGCAAGATTAACATCCCAGCATTTTTGCCAGTACCTATTCTTATTTTGAGATTAACATCCCAGCATTTTTGACAGTACCTATTCTTATTGTGAGATTAAGATCCCAGCATTTTAGCCAGTACACATTCTTATTGTGAGATTAACATCCCAGCATTTTTGCCAGTACCTATTCTTATTGTGAGATTAACACTCCAGCATTTTTGCCAGTACACATTCTTATTGTGAGATTAACGCCCCAGCATTTTTGCCAGTACCTGTTCTTATTGTGAGATTAACACCCCAGCATTTTTGCCAGTACCTATTCTTATTGTGAGATTAACACCCCAGCATTTTGCCAGTACTAATTCTTATTGTGAGATTAACATCCCAGCATTTTTACAGGAACACATTCATTTATCAGATGGGTGGCTTGGAGAAATACAAAATATGTACCTCAAAATCATATCATGCAGTCTGACTTGGGTTCCAACCAACAGCCATTGAATTATGAGTCTTGCCCTTAACCATCTCCGCTGTGTCTTCACTTAAACAAGAGTGAATGAACTGAAAATACCATCTCTGATAAAAATCAACATCAGATGATGAGTTTAATGCTTCCATTAAGGGTATGAATGAAGATATGCTATCTTCAAATTTTCAGCACTACATGTAAATGATTCAATACATCCGTACCGCTGTTTTTTAAGATAATAATAAGAAAAGGATTTGTGAAAATATAAAATCTGTTAGAAGATGCTTAATTGAAAATGGAAGTATAACATTGTTCATTTGTTTATGTTTGGTTTTATTATCACAGACCAATTTTCAGCATGTATATATGATTTAATACTGTTGTTTCTAGCTAAGACACAAAACCTCAGCTCAGCTTCCGATAAATATTTTTACAGATACTCTTTATTTAATAACATAAATAAAATAAATATACATGTAATGTATATATATTGAAGATGATGATTACATCTGGTTTAAACAATGGTTTACAAAATATTTATATTAAATTTATTTTATATCAAACTTCATCGGTAGAAGGTTTTGACAATATGGTGATACACGAATAACACATATTTATATGTCTCGCCCTCACAATCTTTGTGGTTCCACTTAGTAATAATTTAAATTTTTTTTTTACAAAAACTAACGATAAATAAACACAATTAACAACATTGAAAATGCAGCATCTGTGTCTTGAATCTGCTCTCCTATCGAGGCCAGATGAAAATAATGAATTTAAAAACCAGTTTCAAATGAATTTTTTTTTGAAAATTTTAAATTTAACCAGACAGATTAAAGCTTAAATATTACAAGGAAATTGTAACATTTTGAGTTACTGTCTGCACATTAACCAACAGGCCACTTATAGCGTTATACTTTAACAATCATCATTTAGAGTTAAAACATGTACATAACAACTAGATATATATTAATATTCAAAACTAGAACTGAATAAAAAAGAAACAAAAAATCAGCTACATTAATATATGTATCTGTACAATAAAATGTTTTCACTCACAAACAAAGAACAGTTTGTATAATATACATCTACATGTATAATGACGAACAAATCATTCATACAAATAAATGAACACAATATGTTCTATCATAAGTAATACTGTATCTATATATACATGTACATGTGATAATCTATTTCCTATTGTAAGTGCTTGTTAAATGTTTTGAGATACTGAACATTGGGAAACATTCATATAACATTTGCATAAGTTTGTGATACGTAACAACACAAGTATAAAACTATTGTAATTGTGTGAACTTTACTTGAATTTGGACGGACTGTCAACAATGAGAAAATAAAGCGTGAAAATTTGCAATATTGCTTCTTGAAAAACAGAAAAAATTCCTTATTTACAGTAAAAGTATTTTCAACAAGAATAAAATACTCTATGTCCTATGTTGCTATGTGATAACATAAATATTTTTTTGTTCAAAGTAATAATAAAAAAAACTACATGACAAAACTTTATACAGTAAAGTGACTTATATGCTGGTACTATACATGTAAGTATGTTGCTATTGCCGAATCAAGACCTGACAGAAAAAATACAGCATAGCTTGCCTGAACACCAACAATGAGCAGATCCTGTTATGATAAGCTTTGTCAGTTTGCTTGATGAAGGTTTATTTGGGTACTTTGGTTTTCAGAACTGACCACCTCAATATAAAAGGAAAAAATACTGACTGGGAGTCAAACACTATCACTCACTTCACACTCGACCAACAAAACCATTAAGTAAACACAACTATATAATGTTGGGGTCCAACACCTGACATTCACAGTGGGTATGACATAAGCTCTTCTGTACTCAGTACAGGTGAAGTAAATAAAACAATAAAATATGTTTAAAAAAAAGTGAAAATTATTGAAATTTTAATCTCATATATATGAGATTATTTAAATGCAACTTTCTCTCATATTTATCAGTGTCATTTTAAATGAATATGCCTGGACTCTGCATATTTAAACATTTTAAATAACAATCAAACAAAAAAATTACCCTGTTTTAAAAAAATATTTATATATATATATATATATATATATATATATATATATATATATTAAAAGATGAAAATATATTTTATGTTTTACATGAAAATAAATAATTATTAGGCTTACCAGGTGTACATGTAATAGATAGGGCTCATTCATATATCAGGTGATAATCTTTAACATCTATTCTAGACTATTGTTTTTGGTTTGGTTTGAATTATGTTGCTATTTTACCATTATGGAACACATTTAACTAACTGGAAATTTCTGTGATAATTCCATCCATTGATGTAAAAGTTATGGAATGTACACAATATTCAGACAGAAGGACAGACAGACTGATTCCTGTATACCCCCTAAACTCCACTAACAGGGTATAATAATAGGGCCGTATAAACACTTCAGGGGTATATGTCACATGACAAATGGGCAAACCCTTTTGCTAACATAAGGTATTGTAAGTTTTAGGAATGCATAAATTATTTTTAAAATTATTTAACAAAATAGAGATTATCACTATATAACTAACTAGTATACTGCACATCTTTATTCACCAGACCTTAATTTTTCCTGTAAAATTTACAATCTGATACAGACACAATATATATCATGCGAAAAAATATCACTAAAACATGAAATGGAGAAAATTTGGTGCACTATTTATCAGAACTACGGTAATTATTTTGGCCTGTAATAGGTCTGTTAGTCTTGTTTAAAGTCTTTGATTTTGTATAAATTTAAATGTTTCCAGCAATTTGACATTAGAAAACAATGTTGCTATTGGTGATGTCAAAGGAATGGTTGCATGACAATCAGACGTCATTCAACATACAGTCAAACCTGTCTATAAAGGCAACCCATGGGAACCAGTAAAAATTGCCTTTGTGGGCAGGTGGCCTTTATACATGTATACAGGTTCAAATATGAATAAAGAACAATTGGGGTACAATTTTACTGCCCTTTATAGGCAGGTGGCCCTCATATAGAGGTGGTCCTTTAAGGCAGGTTGGACTGTAGTCTCTTATCACACTGTTTTTCTTGTACATGTACCCAGAAATTGCAAATTTACACTAGTCAAATGGCGAGTCTTACAGAACGTATTAAGCATTTCACATGACTCCATTATTTTCTCTGATGTAACTATTGACAATAAGGATGTCATGGGAATGGAAACCCAGAAGCACTATAGTAACAGGAAGTCTTGAAGACGGAAAGGTCCTTATGTAATATCATGCCAAATTTCATCCATTCACTGTTTCATGGACAATTTTTCAGCAACAAATATGTGAAAATTAAGTGTCAATAATGAAATAATGTAATACAGTATATAAATATATGGTTTGTTTAACATCTATAATGGCACACATTTGTACATATATATCTAAATCTGACAAAATTAAAATGTCAGATCAACTTCCAGAATAACTAATAAGACACAGGGGTAACACCTGACGGAGATCAAATATCACATATTCTTGATGCATAGAGTTGTCTCCTCCTTCTTTACTGCCTAGACGACCAGGAGTCTGAAAATAAGAAATAGATGAAAATAATTTTCAATAGTAACTTACCGCGTATACGGTAGTGTATTGTTTCATGTTAAAAGACAGTGATTTTGTTACATTTTTTAAAAACTACCTTCTACCTTTTAAATTAGGAAAATTTGAAGTTCTGACATGCAGCAAACTGCATAATGCCATGGTTGTAATAGCTCATGGATGCTATATTGTGACAATATCTAGCATTTTGTGGGCAAGGACAACTAGATTTAATTTGCTTGTGTATCACTGTTGTTTTGGGAATTTTAGTAGTCAAATTGGGAAAATGTAGTCATTTGTCCACAGGGAAAACTACCTACATGTATATTTGATAGTAATTTTAGGCAAACAAAATCACCGTAAGAACAACTTTTTAATTATTATTATTATTATTATTATTTTTTTTTTTTTTGATGAAATATTTAATCTAAACAAAATGTCATGTGATGCATGTTTTTGATTTACTCAAAAACCGTTTTTCTTTTATGCAGTTGCTGAACCAACAGTTGTGAGAGAACTTGACTCTGAAGAGCAATGCATATCTCTGAACCGAACATTTATAAGTACCAGTACTTATAAGTACCAGTACTTTTTAATATTTTCACTCATTACTACCAATCAACAGGTTTTGTATATAAAAATAACTTACAATAATGGAATCAAATCCTTGACTTGGCGTTTTTCTTGTTCTGTCCATTTTGGTAACTGTTTCAACATTTCCCAATCCCACCTCCACAAACAAAACTTTACCCAACTGTAAAAATGGAAAAAATAAAATAAAATAAGAATACAAAATGCAGAGTTTTTCACTAAACAATGACGGTAATATTCAACCTCTACACAAATCACACATTACTGTAAAATATATAAGGATACATGTATTAATTAAAATACTATACAAATAGTGCCATTGGTTGAGGGAAATATAGAGGATTGTCTCCCCAAGGGAACATTATCTCCCGAGTGGAGATAATCCTCCATATGTCTCCCAATCAAGGGCACTATTTACTTTATTATACCGAAAAAGTCTGAAAATTCTCTATTCAAAATTCATTTAATTGCATAAAACTGTTTGAGTGCCCCTAATAATAAAGGAGGGATATACAGATAGAAGTATGATTATCGTGATTTTCCATGGTTTCTGTGATTTTCCGTGTCAAGTGGTGAACATTGCAATTTCCCATGGCAATGTTGACTGCTCATTCAAACATTTGAATTGTTTCATACCATGTGATTAGAAATCGACCAATAGTAGTTTAATAATTTTTGGTGAGGTATGATAAATGTAAACAATGTTTTTGTCCAACAAATCTGGTGAAAATCGAAATATCTTTTCAAAATGACAATACATGTAAACATTTTGATGCTGGTTGAAAAATTCTGATCCAGGTGGTAATAATTATACTGTATGTGTACTAATTTTAGGGGGATTCTAATATTAGCGCCTTTCGCGCTCCAGTTATTGTGCTAATTTAAGTGCAACGCTAAAACATCTCCATATGAAGGAGACAAAATTGCTGTGTGATAATATAGATCCCGTCCACTATCCCACCATCGTCTGTTCCAATAAAGTAACTATACAATGAAATCAAATGAACTATTTATTGTAATGACATTAAACTGAATATTTGCATTTAAGTGAAACTGAACACTTTATTGTTAAGACATTAAACAGAATATTTGCATTTAAGTGAAACTGAACAGTGTCTATTTAGTATTACCGCTAATTCAAAATTATTCTTGCCTTATGTGCAAGAATTTAAGAATGCGCTAATTAGTCTACACCCCCTCAGAGTGGTAAAATTTGAGTGCGCTAATTTAAGTACACGTGCAGTAACTTATTGGTACAATGTATACTGGTATTTACAATTTTTGAAATATTTTCGACTATGAAAAGCACGAGTCAAAATTACAGTTTAATTCTGAAAACAAGATCACTGACTTATTTCCTTCAATATTTGTTCATATGAGATGGGGTTTGACATTGTCTCAAATTTGTATGTAAATCATACATGAAGCCAAACACTGGAATTAAAAGGGAAAGAAAAATAACAAATTATGAGCTTATCCACCTAGAAAAGGGAAAGCTAACCCTTGGGGTTAAAGATTTCAGTCAGAAACCTCTTGGGTTGAGATTTCCATATCCTACATGGATACTTATGAAAGATTCTTATAAACCTAACCATTCATCTATAACAACCTCTTTAAATAAGAAATCTGATAGAACTTATCAAATTAAGGTAAATATGTAAACTTTACTTACAGCTGAAAACTTTCCAGCCATTGATGGAAATTTTGAAAAATAAAGACCTCTTCCATATTCACCATGGATAAAATCTGAAAAATAATGATAAAAAAAAAAAATAAATCAAAATACACCATCTGGGTTATTCCATTGAGAAATAAACTACAAAATACCCATCAGCAAAAATTGTCATTTATATTATTTTCTCTTTGTGGCTTGAAAAATTAGTTAGTTGAAGTCTGTTTCAAGTCTAAAGACTCATTGGACAAGCACATATCCAAGTTTCAGCAACATTAAATGACAAAGAATACAATACAAAGGTACTACCTCTTGGATCAGATTGTCTATCCATTTCAAGGTTAACACTAGCCATAACTAGCATTCATTCATTTGGGTGGAACAATTTAAATTAAATGTGTTATACTTTCAAGTTTCCATCACAGCTTGAGCACAAGTCTGCAACCTCATTCACTTGGCCACATGTTTTCAACTTTCCATCTTAATTTGTTAAACAGCTTCAAATATGGACTGGATGTTTATAAAGTGCCATATATTAAAATTGACTCATTTAAATAAAGGCCATCCACTGACTTAATAAATATTTACTTTACAGACAGACAGTCTTTATATAGAGCTTCTTTTTGGTAGAAATATGAAAACTATGACCTTAAAACACTAGTCTTAATGTAATGTATAAATAGTCTTTATATAGATGTGGTCACTATAGCAGGTTTTACCGTATTTCAAAGTACAAGCATACAAGTGGGTAAATATAAAGTGAAAGACCTTAAAGAGATCAGCACCACCCTGAATAAGGCAAAGATAACTACCAAGAACAGACTAAGATGGAAAACAACTGTAACATGCTTATTATCCAAAACAAACCATAAATAGTTAAAGTATGGTATATCAGGAGATTGAAAACTTACCTGACTCTGCAAAACCATGTTTAAGTATATCTTGTATTTTCTCTGGGTGTTCTAGGGTACCACAGAAATATAAATCTGCCACCATTGATGGATCTTTTAATTCTTTATTTCTGTTTTTGTATTCTTCTTGGTATGTTTCTGATAATGTTGCCTGTAACAAAGAGAGATAATTATTTCATTACAGTTAGTATTTTGGCACTGTATTCCTCCCATTTTTAGGATATTGACTATATAATAATTACTTCATAAAAAAAATAGTTGACTACCAACAGATTTTGTTGAATTTTTTAAAAATCACATTTTGCCTTTCAGATCGGAAAGTTTGAATTTCTGAAATATAGCAAACTGCATTATGACATACTTGCATTAGCTAGACCCACATTGCAAAATTGTTAAGTTGCAACAATATCTGATTTTTGTTGGGCAACTAGAATTAATTTGCAAGTGCATCCATTAACCAGAGGCTCAGTGTGGCTGAGCCTGTATCGCTCACCTGACTAAAATGCTTTTAAAGCAAATTTGTATTCCAGTGATGAAAAAATGCACTGTTTATATCAGACAGAATGGCTAAGGAAATCACTGTAGAACTATATGTACCAATCACAGTTTTTTTTCAATCTGATTAAAATCACATCTCTCACTTGCTCCCCCATTTTTGATATAGGCGCGGAGTGGGAGATCTGAGGAAACACCGTTTAGGGGCATATGTGAATGAGCCACTGTTGTTACATTAATTGTCCAATGAAATTTCAGTTTCCGAGATTTTAAGAGTGTTTTGCCTTAATTGTAAATGAAACGGGCAATTTGAATTTGTCAATCTAATAAAGGACCTTCCATACATCATTCCCATAAAGTTTGGTTCAATTTGCTTCAGTAGCTTTAGAGGAGATAGCAAATATATGCTATTCCCATAGGGTTAAACTATGTTCTGTGCTGGCAGCCATCTTTTTGGCAGATCCAAAAAAATTTCCACAATCTAAGTAAAGAACCATCCATACATCATTCCTGTAAAGTTTGATTCAATTTGCTTTAGTAGCTTCAAAGGAAATAATAGCAAATATATGCTTTTCCCATAGGGTTTAATGTGAAACAATGTTCTCCACTGGCAGCCATGTTTTATGGCAGATCAGGAAAATTTTGGCAATCTATGTAAAGGACCTTCTATACATCATTCCTGTAAAGTTTGGTTCAATTTGCTTCAGTCATTTCTGAGGACATAGTCAAAAATGTGTTTTTCCCATAAAGTCCAACTATCTTTTGCGCTGACAGCCATGTTTTTTTGGCAGATCAGAAAATTTTTGGCAATCTATGTAAAGGACCTTTTATACATCATTCCTGTAAAGTTTGGTTCAATTTGCTTCACTAGCTTCAGAGGAGATAGCATATATATGCTTTTCCCATAGGGTCCAATGTGAAACTATGTTCTCCACTGGCAGCCATGTTTTTTGGCGGATCAGAAAAATTTTGACAATCTATGTAAAGGACCTTCTATACATCATTCCTGTAAAGTTTGGTTCAATTTGCTTCAGTCATTTCTGAGGACATAGTCAAAAATGCATTTTTCCCATAGGGTCCAATGTTAAACTATCTTCTGCCCTGGCGGCCATGTTTTTCGGCGGATCAGAAAAATTTTGGCAATCTAAGAAAAGGACCTTCTATACATCATTCCTGTAAAGTTTGGTTCAATTTGCTTCAGTCATTTCTAAGGACATAGTCAAAAATGCGTTTTTCCCATAGGGTCCAAAGTTAAACTACCTTTTGCGCTGGCAGCCATGTTTTTTGGCCAATCAGGAAAATTTTGGCAATCTATGTAAAGGACCTTCTATACATCATTCCTGTAAAGTTTGGTTCAATTTGCTTCTAAAGCTCCAGAGGAAATAGCATATATATGCCTTTCCTATTGGGTCCAATGTTAAACTATCTTCTGCGCTGGCGGCCATGTTTTTTGGTGGATCAGAAAAATTTTGGCAATCTAAGTAAAGGACCTTCTATACATCATTTCTGTAAAGTTTGGTTAAATTTGCTTCAGTCATTTCTGAGGAGATAGCCAAAATGCGTTTTTCCCATAGGGTCCCATGTTAAACTACCTTTTGCTCTGGCAGCCATGTTTTTTGGCCAATCAGAAAAATTTTGGCAATCTATGTAAAGGACCTCCAATACATCATTCCTCTTAAGTTTGGTTAAGTTTGCTTCAATAGTTTCAGAGGAGATAGCCAAAATGTGTTTTTCCCATAGGGTCCAATGTTAAACTATGTTCCCCGCTGGCAGCCATATTTTTAGGCGGATCAGAAAAATTTCGGCAATCTTTGCAAAAGACCTTCCATACATCATTCCTGTAAAGTGTATTTGAATTCGCTTCAGTCGTTTCAGAGGAGATAGCCAAAATGTGCGTTTTCCCATAGGGCCCAATGTTAAACTTTGTTTGGCCCTGGTGGCCATTTTTTTTGGCGGATCAGAAAAATTTGGGCAATCTTAGTAAATGACCTTGCATACATTATTCCTGTAAAGTTTGGTTCAAATTGGCTCAGCGGTTTCAAAGAAGATAGCAAATATATGCTTTTCCCATAGGGTCTAATGTTAAACTATCTTCTGTGCTGGCGGCCATGTTTTTTGACATTTCAGAAAAATTTTGGCAATCTAAGTAAAGGACCTTCCATACATCATTCCTGTGAAGTTTTGTTACATTTGCTTCAGTCATTTCTGAGGAAATAGTCAAAAATGCATTTTTCCCATAGGGTCCAATGTTAAACTATCTTCTGCGCTGGCAGCCATGTTTTTGGCGGATCAAAAAAATTTCGGCAATCTAAGTAAAGGACCTTCCATACATCATTCCTGTTAAGTTTGGTTAAAATTGGTTCAGGGGTTTCAGAGAAGATAGCCAAAATGTGAAAAGTTTACAGACGGACTGACAGACTGACGGACAGACTGACTGACGGACGACGGACGCCGAGTGATGGCAAAAGCTCACATGGCCTTTAGGCCAGGTGAGCTAAAAATTACCTATACTCTAGTATTTAGTTGTAATTTTCAGTAAAACAAAATTACTGACAGGAATACCATAAATATATTCAAAAGTTGTGTGTCTTAAGAAACTGTAGATGTCATGTTGCAAAGACACAAGTACCTCTGAAAAAATTTTGAATTTGTAGTCATGGTAACAGGTTCCATAACTCTATTTACCTTAGATATAGTCTGTACTTCATACTGTCTCTTGACAGTAGGATCTAATTCCATCCCTGTTTTGAACTGTTCTGTAACATCATAGAAAAAAGCAGCATCTTTCATGTGGTCATATGGCTCGGCTAGCTGTTGTCTGACATTGGACGATGGGAATGATAGATATTTACTATCACCTGACAAAAGAAACATGAATGTATTTATAACATTTTATCTTTATTTTCTATGCATGTGACAGTATGTAATCTTCTGCTTAGAAGGAATACTGTATATTGAAAGAAGAAGAAGATATGATATACAGAACCGGTACAATGACTCATTGCCACTGTTTATACAGGCTAATTGTTCGGCATTAAAAAGGGTTTAATGATAAATAAAAGGGGAACTGAATTAGAAAATAAGAAAACATAGGAAAACATGGATTTTGGTACTTCATAATAATTGGGGATAAACTGCCAGACTTATTGACTGAATGAAGTGTATTATACCAAGGTTTTACTGTTGACAAAATACCAATCATAGACATCTATAAATAATGCATGAGCAAGATGGTACAGTACTTGTGCTGCAATAACACTAAGCTAACGGAAAGGAGTCAGAGATTGGCTCCCGAAAGTATGAGATGTGGATAGCTTATGGCCTAAAAGCTGCTGAAAGATAGATTACAGGTGCTGTCGACATAGCTAATGATGGAGCCGAAATATGTTGCCAATTCAGCACTGATTCGTAAGCTTAGTGTTAAACTTTCGACAGGTCTGTACTGTACATAGCAGACAGACTCCCAGTAGGTAATGTGAGACTTTACACTCTGTACATGTATATGCACAGTTCCTGAATTTATTTATAATCTAAGAGATTAAAATGTCAATCAACAGGTACAACATCATAACAGTGATACAAATAAATGAATGTAATCATATTGATGAAATGAACAAGTTTGCTTTATTCACCAATCCAGATCTATTTTTTGATACAAACAATGTATCATGTTATAGTGTGTGTAGCTTGTCATGCTAAGGGTGTGTGATCATGAAACTGAGACACATGTATCTGAATATGTAGTAAACAACATAAATACAATGTGAAGTATGTGAAAAATTTAATCTGTAACACCAATTTGACTTATCTTTTCTATTGATCATAAATTAAATGTGATACATACATTCAAAAATGTTTTTAACAAAAAACAAAAATTTAAAACAGAATTTATAAGAAATCCGAAAATTACCTTTAAAATTTGAAAAAGTAAAAATCAAAACAGACTTTATTGCACTTGTTTGTAAATAATTTATCAGTTCATTGTAAACAGCTATCAATAGTATTTAAAAATATAAAAATAACATCAATAAATGATAAAAAGTGTATACAAGTTCTAAAAACTTCTGCTTCATTACATTTTCAAATATATACATATATGTTTATAATCCAACTGTGACAAAAAATGTTTAAACCTCTGAAGGACCAGGTAATCTACTGTTTTCAACCAAAAAAAATGTTTAAAATGAAACAAAATAATATATATGCTTATATGAATTATAAGAAATATTTAAATATAAATTTTCTTAAAGACTGGGTAATTTTGAGTTTTTATATAAAGAAACTCTTCTTGAAGAAATCAAAATATATACATGTATGTCCACATGTAGTTTTTAGCTTATATCGAAGTCATATAGCTGTAACATATATCCTAAAATTTGCAGATATTAGGCTTATTTCCTGAAAAAAGCTTTCAAAGCATATATACAGCAGAACCTGGCTAATCTGCTTTGGCTTGAATCCCATTCAGACAAATCTTAGTCTTTATCAGTTTACAGCCATCCATAGATGGAGCAGGCAAGCTATTGGGATAGACAGACAGAAGGACTTGATTCTGTATACCCCTTAACTGTGTTTATGGGGTGGGGACATAATAAGTGTAAGTAATAAGGTCAAAGTTTGCCTTTTTCACAGAAATTCCAAATCGGCGTAAACAATTCGCAGGCACACAAAATCAATCTAAGAGGAAGATATTCAGGTTTGATTGAATTTTCAGCAATAGTCTAATTTCCATGCTCCAAGCCAATGTGAGTACTGGTACATTGTAATTAACCTATCTGTTTAATTGACTTACCCACTGTTGTTAGACTCCGCCTACTGGATGGATCATGTGCTTCATCAAGGGAATGAAGTCTTTTCTTTTTGATAGCTAGATCCATCAGTTCTACTTGTTTTTGTAGGCTTGTTATTAGTTCTTGTGTATTAATCTCCTCTTCAGCATCTGAAATAGAATCTACTACATGGAACATCTCACAATACTTGTTTATTTATTAAAGTTGTTTAATAAATTTAATGTTATATGAACACCCAAGAAAGACTCTGTATTTATATATGTATTGGTTCCACCCTAAAGAACAGTCAACCCTGTGTATAACATCAACCCATTAAACCTTAAAATGTGGACTTTATAGACAGGTGGTCTTTATATAATGATCTTTTGGTTGAAATGCGAAGCTAGGAGACTTAAAACACAGGTTTTAATAGACAGGGGGTCACCATAGCAAGTTTTACTTTATAGACAGGTGCTCTAAATACAGTTGTGGTCATTAGAGAAGGTTTTACTGTATAGACAGGTGATCTATATCTGGAGGTAGTCCCTAAAGCAGGTTTTACTGTCTAGGTAGGTGGTCTTTGTAGAGAGGAGATCACTATAGCAGGTTTTACTGTAATTTATTGATAAATGAACTATTGTAACTTTTAACCATTTTAGCTAATGATAGATGTTATAATACTGATTTGACTTATAATAAACACATAAATATAATAAACAATATTTTTGCATTGATTTGATGTTAAATTTGACCCCCTTAGGTTCAGGGTTCAGTTTTCACTGTAACTTTCATTCAACAGGGTCTTTTAACATGTTGTAAAGATCACACATTTTTTCATGGACTAGTTAAGTAATTAACTTTAAGTAAATATTTAGCAGCCTTACCTCCAGAGTTATTATCCTGACTGATGGCATCAAAGGTTGATTTAAAACTTGAAAGTCTATAATCCAAAAACTCTTTTTCTGTAAATAAATAAATAATTAAGATTGATTAATTGGATTGGGTATTACATCCTGGTTAAGAATAATTCACTTATATCAAGATGTCACCAGCTATAGGTGAAGTAGCAGAAATTTGGACTTTTGTGGTGCATTCAGGGCAATGTGCAGACTGCAGGGAGGGTTCTTTAACATGCCAGAAATAATTAAGAGATAAAGTATTAAATAACTGAACGATAGGAAAAATTGACTTAGCAGAACAAAGTTACCCCTCTTTTGGAATGTAAATAGCATGTCAGCCCCTTGTTTGGCATGTAAATATCAAGAGACACCCCCTTGTTTGATATGTAAATGATGAAAAGTTGCAAATGAAACAGAATTATTTGGCAAACGACAAAAAACCAAAGTGACCAAGTAAGATATCAAAATTTGAAGTATTGACTAGAATTCAAAGAAAGTTCTTGAGTATCAAAACACAATCACAATGAAAAGAGAAAATTTACAATTTCACCATGATTTGTTTATCAAAGCAGAAGCTATGTCATCATTAAGTGCTTAAGGACAACAGATATCACCAGCAAACAACCTTTCAAGATCTTTCAAGTGAGTAAAAAAGTTTGTGGATCAAGTGTCATTCTAGCACCTAATGATTTGTTTGTAAAAAGTTAAAAAGGTCAAGTTTTGAACATATATGTTGAGTCACCAAGTAGAACTGCTCCTTATTCCTTACAATAGCCCAGTATTAAACCAGTGCTGAAATAGTTAGGAAACACTCTTCTTGTCTGATAATCATGTCTAAACTGTTCTCAAACTAGTCTAAAACTTCGAATTTACTTATAGTACATAAATTGTGTGTGAAGGCAAAGCAAATATACTTTTGCTTAAGTGAGAAAATGATTTTGTATGCAGTTCTTGCTGTAAGAACAGGACTATAGTAATGTCAATAGAAATTTGAAATTGATATTGGTTTTAATATTTTAAGAAATTGTATCTTGGCATCAAATCTTTACCAGTAATGGAAATTTTACTCTTTCAAGAAATAGCAACTTTTCTAAAACCCTGCCATAGTATTCCTAGAAATTGTATTATTTCAAGAAATAACAAATTTGTTAACAACCTGGCATTACTTTCTTGGTAATGAAAGCTACAACAGTAAACATTTCACAATTATGTAACACATGTATTACTACTCTGCACATCAATGCAGATAACAACAGTATTTAAACCATTTCCTTTTTCCCCAAGTTAAAAAATTGAGCTCCCATGAAAAGAAAATTCCAAAGTTCTACAAAATGAACAAAGTGAAGGAAATTTCTACATAAAATGCAACAGAATTAAAGTACATTGTTCTTCAGATTGATAAACATTTGTCATTTTTGGGCTTGGCCAAAAAAGCTACTAAACAATATTTTTATCACTGAAAACTTGACCTGATTTTACAATGACAGAAGTATGTAACAATAGGCTACTACATTAGACAGCTATACATAATAAAATATAAATAAAATTATTAATATTTCCTAATAAATGTTGTAATTCAATAGAAAAATTTAACATGACCTGATCAAGATAAATATAAACATAAATATCTAATGTTTACATTGTCAGAATCATCTTTTTTATCCAGAAAATTCTGTATTGATACAAACAAAACAAAATAAAATGATCTTTTTTATATACATGTACATACACATGTATATATAAACTTCTTCTTTAAAAATACATATACATGTATGAATCATTTGATTTATAAAAGCTTTTAAAAAATAAAAAATAAAAAGATTTTTTATAAAAAGTAAAAAGTGACCTACCTGAATTACTGTTAAATTAAAATCTGATTGAGACATGTAGGTACATATATCCATACATGACAAAATGTGGATTACTTACTTAGTGAAACTGAATCTATAGGGTGATGTATATTTACTAAAGGCTTAGGTATAAAACTCAAATAAATCAACTCAAGTGTGTTTTATATATACCTATTTATAATACATATACTGTATCGGCAAACAACATTGACCTTTCTGCTTGACCTTTCATTTAAATATTGATGGTGGGCATATAGGAAATCAGATCTTTATTTTGTCTAGGTTTATCATGGGATATATGTATTGTCTATGTATTAACTGTGAATCCTAACACTACACATGTATTGTCTATGTATTAACTGTGAATCCTAACACTATCCATGTATTGTCTATGTATTAACTGTGAATCCTAACACTATCCATGTATTGTCTATGTATTAACTGTGAATCCTAACACTACACATGTATTGTCTATGTATTAACTGTGAATCCTAACACTATCCATGTATTGTCTATGTATTAACTGTGAATCCTAACACAACACATGTATTCTCTATGTATTAACTGTGAATCCTAACACTACACATGTATTGTCTATGTATTAACTGTGAATCCTAACACTACACATGTATTGTCTATGTATTAACTGTGAATCCTAACACAACACATGTATTCTCTATGTATTAACTGTGAATCCTAACACTACACATGTATTGTCTATGTATTAACTGTGAATCCTAACACTACACATGTATTGTCTATGTATTAACTGTGAATCCTAACACTACACATGTATTGTATATGTATTAACTGTGAATCCTAACACTACACATGTATTGTCTATGTATTAACTGTGAATCCTAACACTACACATGTATTGTCTATGTATTAACTGTGAATCCTAACACTACACATGTATTGTCTATGTATTAACTGTGAATCCTAACACTACACATGTATTGTCTATGTATTAACTGTGAATCCTAACACTACACATGCATCATAAATGAATATTCCTTAAGAAAAGTCAAGTGGACAGGTCAATTTTGTTTGTTTATACACACATATTATTATATATCTGAACACATCACAATAATGTCATATTTATTTACTACTGCTACATACCAATACACAGTGAGAAGGTATATATATGTAATTCGTATTAAATCTTCTTTTCCTTTAGAGAAATAATTTAAACAACTTGCATAGAAATTTATATATATCTATTTCCCAAGGTATTTAAATTTACCTGAAGGGTGAAATTTGATACTAAAGAAAAAAGAAAAAAGTAAGGGAGAAAAAAATGAAAATAAACATTTAATTATTTTGTGAAAACCACTTAACATGTCATTCTTAAGAGCTGCAATTTATACACAAATATACAGGCAGGAAATGTAGGTGTTATCGTTACAATATACAAAGGGACCTGTCTATACTGAACACCCTCTATACTATAGAAAATGTAGGTGTTATCGTTACAATATACAGAGGGACCTGTCTATACTGAACACCCTCTATACTATAGAAAATGTAGGTGTTATCGTTACAATATACAGAGGGACCTGTCTATACTGAACACCCTCTATACTGTAGAAAATGTAGGTGTTATCGTTACAATATACAGAGGGACCTGTCTATACTGAACACCCTCTATATTATAGAAAATGTAGGTGTTATCGTTACAATATACAGAGGGACCTGTCTATACTGAACACCCTCTATATTATAGAAAATGTAGGTGTTATCGTTACAATATACAGAGGGACCTGTCTATACTGAACACCCTCTATATTAGAAAATGTAGGTGTTATCGTTACAATATACAGAGGGACCTGTCTATACTGAACACCCTCTATACTATAGAAAATGTAGGTGTTATCGTTACAATATACAGAGGACCTGTCATACTGAACACCCTCTTACTATAGAAAATGTAGGTGTTATCGTTACAATATACAGAGGGACCTGTCTATACTGAACACCCTCTATATTAGAAAATGTAGGTGTTATCGTTACAATATACAGAGGGACCTGTCTATACTGAACACCCTCTATACTATAGAAAATGTAGGTGTTATCGTTACAATATACAGAGGGACCTGTCTATACTGAACACCCTCTATACTATAGAAAATGTAGGTGTTATCGTTACAATATACAGAGGGACCTGTCTATACTGAACACCCTCTATACTATAGATTTTTGTTTAAATTAAGACAGGTTTCAGACACAGGTTACTGTGTAATTTAACAAGCAATATTCCTATTTTACAGAATGTCCATGTGATACCAAAGTTATTCAGTGAAGCCATATTTTTCTATTTACTTGGGGTAAGGTTTCCACCAACTCTTCTGTACCATGAGGTACTTACACAAGTGATGTACATTATATATAAACTGAAGAAAGACAAACAAAATTGAAGTCTTGAATATTGCCATATGTCTTACTGTTCTGACAATAATCATAAAAAATATTGTAAATACTGTACTAACAAAAATATCAAGTTAATACAATCTGAAAAGAAAAACTAAGGTACCTCATCTATTCTTTACAGATGACATTAGATGGGAAATGTCAGTCAAACCAAAGAATGATATCTCATTATGAAACATATTTAGACATAATATATAGCCGTATTATATTTATATATAGTACTTGTAACCTTCATGGGTTATGGTCAATGATTATGAGACAATTTATATGAATCTTAGTATAAATCTGCATTCTTACCTAAGGCAGGTAATGCCTAAATATAAGTGAAATAATTTTACTTGGAAGTTAAACTCAATTCAATAATTATTTTAACTTATGTGGATTTATACCTATGCCTGTATTTATGGAATGATCAGAAAAAGTTCTGTATTATGTCAGGTCTACTATGACATAGGACACCGGTTTTCAATGACTGAAAGATCATGTGACTTTTGTTTCTTAATGTTGAGTGCTTGACAAACGAGCATTACAATCTTTAAGTTGGTTATAGTGACGACTGTAGTTATTTTTGGAATTCAATATTTTCAAAAAATTGTGATAAAACGTATGCTTATAATTAATGCATTAATGCATGTAATTCCCTGTCTTTCAATCATTCAAGAGTGGCTATTGCTATAGAGAGGCCTTGATGGTTACCAGTAAGTTGTCTGGAACATCGGCTAACAGATCACACCCCAACAATGTAAAGATTCAAATCCTACTCAGACATTAACTAGTGTATGAAATTTTGTCATTTTGCTCTCTGATAAATTGATGACTTTTCTTGGTATTTTGGTTTCCACTATCATTCCAGAACTGACTTCCTTCACTAGTGAAATAACCTTGACTGAGGTGTAGAACACCAGACCAACCAACTTGTTGCTATGACAGTAATATTTGTAAATTTGCAAGGTATGTAGACAGTCTACTAATAAGGCAATTTTTGTCAAAACCTTGAAAAATATTGAAGATAAAGACAAAGGCTACTACCATTCATCAGATTACAGTTGGCTCCAAAATATTACTGTTAGCTAAATTGTATGCTTATGTGACAAAATTTATTCAAATTGAATTGAAAGAAGTGTGGTCAAAGGTAAACAGTTACAAACTGCATTTGTAGATAGAAGAAGAACTACCGGTAACATCTTCTCATTCATTAATACAAACAAGACATCTGTGGATGACAAGTACTTTGTATCATTTCCTGAAAAGTGTATTTTCAGTATCTGACCACAAATAAAATATTTTGATAAGGAGAATAATGGGAAGTCCACATCACATGGTTGCTTAAGGACAATGACATTTGGTCAAGTGTAGACAAGTGACACATAAAAATGACCTACATTTTAGATGTTCCTAATGTTTGAGAGCCATGGTTTTCTTTGATATTTAAATAAAAGTTGTACTGTCACATCATTTAATGCAGTAATGGGTTTGTTAACCAGGCACATATCATCAGCTGGCTATATGATGTTACTTTGGATATGTTGTTGTTGTTGTAATGTTATCAATATTATAAATCTCTAAGGATAAAACAAGTTCATCTATGTGCGAGACCGAACATCGGGAGGCGATCTTCATTAAATCTAGGGTTCAGGCTCCGGTTTTAATCAACAGTCATAAGTTCGTGAAATTGAAAAATGTTATAGAAAATTAATTGTCTCTTAAAAAATAATAAATTTATGATGATATCTCAAAGTTTTCAAACTTCATTTGAAAATAAAATGTAGAACTTCGAACTGCAAATCTATCAATACAGACAGTTCATCTGAATTACGGTAAATAATTTTGGTGGAAATTAAAAGTAAAAAATAACAGCTAATGATATAAAATAAACTTACTTTATTATCATTATAATACAGAAGACATGTATTGCCGGTTATTATTAATCACTGGAACTACCGACAACATTGCCATGCGCATTCCAATGAAATGTAAACTAAATAACAGAATCTGTAATTACCTGATGAGGTAAAAAAGCAAACATCTGGCGTGGACTCCAGATGTTTTACCAATCAAGCACCCACGGGTCGTAATCGGATTAAGAGATTACCGAACTGATCATTGATTACTAATCTTGAGTAACCTTCTACGTTACAGATGAGTTGTTTCGTTTTGCTCTATTACTTTCAGCAAAATCTGTATCATGGCTTCAGCTTGTGTTTTGTTAACAATGACTGGCCACATGTCATTCTGATAAAACTGTATTCGAGCGAAAGAAGTTGAATTTTCATCAAATTTACAACTTCGAGAAATATTCATTTGAGCGAGGGGGTGTATTTGAACTATCGAAGTTCGAGCGATCGAAGTTATGCGTTTGACTTTGAGTTATGCGAGGTATTCGAGGCATCAACGGTCCAGCGATCAAAGTTCTACTGTACATGTACAACCTTAAATATCTATGCTCAGAAACCAATGGCATTATTGAGAGTTCAAATTGTAAGATATAAATCAAGTAAATTAAGTAATTTTTTAGTTATATGTGTAGACTGGAAACCAGGTCCTATAGGTAGATAATGCATGAACATGTTACATTGACACGGCTGAACTTGATAAATCAGCAGGTGTGACACATTAGAGAACCCTCCCTGAACATTGCCCTGAGTGCACTGCAAACGAAAAATCTTTGTCACTCCACCTAACTGGTTTCCCATGAAACTGATGTTATTGAGATGTATATGATTTCCAAAATGTTCAGCAAAAATGTTAAGGGGACCCTGATATTAGTCACCTGTTAGTATGCTACACTGACAAACCCCTTTTCAATCAATCTACTATTTAATGACTCAATGTCAATATCAAAGCCTGGCACACTTCCAGTAATCAAAGTTTCACTGTACAGCTAAACATGCTATTAAAGATCACTCAAGGAATCTAAAGTTGATGACATTTTAAGCATGTGACATTACTGAGCAGGCAGTCTTTCTATACAGGTTCAAATAACATAACTAAAGAAAAAAAGGATCAAAACTCACTGGTGTTTTTCAAACATGTGGCATTATTTACAAAAGTATTATTGATCACACTTACCTATGATGTATCTTTCCTTCTTCAATCTGTCATTCTCTGCTATCAGTGTCTCTATAAGTGATGTCTGTTTATCTGTCTGTTTAAAATGAAAGAAACAAGGTCTGTCAGAAAATCAGTCTACCTGCATGGTCTGTACAACAAGAAACACAAACAATTAAAACTTCAACATAGGAAACTGACATTCATGTGGATTCTGATGCTGGCAGGGTATGACATCCATTCAGATACTACCCATGTGGGCCAGAACTGCAGCCAGATACTGAATTACATGTACAACTATTAAGCTAGTTAGCAGAGTTATAAGAATTTAGCACAACTTTTTGGACACTTTGATCCCTTTCAGTGCATATAGCATCTATAGTTTTCCCTATTAGTTATGTTCTCATGAATTATGGTGAGAACAGGCATTGAAGTTAAAAGACAAAGGGGAATAACTCTTTAAATACATTTCAAATTTCCTCTAAATTCCTAGACATTTAAAAATGAAATTATTAAAATTTATCGAAAACATAGTAGGTTTATGGTAACTGACAGTAAACTGACACTTACTGGTAAAATAAAAAATGAAATTATTAAAATTGGTCTGAAAACTTCGGAGGATTCTGGTAACTGACATGAATCAACTGGTGAGGTTTCTACTGCTAGGGTAAACTAAGACAGTTATCATCATAAACATAACTTACCATACTTTTGAGCTGCAGGATTTCATGTTTCATTCTCATGACAACAGACACTTGACTCTGATATACTTCTATTGTCTTTTCTTTCCTGTTAAAAATAAATTAAAAATCTTACTACACAGCAACAGATATTTCAAAATGCATTCTAATCTTGAAATAAAACAATTGAGACTCAAATCCATGTCTAATAGTTTTGACTACATGTAAATGGAAATTAAAGTCCTTATCAAGATTTTCTGCTGATATTGAGATATCACCAGCTATTAGACTAATGCAGTTGAAGAAACATTTATCTTTATGTGATGATCACTATGTGTAGTGAGTATGGTGTTTTATGCTCAAGTGTAGATTTGTTTACTTATATTGAGGCAGTCAGCTCTAAAATGGTGTAGGATATCAGAGAAATCCACTAACCTTCAGCAAGAGTTGACAAAGTTTCTCACACCAAGATATACATATCAAATGAACTATCATAATTGTCCTTTACAACAGTGTTTTTAACAATCAAACCTATTTTGTATTTCATAAATTCAAAGATAAAACTGCCAAATACAATGGTATTATTTATTTATCTAGACAACTAGAGGCTCCCAGGAGCCTGTATAGCTCACCTAGGTAGAGTTGTTGCAGAATGAAAATCAACAGATTGTCTAATGTTTAAATAAATGCTTGAAATTTATTACACAATATTTATTTCTATCACAAAATTTCAATATTATTTCCTTTCAAAACTAAACCATATTTCAAAATTTTGAGACAATACATACCAAGTATCATCGACTTTTCATGTAAAATACCTGAGAAATTTTCCTTATCCAAAAACTGGTCAATGGACCATGAAATTAAGGTCAAGGACAAAAGCCATAAGGCAGTCTGACTGATGTACTATGGTGGCCACCTTGGATTACGTGCGAACATGTCGGACACAATATTTCAGGTAGACCACACAAGGACTATTGTCACAAAGTTTGGTTGCAATTGGCCAAGTGGTTTCACAGGAGGTGATTTTTAAATGCAAATGTTATTTCAAAATACCAAATGTAAAGACTCAATGACTTTTGTGGCCGAGTTTGGTTCCAATTGACTCAGTTGTTTCAGAGAAAAATATGTTTGAACATATTTTCCCATAGGGTCTAATGTTAAAATATGTTCTCCAATGACGGCCATCTTGGATTTTGTGTGGCCCTCAAAAACACCAATGTTGTATGGGGCCACCCAAAGACAATTGTGACTAAGTTTGGTTCCAATTGGCTTAGGGGTTTTAGAGAAAAAGATTTTTGAAATTGTTCCCAAAGGGTCCAATGTTAACCTATGTTTCCCATTGGCAGCTATCTTAGATTAGGTGCAGACTTAAAAAAAACACCACTCAAAGACTATTGTGGAAGTTTGGTTCCAATTGGCTTAGGGTTTTAGAGAAAAAGATCTTTGAAATTGTTCCCATAGGGACCAATGTTAACCTATGTTCCCCGTTGGCAGCCATCTTGGATCAGGTGCAGACTTAAAATAACACTGGTTTCAGAAGGTACCATCTAAGGACTACTATGACCAAGTTTATCTCCAACTGGCTCAGTAGTTTCAGAGAAAAATATCTTTGAATGTATTTTCCCATAAGGTCCAATGTTAAAATATGTTCTCCGTTGGTGGCCAATTGGCTTAGGGTTTTAGAGAAAAAGATCTTTGAAATTGTTCCCATAGGGACGAATGTTAACCTATGTTCCCTGTTGACGGCCATCTTGGATCAGGTGCAGACTTAAAAAAACACCGGTTTCAGAAGGTACCATCTAAGGACTACTGTGACCAAGTTTGGTTCCAATTGGCTCTGTAGTTTCAGAGAAAAATATCTTTGAACATATTTTCCCATAAGGTCCAATGTTAAAATATGTTCTCTGCTGGCGGCCATTTTGCATTTGGTGATTTGGTGCGGCCCTCAAAAACCCCAATATTGAAGGGGGCCTCTCAAAGACTATTGTGGCCAAGTTTGGTTCCCATTGGCTCTGTAGTTTCAGAGAAAAATATCTTTGAACATATTTTCCCATAAGGTCCAATGTTAAAATATGTTCTCTGCTGGCGGCCATTTTGCATTTGGTGATTTGGTGCGGCCCTCAAAAACCCCAATATTGAAGGGGGCCATTCAAAGACTATTGTGGCCAAGTTTGGTTCCCATTGGCTAAAGGGTTTTAGAGAAAAAGATCTTTGATATTGTTCCCATAGGGTCCAATGTTAACCTATGTTCCCTGTTGGCGGCCATCTTGGATCAGGTGCAGACTTAAAAAAACACCGGTTTCAGAAGGTACCATCTAAGGACTACTATGACCAAGTTTGGTTCCAATTGGCTCAGTAGTTCCAGAGAAAAATATCTTTGAACGTATTTTCCCATAAGGTCCAATGTTAAAATATGTTCTCTGCTGGCGGCCATCTTGGATTTGGTGCGGCCCTCAAAAACCCCAATGTTAAAGGGGGCCATTCAAAGACTATTGTGGCCAAGTTTGGTTCCCATTGGCTAAAGGGTTTTAGAGAAAAAGATCTTTGATATTGTTCCCATAGGGTCCAATGTTAACCTATGTTCCCCACTGGCCGCCATCTTGGATAAGTGGAGACTTAAAAAAACACCAGTTTCAGAAGGTACCATCTAAGGACTACTGTGACCAAGTTTGGTTCCAATTGGCTCAGTAGTTTCAGAGAAAAATATCTTTGAACATATTTTCCCATAGGGTCCAATGTTAATCTATGGTCCCTGCTGGCGGCCATCTTAGATTAGGTGCGGACATGTCGGACACAATTTTTAAAGTAGACCACCCAAGGACTGTTGTGACAAAGTTTGGTTGCAAATGGCCCAGCGGTTTCTGAGGAGTTGATCTTTAACACGGACGGACGACAACGACGGACGCAAAGTGATGGCAAAAGCTCACATGGCCTTTTAGGCCAGGTGAGCTAAAAAGACATCCAGAATTTAACATTTAAGATATAATTTTACAACTTTTTATAAAGTTTGTTTAATACTTACCACTTATTGAACTCTTGTTCCAATTCAAAAACTTCAAAACCTGGAAGTTTTATTGCGTTTAATAAGGAATATCCTGAAAATATCAAACAAATACTAATATGTAGTGGATACTTGGTTAGTCTAACAACATCTTTATTCTAAGAACTCATAAGAAGGTTGGACGGTTGGTTGCCAATTGCTGGTTGGAATTTAGTTTTACATCCAAGTCAAGAATTTTTCACTTACATCACAGGTGAGTTTTTGGGAATGGTGGAGAAAGCTGAAGTACCTGGAGAAGAACACCACCAAACATTGGTAAGCAAACTGACAAACTTAATAGGATCTGTCCCGTGTAGAATTTGAACCCAAGCAGTGAGAGACATCATGACCTGTAACTGATGACTTTAGATCACTCTGTCACAGAGTTTCCTCCAAGTTAAGAAGGGGACAGTGAAACCTGGGTCACATTCAATATTAAAAATACTGGGTAATTTTTATATACAACAATGATTTTGTAAATTTAACTTTAAATTAGCAAAAAATCAATTATAATGTACTTACCTGAAAATCCAGGTAGAAAGCACATCAATGTACAGTTAGTAAACTGTTCTGCTAATTCACTGAAATACAATAATATTCACATTATTACAAAGAGAATTACACAGCTAAAGCATGCAACAAACACATCAATATCAATAACTTCAAAACAACTAAACCAAAAAGTATTTTATTTTACACTTGATCTGTATTTTAACAATAAATACCAACATTTCAAATATCATTAAAATTACTCGAAGACAACAAAGTTATAGCTCAGAAACCAAACATTCCTTAATTAAAAAATACAATGTATGTAGGGCTCTCAAGTGATACAGTATGTCAAATTTGAAAGCTGAATAATTTGGTTATTTACAAGTAATTGTGAATTTAAGGTGTCATTCCATTCTGAAGATCACAAAGGGTTATAGTATCTGTATTCTAGTTATTTTTTAAATTTCTATTCTTGAGTACAAGGATAGTTAAAATCCTCAGTAAAGAAAAGATTGTGAAACCAGGGTTTGTTATTATTTTTGTATTCATACCTTGTTTTGAAGATCTATTGGTACAGTGTCATTTACATGTATAATAAAATGAAATTAAGACATGTACAGTGTTTTATTTACCTCCATCTGCTGTTTAACACCACATCATCAGAAAATCCAAACCTCTGGAAGAATTCTACTGCTGCGTTGTCAGCATGAACTACCACAGCATCAAAATGTCCCACCACTGATGGATCTATAACTTGCTACAAGTATTAAAGTCAACAAATGATTTCAAATCAAAATTGTTTCAGATATTTTCATAACAATTTATGTTTTATTTTTTTTTTATTATTTATTTTCATTTTATTTTTGTGAATTCCACATAGTAATGGAAAAGTGGGTTGGTTATCATAATCAGTTACAATTTTACCCAAAGAAACACAGTGCAACCTCTGGCTGCATCTAGATATTGTTACACAAGTTGTCTCATACCCAAATGTTTCTCCTCCTGAAATATCTATTTGAAGCAATAAGTCATTAATGTTTCTGGCAACAAAAACTGAGTAAAAATGTCATGATTTGTACAATTTTATGTCAATATAGACAAGAGCAACAGTACAAGACTAATTATCACAAACTAAACTTTTGGGATAAACTAACCTGTAATAGATATCGTCCGATGCCATATTTCCTGAATCTTTTTCTAACTGTAAGCAAAGTTAAGTGTACCACTCTGTCCCTGTGTCGACTGAAAATTTAGAGAGAAAATGATATAATTAATAATTTAAATTGTTTATTTCCTTTTTTAAAGTTAATTTACTAAACAATATCAGTTATGTCCAAATAACATGGTTCAGTTTATACAGGTTTTCATAATACTCAGGATTCAGTTAAGACTAGTTTTCTGATTATTTAGGGTTCACTTCAGACAGGATTGTTTTTTTTTATTTAGGTTCAGTTTAGACAGGTTTTAAGCTTAATCATGGTTCAGTTTTCACAGGTTACACTGTACAAGTAGTTCATAACTAAACTGTATAGATACTCGGTATCAATATTCAAAATTCAAGGTCACCAATACACCAGGAAAAGATTCTACAGTGATATTTAACATTTGTACCAGATATAAAACATCATTGTGGAACTGTGAAAGGAGGCAAGCAATAGAGGAGTTTAACATTGTTTAATATGCATGCCCAAGGCCCGTGACCTTACAAGATTGGATGCGATTGAACATGATTTGCAGGGGGCAGTCTTAATAATGGTCTAAGGCTGGTAAGGCTTTTAAATGGTTAAACATTGCCGTAAATGGAATATATTTACATTTATTCATGAATTAATATATATTTTATGTGACAAAACTTTTTCCTACAAATAAATTTATATTTCTTTTAGTCAAATATGTTAATTATTTAACATTTTAGAAATTAAAACTGTCAAGAATTAAAAAAATACCAGTTAAAATTAAAAGATGATAAAAATGAATAAACCAAATTAAAGAAGTATAATTAGTATATTTTGTTTAGCATTTTAAACTTTTAAAATAAAATAAAATAAAATAAAATGGTTATGTTTGCTATAAAGACAAAGATATGATACTAATAATAGGCAGTCTATAGCTAGAAAAACAGTCTGGAATACATACAAGTTTGTAGAAGATTACCAGTTGTTCTTTTCTTGAAATAGTATCAAAACTTATAAAACAATATATTCTGTATACATGTATACAATTGCCTTTGACAAAATTACATTTAACTAATTTTAATTAATTAAACGAACCCAAAATTATGATGTACTTATGGCGATTACAATTACATTTTATTCTTTCCCTTACTCAACATTTGCTCCAAGAAGTATGATGCTCCTCTTATCTACACGTTACATTGCTGTTTATTAAAAAGTTTCTCATTGATGAATTGTTTATCTTGTAATGTATTACCAAGATTATGGTGTTGAAGTCTTAATCTGCTAATTACCGGTAGTATCCGTAATCCACCTACCTCCGCACACCTGTCAACATTAACGGATGACTCAATACATGACACGTACCGACAAACGACAAAGTCAACTCGACGCATCGGAAGGAAACTTTGAACCCCTTTATCGTCACCATCCATCGATAACATTAAGAATTTACAAGTAACGTTTTTATCAATTGACCAAACTTCATCAAACTTATTCAATATACAAGATAATATAAACTTATAAACTGATAAATGAAATGTATGAATGTAAGAGAATATTGTAAAAGTGTTTAGAATGTGAATAAAAAAAAATAATAAAATAAACTTTAACATTTAATATCTGTATGGTTTCAATAATTTTATCCGCTTTTTTGGTTGTCTTATTTTTTTGTTTATTTATAAAATACATCTGCATTTTATGATTTCATAAAAAATGGCATATGAAATGGTAAACAATTCATTACTTTTTAGAAAAAAATCCTGATTTATTTCAAACATTTTTAACTAAAGTAACCAACCATTCCCTTATAAAGTTATTTTCCAAAATAAAATTTAAAATAAATAAATAAATAAAAAAAATTTAATTGATAGATAGACATGACATGAATTTTTCACTTTGTGTCAATGAAAAAAAAAGAAAAAAGTAAAATAAAAAGAATAAATAAAATATAAAAAGATTTAAATATTTAAAGTGTATATTGACGTGGCATTCAAGGCCATGTTTCAAAATTTATTTATTTATTTATTTATTTATTTATTTATTATTTATTTATTTATTTATTTATTTATTTATTTATTTATTTAAATACTATAATTCAACCTTGCACCAATCATTATTCAATTACATTGTGGGTGCTTATTGTGTCAAGATTCAGTCTTTCTTATTTATTTATTTATTTATTTATTTTCAGATGAAACACTTAAAAGTATATCGTTTATGAAAATAAAATATAATGTAGATACATTTATAAGTATTACATATACACATGTACTAAGTTTCATACTAGCACATGTATACATGTAGGTAATAAGGGAATGCCCCCTGGCTTGCAGACGGTACACTTTCTTACCTCTAACCATAAAGAGTAATCAAGGGAGATAAAATTGTTAAACTCCCCTATTAGATCAGTTACTGAGACCCCTTTTATTAAGAAATTCATGCCAATTGAGAAATGGGGTTTATGATAAAGCTAACCAGTAAAGACTAACTACAAGGAAAAACGCTTGTGGCATGCTGATATTCAGGTCAAACCAAGAGTGTTGTCATACATATTGGATTTGAGGACACTGCTTAAACCACTAAGCCAAGCATAGTATGGGATGTGATCAATGAAAACTTACACATATTTCTTTTCAAATGTAATACAGCCAACAATTCTGTTCTCTATACCAATACTGTTGTCTTTTATTGCACCTTGTTGATTAGATCGGGATTCTCGTCTTTCTTTTGAATTGCTTATAAAGGTATTAATACCCTCTGAAAAATCTTCTTCCTCCCTAAGTTAAGAAATATAAACATATTTAAGTGAAACAATAATCAAATATAAAACCCGAGATCTGTGAATAGTGAATTTGGTCTTGAATATTGCTGCATTAACAGTTCTTTTAACCCACTGACTCACAATGATGTCTCACATATCTCGGGAGAAATAAATAAATTTAAAAAAAAAATTATTTCAAGACACAAATCACAATTACAAATTCAAAATATTGGCTCACACTAGAAAAAATATAAGTAAAAATTGATAAATAATAGAAAACCATGTAAGTAATTCGCTGTGTACCAATGAATTCAGAAAACTAGAAATCTGAAAAAGTTAGGAAATGCAATGAACTAAAACATGACCATGACCTTTCACCTTACTACATTTATCTACAAGTGTCTTCTTATAACCAACAACAAAAGCAATGGCAAATAATACACAAGTAGTGAAACTTCAACACCAACATTACTTAATGACACACAAAAGTGATGTCTGTTATAGGTGCACATGCAATCTTCTATAGGCAGACAATGGACATTCATATACAGTCAAACTTGACTTAATGGCAATCTCTATATAAGGGCCATCTGCTTAGAAGGCCAGTAAAATTTTATCCCAATTGCTCCTTATTCATGTTACTTGAACCTCTATATAAAGGGTCAACTTCCCATAATGGCCACTTTTATTGGTTCCCTTAGGTGCCCTTAATGGACAGGTTTGACTGTAAGAATATATGATTACTGGTTACATACTCCTCCAAATCCTCTTCTTCCTCAGATTCTGTATCACTGAACACTTCAAGAAATTTACTGGGCGCAGCATCATCCTCAACATATTTATCTTCATCAGCTTCTTCTGATTCTTGGCCACTCCCCTTTGTTTCACCATTGGCTAATTCATTTGATTGTTTTGTTGATTGATTGTCACTGCTGTCTTGATTGCTTTTCTTTTTCTTTAGCCTATTTTCTATATCTTTGGCAGTTTCTGATGTAAATAATAAGAATGTTACATGTTAATCATTATAATTAAGCATTTGTATCTTTTAATTTAAGAGAGTTTTTTTAACTAGGGATAATGCCCCCTTTTAACCCATTACAGAACCCAAAAAGGACAAACACCTTTCCATTCACATTCAATATAGAGAACCAATTCATTCAGGAATGGTTATCTTTAATTTCATCATGCTTCTTTAGTATAGTTTGGGAGAATATGAAAATGTTTCATCAAATTATCCCTCTAAATAATTTTCCCTGTATAAACTTAGAGCCTAACAGCAGAGATTACTATAGCTGCATGAGTGAATGTACTAAGTTAAATATTTTTTACTTGTGAAATATACATGTATATGTACTATGAACCTTTTTTTTTTTTTTTGTACAAAAGTCAATGTTTGTTAATATAAAGGAACATTTTACAAAAGTCAGTATCTGCTATGGATGCTCTCTTCAGAACAAATCCTTATTGTAATCCCTAAAGGAGTAGATATGAAGAGTTATATTTAGCCTCTAACTGTAAAATTGTAAATAACTGACTTAAAACATAATTAAAAGTATGTCTATTAAAAAGCTGTAGAAATAAATCAAGTTTATAGCTGAAATTATAAACAATTTTTATCTCAAAATTTCAATGACACCTATTTGAACATACAAGATATTTTACCAAACACTGTAGGTCTGACTGAAATGTTACAGGTTGAGCTCAGGTCTCTGGACTGGTAACTAAATTTTGTAATCTGGTTTCAACCAATAAATACTTCTAAATATACAGTATTAAATTAATGACATTTATATTTATAAATGGAGAGAAAAATTCAAACTAAAACTTTTTGTACTGATGGCAAAGCTCTATCAACTGAACAACTTAACTGAACCACTGAAATGAAACACTGAACTGATCCACTAAAATGAACCACTCAACTGACTCCCTCAAATGAACCACTCAGACCACTGCATATTACTCATACCTTTGACATCTCTGACTAGAATAATTGTCCTGGCCCATTTTTCACACACTGTTGAATACAGAACATCTGGGGTCATTTCTGTTAAGGTCACATCATACAGTCCAACTACAGCATGTAGTAACTCTCTGTTTGATATCTGTCAATTTTATAAGAAAAATAATTTTATATATACTACAGACCATAAACATTTGCAGTAGTTTTTATATCAGAAGTTTTACTCGTGCCTTACACTAAAATCAAGTTGTGATTAAATAATTTATCACTGGTTGGAAGAACATATGAGAACGTATTGGTAGCCCTCTAAAATAAAAGACACAAGTATACTAATTATCAATAAAAGAAAGCTATTAACTAGAACTGTCTCTTCAGAGCCAATCCCCCCTGCATTGACCTCCTGACCTTGACCTTTGACTTATGCACATAAGTCTGATATGTGACACATCATCTCATGTTGGTTTACATTTGTACCAAGTTTGATCAAAATCTATGGATTGACATGGAAGATATGGAGTGGACACTATATCAAGTGAACAACCAGATTGACAGACAGACAGTATGATTCCTATATAACCCCTAAACTTCGTTTGTGGGGGTATAAATAAAAGCTACCAATGACATTTGCCTATTGTAATGTGTTGTATTGTTAGTACATTTTGTATTAACATTTGTTTGAATCTATTATTTGCAGTAGATAAAACATTCATAATGTGCTGGTTTCCCATAAATAATGGCAAGTACATGTATATAATCTTGGATTATACATATACACATGGTACAATGGCAAACCCATTTTTCTCTACAAACGAATTGTAATATAATATATATGCAAGTTGTGCATGCACATTTACAATATCAAATATTCACATGACCTTGACCTTAATCCACTAGTATTCTCAACTTTATAAATTTCATCTCTAAAATGAATTTTTTTATATGGATGACTATTTTGTCTATCAGTGTCTATAATGTCACAAGTATGTTTAGTTATGTATGGGTGGATACTAATGATGTCTTACACCTAGCAAAGATTACTTCATGAAATTACCAACATGTTCAGACTATTGGTTCTAAATGAAGTGCCTGGAGAAAACCACCAATCTTTGCCAAAGAAGCTAACAAACTTTCTCTTTAAGATCTTAACCACTGCGGTAGCTCAGTTGGTAGAGTGCTCGCTCCGTAAGTGGAAGGTTGTGGGTTCAATCCCCGGCCAGGTCTGACCCAAGACTTGAAAGTGGGTAGTAACTGGTTGGGAACTTAAAATAAACGAGGTCCCATGTCACAGTAGGCTTGGCACGCTAAAGAACCCTGCTGTATAATGCCATCAGCGCAACACACAGGCAAAATTTCTGCACCTTCGCCTATAGCTGGCGACGTCTTGATATAAGTGAAATATTCTTGACTGGGACCTTAAACACTATTACTCAACTCAATCAACTCACTCTTTAAGATCTGTCTACAATGGGAATGAAATCTAGGTGGTGAGATGATAAAAGTCTTCATAGATAACTTAATCACAAAACATAGGATAAAGAGTCATTCCAATGTTAACATTTTTTTTAAAGAACAAAAAACCTTATAAAAATTGCACATAATTTAGCAGATATACATTTGTACTGTATCGTTCTTCCTGTATAATTAAAAAATTAATTTATAAGCTTCCTGGAGGAAGGAAACAGTTTTAATGGCAATTTTTACAAAACATGAAAATAAAATCATAAAATCATGATTTATGATTTTTAAACAAGACTATTTAAATGTATTTTAAAAAAGTTATGTAGGCCTTATAACCAAGTGTAATCTTGTGATCTGAGAGAACTCCCACAAACTTTATAGATGCTTATCTAGTAGTTTCCTGGTAGCTCAGTTCGATTCGCACTTGCCTATAGTATGGAAGGTCTGATGTTTAGATCCCCAGTCTGGCTGTTATAATTTCAAAACAGTGTCTAACATGTGGGTTTTGTTAGAAACCATGTTTTCAGTAATCAGTATATGTTAATGAAGATTAACCAATTTTCTGCTTTTAAGAGTGGCCATGGTGAACTGGCTATGTTTTGGCTATTTTCCATGGGACAGTTGGAAACTAAAAATTAATAGTGGAGAAATGTAGCTGTCTGGGTAGCTCAGTTGGTAGAGTACTTGCCCACAGTGCTTGGAGGTTCTTGGTTCAATCTACAGTCTGACCATGTTTTTGTCCTTCCTGTTACAATTTCAAAATGGTGGGTTTGTTTACAAACCATGTTTATGGTAATCAGTATTTGAAATGAAGATTACCATAATTTTTTTTGGGGGAGGGGGTTATTTAGGAAAGAAGTTCTGTTTGTTATTAAATGTTGATTGTTTGCTTACGATTGACAATTAAATTTTGTAGCAAATTGTTAGCAACCTGTGTGGGCGCAAACTGGTTGCCAATTTGTCTATTGCCAATAAACAAGATTTCTGGCGATTAAAAAATAAACCAGAATCGCCAAAGTGGTGAAAATGCATTAACAGTCAATGTTGTGAAAACAACATGAATCGGTTCAATTCTTATCCTACTAGTGTGGCGACACCTTTAGGGTTTTCGCGGGAAAGAATGGAACAATCTAGAGGATTTCTATTAGTAGAGCTCATCCACAGAACTTGCCACTCAAAAGTTTAACACTGACCTAACGGATAAGTGCCAAACCTACCAATAATTTGGTAAAGAATTGGTTACTTTATTATGGGTATGGATTGAAAACGGTACGTTAAATTTATTTTGGATGATAGGATCGACTTTAAACAGTTATTGTGGATTTTATGTGACCGTCCCACATCTAGCCTTATCACGACTGAGGTCTACTACCATAAGGCTCAGGCTAATTTTCAAAACTCAGAATTTTACTCATTTTACTTCATATTCTGAAAGAAGACAATATTCTGAATTAAATGATATATAACATGGTGCTCGCATATTTGTTGAAAAATTTAATAAGCAAGCATAATTATGTGGAGAGATATCGATCAATGTTCAAAGCTCACTCGTCCTACCTCGCATGAATTTTGACCGATTGGAAAAAGTGTAGCCCGTATTTTCTTTAATAACTTCAAACATATCAAATATTTTTTAAAATCAAAAATATATTTAAACAATTTAGGTCATGCCCGAAATTATGTAAAAAATATTATAAAAATCCAATAGATATTTATTGAAATATAGATCAATGAAAATTCGGTGGTAAAATTTTGTTATCCTGCCTCGGATGAATTTTTATCGATTGAAAAATGTGTAGCCCATGTTTTTTGTAATAACTTCAAAAATATCAAATATTTTTTAAAATCAAAAAAATATTTTAAAATTTGAGGTCATGCCCGATATTATGTATAAATATTATAAGAATCCAATGGACATTTATTGAAATATAGATCATTGAAAATTGGGTGTAAGATTTTGCCAGCCCGCCTACACATTTTATACCCCCTCCAATGTTTACACCCAAAATGTGGTCTTGCCATAGGAAGTGTATGGTGCGGTGGAAGTCCTTACGCTGGAAATATAGTGCTATAGTCAATCAATTCAGGTTTAAATTTTTGCAAACCTAAGAACCTCTCACCTTGGCAATATTGCACAGTACTACCTATTAACAAATTTAAATGAGCATGGTCTAAGGAAGGGCATCTGGGTTTGTTTTATGCACTACTTTTGACCGTCCCACATCTGGCCTTATCACGACTGAGGTCTACTACCTTAACTTGAATGTACTGCCTTTTATTATGCATACTACTGACACACTTATTGAATCTGACTACTGTATATTTAGCAAATTTCAGAGAAAGCAAGATCACAAAATATTTTAGAGATTTCAAAATGACGGGTACAAATCAATGATTCTTTTACTTACATGAGCTGGGTGGTTACTAAAAAATTCTGTTTCGGCTCCATCCTTACTTCATACCGGTATATCATTTTATGCCACAAAATATAACCTGGGTGGGTGTTTACAATGGAAAATGTTTTAACGAAATGATGGGGTTCTTTCTGTTACATAGTCATGACGAAATAGTTGACTATTTACGTAGGTTAGTGCAGCTCAAGAACAGATTGATTTAATAAAGTAATAAGTGAACTACATTTCTGCATTTTCAAACCTTTGAAAAAAATGACATAAATTGAAACTTTTAAACTTAACCCAACCTTTGAGGTACCCTTCATTGTACTCCTTGTGATCCTGCGTAAATAATAAATTCTTCCGTCATCATCATGTCACACAAAAGACATTAAAAGAATTTTTTACCATTGTAAACACCCATCCAAAATACGTTTTGGTGTATTAAAGGAGTTATAATGCATGGATTAGATCGAAATTAGGATTATTAGCAATGACTCTGCTCATGTAAGTAAATGATTAATTGGTTTTTAACCGTGCCATTCAAATCTTTGAAATATTAGCATTGTTCCTTTCTCTGTAGCAGAGTAAACAGACAGTAGTTAACTTCATGAGCTGTAGGATGCAGGGATGGGTGGTCAGCAACTGACTTTTAAAACATATCTGAAAGGTGGTCGTTTGGACCTTGTTTTGTTTATTTGTTCAATTTTGATGGCTAATCAAATTTTAATTTGACTACTAAAATTAGGCAAACATTAGCCAACAGGCTAATAGTGCTGTAATATATTCCCAGCGCTAACACAGGCAACACGAACTTTGGCAACTCCACAAGGATTGAAGACAGTTTGAAGGATGTCCAACAGTCGGCGTCATTAATGCAAAAATCGAGCAACCCCATAATGGTTTTATATAAGACTATAAGATGTCATACCCCGGGAATAATTCCTACATCTGCAGCAGAAACAGCAGATGTGTTGCTTGGTACAAGTTGCACAAGACGTCGTAGATCCACGAGGATGGGACATGCCGTTACTGAATCGCCAGACTTATTTGTGAAAGTTATTTTATCTGATAATTGTGCTCCTGGTCGACTAAACGCATCTTCCATTCTATCATGTAGTGAATTAACTTCTGTCATTGCATTTTTAAAAGCCGCAATGTCTGCGGAATCTAACGGGTCAGAACCTGCAGTATTTTTTCCGTCCGCCATAATGTCAACAAAATAGTTCCGCAGTGAATATCTAGGTGCTTTTTTCCGACATGGTGGCGATATTTAATATTTTACTTTTGTGATAACGAGTACTAATAACAATATACCGAGTTTTTTTTAAAAAATAAATAAATATATTTTATGTTAGAAGAGAAAATAATTTTTAAATGCAGTTTGGGTCATTGTTGCTCACCTGGTCCCATCTCTACTCGAGTTATCTCTCCTTACACAATGGCGTGGCCAGAATCGATGGCGTTAGTTTTAAGTAGTACTGATTCCCTCCATTTGATTGTTCCCGATAAATCTGTCTGTGGTTGATGCTCAGTTCAAATGTTTTAATGATAACAAAGAAACCAAAAAAGTTGCAAAACTAGACAATGTTTTAGAATTTTTATTATTCATTATAAAAATCAAGTTTTAGTAGCAAATAAGTAAATAACAAAATAATTAAATAGTGTACAAAGGGAGACAATTCTGTTCATCATTAAAAAACACAGAATACTTGTATATTACATGTATATGATTGATATAAAGATAGCTTTTTGTTTTAAATTTGATGAATAAATCAACATTAAAGCTGCGTAGTAAAGATATAACAAACTGGTCACGACTTCCATATCTACTAATGTAAAATACTTTCAATATACAATGCACTTCACACTTACATGTGACATTTGAACTACTAGTATGGAAAATTATGTAAAATAATTAAAATTATCGTGAATTTTATCTCTCAATGACTGTTAATCAGTCATTCCACTCTGAGGACCTCATTGTTCCCGATAAATCTGTCTGTGGGAGATTTATCGGGAACAATCAAAGGGAGGGAACCAGTACTATAGAATTAAGGCATTACCTTCAAGTGATTGAAGCATTTTTATTTCGAAGTGGTTATTGCCCTGTATGTGTCAATAAAAAATGTGGTATTACCACATATTTTTTATACCTGTATTTTATAGTATACATGTACATGGGGTTTATAACTTTATGATTGACTATAAATAGATAGTGATAATTAAAGTATATTTAATAGAAATTTGTCATATTTGGTTAAAATAATAGATTATTTTGATAAAAAACGTTTTAGATCTGACATTTTGTTTTCGCCATACGGTCGGATCATTTTTTGCAGTTCATCACGATCAAAAATTGTTCATCAATCATTTAAACAGCAACTTTTTGGAAAAATATCAATAAAATTTTCTTTTAATTCAAAATGGAACTATTTAATCCTATTCAATCGATGTATGAAGTTACATGCGTACAGTTATAAAAAATATGTGGTAATAACATTGGCCTTTTTATTTAGTTATTGTTGCGAGAAATAAAAATTAGAATAGTTCTTAAACAAGGGCCATAGATTTTGCCAGTTAGAAGAGAAAATAATTTTTGAAATGCATTTTGGGTCATTAATGCACAGACGACAGGCATCTTCAATTTTAAAATTTACTGTAGTAATGTTTTCATGCATTTTAAATACAAAATGGTTCTACCACATTTTACATGTTTACTAGGTTATGAAGTGATAGATGTTACTAAAGTTCAGTCATTAGAGCATCCCACCAGTATTAGAAAGGTTTGAGCCTGGTTGAATGCTGTTTTTTTAATTCCCTTTTCTGTTACAACTATAGGCTCATAGACTTACCTGGTCACAACCACATTGTTCTTGTTTCTTGATAACCCTTAACGATGTCCACTCCAGGTTCACCACATTGGTGGCTCAGTGGTTACAGAACAGGAAGTTGTAGGTTTGATCCTTAGGCCAAGTTGACCAAAAAACTTACAAAAGTGAAAATTTCAAAGGGTCATAACTCTGTAAAACTAGTTGAAAAGCGTAAATTGAACTTGACTTGTATGTCAATTATATAAGGTACATATCAAATATGTATCTAATATCTCAACAAATAAAGTGGAAAAGGTGTGGAAAACTTACAAAAGTGAAACCTTCAAAGGGATATATCTCTGTCAATAATCAAAATTAAGTATAATTCAAACTTGACTTGTTAGGCAACCATATAAAGGAACATACTACATATCAACAAATAAAGAAAAAAATTCTGGAAAACTTTTACAAAGGTGAAAAAATAAAAGGGGCATAACTCTGTCATAACTAATCAAAATTTTGTGATATCTGATGGAAGATGACAGATAGACATTATAAATGTAGCATCATGGTACTCTCTATGTTATGACACATAGACAAATAGACACAATGACTTAATATTGCTTTTCTCTATATCATGACATCTCAATTCAACATCCAGGTTGATGCTAATTTCAAACATGTTTTAATGATAACAAAGAAACCAAAAAAGTTGCAAAACTAGACAATGTTTCAGAATTTTTATTATTCATTATAAAAATCAAGTTTTAGTAACAAATAAGTAAATAACAAAATAATTAAATAGTGTACAAAGGGAGACAATATAGTCTGTTCATCATTAAAAAAAACACAGAATACTTATATATTACATGTATATGATTGATATAAAGATAGCTTTTTGTTTTAAATTTGATGAATAAATCAACATTAAAGCTGCGTAGTAAAGATATAACAAACTGGTCACGACTTCCATATCTACTAATGTAAAATACTTTCAATATACAATGCACTTCACACTTACATGTGACATTTGAACTACTAGTATGGAAAATTATGTAAAATAATTAAAATTATCGTGAATTTTATCTCTCAATGACTGTTAATCAGTCATTCCACTCTGAGGACCTCATGTCATCAGAGACTGAATTTCATGTCACCACTGATTACACACCAAGTTGATTCTCATGTCACAACTGATAACATACGGATTTACTCTCATGTCACCACTGATTACAAAATTATTTTATCTGGTGTCACCACTGATTACAAACTGATTTACTCTGATGTCACCACTGAAAACAAACTGTTTTGCTATGATGTCACCACTGATTACAATCTGATTTACTCTCATGTCAACACTGATTACAATCTGATTTACTCTAATGTCACCACTGATTACAAACTTATTTACTCTCATGTCACCACTGATAACAAAATGATTTTATCTTGTGTCACCACTGATTATAAACTGATTTACTATCATGTCACAACTGATTACAGACTGATTTACTATCATGTCACCACTGATTACAAACTGATTTACCATTACGTCACCACCGATTACAAACTGATTTACTATCACATCACCACTGATTGCAAACTGATTGATTCTTATGTCACCAATGATTACAAAGTAATTGATTCTCATGTCACCACTGATTGCAAAGTAATTGATTCTCATGTCACCACTGATAACATATGTCACCAGACTCAACACTGATTACAAACTGATTTACTATCACGTCACCACTGATTACAAAGTGACAAAGTGATTGATTCTCATGTCACCACTGATTGCAAACTGATTGATTCTCATGTCACCAATGATTGCAAAGTAATCGATTCTCATGTCACCACTGATAACATATGTCACCAGACTCACCACTGATTACAAACTGATTTACTCTCATGTCACCACTGACTACAAACAAAACTGATTTACTATCACGTCACCACTGATTACAAAGTGACAAAGTAATTGATTGAAATGTATCTCTTATATCACCAATGATAACAAAACTGACTGACTTGTTTCCAAATTGATGTATCACCGGGTTTGCCTTTTATGTTCCATCACTGGCTGCCATCACGGAACCAAAGCAGCATCACAGCAACTAATGAAGTACTTGTGTCTGTGACATCATTAAAACGGCACAATTCAGCCCGAGTTTTCATTCTTTTTGCATGTAAATCAAATTAACATTCAAGTTAACAAAGTTACAAGTAACAACTCCGATTCAAGACTGATTACACCTTCTTGTAACTAGTATCTGATAAGCACTTTCATGGCATTTCTGTTGTTATGGAAGAATAACATACTAACACTGTTTGATATTAGTCTTAATCATTCTCTTGTTTCTGGATCATTTTCTCATATTCCAATGACAAATTCAATCCAACTACTGGGCCAACTGAACTAAGCCAGGAAATTAAGTAATTTCTAAAAAACAAAAAAGTAACAGATATTCAGAACAATAGTTCAAATGCAATACAAAAGTAACAGTATTAATAATGTACCAAGGTTGCAGAAACTAGTCAAAGTTTATCTTTTCAAATGTAACTCTCTTACTTATCTGGAAAAAAATGGAATCCAGATTTCACATTTCTTCTAAAGCAATAAATCAAAAGTTGAGAATGATGTTTTTTATAATTTTAGTGTATATCAACAATCTTGATAACCACTAGAATAAAATTAATAAAACATGGATTTCTTAGAACAAGATTATGAAAAGTTATTCTCTAAATGAAAGCATACCGTAAAATGTACAACACTTGCTTTATTGAGATAATACACACCAACTGCTAAAGGGACATAACTCTGATGATCTTGGTTGACATGTAAATTGACTCCTCAATTTTGAACAGTGCAAAAAACTATAGCAAACATGTACACATTATTTCATTTCTATCTTTCGGATCTATTGCCCAGCTACATGGCACCATCTCAATTATTTTGACATAAAGGATTATATCATAGCAAAAATACTTTCATAACTCCTGAAACTAAATCCTGAAAATTTAAAAAATTTACTCAACAAACCTTTCAAATTGGGTCGAATCATTTGGAACCTGTTTCATCAGATCTGCTGTGTGACATGGATGTAGCTGATAAAATGGCCTTCCTAAAAATGGGTGTTCCTAAATACAAAATAATAATGATATATTTTAGAATTACAAGAGCTGTAAGAAGGATAACATAATTAGCCATCAAAAAATCTTTAACCTAAGAATTAAATATTTAACTTTATTTGTAGACAGATTATTGTAATCTTTATCTGAATAAAAATACCTTACATCAAACAGAAAACAGAATTATCTTAATCACATATAACAATGAAAATTTTATATTTAAAAGTTTTATAGTTACCGGACGTAATTATCACGAGTTATTAAATGCCAAAGATGATGATGAGAAATCATTTCAGCAAGCCAAACATATTTTTAGCGATTCAGTGCTATTCTTGGTACATGTACATGTATTTGAGAAAAATGAATATATATTCAAGTTATTAAAATATCAAGAGTAATACCTGCTGAGTCAAAAATGACCATTTATCCACTTCTAGTTTATTTCTGTAATGAGATGGAACACGTCTCCAGATTTCTTCCAGACTCACCAATCTACCATCTTAAAAAATTAAAAGGATTTTTTGAAAATAATATTAATGCAGAATAATAAACATTCTTCTGTGGCAAATCACATAAATCAAGGAGTGGTTAATGGTTAATTTGTCCAAGCTTGCTTTACCCTGGAATAGAGATGAGAAGATTTATCCTCCAGCCACATATTTTCCACAGTGTTAAGTATGTAGAATTGATATTCAAAGGGCGTGGATTCAACCCTGATTTGGGCTGATAGATATGCCTTTGAGCAAGACAATCCACCAGCTGCTATACAAATACGGCAATTAAGAAATGTTGGGGTTAACCTTGCAATTGACTTGCATCCCATTTAAGTCTTTTTATTCAACACTCAAAATGGGAGATGCACTGAAACAATGGGTCTTCAAGGAGGAAAACATGAACTTCAGTCATAATTTACAAATTTCACATACCTGATTTATGAACATTAAAATAAAGAACAGGTACACTATAGCTTGCACTATAAATTATATGATATTCATATACATATATCTTGGTTTTTACATTTTCTGCTGTTACACATGACTGGTCATCTTCATCCTGTAATACATGAACAAGGATAAATAAGTTGGTCATCTTCATCCTGTAATACATGAACAAGGATAAATAAGTTGGTCATCTTCATCCTGTAATACATGAACAAGGATAAATAAGTTGGTCATCTTCATCCTGTAATACATGAACAAGGATAAATAAGTTGGTCATCTTCATCCTGTAATACATGAACAAGGATAAATAAGTTGGTCATCTTCATCCTGTAATACATGAACAAGGATAAATAAGTTGGTCATCTTCATCCTGTAATACATGAACAAGGATAAATAAGTTGCTCATCTTCATCCTGTAATACATGAACAAGGATAAATAAGTTCAAACCATCAGGGTTAGCAAACATCACCGGATGAAGATGACATGACGCTGGTCTGAGACAATAATATTTTTTATCTTGAGAATGAAGTATACCATATAACAAGAGGCCCAATAGGTCCATACTCCATAGGTTATATTCATTACAATTAAAATGTAATAACAAATAAAAACCATGCTGAGGAAAGTTTAACTGGGTCAGAAGAAAACAGGTAACAAACATAGAAGATATATACTTCTGAACGAAATACTGTGGCAATAATCAAGGTGGTAAAATTATCAAAGGGTGTTAGGTTTTAATGAAGTTTTACTGCAAGTGATTTCAGTGAGGATGGTTTTCAATTAGTAAATATAAAATCTAATTTGCATATTCCACTAGTGAGAAGCAAAATAAGTTACTGAAAAACAAACATCATTAACATGTTAAATGGCTAGAAATCTACTTTCTCTATATACAAAATTTTCACTAATTCAATAAATAAATAAATAAATAAACATGCAATGGCCATTTATAATATGTTCTTTTTTCTAATTCTTAATATCCATCTGGATTTGACTGTTATGAATAAACTTTAATCTACTGTACTTGGGAACTTTCCACACCAAATTTTGTTTCATTTCCTGTTTTATCAGTTTCAAATCATATAATTCATTTAAAAAACAAATGGGATGCTTATTTCATACCATTCCTTGTGACCAAAGGGAGCTAATTCTTATTCTTTAATAAAACCATGAATGATGCCAGTGCTGACAGTATATATTTAATTTTATTGTATAAAACCAAATTCAAAATGCATTGCAGTACAGCATTTTCATAAACACATGTAACCAAAATATCGGTAGTAATAAAACCAATAATATTGTAGTCAACTTAGATGCAAGTTCTTCAGAGAAGGCATGAGTTGCCAGCATTTTGTTATTACTTTGGGTATTTGTCAGTATGATGTATTTTAAACACAGTGAAAAAAATCAATACCAGGTGCAAAATTGCAAGTCATGAGAAAGAAACAAGTATAATGAAATTTTGATGAAATACTTATTATTAAACAGTATAGGAGGGGTTGCAGATATCAGATGTACACTCCCTCCCTAACTGCAAAAAGTTGAAGGTGTGTTTTCTATAAAAATTAATAAAAGAAAACTTTATGACCTAGTAATTTGAAACTTGACTAGTTTATTTGATCGATAAGTCAAAATTTGAATTATGCATAACTTGAATAACTTCAGGTATGTTGTGCAATTAATGTTGAAAATATTAAAAGACAATATAATTACATCAAACTCTAAAACTATCTACTTGATAATGTTATGTTTATTTTTATAAATGTTTTGATTTTGTGTTAATCATTGATTAAAAAATCAATCTTCGAAGAACTGAACCCCTGGCCAAATGTCAGATTTTCTCTTGTGACCATGACCGTTGACCAACAAACCTAAATTTAGTATGAAATGTATTGAAATGTGATAAAATGTGATTAAATTAATCGATAAATAATTGAGACACATTGGTGTAATAAAATGAAATGAAGGAATTGTTTTATTTGATTCTACCACCGGCTACAATCCACCCATAATTCAAGTTATGAACAGATGGATGTTTACAGGGGTATAAATATGCAGGACAAAGATGACATCAATGCTAAGGATTTAAGATGACATTGATGATTAACAGATTGCAACCTCAAGTGTCGACTATGCTCGCAACACAAAAACCATTTTGATCGCTTGGAAAAAAAGTCTAAAAGGACACCTTAACATATTCCTACAATTAATGTCAACTAAAACATGTTACAATGCATTATATCTCTCCTTTCTTGGAATTTGTATTTCTAAAGATTTGCATTTTAAAACAACAATATGAAAATAGTTGAATTTGATTTTTATCAACATCTAAAGATAAACTTGTAAATGAGTTAGAACAAAAAAATATTTTCATGCATTTCTAGGGAGCAAGCATTTTACAAGTAAAGGGCACATAACTCCTACCAATTGTCCACATCCAAGCTGATCACAATGGAAATCTGCTAACACATATTCACTTTTGTCTTCAAATTCTTCAACTAATATACTCTCCTTTTTAGACAAAAAGATTTCCTCTTTTTCTTCCTAAAATATGTTTAAAACAATCAATGAATAGATGTGAAAAAACCACTATGGTAGCTCAGTTGGTAGAGTGCTTGCTCGGTATGTTTGAGGTCGTGGGTTTGAACCCTGGCAAGGTCTGACCAAGACTTGGAAATAGGTAGTGATTGTTATTTCACTAAGCACCAAGTTGCAGGTTCCTTTGGAAGACACCTTAAAAACCCTCAAAGCCAACATGGCATGTTAAATAACCTTCTCTGCACATTGCCCTAAGCATACTGGAAAGGTCAAAATTTCTGCCACTTCAACTTAGCTGGTGATGTCTCAATATAAGTGAAATATTCTTGACTGGGACATATAACCCCAAACAATCAATCAATCAACAATGATGTGAAAAAGGGGGAATAAACAGGTTGCCATGAGTGGGTGAAATCACCCAACAGTATTTTACTTGTGATCACAGTGTGCAACATGGTATGGTGGAAAAAACTGCCGAACGTCATTGTAATTAAAATTTTTGTGACCCTGACCTTTGACCTTAATTTAAAATGTCATCAAAAAACATATTTGAAATAAAAGATAACTTATTTACAAATACTAAATTCACATTAATACACATGAAAAAGGTTTTAAAAAATGGAAGGACTTCCTATTTGTACCCTCTACAAAAACTGAAATAAATCCTAAATGTTACTGAATCAAGCCATTTTGAATTAACTTGTCTTTAATTTTCAAAAATTTTACATAGATTTTAAAGGTGGGATACAAAAGGAAGTCCTACACTTAAACTAAACTAACTAAATTTTTTTTATACCATAATTGCATTAAAATACTGAGTGCATGCAAGTAGCTTATATATATATATATATATATATATATATATATATATATATATATATTGTTTTTTTTTTTTTTTTTTGAAAAAAAACTAACAATGGTTTAAATACTTCTGTAAGAGTAAGAATTAAAGCATCACTGATTGTGGATGTATTTGTTTTATCTTAAAATATAAATTAACATACATCGTTTATGTTACAAGACAATATTATTTACTACGTATAGACCTTCCTCGTTGTATAAAATACACGTTTTTCTCAACCGATCCTAAATATAGACACAAGCAAGATTACTGATAAACCTTATGGAGCCTCATGTTTTAAAAAAGTCAATAAAACCTTTCGGAACTCGAACGTAAAACCATTTCTAGCTACAAATCCAACGCATGTCGAATCACTTCCGGTTACCAAAAAATTCGTCTGCATGACATGGGGTCGGTGTTTAAGTGTTGAATTATCGATATCTACTAAATTTATTTCAAATTTAAATTTAAATACATACATGGATATGCCTAAGTTCCCAATCATGTATAGTATTTGATATATTCACGAACTTCTCTGCAGAACTTCTAAATTCACGTTCTGAAATCAAACCTGCCGCCATGATGTAAACACATTTACGTGGGAGGAAAAAGGAACAGTAGATACATTTCGGGTCAACCAAAAAATACGTATTGTCGCTAAATCCTAACGATTCGCAATATTGTGTATATAGTCGCCTGGCATTCGTAATTATTTTGTTGATTTACACTTGCTTTTTCACGAAAAGCGCCTTAAAGTAATTTTTGCTTCTCATCCTTTAAATAGGGAAGTGAAACGAAGTTAACGATTCCGTAAATAGTTTTTCTTGTCTAATGTGAAGAAACCCGTTAGATGCCTCTTGACCTGAACAAGTTTCTAGATCCCCATTGTATTGAGCTAAACCAACTGTATGTAGGTCAACGCTATATATCGCTTTATTATTTAAATTTTTCGCATTGACCACGTAGAAGGGAAAAAAATCTTGACAAAGTAAAAAATATTTTTAAAACAATAAACGAAAATATGGCACTCATAATATGTTTTCAATTAAAGCTACTGTCAATTTTAGTTCGAATATTTTATTTTTTGTCGGATAGGACGAGAACTGTTAGTACATGGTTTTAACAGTTTTCACCAAAATTCCGCTAGATTTATTATTTATTGCTGTATGTATTTGTTTTGGCGAGAATGAGAAAAGACTAAGTTGAACAAAAACTGCAGCTGTGAGTAAGAAAAAAAACCAGTATTTGAAAATTGTCTTAATATAATGTTAGCGAAATTATTTCGACAATTTATTGAAAAAAAGGTTCAGTTGAAAAAATTATATATTTTTTCTTTTGATTTAAAAAAAATGGTTGAAAAATGGACATGTAAATATAAATGTAAATCTGTTTAAAATTCTGTTTGTTCAATTTATTGAGATTCACAATAAACATACTACACTCCAATGGTTTGAGGTCAAATAATATCTACATTCTCAGCAATATTCTGCCTGTAACTTTTGCGGTTTGTTCATTCGAAATATCAGCCTAGATTACTGGCAAATCGCCAACCACTCTTTGTCGCTGTAGCACAGTATGTTTTTCAGAATAAGTTTCTAGATCACCAATTCTCCAATAATTAACTAACTAATCGGCGTACGTCTTTCGCCAGCCCTACTTGGCGTTACCACGACGACGGGGTCAGTGTCGTCCTTGATGGCTTGACAGGTGCGTGACAGTTCAGCTCTCAGCATGTACGCCAAGGGGAAAGGGTCTACCGTACCATCGGATGCCCAAGCAAGAGAAAAGTAAGTACAGAAAATGTAAAATTTCAAAATATTGTTTATATCAATTCAAAATAACTTCTCGGATCACATCATATGCGAGTTTTGGCGTAAAGATTGTACAAAATGCCGTATTTTCCACCTGCGCTGAAGGGATGCCCCATTCAAATAATGCATTAATGGCTCTTCCCGTTATTAAACATACCCATTCATGTGGGTTTCATCACATGTTGACTGTGTATTTATATATTGTTTTAACAATAAAAGATGGTTTAAATTTTTAAATTAATGGTTTGATGGAACAATATTATTTATATTCTTTATGTTCCATGCATTTATCGATGTCTAGATGTAAAAATAATAATAAAAACTTGAGAATAAATAAAACATGTCGCGTTTCCTGGTCATGTTTCATTGTGTTTGAAGATGTAAATAAACATGGTTTTCCAACTCTCTTCATGGTTTTCTTTCTCATTTTGTCTTGCAGGTTAGCTTTATATGTTTATGAATATTTATTACACGTCGGAGCACAGAAAAGTGCACAGACTTTTTTATCAGAAGTGAGTATATTGTTTTTGAATTGGTCAACTTTATTAAAATGTACACGTGCCATGTAAACATTATCACTTTTAAGGTGTACCACATCTTCCCTCAAGATGATATCCTGGTGATAGTGCAATAGGTACACAAGTTACAGTGTTGTTTGTTATAAGACAATTAAAAATAATTTAAAAAGGAGGGGGGGGGGGAAAGCTAGTATGACGATCAAGATTGACTGGGTTCATCTTCAGCATTCAGTACTGGTACATCAGTATATTCAGACTTGTTATATAGCTTATGGCTATTGAAGGATATTTTCTACTTATATTTGACATTTATAATACTTTTAAGATATACAATGGAAAAATAGAATTATTGATTCATCCCTGTCAACATGTAAACAAGGCAACTTGTTTTGCAATATTGAACTTTGACATTTGAAAGAATCTTTAAAAACTTGAAAAAAAAATTCAGACACACTTGATGCAAGGAAATTTGTACTTGGGTTACAATCTGAAAATTTTCTTTGCAAAAATATATACAGTAAAATTCTTGTTTACAAGTTGTTTCCATGTTTGATTCAAATTCTATTTTTGATTCTTAAGTAATTTATAAACAATTTTGAACATTATTAAGTAAGTTGTGGTGTTAAGTCATGTTGAAAATGGATGGTGTGTACAGTACACATTCAACATAATAAGCACTGAAATTTCATTTTACATGGTTGCAATAAGATAATGCACAATTGCTGATATCTTTTCATATTTTGTTGTAATTGTGAGTTTGATGTCTGTCCAGATTGAAAATGCAGGGAAACAATTATATGGGAGAAATCATTGAAAGTTTATACATGCATTATAATAGGTTCATGGTTTGAGTCCTAGCATGGGTGCATATTATGTCATGAAACAAGACCTTTATATTGACATTATTTCAGTTTATTACTAAGCTTATTTGTAAAATGTGGTATCAGTGGGTAAAGAAATGCATTGGGTTGAACTTACAGTGCCCAAATGCTATGTTCAAGGGGATATTTGTACATAAGTTGCATTGCTTGTGTCCATATAATCTTTGTGCTTGCCAGCACTTACAATAAGTCACATTACGTCATTGAGACAGAAATAAGCATACACCTGTTGGCATTCCCATCCCAGGGAGAGGGTTAATTTTGTCACTTGTTTTAAACCACACACATTTATAAGCACTGCTAAACCTGGTGAGTCTGTAGACTTGTGACAGACTCACTTTTGTCAGATAAGCTGACCCATTCGCCCCATACATAACATTTGTCAGGGGCCCTGGTCCAGTAGCCTAGCAGGCTCACTTATTTGATGTTTGTTATCCATGGCCTTGTGTTATTAACATCTGTGTTTTGTATAAATAAAATGTCAAAAGAAATTAGTTTTTGCTCTGTGCCCCTGTTGACAGACAATATGTTGAAAAAAAATTCCAAATAGAAATAAATATGTAATGCCTATATATGAACAATAATGCTAAATAGGGAAACCAATTGTTAAATACATAAAGGTGCTTGATCCAAGATTAAAAAAATTATGGTAGCAGCAAAACAGGAAAATGACAAGATTATCCTGATTTACTGATGCACTAAGGTGAACATAAAGTAGGTCACTGTGATTCATGTGAAGAATGATAAATGTCAGTGATTCTATTGATTTATCAATGATGCATGATGAGAAATCAATATCTTTCAAGTTAAACGACTCAGATATACACTTAGGTCTTAAATACGCATTACAACTTGATTCTATCATATTACTCATGATGTAAAAAAAAAAATAAAAAGTGAAAAATTTAATTGTTAAATATTTCACACACAGTTGAAGCGAATCATAGATATTAGTAGCCACGTCTGAATAACTAAAATTGATAACATATACAGATGTACATGTCTCAAGGTCCAAGTTGAAAATGTTTAGCCTATAAGGTTATTGGACAGTTGTTAATATTAACTTGTTTTCCAGAACTGACCATTTGAATACCTTGAAACACCCATTACTATGATAAAAGAACACAAATAAATAGCAAGATGAACTCCCATTTTCCCTGGCACATATTCTTCATTTATTTACTGAATGAATTGCATGAAATTAAATGTCTTGCTTTATCTGACAAGGATATGCCATGCAGGCCATCTTGCTTCCCACCCTACACACAACCCTCTTTGAATCATGAGTCACTGCCTGAATCATGCTACCAGGTCCGTTGCTTATCAAGATCCAAAGCACATATTCCTGAAAAGGGACCAAAAAGAAAAATGTACCATTAAGCTTATATTGAAAATGAAATTGACATGTACAAAATTTTCAATTTACAAACAAGATTTATATATGTATGTAGTTTGCTTAATGTACAAGGCTAAATAATGCTTGGTTACTTACATCCCTGGCCATGTTAAAGAGTGGAACCATACATCGATTTTATGTTAAGAATTGTCATCAGTTTGGGCTTGCAAGGAAAAACTAAACTTAGAATCACTTCTTATATTGTGTTAGTATCTAGGAATGATTCATTGTATAGTATATTCTTACAAAATTCATGTCATAAAATGTTAAATGTGGTAAATCATATTTTGCACTTTGAATCAGGTAATGATGCTTAGCCTACCTGTACATTTTAAAGTTTGCAGTAATCAGTTTTTAAGCCAATATTATTGTGCGTTACATTCAGTGATGCTTTTCCTGATATCTTGTATAAATTTTCTGCTTAGATAGCAACTTGGTAGTTCATGTATCTATATTCTTATTTTAAATCTCAGTGATTATTATTATTATTATTTTATTTATTTTAGATACGATGGGAAAAAAATATAACGTTAGGAGAACCGCCTGGGTTTCTACATTCATGGTGGTGGTAAGTATTATCTTATACCCCAAGATAGTTAAACCAATGCAGTAGCTCAGTTGGTTGAGTGCTCACTTTGAAAGGGGGAGGTTGTGGTTTCTAACCCTGACCAAGGACTCGAAAGTGGTTAGTGACCGTTCTTTCACCAAGCACTCTGCATTACCAAATGAAAGTCACAGTTCCCGGATGATAACTTAAAATAAACAAGGTCCCGTGTCACAGTATGCATGGCACGATAAGAACCCTGCTGTATAATGCCATCAGTGTAATGCACAGGCAAATTTTCTGCACTTATCGTCTATAGCTGGCGATGACTCAAAATAAGAAATATATGAAATATTCTTGACAACTCTCTAGATTATTAAGGAAATGGATAAAACATGATCACTTGTATCAAGGCAATCAGTTTTGAAATGGTGGAGGAAATGAGATTGTCCAAAGTAAAACAAACATTTGACAAGCTAACCAAATAAAAGAGATATTTATAAAATACTTATGATCATCTTGCTAGTTTTGATATCTTCAAAATGTTTTTGTGAAAATCTAGTTGACCTGTCTTATGTTTGAAATAAACAAGATCTGTTGATCATAAGTCTTGCAATAAAATCACTGCTTCAGTCATAGCATTGGCATTATTTGTTAATGTCAAGTTATTTATTTATCACTTACATCTTTACATTTTTGGAAATCATAAAAAATCCAAATGTTAGCACCAGTAAAGTAGAATCCTACCATAAATGTGTGAGCTGGCACAAAGTGACGACAACTGCTTAGCAGCTGTGTCTAGCACTTTGTGGGTTTCAAAAGTTAGTCTTATAAAATAAGCGTCATTGGAGTGGTTTGTTAAATAGAATGTCACCATGCTGTATATATTGAAAGTTATTTTGTTTAAAAAATAAAAGGATCTTTTGAAAAGGTTACAACTATGTTCTTATTCTGAGTTCCAAGGAAAATGTTACCACAGTTGTAGCTTACAGTTGCTGTTAATATTGATTTTTGATTTGTCATGAATAGCATTCAATTTTTATAAGCCAGCGTTTTTGAAAAAATTACATCTAAGAGCTACCAGTACCGGTGTATGATCATATACATTGTACCATAATCCAAATTTCAAACAAGAGATCAGTGGATTACTGGTCTCAATCAAAAACTCCATATTATAAATGTTATGTCAGCTGCATACTTTTTCCATGTTATGTAACAGTTCTTAGTACATGTACATATACACTGACAGTTGTGACATGGTTTTGTGAGACTTAAGTTAAAATTTTTGGTTATTAGGTAATTAATGCACCATTTTTGATTTCCCACGTTGGGGATCTTTGTCTGTGTAAAACTGTCCACTTAATAACATTCAGATCTGTAAGTTGGTTTTGAACAAACAACACTATTGTATTTCAACATTAGATGATGTGTCATGGACCAGTGTCCACATTTAGATATTTAGGTCAAAGGTCAAGGTCACAAGGTCAAAGCTTAGTTTATTGTTCAAATATTGTGTCCACTCCACATGTATCAATGGATTTTGATCAAACATATACCACAAATGTTAACCAACAAGAGATATTGTGCCCTGCACCACATATGTTTGTATTGTCAAATGTATATGTGTTGCCCCAAGCTTACTGTTCATACATTTTATTGCCATGAGGTTGCTGTTCACATTTGTATTGCTATAAGGTTGCTGTTCACATTTGTATTGCCATAAAGATGCTGTTCACATTTGTATTGGCACAAGGATGTTATTCATCAATTTGTATTGTCATAAGGTTTCTGTTCACATTTGTATTGCCATAAGGTTGTTATTCATGAATTTGTATTGCCATAAGGTTTCTGTTCACATTTGTATTGCCACTAGGATGCTGTTTACATTTGTATTGCCACAAGGATGTTATTCATGAATTTGTATTGCCATAAGGTTGTTATTCATGAATTTGTATTGCCATAAGGTTGCTGTTCACATTTGTATTGCCACAAGGATGTTATTCATGAATTTGTATTGCCACAAGGATGCTGTTCACATTTGTATTGCCATAAGGTTGTTATTCATGAATTTGTATTGCCATAAGGTTGCTGTTCACATTTGTATTGCCACAAGGATGTTATTTATGAATTTGTATTGCCATAAGGTTTCTGTTCACATTTGTATTGCCACAAGGATGCTGTTCACATTTGTATTGCCACAAGGATGTTATTCATGGATTTGTATTGCCATAAGGTTGTTATTCATGAATTTGTATTGCCATAAGGTTGCTGTTCACATTTGTATTGCCACAAGGATGTTATTCATGAATTTGTATTGCCATAAGGTTTCTGTTCACATTTGTATTGCCACAAGGATGTTATTCATGAATTTGTATTGCCACAAGGATGCTGTTCACATTTGTATTTCCACAAGGATGTTATTCATGAATTTGTATTGCCATAAGGTTGCTGTTTACATTTGTATTGCCACAAGGTTGTTATTCATGAATTTGTATTGCCATAAGGTTGCTGTTCACATTTGTATTGCCATAAGGATGCTGTTCACATTTGTATTGCCACATGGATGTTATTCATGAATTTGTATTGCCATAAGGTTGCTGTTCACATTTGTATTGCCATAAGGTTGTTATTCATGAATTTGTATTGCCACAAGGATACTGTTCATACATTTGTATTGTCATAATGTTACTGTCCATAAATTTGTTTTGCCACAGGTTTGCTGTTCACACTTGTAATACCACAAGGTTGCTGTTCATGAATTTGTACTGCCAGAAGGTTACTGATCATGAATTTGTGTTGCTACAAGATAACTAATCACAAATTTGTATTGCCACAAAGGCTTTGAAACCTACTGATCATAACTATGTGTTGCCTCATGGTTACTTTTGATAAATTGTATTGCCATTAGGCTATTGATGAATATGCGTTGCCTCAGGCTTATTGTTCATTTTTATTGCCACAAGGTTGCTGTTCATGAATATGTATTGCCATGAGGTTGCTGTTCAAGAATATGTTTTGCCACAAGGTTGCTGTTTCAAAATATGTATTGCCATAAGGTTGCTGTTCATGAATATGTTTTGCCACAAGGTTGCTGTTTCAAAATATGTATTGCCATAAGGTTGCTGTTCAAGAATATGTTTTGCCACAAGGTTGCTGTTTCAAAATATGTATTGCCATAAGGTTGCTGATCATAAATACATGTTGCCTTAAACTTACTGTTTATACATTGGTATTGCCATAAGGTTGATGATCATGAATTGGTATTGCCATAAGGTAACTGATCATGAATTTGTATTGACACAAGTTTGCCAATGAATTTGTATTGCCATAAGGTTACTGGTCATGGATTGGTATTACCATAAGTTTACTGATCATGAATTTGTATTGACACAAGTTTGCTAATCATGAATTTGTATTGCCATAAGGTTACTGATCATGAATTTGTATTGACACAAGTTTGCTAATCATGAATTTGTATTGCCATAAGGTTACTGATCATGGATTGGTATTACCATAAGTTTACTGATCATGAATTTGTATTGCCACAAGGTTACTGATCATGAATTTGTATTGCCACAAGGTTACTGATCATGAATTTGTATTGCCACAAGGTTACTGATCATGAATTTGTATTGCCACAAGGTTACTGATCATGAATTTGTATTGCCATAAGGTTACTGGTCATGAATTTGTATTGCCACTAGGTTACTGATCATGGATTGGTATTACCATAAGTTTACTGATCATGAATTTGTATTGCCACAAGGTTACTGATCAAGAATTTGTATTGCCACAAGGTTAGTGGTCATGAATTTGTATTGTCATAAGGTTACTGATCATGAATTTGTATTGACACAAGTTTGCTAATCATGAATTTGTATTGCCTAAGGTTGCTGATCATGGATTGGTATTACCATAAGTTTACTGATCATGAATTTGTATTGCCACAAGGTTACTGATCATGAATTTGTATTGCCTTAAGGTTACTGGTCATGAATTTGTATTGACACAAGTTTGGCAATCATGAATTTGTATTGCCATAAGGGTACTGATCATGAATTTGTATTGCCATAAGGTTACTGGTCATGAATTTGTATTGACACAAGTTTGGCAATCATGAATTTGTATTGCCATAAGGTTACTGATCATGAATTGGTATTGCCATAAGTTACTGTTCATGAATTTGTATTGACACAAGTTTGTCAATCATGGATTGTAATGCTGTTGTGCCATAAGGCTACTGATCATAAATATGTGTTAGCACAAGTTTTCTTATCATGAATTTGTATTGCCATAAGGTTAATGATCATGAATTTGTATTGCCATAAGGTTACTGAACATGAATTTGTATTGCCATAAGGTTACTGGTCATGAATTTGTATTGCCACAAGGTTACTGATCATGAATTGGTATTGCCTTAAAGTTACTGATCATGAATTTGTGTTGCCATAAAGTTACTGATCATGAATTTGAATTTGTATTGCCATAAAGTTACTGATCATGAATTTGTATTGCCATAAAGTTTGCAAATCATGAATTTGTATTGCCATAAGGTTTCTGTTGATGGATTGGTATTGCCACAAGGTTACTGATCATGAATATATGTTGCCAGTTGAGACAAGGTAACTGATCATGAATTTGTATTGACTTAAGGTTACTTATCATGAATTTCTATTGCCATAAAGTTACTGATCATGAATTTGTATTGCCATAAGGTTACTGATCATGAATTTGTATTGCCATAAGGTTAGTGGTCATGAATTTGTATTGCCATAAGGTTACAGATCATGAATTTGTATTGCCATAAGGTTACTTATCATGAATTTGTATTGCCATAAGGTTACTGATCATGAATTTCTATTGCCATAAAATTACTGATCATGAATTTCTATTGCCATAAGGTTACTGATCATGAATTTATATTGCCATAAGGTTACTGATCATGAATTTCTATTGCCATAAAGTTACTGATCATGAATTTATATTGCCTTAAGGTTACTGATCATGAATTTGTATTGCCACAAGATTACTGATCATGAATTTGTATTGCCACAAGATTACAGATCATGAATTTGTATTGCCACAAGATTACTGATCATGAATTTGTATTGCCACAAGATTACAGATCATGAATTTGTATTGCCACAAGATTACAGATCATGAATTTGTATTGCCACAAGATTACTGATCATGAATTTGTATTGCCACAAGATTACTGATCATGAATTTGTATTGCCACAAGATTACAGATCATGAATTTGTATTGCCATAAGGTTACTGATCATGAATTTCTATTGCCATAAAGTTACTGATCATGAATTTGTATTGCCTTAAGGTTACTGATCATGAATTTGTATTGCCACAAGATTACTGATCATGAATTTGTATTGCCACAAGATTACAGATCATGAATTTGTATTGCCACAAGATTACTGATCATGAATTTGTATTGCCATAAGGTTACTGATCATGAATTTCTATTGCCATAAAGTTACTGATCATGAATTTGTATTGCCTTAAGGTTACTGATCATGAATTTGTGTTGCCACAAGATTACTGATCATGAATTTGTATTGCCACAAGATTACAGATCATGAATTTGTATTGCCACAAGATTACAGATCATGAATTTGTATTGCCACAAGATTACTGATCATGAATTTGTATTGCCACAAGATTACTGATCATGAATTTGTATTGCCACAAGATTACAGATCATGAATTTGTATTGCCATAAGGTTACTGATCATGAATTTGTATTGCCACAAGATTACTGATCATGAATTTGTAATGCCATATGGTTGCTATTCTTGAATTACTATTGTCACAAGGTTTCTGTTCATGAATTTATATTGCCACAAGGTTTTGTGATGTTATTTGGTTGCTGTTCATGGTTATAGTAAAGAGTACAACAATAGTTGTGATTTCACATTGGTTTAGTTGCAGATTACGCTTCATTTGCCTCCTCTGATTTTCACTTGGTGGCCTGATTGATATATTGTGGGCCTTGCATTGAATGATGTTAGCAATGATGTCCTTTTTCAGCCCTGCTACTTGTATTCCCTTATTATTGAAACCAATGTACCAAAAGACTGGTCTCGTTTCATCAGCTATCAAGAGGTAGTGTTTTCATAATTAACAAAATAAGTGAAAGAGTAGTGGTGATCCAATAATTGTGCAAGATTATGAAAAAGGTTCAGCAACTTAAATATTCATAATCATATTGTAGCAATGGGAGGTAAAGATGCCCCTTCATATGTCTCAGAAAAAAAGGTGGGTGGCAGAATTTAAACATGGCAGGGCAAAGCCTTGAGGATGACTCCCATCCTGAAAGACTTGGTATTGTTAAGATCTCCACATGGTCAATAAAGTCCTAGATATTGTTATGACTGGCAAGAGACAGAAAAAATATATTGCTAGTACAGTCTGCATTTCACAGGAGAGAGTACATTCCATTCTGACTGTGGGTCTTGCAACTAAAAAGCTTTCAGCCTGTTGTTTACTAAGACTTCTGAAACATGGTACACTTTGTCCTGTGCTGATCTAAACCTTTCAGATGTAGATCTTGCTTACTTTCTTCTGATATCTGTTACTATGTATGAAATGTGGCTCCATCATTTCACCCCAGAAAGCAAACAACAGACCCACATACCCCACTTCCACCTGCCAAAGGCAAAGACTGTTCAATCAACTGGAAAGGTCAAAATGGCAGTTTTCTGGGATGCTGATAGCATTCTAATGGTAGATTATCTTTAGAAGGTACAAACAATTAGTGATATATACAAGTACTATGTCTCACCACTCCATAGGCAGTTTTGGAAAAAATATTCAAAAATACTCAAGCTCTGTGACAAACTTAGTAAAGTTATTCCTTAAGGACAATTCCTGTTCATTGCCATGACCGTCTTTAAGGATTGTGGCTTTAAGTTTATTGAACATGTGTCTTAATTGCCTGCTTTCAAAACTTAAAATTACCATTTCCACTATTGACTTTTGGTCAGATACAAAGAGGTCAATTTAAAAACAGTATTAAATTGATTCATAGAAAGAAAAATATAGGATGACCAAATCTTTCACCCCTGAAAATATATTAATTCAAGCAAAAGTCTTTATAATGGTTTTGTTGAAATTGTAATTTTTTAAAAGATTACAGCTGAAAAATATATGTAGAACCAGAACCAAATGCAAGCTTACAATTTCTGATTTTATTTGAAATACACATATTTATGTACCTGATGACATCTTCCAGACTGTTCCATAGTGATCATCATGATGTCATTAGCACTGGTTGTTAGAATCTTGTGACATCACATACCCTTATATATAATAATAATATGTAATTTGTAGGAATTGAATCACCATTAGTTTCTATTTTTGGTTACTTCATTCAAATATTTGTGGCTGTGATGTCAATGATGTAAGGATGACACTAATAATTAGCAAAAGGATTGACTTTATATAATTTTTCTAGGACTTGTACAGCAAATTTTAACAACACTAGCCATTATATAGACTTCCAGAACAATTATAGGGGAATAATAATTACAGTGAAATTTGTCTAAAACAAACAAATTGTGTTCCGATTAGACAGGTTTCACTTTCAGTTATAACACATTGCAGAGCGATGTAAAAAATTCTTTCTGACCCCTGCTGGAGGATGACCCATGGTCAGATTGGTCAGTTGAGTCTTTATGTTCACCAGGTTGTTGCTTTTCCCAGTGTTTGTTATGTGAAGCAATACTAGTCTCTGTGTTTTTTTAAATGGCTCAATATCCATTCATGTAGCAGCTAGATTAGGCCCACAACTTCTGATTAATTGGTCTGTTAACTTAGTGGATCACTATGCGACATGTTAATTCGATGAAAATGTAAGGTTGTATTGGATAATCTAAACCTCACTTGTTTCTCCTCTGAGGCAGCAGTGGCCTAATGGATAAGACATCAGTCTACAAATCCAGGGCCCCCTTACTTCTGTGAGTTTGAGTCTCACTCAGACCACATGTGGGAAAATAAATTTTCCTTGACATTGACCTTTACTGTTTCACCTGGTATCGGTATAATGGACTGGGGAAGTGATTAGCTTGTATGCGGCATACTGGCTCAGTGAGCTAGCACCTTAAAGTTGCCCTGAGTGCTCTCTAGTACAAGGCAATCCATACAAAGCAACATTCAACCAACCATCACTTGTTTCTCTGTACTCACACATAAGTGAGATCAAACTATGTAATGTCTGAATTAACCCAACCAGTCTTCAGAGATGTTGACAATAGATAGGAGATTCTAGAAGTCCTTTGTACAATACTGAGTTGATATTATCTATAGTATTCTGTGTAGGGGAAGTTTCACGTAAATCATAACTTATTTAAAGAATATTATTTATTTTCACATGGCTTCACAAGATTTTCAATAATTTCCAAAAGCTATAGTTGCAGTCTGTTAAAAAGGCATTATATAATGAATTAAATATCAGATATGTAACAAATACTTCAATCCTTTAGATCTATAGTTGTTGAACCAATATAGACAATCATAAATATATACAATCAATGAATTCAGAAACACTATACATGCAGCAGGGATTCAAACTTCCCTAGGTCAGAGGTCCGGGACTTATTGATTTTACATTTAGACCCTTAATATTTTAACTGTGAAAGTCTGTTGGACCTGTAGTTTTTACCAGAATAATACTGCTTTTTTCACAATAACATATTAACCTTTAAATATTGATATTGGACTTTCAAAACGTTATGTGGGACCTGCCAAAAATAAAGGTAAAATGCCCTGGAACATAATTTTGTACCCCTGAGCAGTCTCTGTGTATTTGCTCATAAAACACATTTCACCAGTATCATAGGTTGAAAAAAAGTTTTATTAGTAAATTTATTAATTTTTTAACAGAAAATTGTAACAGTTTGTATTTAAAGTTTGTATTTATTTGTAGTATCTGTACATTTACTGAGTTTCATTCTGCAGTATTCTATTGATACAGACATTCATATGTTTTTTATAAATAAAATAAGTTTTAAAAATCAATCTTGTATTCCATTTCAAATTTTTTTTCCTAGTACCTGGTAATTGTCTGTGATTATTCTAGAAAATGTATTGAATTTCTATTTACCGGTATGTGTACAAATGTCTGTGAATTCATTGGATTGTTTTGGGATTGTTTTGCATTATGGTAGGTTTCAGAAAATACTTGTTTGGAAATGAGTATCATTCTTGTTGACAAATTTTGAGGCTTTGGTATAGAATGCTGAATTAATTCCTTTGATTCCAGTTGGCTAGTTGGGATTAATGGGGAAACTACAGTGCCAGAAGAAAACCACGAATTAGCAACAAGCAAATGGTCAAGACTTTTCACACAAGCATCCCAATAGGGATTTTAAACATAGAAGACGAAAGGGGCATTGAGCCCTAAGCAAGCACTTTAGACCATTTAGTTATCAAGGCGGTTCTTGTTGAGAGGGGTGCGTTTAGAAGAAACATAAAAAACTGGTGCCCAGTGTCATGACACCCATGTAAAACCCCATTCAAACAATCATCTTGTTGAGAACAGTTTCTTTACTGTAGTAGACCAAGTTGCATTATTATCTGAAGTACATGTTGAATTGTTCGTTCTTCACTACATTGGCATATTGATGATGGAACATATTTCTATTTCTGGGACAAATCTATATATCTTGACATTAACTCGACTGAACTTGACTAAAGCCTCGTCATAATTCAAACATTGCTGCAAATTTTGTAAGGAATGTGAGATGCTTGATTTGACAGAAAATCATCTCTGATGCTTTAATTACTTAAATTTTCATTTTAATTTTTTTCTTCTTTTTCAGTGTATTTTGGGATTTATATTGTGCAGCGCCAGAAAGGCGAGATACATGTGATCATTCTAGTGAAGCTAAAGCATTTCATGATTATGTAAGTAAAACAAATATAAGTCTATAAAGTGTAACTTAGGCAAGTGTAAAGACCCAAGGGGAATTCAGTGTTCTATCAATTGACTTTAGTTTGTTTAGATTAGGCTTACCAGTAAATGTTATGCCTGATCATCACTATAAGAACATTGCAAAGCTGTAACTCTGGGGTTTCAATAAACCTGGTTACATCTTAATACAAGTGAAACCCTCTTGACTTGAATGTGAAATTTCAATTCACTGACCTTAAATGATAAAACCTTTAAACACATTCTTGTCATAAATACAAAAGCCTAGATGTATAACATCAGTGCATATTAATCTACAAATTTTTTGAAGCAAACTGGCCTTGACCCAAATTCAAGGTCACCTGAAGTAGTATAAACTATAAATCTCTTTCTTCATGAATGGAAAGGCCTAGAAGCTTAAACCTTTCTAAATAGCAGCAAGTCCTAAATCTACTTAATTTGAAAAACTAGTTGACCTTAAACTACATTCAAGGTCACAGTTAAGTGAAGAAGGTAAATGCTAAAATATTCTCTCCATATGGATTTCAGCTGGGTCTGTCCAAGACAGAAAAATAGGTAGGGACTGTTCTTTTGCAAAGCACTCGGCATTTAGAAATGAAAACCACTGTGTCCTTTGGAAGATAACTTAAAAACCAATCCCAGTGTCATCAGAGATGTGGTTGGCATCTAAAGAACCTGCCCTGTACATTGTCTGAATTGACTGCAAAGGTTTAATGTCTGCCACTTCCCCTGTAGCTGATGATATCTCTATATTTTTTATCTCACTAAATCAATCAAGAAGTAAACCATTTAAACATCTTTTCATGATGAAATGCCTAGGGGCTTGAAACTTCTCAAGTCATGGAGCTCTACCAAGATTGCAGAGCTGACCTTTGTGAAGCCATTTGCACTTAAACCATGTTTAAGGTCATGGTTACCTGAATAGGTAAAATAATTAAAACATCTTCCTGTCATGAACTAAAATGCCTAGAACCTTTGCAGCTTAATATAGCATCATGACATAAAGTTCTGCTATGTTTGCAAAACTGGTTAATCTTAGTAAAACCTATTGGTTGTTTCAATTTTTCAGTTACCAAATTTCAGATTTTCCTAATTTAAGGTAACTTAAGGAAGATCTTTGGTTTTGAAATGGCCGTGAAACATTGTGGGGGTCTGATGTCCAGTTGTTTGGTATATAACTGATGCTTTTAGCTTTCCATCAACAACATGGTGTGCCTACAGCCAGGTTTCCCAAACTCTTCAGCAATGGTTCTATGAGAGTCCATTCTCAATGGAAATCTCTTTGCTTATTCTGGCTTTTTCCAGAAAATTGTCCCGATTGTCAATGTCATGTCAGATATGCAGAATTTTATAGACTTGATTCCTTGACTCAAGTCATTCTCTAACCAAGACTTTGAAAAAAACTTTTAGGGTTTTCTTATGTAAATGCATATTGCTTTGCATTCCAAATAAAAAAAATTCATTTCCAATTTATAAATGATAGAATTAAAAAAATTATTTATAAGGAAAGCAGGAAAGTTAAATTAACATTAAACATTGATATTTATATATATTTCAAAGTGTTACGTTAAATGTGATGATAAAAGCTTCATATTCTTCTCAATTTTGATATATTGATAAGGCAATATTTTGTGACTCCAATGGTTGTTTGCTTCAAAAATAATTTCTTGCTGGTTTATAGGAATCAAATCTAGATATTGACTCTAGTACAATTCTGAATTATTTCGATTAGATATATCATTATCAAAAAAACATAATTGTTACAAACTTACTTGATGCACTGATAAACAAATATTGTCAAAATCTTGACAGTTTCATTATTTAAATTCCTTTTGAACACCCTGGTACGTAAGTCCATAAGTCGGAACAATAAATATGACCTTGATCATCAAGAGAGGACTGGACCGTAAGGTGTTGTAATATGCCAGGTGACTGATACATGAGCTAGCCTAATGTTAGTTATATAGAAGTAAAGAATCTGTATAGGAATACTGTTTAAGTTAATGTTAAAATCTGTATAATAATAATGATCATTATGACAAGGTATTGATTGTTATTAAAGAGTTGAAGATCGGGTCAACAATTTACAGTCTTTAATATTTTATCATGGTCACAATGATAATGTCTTTCTTGTAGGTACTGAGGGTATGACCTGTTTTGCATTGATGAAAAAAGTTGAGGTTTTTTTATCCCCTGCCGTTCAAAGAAAGAGGGAATATTAAATTCTAGTTTCAGTCCTTTGGAAATTCTTGTCTGCACTAATTCTCCAAAACTATGAAGCACTTTTCACGAAAAAAGTAACAACAGAGATAGGAGATGGACCTTTCTTTAACCCAAGTTGGTTTGCTCATTTTCCTCAGAGTTATGGTCCTTTGAACATAAGTGCAGATCACAAAAAAGAACCTGCTGGCGGTGGATCCTTATTCACTGGATTTGTTTGTTTCCTTTGAATACCTGTATATACCTGTATATGCGATTTTTTGCTATGTTTTCAATGAGTTTCTAAGGATTGGTAAACTACCACCACCTGGATGTTGATCACACATCTCGCCTAGAAAACACATGAGAACTAAACATTAAAATGTTTGCACTAATATGGAGAGTGACAGACAACCACCTCATTGCTACTTCACACACACACACACACCTTCAAGACAAAAGGCATAAGTACAAGAATAATTAAGAAAATCAATGTAGCAATGTCGCATGGTGATAGACAACCACCACATGAATGCTACATCACACACTTTAACCAATGTGGTTAGGTGACAGACGACCACCATATCACTGGTGTGTTACACTTTCAGGACAAGAACATAAATAAGGATTGTGATCAATAAGTTTCCACAACTTCAAATTTATTAGTTGCCTGATTTATTAATTTTAGTGAATTTATACTCCTTTTTAAAATTAAAGTATTTTTTCACAAATTTGATAAAATAGGTTACATTTTATAAGAATTTCTTAGAAAAAAAGTAGGAAAAGGTACGGATGGCATCATAGTATATTGTTGAGCAACAGTGACTTTACATATACATGTAGGTACAGTACAGGAGAGTTTGTTCTCTACATTTAGAACGTAGTTTATATTGCGGAGATGCAGCAACCAATAGAAACATAAATGAGCACATTCTATTATGATGTCATCACAAATGTCTTATCTGACTGTAAATGAGCACAGTTTATGATGATGTCATCACACATGTATTATAGTTATATAACTTTGTATTATTCTGAAACATATACTGTTCATTGTTTGATTGATTGATGTTATGGAATTAGACTACTTAAGTACTATTTTGTGTATATAAACATGATTTAAGAAATAAAAGTATATAATAAACAGGTTATATAATTATATAGTTAGGTGAAACATTGCACAGATTTGGATTTTTTGCGGGCTTGGTTCAAAATATATATTAAATCTCCATTAAAATAATATGCCTCACTATAAGTTCATCGCAACAATATTTTAAATGCCACGTCCCAAAGACACTCTTGTCAGTTTATCACTAAACCTATTTAAAACACAGAAATCTGACTGAAGATGAATATACAATGCACCGGTAGGTTTTACTGTCTATAGTAGAAAATCTGGAATCATTGCCATCATTTTGTTCAATGAAGGTTTGGCATTATAAAAGAGTTCGGCAAACTTAAATAATTAATTTAGGATTTCAAATTTTTGTGTCCATAAGGGGGGGGGGCAGTTGAAGTTACCAAATGGCATTTTAAGAGGTTTTACTGTATCACAAATAAATAACAACTATGACATGTGCAGCAATATGCATAGTTGACGATGAGTGCCAAGTGAGCATACAGTTAAAACTTATATATAGGTATTTAAACAAATATACATGGTTTTAATTGGTTACAATTACAAGTAAAGAGATAAAACCATGAGTCCTAGTATAATATCCTGATGTTTGCCTCAACATTGTACATTCTGGGGAGAAAAAAAAAACAGTTGCTCAAGCTAGGATAAAAATCAATAGTCTTTGCTGTAGTCAATCTGATTTTCAGCACTCTATATATCAAACATATCACTCATTGCTAATTAATCTACAGTTTTTGATGACCAGATATATATAATGTACACAATTTTTTTGCTGGAATATTTTTGTTGGAGACTTTTAAATGCTGTTGTTTCAATAATTTTTAAAAAGGGATTAGGAAATAATTTTTTGAAATCATGTGTACTCACATGTACACATGAGTTATTTATAATGATTTTCTGTTCAGATGATACATGATCTTAACTTTTATTTTTATTTTATTGATTTCTTTCTTATTTTAAATTTGTCGGATTTTATATAGTTAATGCCCATTTCTAAGTTATCTGGATGATTCCATCTTCTATTGTCCATTATTCAAGATCTGATGTTTGAAATCACACACACACACACACACACACACACACACACACATCTAAACTATTATTATTTCTATCTGATATTACTTAAAACTCACAACCTACAAATTCTGTATGTCCTGGTGTAAATATTCTGATTTTATGCTTGTGTTTAAACCAGCAAAAATTAAAAACAAAATCATGAATACTACACATAAAAACAAGGTATCCTCTCATTATCTGCAGGGAAACAGGGGAGTTTTGTTGTTTGCAGGAGGGAACAACCATGTTAGTATCAGAAATAGATTATTAGAAAGATACCTATGGTGTTTAAACAAGGCCAGTATGATATATACAGTGTATATAATAAGGTAGAACAGTAGATTGTTTACTGTAATTGTATAAAGCTGTGAATTTATATTCTTTATAACTAGTACACCTGATTTTACAGCAAAGTTTTATATTCTGTTTCATTCATTGTATGATATGTCCTTTTCTATAATCTGTTTCATATTTGTCTATTTTCAGGGTTTTGTAAATTCAGGGTAT